>JASDFA010000010.1:169897500-171147500 GCA_035772735.1 Datura wrightii | reverse complement strand
AGTCATTCTAAAAGTAATACGTATTATTGAAAAAGGAAAATTTCACAATAAGATACTATCCGTACCAAAGTAACACCTTCTTTTGAGAGTTCCTCAAGGGCCTCACGGTCAAAAACCTTCCCATCGAGTGGTGACTCATCTATCTGTAAAGTATAGAATACTCATAATGCTACCAATCAAAAAAGAATACTCATATGCTAAAATACAGATCATAAATCTCAACATTTTTAAGGATGACTTATAAGAGGCACACAATGTAATACCTTCCAGTCACCTGTATGGAGGATGGTACCATCAGAACAACGTAATACTATTCCACTACAATCTGGAATAGAATGGGTAACCGTTATAGGTTCTACCTCAAAGGGCCCAGCCGTAAATTTCCTTCTTGTTTTAAATACCTTGAGCCTAGATGGAACAAATATCCCAAACTCCTTCAGTCGCTTCTTAATTAGCTGATTACAAAACAATAAAAATACTTAGTTCAGCAGAAACCCACATGTAACACTGTTGAAAAAGTTTACAGCAGAAAGAACATGATGCTCTAATAAACAAGTATGCAACAGTAGGTATTGGTGTCTCAATTTATGTCCTATATGGGTTTTGGATCATACTCCAACAAAATTAAATTAGCCTTGCAGCCAATGAGATAGTAAACCAACCACTTGACCTTGTTCATTTTTTGAAATGGACCACTTGACCTTGTTCATTAATAACAATAATAAAAAAGTCATCCAAGCACTTATAGAAAGAAGAAAAGAGAAAAGAACAAAAAGGAAATCCCAAATGGAGATCAGAAGGCTGAAGAAAGAAGAAACAGAGCCAAAGGGGGAGAGAGAGAGAGAGAGACCAAGGATAACAAATAGAATAGATGAGAAGGAAGTTACACTTTTTTCTATTTGACAAAGATAAAAATGAAAGACAGATGAATGCAATACTGAAGAGACAAAAGACCAAGTAATTTCAGATTTGCCTTTGCTTGGTAGGAGAGGGAAGACGAAAAACTTTGTTCTGTTACTGGATCTCAAGGATAAGCAGAGTCAGTATGCTTTCAACTATTTCTCAAGGAAAAAGTTTCCACTTTGATTTGAGATCTTCTCCTTTTCTTCTTTTAAGATAGAAAGCAGATTTAGATTTCATGCGTTTAGGCCTCAAAATACCACATATCCTTGTGAACACAGGATTACTATATAATCAAAAGCAGTCTATAACTCATAGGATCTTAACAAACCTCCATTGTAAACGACGATGCAAAAATCGGTGTATGAGAATCCAGAGCAGGAATTACCTGTTAGGATAACAAATGTCAAGGCAACATAAACTGTGCAAAATGCATACAAGCATAGTTGGATATTAAACAAGAGGAACTGGGACACCAAGAAATATACTCCATGCATCAGAAAAGGCTAACACCAACAAAGGGGAGACAATCCATAGAGGGGCATGGGATTGTAAAGATGAGAAACTTCTTAATAAACCTATCAAATAAAGGACCTTAGAAACACGATCTCTAGACAGCAGGATAAGTTCTGTATGACATACACTAGTTGCTTAGAAAACGTTAGAAGCATGATTATTTAACTTAGATCCAGTGAGTGAGTACATTGTCCCTGAACCGAATATTGCAAATATATTTCCATCAGTACACATAAAAATATGAAGAGATTAGAAATAGAAACTTTACCCATGGCAGCGCACCAATGTGGTCTTCATGTCCATGGGTTATAATAACTGCTTCAATTTTGTGGCTCCATTTCTTAATAAATGTCGTGTCAGGAATAATCTTCTGGACACCAGGCTCGTCATAGCTGGAGAGGATGTCCAATAAGATCCCAAGTCAGTACATAACAAATAAATACGGACAAGGTAACTCAATTCAAACCCGAACACAGCTAGTATCATTTAAGGAAAGAAATTCTTTAACAGCTTACCATTCCCCGTATAACTCATAAATAAAAGTTTAGAGGAGCTTTCAGTAGGAAATGAAGACAAGACAGGTCTTCTGGACCTCCACCATTAGATTAATGACTAAAACAGAAAGATTACAATCAAAGAAGATTCATTAAAAGGGGTGCGCGTAAGTTGGCCCTAACACCACGGTTATCAAAAAAAAAAGGAAGATTCATTAAAGGGAGATTCCGAATATTTTTCTACAAAGCAATATCTTATAGATTGTTAAAAATTGCACGAATGACCACTTTGTAACACCTACCCTGGGAACATTATTCCAGCATCAATAAGAATATAACGATCATAATTTCCAACAAGCATGCAATTCATCCCAATTTCTCCCAGACCGCCAATAGGAAGAACACGTAAAGGTGGGCCATCAGGCCCTTCATAGAATTGTTCCATCCTTCGTTGAACAGAATCGTCAATGCTTCTTCCAGTACCCTCCATTTTACCGGCTCTTTTACGAGGACCTTTTGATCCGCGGACACCTGAAACAACACTAACCTTCAGCAACAAATAGAAAAAACAACTTTCAACAAAGTTCTGCTCGACAGAAGCTTCAAGAAAGCAAGGAACATCTCCGAGCTAAATCGTTTTACATTAATACTGCTCATAGTGTGTGTATGTGTGACTCTCACAAACTCCTAAGGATACAATTTACTCACAGGTAAAAAATATGTTTGTAAGTGTCATAATCAGGATACATCGACTGACTTTAACAATAAACCCAACTATAGCTGTAAGGGACTTGAGGACATACTGTGAAAATCAAGGGTAACATTACAGAGAGTAAGTCAATCTCAAACGATACTAACTGCAACCAGTAATTGGAATCAATTTATTAATGTTTATTATTGATGAGGCAGCAATTTACCCACTAAAACTAGTTAAGCATTTAAATTGCGATTACTTCATTTCGTTTGTAGTTTTATCCAGTGGAGAAATAATTGTTTTCCTATGTTGTTATTGACTTTGTGTTTCACCAAAGTGAACAGATTTCTGTCTAATATTCCACAACTTCTCATTGCATGACTTAACTCTAGCACATTTCATTACATCAATTAAGAAACATACAAAAAAGGAAGGGGAAATAAGAATGTCACGTACCTATAGAAGAGGAGGAGGAGGAGGAGGAGGAGGAGGGAGTATAGCAAGAAATATAACGCTTGCTAGGGTTTAGCTGATGGCATAGTTTGTAGGGACACAGTGAAATAGCGCTGAAAGCGGCCATGTGGATGAATATTCCGCAACTGTTAACGAGTAACTACTTTCGAAGGTATAGGAATGGCTGTTTAGCGAATAGAGAAATCTACGAAGGAATTATAAGAGCTTATTGCTCTGCAACTACTGAGGGTTTAAGGGGAGGAGCGGGAAATGGAGAGTTTTTGGGTTTGCAGAGAGATAAAGGGAAAAAAGGATTTTGTTTGCTGAAACTGAAAGAAAGGATGTGACCGTAAAAATATCTTTCTTATCGTTTTGGCCTTGCTGATATTTGCATTCGCTTCTTGGGGAAAAGATTAAAGGGATGATGGAAAGCACGTGACGACGCAACATTATCATTCATTTTGGTAAAAGAAAAAACATAAATGCATAAGTAATTAATTATTGTTCGTCTACCGGGGAGTATATGTATGAACATAAAAACGACTATTTAATGTATTAATAGGGGCAGAGCTAGAAGATTAACAAGTCTATAAATTATTGAAATTCCTCATTAACATGCTGCATTGAGATTCATGATTAACTAACATGTATTCTCACTTTATTAAATTACTACAGTTTGTTATAAACATCCGAGCAATACATTTTGTTGAATTATATATAACACTGGTAGCCGAGCATCTTTTATGAAATGTTTAACGCGCATGGACATTTAAGGCAAATTTATTAAAAATAGGCTCTAATCAAATGCAGTGCCGACTGTCTGCCCTCCCATTGAAAGGATATAGTAGTAAATATCTGCTGCTTCTACCAATTACAATAAGTTAGTTGGACTACAATTCAGTTCAGTAAAAAGAAAAGCATTTACGCGCCTACATCTCTTGGTAGCGAGCTGTTGATGGACAATTCCCTATTCCAGCATGCATCTAACAAAACACCATAAAGTCAAGAAAAGCTAACTACAAAATACTGACAGGTTGTGAATTCTACTCCAGCCATTAACAATCAAAGCATTTCTGACATGATTACACCGACGCCGGATAGTAACCATTTGTTCGCAGTTCTTTCCTCTATCCTTTTCTACGGGTGCAGTTGACAAATCCCTAACATTCAAGCCCTGCTGAAAAAAGATAAGTTTTTTTGCTTATCAGCACAAGTATGGTCATGAGCAGCTTATTAGAATGCTGCTATATAAGATCCCCCAGTTTATGTAGGACATCCTTTGTCCAAAAAATGGCCTGACAACTCCTATTTTCTTGCAGAATGGTCAGCACCAGAAGCATGATTGCGATTCAAGTAGCGGATGACGGCGTCTTCAGTCCTATAAGGTTCACAGAAATTAGGTTAGATGATCTGAAAAGCTTGTAAGGTACAAATAACTGTAGATTATCCTAGACAGATCAACCGAGACAATTTCAAAGTTCAAACAAAAGGATATCTCATAATGATCATGGATAAATGGAGATCGTGTTTTAGCTGGATGCATTCTGATTAAAAGTCCTTCATAGGTTGGATCAGAGATGTTCACACCATCAAGGTAACATGATAACATTATATTTTTTCCTTTTGAAAGATATAGTGGCCATAATATTGAACAAAAGAAATATCATTATACAGCATTGTGAACACGGTGAAATTTAAGCCCAACTAATCAATAATTAGAATACTTAGAAAAGAAGTTTACCAAGTGTGATTGTAGAATTCAGAACGTCTCTCCATTTCTGATTCACGGATCGAATCATCAGAAACAAGCTTAAGATCCCTGGCTTGAGATGCAACTAATGCATTAATAAAATCAGCAGGTGATTGACTAAATCCCAGGAAGAAAGCTCGCCTTCTCTGATGTTCATGGATTTTCTTTATAGCTGTGGAAATAGTTTCATCATAGGCATCAATCTCCTTGTTCTTCTCTAAATTAGATAAGAATGTGGACAATTCCTTCTGCAATGTGAAGGGAACATCAACCAGTACATCATAACAAGTGTTCCCAGATGGGCTACTTCCAGATAGCTTAATCCTGTGCTCCAAATGAATAGGTTGAGGGGCAGTCAGATGTGGATTAATCTTTTGGGAAACCAGCGAAAATTTCAACTTCTCTTCTCCAAAAACCTTCCGTAGAGGAGGATCACAAGTGAAAGAGGAGGTGTCATGGGATATCTGTAGCTTCCTAGTTTTTATGTAGTACCACAGAGCAGCTAAAACTCTAGCTCGTGTCTCAACCTCAATACCGAGAACCTCTTGCAAAGCCGGTGATAGTTTAAATTTCTCAGGCATATAATTCATTTCCAGTCTGATGATGGCAGTAAGCTCCTTATCCCCTTTCCTCTTAATCTCAAAACCCTCATGAAGAGCTGGTGATCGAGAACTATCCCACAAAATTACATGGTTATCAGGATATAGACTCTGATCCAAGTAAACAGTAACTTTCTTGAAGAAAGATGAAAACTTGGGGATAGAAACACCCAATTTCTGCTCCATTTCAGATGCTAGACGACCCGGCCCACCCCCCAAGATCCTCCCAAAAATCTTAAGGGACCATGAAGCTGGCTCAGCAGTAATGCTGTCCGGATTAGCTGGTGTCTGATTCGCGAAAGTGTTGAATACATAAATTCTGAGGGTTTTCTGGAAACGCGGAGGACTCTTAAGGGATTCCAACATGTCAATCTTCTTTCTACAAAGAGCAGCATCTACACGAGCCTCAAGTTCAAGCAACTGTGAGTAAAGTGCCGACTCGGGCAAATTTGCAGCAACCTTATCAGGGATAAACTTGTCAGAAACTTTGCGCTTTTTCCTGCGCACAGCAGGGGTTAGTTCCATGGTCTTTAAAGGTGAGGCAGTTACTTGGCCATGACCAGAAGAACCACCGGTTCGAGAAGGCGGTCTATGGAGCACTTTTCTAGCACCCCCAGAAGCTGTATTAGGTGCGGAAGTAGCAGGGGATGAGACACCAACATTGGTGTTAACCCCTGTAGTGATAAAATGGCTAAAGGCCTGAGCTTGGCCTTGGAATTGAGCATGAGAACGTTGAGACAGTGGTTCAGATAATTGAAAATGGCCAGGGAAATGCGAAGCACGTTGCGCTGGTGACTGGGAAAAGTGACGTTGCGCTGCTGGTTGATTATGGTTTACGGGCATAGATTGAGGGATTTGCATTGACCCTGAGTTTCCTAAACTAACATTCTTAACTGGGTTATTGTTATTCATAGGAAATTTCTACTACTTAACAAAAGCTACAAACCAGAAAGCGAGATCCTATACTAGTCTGCGAAAATTAGGGTTCCTTTTTCAAGTTTTACAAACAAGAGAGGTCTTCTGAACAATTACACAAACACAAAAGGGAGGAAGAAGAGAACCTGAAAAAGGACTATACCGGGGAAAGGAAGAGACCGGGAGGAGTTCGCCGGAGAAAGAGACGGAAGCAGTAAGCTCGCGGTCGAGGGAGAGTGGCAACCAGCGGTCGTTCAATCAACTTGGCCCAAGTACTGCAAGAACAGTTAAATCACTTGTTTTACGGCTCACAAGGCCACAACACGGCCCAAAGGGAAGACGTATAATTATTCATAGTAGTTATTTATGAGTTACTTTCAACTTATATTACTTCTATTTATTCATGTTAAATGGTTGGATCAGCAAACATATTTTGCAATTGTTCATTCAGAGTTTGTATTTGTTTGTTTAATGTTACTGTATTAACACGTATAGATTTGTTGGGTACATAGTATTAACATATATAGCACATTTCAATACATTATTCAATTATCATTCCAAAACTATATACATATAAGTGACATGCATGCAAATATACACTTATATTTTTGAAAGTGTGCGTGAAAAATGAACTTTTGATACATATACGTATTATTTATGCACATTATTGAATGTATGCGTTCTTTTGTCCGTAGGCAGTTATAATTTCTATAATTATACACAGTAGTTATTATTGAGTTGCTTTCAACTTATATTACTTCTATTTATTCATGTTAAATGGTTGGATCAATAAATATATTTCGCGGCTGTTCAATGGAGTTTGTATTTGTTTGTTTAATTTGACTGTATTAATACATATAAATTTGTTGGGTACGTGGTATTGACATATGTAGCACATTTCAATACATTTTACAATTATCATTCCAAAATGATATACATATAAGTGACATGCATACTAATATATACTTATATATTTGAATGTGTGCATGAAAAATAGACTTTTGATACATATACGTACCATTTATGCACGTATTGAATGTATGCATTCTTTTGCCAGTAAGCAGTTATAATTTGTATAATTACTACATAGTACTTATTATTGAGCTGCTTTCAAATTATATTACTTCTATTTATTCATGTTAGATGGTTGGATCAATAAATATATTTTGCGGCTATTTAATGGAGTTGTATTTGTTTGTTTAATTTGATTGTATTAACACATATAAATTTGTTGGTTACACAGTATTAACGTATATACCACATGTCAATACATTTTACAATTATCATTCCAAAACGATATACATATAAGTGACATGCATACAAATATACACTTATATTTTTGAATGTTGCATAAAAAAAATGGACTTTTGGTATATGTATGTACCATTTATGCACTTTATTGAATATATGCATTTTTTTGCTTGGAACTGTATTTTAGCATTCTTTTGCTCGAAACTGTATTTTAATGAATATATCATTGTTAATTATTGATTATTGATGCAGGGGTATGATTGAAGTCATGAATGCAAATAGTCAAATATGTTTTTCATTGTGTACAATCGCGATAGATACATGAATACAAATTGATTGTTGATTATTTTTAACCTTGAAATTTTTTTTGAAAAATCTATCTCAAATCTACACTAAAATTTCTTAAATTCGAGATATGAACTCCTCGTGATATACTCAATCTATTAAAGCAACACCCATTAAAAATCAGTAACAATTTTGAATACCTCAAATTCAAACTTAAGCTTCAAAATTTTCTCTCATAATTGTCTGTGGAGTTTCTTCTTCAAGTCACGTGGAAAAAAAGAAAGAAGAGACGAAATCATCAAATAGAAAAGATAGAAAAAATGCATTAAATAGTCATTAATGGGTCTTAGACAAGAGAAAATATCGTATATTTCTTCCGATCCAAGTCTCGTGGATTTCTTCAAATTCAGATCTCGTGCATTTTTTCATATCAGGTCTCATGGATTTCTTCAGATACAAATTATACAAGAGCAAACGAGAAAGAAAGAGATGCAAGAGGTATTTGCTATAAAATACGAATAGTAGCTATGAATTTAATTGGGAAAAGGCATAAAGACCCCCCTCAACTATGACTACATTTTCAACTACACGCCTTTTCTTTTAAAGGTTCCTATTACTCCCTTGAACTACTTTAAAAAAAAATAAACACACCCTTAAATGTTGAGTTGGCAAAGAGAGTTTGTTCACTCTCTTGTAGGCAAGTGAAAGGCAAAAAAAAAAAATTAATTTGATTAATATGAATACATATTTTTTTAATTGAATATTTTATAATTAATTAGTGCACATAATTAATTAACATTAAAAAGTTTAAGCAAATATTTTCTAAATTATTTTTCTTTCTTTTCTTTGTGAAAAAATTCAATTTTTTTTTTTGTAATTGATGTTATTGTTGACTGTTTTTTTTTTCAATTCTGATGCCAAATTTAGTGGTTGAATTAGTTTTAACAAGTTATTTATTAAATATTTTACTTTTTAGAAATGTTAGGTTTCAATTTATTTTTAGTATTAAAATTATTATTTTGATTTTCTAAAAAATAAATATATTTTTAAAATTTATATATATTTGATTTTTAAAAAATTCTTAACTAATAACATTATGTTGCCATTGACTTTGTCATTAGTAGCACCAATTATTTTTAAAAAAAATTATTTTGACCAATGATAATAATATTAATAAAAAACTTATATAATTTATAAATTTGAATGAGTTATTATAGGAATATCAGTACGTTTATGCGTTAATAATAATATTATAGGAATATTAGTATATCTCCAATTATAATTTTTATAATAATTACTACTTTTTAAGAAAATCTAAATTTAATTTAATTTCTCTTACTTTTTAGTAGCGCCAATTAAACAAAAAATGAAAAAAATAATAAAATTTAATTATATTTCACAAAAAAAGAAAGGAAAATAATTTAAAAGATATTACTCTAAGTTTTAATATTAATTATGTGTACTAATTAATTATAAATTTCCCAATTAAAAAATGACATGTGTCCATATTAATCAAATTTTAAGTTATTTTTTGTCTTTCACGTGCCTTTAAGAGAGTGAGTACACTCTCTTTGCCAACTCAATATCTAAGGGTATATTTATTCCATTTTAAAGTAGTTCAGGAGGGTAATATGACTCCCTAAAAAAAAAGTGTGTAGTTGAAAATATGATAATAGTTCCCAGTTTAATTTTTTAAAGTGTGTGTGTATATATATATATATATATATATATATTATAGTTGTTGTTTTGTAGAAAGATGATGTGGCATAGTTACTTGCCCTACATTTCATCTTTTTTGTCCTTTTTTACTCTCTCTACTTTCTCAATTTTTTGATGTTGTGAGATGTTCTTTTTCATTTATAGCATCATGAATGGTGGATACCCATGGTATAGTACGATATGGTTATTAAGAGTATGATGTTTGTTTTGATGGTTATTTAAAATACATGGTATGGTATGGTTTGATTTTATGGTTAGGTAATCATGAAAAGCTTCACTTTACTAAACCACCAATTTGGTATAATCCCATTGTTCCCTGATTTTTCTTTTCAATTATGCCCTTACTTAATTACATAATACTATTTTACCCTTTTATTTTATATTATTTAACTCCATCCAAAAATTCTAGTCTTCTGGGTTCAATTTTCTTTTGCGTTCAGTCTTCTCTTTTTTCTAGGTTTGATTTCTTAAACTTCTTAAGAAATCGGTGTATATTTATTGTGACCGATTTTATTTTTATTAATTTTATTAGAATTTGCATGAATTTAACAACGTAATATATTTATAAGGTATAATTTGTGACAAATTAGCAGAAAAAAATTATCTTAAATTATTTTATTAATAATTATTGATAAATGTAACACATATAATAATTTAAAATATTTTAGTAAGCTTACCAATTATGATATGATATTGATATAGTCAAACCAAGCAATAAAGATGTTATTTAAACATCAACAAACGATACACTCTATTCAAACATTCTATTTACATTACAATAAAGTACAATATATCATACAATATAGTACCGTAAGATATAAAATCATGAGTAATTACAGTCCAAATCCAAATAAAGTGTTAGTATGATATTTGAATTATGTCATGTCCTTTGGAGGTTTCAACAGTCTAATAAGATAACTCCCATAACTAACAAAAAGAAATAGGGAAAAGAGGATTCTCTTGCCCAAAGGGAGTCCTAAGATTTTGCATATCTATTTTCATCATACACATTGGTGAAATATTTTTTCTACCATATCCCTTAACAAACTCATAGCTCATAATAATATTATCTACAGTCAGTTGAGCAGGGATAGAAACAGTTTGGCTCTTACCAACAAGTTCAAACAAAACAGGTTGTAATTTGCTAGTCAAGATCTTTGAGATAGTCTTATACTATACTGTGCAACAAAAACTAGGCATGAACTCCTTAATACAGGATGGTGTTCATGTTTGTTTCACCTTGGGGATTAAAGTAATAGAAACACAGTTGATAGCACCACACATCTTTCCTGTTACAACATGTCCAGTGGCATATCTATTTTCTGTTACTATGAGCTGTAAATATACAGCGCGAAGGCATAAAACTGAAAATAGTCTACGAAGATAATTGAAGATCCCAAACGTCTCATAGGATTGCCACTCCTATGTCAATGAATTAATTTCAAAAGGCAATTATTTGATTACATTTTAAGGAGAACTGTAAGAAAAAATTACAAATGATAAATTGAATTTGCGGAATGAAATTTCTAATCGAATTTTTGGAATGCAATTTATAAAGTTTGTGGAGTGTGTATTAAAGGTCTTTAAAATGAATTACTAATTTTATAACTTATAACAATTCTTACTTTATTAAACTAACTAATTATTCATCACAGTTTCTTAACTCACAGATATAAAAAATAAATTAAAGTACAGATAATTGTGTAAGCTTTCTAAAGAGTATTTATTTGGAATTTTTGGATGAGAAATCTGGGAGATTTTTAATTTTGAACAGCAAGTGGTCTGATCAATGAGTTTGTTGGAGTCTTTTGCTGTTTTGGTTAATTTTAGGCTGTTCTACAATTCACAGCTTTATGTTAACTCGTAACAAGTCTGATGTGATTAACTAAATTGAGGACGTATGGTTATTTGATGCAATATTCTGTGCTCTAATTTTGAGTACAGAGAACACTACACACTGCTACTACCTCAGCAACGATCCTTCCAAGTAAATACCAAATTGCAGATCTTACTCTCTGAATGGAAAAAAAAAATACCTTGATTCAGAAACACCATTTCATTTCATCATTACCAACAACGACCACCCAGTAATATCCTACTAATATCCCATCAGAGGAGGGTAAGATGTAGAAAGACCACTGCATTAGAGGTGGAGGCCAATTCATCATTACCGTAATCTTATATTTCAAACGATTGTTCCTCGGAGAAAGAGATCAAACAATTCCTGATCATGATCCTTTCCAATCAAATAATCATTATAACATACAAAAGTAAGCTTCAAATATTTGGAGATCTTTCACTTTAGCCTTACGCGTCAAATAGTAGTGATTTGCTAAAGCACTTGAGCACTTTATCATTTGATCATCTTTGGACCCCTTAAAAGAAATCACATCATAACTACTTGAACTCAACGCACAATGGCGAGTATGTAAGAAATTGGACTTTGAAATCCAAGACGGAAAATATTTCAACCAGTCTAAGCAACCAAATAAGGTAAACATACCAAATCTCAAAATAGTAAGAATAAGCAAAACAGTGCGACAAATTTCTGGGGAAAAATGTTTCAAGCTGCAAAAATTGTTTCATAACATAGACTGACATAATTAAACTTTAACAAATTCTGCCTTCAAGGATTCACTGCTCACGCCTTTGTCTTCCTAGGAGCCAACTGAGTCTCCGGCTGCATCACAAACAAAATGTTAAAGCACATTTCCAAAGACATGCATGAAGAAAACAAAGAACCGGTAAATTAACAGGTATGGAGATGACAAAAGAAAATAAAAGGGCAAGCTATATGGCATATGCAAGTCATAAAATAAACAGTGACCGGGAGTAATTTACCTCCTTCTTGACGGACTCTTCCTTCTCAGACAATACCAACTCAATATGGCAGGGGTGAGACATATAGGCTGCAAAAAGGTCGAGAGGTTAGATTTGAGATATCACTAGATACAACAAGATGAAGTAAGAAAATAGAAGAACTTACGGTTTATTCTTCCATGTGCTCGGTATGTGCGGCGCCTCTGTTTTTGAGCTTGATTTACTTGGATGTGAGATATGAAGAGTGAATCAACATCCAAGCCTTTCACCTAAATAAGTTCAAACAGAGTTACAGACAACATAAAATCAGTTCAAGGACCCATAGAATAATCAAGAAAGCTGTGCATATCCTTTCAACGAAAAATATAACATAATCTGATATTACCTCAGCATTGCTCTCGGCATTTTTGAGTAAATCCAGAATAAACCCTGCAGATTTGACAGGCCAACGTCCTTGACCATTTGAATGCCTATTCTTTGCCTGAGCAGTACGACCAACCCCACGACAAAAGCGTGTGAAGGGAATGGCTTGTTTGTGGGCAAGAACATCCTCCAGATATCTCTTGGCCTTGTCCAATGGCATCTTCCTAAGTGCATGGGCTGTCTCTCGTGTATTCTGTAAGTAGGTAATCCACGCATATTTAGGGAACACACTTCAGTGCAAGACAATAGTCAAGCTTGCTAAGTTACAAACTGAAATGTGCCCCTCAAAATTCAATCATATATTGTTTGGCATTCACTAGTTAAAGCAAACAAAGAGTTGCCCGCTTTTATATCAACAACAGACTTACAGGCATCTTTTATGATCAAAGGCAACTATTTTATTCAATCTTTGAATCAATTGTTACCATCAAGCTGACACTGCTTAAGACAAAATTTCAAACTTGTACATCTTTTATTCATCCATAACAGTGATTGCTCCATACTCATCTTGACATACACTAAGGCAAAATAGAATCCAAACTTGTATGTATTTTAATCATGCACACTTGCCAAATCATCCACTTAAGGTACATTATCTAGTTACCATACACTGCTAATCGTTGGGTGAAGGAAGGTCCAGTTTGTAAATAATTGTTACTTATTGAAAGAAAAATATTTTTTTGAGAAAGCACCAATTTTTACAATCCAACATGTTAGAACGATTAAAAGGTCCGAGCATTTGACGATGAGATGAAAAATTTGTACCTTGAAATGAACTCTGAGGCTTGAACCCCTAGATTTGCAAGCTAGATGCAAGAACACGAACCAAACTCAAATTATATTCAAAAAATAAAACAAAATAAAATAGATAAAGCAACGTCATATAACACAATTCTACAAATGAAGAGATAATAGCTCGAAAAATGTATGCAAATCATATTAGGGCACTCACATTTGGTGGGGTTGTCGGGTTCCCTCGAATACTTCACCTACGTTAAGCAAAGATCCCAACGTTAGTAAAAAGCAAAGATCTCAACGTTAGTAAAAACTTTATGAGTTCATCCGACAGACTGATTTGACGGCGAATTTGTTGGCTTACCATGGCTTCCGGCGATGCTGCTGCTACTCCCCTCCGGCTGCTGCTTCAGGTCGCTTCTTCGTTAAAAAATAGGGATTTCAACTTAAATTGTAAGATGATAGGGTTTTACATGTTAATTTGGGCTGGGCTTGTCGTCCTCTTTGAGTAATGGGCCTCCCAATTGTTTGTTTTGGGTTTCATTTTGGTGTTCACTGCAGTAAGTATAACCAAACAAATGCTATCAATATTATTATTATTATTATTATTATGGTAAATCACAAATTCTAGCATCACAATTCAAACTAAAAACTAAAGTGTGTTTATATTGTATTTATTTAATAATAATTGTAATTTATAACAAATTAGTATTGTTGGAAATTCCAACCATTTCCTCTTTCATCCTTTTAATTTAGAAACATAACGATTATATTAATTTATAACATAAGCGTATTGAGAGCATATTAGTATAAGAGTGATTCACATGGCTATATATATTAATATTAGCTTGAGCTCATAAGGGTCGTGTATATACTGCATTTAAGACTAATAAAAAATAAGGGATGTTCAAAAAACTTACAAGTCCAAAATAATTGAAGTTGAGTCATGCTTCGTCAACAGATCTAGCAGTCGGTTCTATGACCATTTTCTCTGATCATTAAGTGTAACAATTTTAAGTTTCATAATGACTATAGAATACATAAATATAAAAGTCATTGAAAAGAGGGTTTAGTCTATGATAATAGTCATAAGAGCATTGGCGTCACAAGTTAAATTTATTCTGCTTTTTCTTATTCATAAATCATAACTCAGTGAAATTATTTTAAGATCCTCGCTCTTTTTGTATTTACCAAAACCTTATTATGTATAATTTACTCGGTAACAAATTATTAGTATGTTTGGCCAAACTTCTCAAATTAACTTATTTTGACAAGTACTCTTTTTAAAAATATTTATTAAAGAAATATTTTTAGTGAGAAACAGTTTGTATTTGACCAATAAATTTGAAAAACACTTTTGAGCAACAATTAGTGTTTGACCAAGCTTTTGAAAAGTGCTTCTAAGTGTATTTTTCACAAAAATGCTTTCCAACTAAGTGCTTTTGAGGGAGAAGCTACTTTCTTTAACTTGTGAAAAACAATTTATACTACTCCCTAAAACACTTATTTTCTCTCAAAAATTTGGTCAAACACCTCATTTTTTTTAAATAAATATTTTTTTTTAAATAATTATTTTTAACCTCTCAAAAATTTGGCCAAACGGCCTATATGTTTCAACAAATTTAACAAAACTCAATACTTAGTAAGAATAGCCAATTTGGATATTAATCCATTCGAAAAAATAATAATAATAAAAAACTCATTTACAACCTACAAAGTTGTATTATTTTATTTATAAAAGATAAAGCAATGTCGATTCAAACTATAATTTTCTCTACACACATTGAAAGTTATTGATGAATTAAATTCAATTAAACCTATTTCGTAAGACGTGAATTTATCTCGATAAAAACATATCAAAGATTTTAAGATCTTTAAAGGCAGAATAAAACTATAATATTCGCAAAATTATGCCACCTTCTATAAATATGTTAAAGTTTTTGGTGAATTTTAACATATTAAATACATAAAGCAACGTCCAATAATTCAAAAATAAAATTAAATACATAAAGCAACGTCCAATAATTCGGATCTACACTTATGAAGAGACCATAACTCGAAAAATATATACAAAGCAAATTATGTTCTCGCATTTGGTGGGGTTGTCGGGTTCCCTCGAATACTTCACCTACATTAACCAAAACTCCCACGTAAGTAAAAACTTACAATGTTGCTCTACACATTGTTTTGACGGCAAACTTATTGGCTTACCATGTCTTGCGGCGATGATGCTGCTGCTGCTACTCCCCTCCGGCTGCTGGTTCAAGTCCCTTCTTTGCTAACCCAACAAGACAGGAGATGAAAAATAGGGTTTTCGACTTAAATTGGAAGATGATACATTATAGGGTTTTCCATGTCAATTGGGATAGGCTAGTGGGCCTCCCAATTATATGTAGTACTCTTTGGTATAGTAGTAATAAATATAGTAGGAAAAAATACATAATACAACACAATTGAGATAATATTTATAAATAATTGCCACAAATTTTAATAATTATAATATTTAGTTATATTTTAACTTATTGATCATTTATCTACTTTAACTGTGTATTTGATCTATTTTATCATTATGTACGTCATCAATCAATCATCTCCCTATAATCTCATCTCTCTCAAATTATCCAGATCTTGCGGAAATCATTTTCAACCAACATTTTACATCATCCAAGAAGTTTCATAAATCAAATCAAATCAAGGTTAGATCGTGTAACTTCATAAAGATTGATTCTTGACAATTTTGTGCTTGAGGAAGAGAATGAGGCCAGTAGAAGTTGTGGGAGGGAGGGTAACAATGGCGGATGTCATTGATTGAATTTTGCCATGTTTTGAAAACAACCTTCGATTGAACAAGAGATTTCAAGTAAATTCTAGAGAAATTGATTCCACCACGTCATTTGATAAATTGCTAAGTTTATCATCTCTTCTTCTTTTTCTATCTCTATATTAATCGCCATGACCAATCCTCTCTCTCTTTTGTAACCTCTCTATTTTTTTCTATAATCAACAGTTAAATTGCATATGTAATGATACAACACAATACATTTTTCATGGCAAATCAGACACCGTCTTTTTTTTTTGTTTCTCTCTCTCTCTCTCTCTCTCTCTCTCTCTATATATATATATATATATATATATATATATATATTCTCTTTATTTTATGTGTTGTTTTTTTTATATTTTATGTATCAAAAATATGAATGATACAATCGATAGAAGAGCAAATGAATACATGTTAAATTGGAGGAAATAGAAACAACCTAAATGTGTGTGTGTGTCTATATATATATATATATATATATATATATATATATATATATATATATATATATATATATATATATAGCATTGATACAATCAAAATAACATGTTATAAAGTAACTAATACAAATACCATTAATACGTATCTGTGTATATATTGACTTAATGCATAAGATGTATCAAATTATAATTTCGATAAAAAATATTCATAAATTATTTTTTTTTAATTTAAAATTATACATATTAGTATGAAAATATAAATATGAATCACAACTATTTTTTAGAGTTCAATTATATTTGAAATATTGATAACTAATGACAGATTAATTTAAGGATAAATACAAATATTAATATTAATTTCAGCTATTTTCATAGTCCATATCTTTCAGAGCCAAATGATATATGAAATATTAAGAATTAATGACAACTTCATTTAAGGATAAATACAAATATAAATATTAATTTAAGTTATTTTCAGAGTCCATATCAATATAAAATCTTGTATTTTAATAATGGCGTGATTCATAGTAACTGTCTTTTTAAGAAAAATAAAATCTCTAAAATTTCTCAATAGAATAAATGTTGTATTTTTATTTATATTTGATAACTTTAAATAATAAAAATATAACGGATAATACATTAAATATTACCATAAATTATAAATAACGAGAATGTTGCTTTGTCTATTTTGGACCAAACTTTGACCGTTTATGTAAATTTCTCAAAATAGTATAACCAAAATAAATACTAGTACAAGTTAACTAATAACCCATTTGGTCAAGCTTTTGGAAAAATAAAAGTGTTTTTTTTTAAATTTTATTTTAAATAAGAGGTTTTTGACCAAACTTTTGAGAGAAAATAAATGGCTTTTAGGGAATAGCAGGAGCTATTTTTCAGAAGCTAAAAAAAATAGCATCTCTCCAAAAATACTTAATTTGAGAAAAATACACTTACAAGCACTTTCAAAAGTTTGGTCAAACACTAATTGTTGCTCAAAATTATTTTTTAAATTTATTGATCAAATATAAACTACTTCTCGCCAAAGTACTTTGTTGATAAGTACTTAAAAAAAAATATTTTTCAAAACAAACTTATTTTAGAAGTTTGACCAAACAGGCTATAAATTAGCAGTCTAAAATGGTTCACTAATAAAAATAGCACACGAAGAGTGTATATATGAATAAATAAAAATAAGAGAAAGAAAAAAAACAAAGAAATATTTTCTTGTCGATTAAATCTAAAAATGAACTGTTTAGGATTGTTAACCGAAATTTGATAACAATAATTTTATTAGTTTAATCATCGATTTAACATATTTATTAATCGATAATCGATAGACTAAATCGATAATATGCAAAAAAAAATTGAACCGATCACTAAGCACCTTTAATTGCTGTATCTTTTATCTCTTCACATTTTTCTCTCCATCTCGCCTAGTCATATTGCAACATCGCCATGTACATTGTATATAAATATGTATACATTATATATTATATATGTATATATAAAATATATTATTTATATATATTGTATATATTTTATAAATTAGATGATCGAATGTTTCAGATCAATAATTAGCTCTTTCATCAACCAATTGCCTCTCAATTCTCTCTCTTACGCCTTAAAGCCTTGCAAAAATTTTCTTTGCGACTTTTTACTCACTTTAAGTCTTAAATCCCAATAAAAATGTTATCGTTATCTTTTTTTTAAAAATAATTAATTATTGAGAAATTTTCATAAATAACGCTATTACAGAAAACAACGATATTTACTAAAATTACATAAAATAGAGATTTTTTTTACTTTTTTTATACTGTTTTCTATAAGGATTAGACTTGTATCAGAGTATCAAAACCTTAAAACCCTCCTTAATGTATGACATCTGTTATACCAAAACATACTCTGCGTAATCAATGTCATTAAATTCAAACTATTAATTTCCTCCTATAATAACACTATTTAATATCTATTTAACTAAACTTGCATATTTAATGGGAGAAAATCTCTCTCCATTTTGATCTCGGATGTTTTTTTACCATATTCATAAAAGTTAAAACCATTAATTCATATCCACAAAAAACTTCAAAAAATTACAGATTTTGTGGAAAATTACTTTTTGATAAACCATGATACTGATACATATATCTAAAATTAACTACCTACATTCAGAAATTGATACATGTATCTATAATGATACATGTACCAAAACTCATCCATCCAAATGAAAGCTATGTGTTTCATTGAAAATATTGATACATATTAAAAATAAATACACAATCAAAGAGTGTATAATCTGCAAAATTCTATAACATTATATGTTTTATAAAAATTGATACAATTGTCATGCATTAATAAACACGAGGGTAATTTCTAAATTTATAATTTATTCAAGATACTGATACATGGGCAACAAAGCAATAACGGGCAAAGATTCCCTAAACACAAAACAAATATGGGTAATTTATATTCATATATCACTAAAAAATATTGATACATATTAATAACAATTTGTACAAATGTATTTGACAACCATAAAGCAATACATTGGTGCATTACAATTCCGAAATTATCAAAAATTCGATATTGATACATGTATCAAATATTCGGTTCCGTTACCAATATGTTTACAGGTCGTCTCAGACCTTCTAATTGGTGTTTATCTCCAAAATGTTTGGCGATACACACTATCTAAATAAAGTTATGTGTTTCACTGAAAAATTAAAAAAGATCTGATACTGATACATGTATCCAAAAGCCCTCTTTTTGAAAAAAAAAAAAACTCTTTCTTTCTCATCCATCGTTTATCTTCTATTGTTCTTTTACAAATTGATTCTAGGAACAGAAAGAAGAAACTCCATTAATTTCTCAATTGTTTTTTTTAAAGATTTTTTGCAATTTTTTTTTAAGAATGTGCAGTGAAATCGTAGGAAAAGTAGCAGGTCAAGGGTTTAATTCAGCGGTTTTGACTTTTTTAAGTTTCTAATCTACTCAAAAAGTCGAAATAGAGAAGAGCTATTTTAAAATTTTGCTTTGATTTCTTCGACATGGTGACCTTCGCCTGATACCAAGGTTTATTTTCACCGTTACAGCTTTGCCAGCGGAAATCTAGCTATTCCACCCTTGGGTTAGTCTTCTAGAAGATGATTCATATGCAAGATTATACCTTGAAAAAAAACCTAAAATTTTAAGATGTTAGAAAAGATGTCTGAAGTAAGATAAGTGAAAGGCACAACAAAAAGGGTAAAAATTTACACAAGAATCACAGAGTAATGGAGGATCTTGAGAGAGAAAAATTGATGAAAATCGTGAGAGGAAAAATCGAAGGAAATATTAAAAGCGTTCTGAAGATGAAAAAACGGGTGTTTTAAATGGAGCAAAATATGAGTATTGGGATTGGAGAGAAAAGATAAAAAGATTAATACATGGTAACCACGTGGTAAAAATTATTTGTGTAATTATTTTGCTTTTTTTATAATTTTTTAAAAGTATAGTTATATATTATAAATATGTAGTAAGATTTGATTAATTATAAAAAAATTTCTTAATTATTTGTTGAATATGAAATTGAGCCATCTAAATGGAGTTAGCCTATATATCCAGCCCAACCCGTTTAATATGTGTCTGGACTGAAATATTTGAACCCATTTTTAAGACTTTAAGTCTAGTAAACCCAGCATCAATTAACCCTCCGGCCTCATGAATAAGCCGGCCTGGCCCCGGCCATTGGGGCCAAAAAATAAATAAACTAAATAATTAGTTCTCATTAAAAAAATGAAGAAAAAGTAAAAAGAAGTTATATTTCACGAGTGAGAATAACAATCCTATTTTAAGGTTCCTTTGGAATAAGTTATTCTCTATTTTAAGATTTTAAATTATTAGTTAATTCTGTATTCTGATTGTAGGACTCTTACTTAACCTCACTCACCCTTTTTATTTCAAAGTTGGAACCCATATATCTAATACATATTTGTATATATATTATTTAGACAAACTAGTGATATATAGTGACATGAAAAAACAAATTTATTAGTTAATATACTGATGAATTCAAGAGGCTACTTTTTTTTGCAATTTTTTTTTCGTGTATCAATAACGGAATTGATAGATGTATTAATATCAGATTTTTAATATATATAACTCTAACATTGTTATGTAACAACGTATAGCTTTGTATGTATCAATATATTGTACCAATTTGTTATTAATGTGTATCAATATCTTCAGTGGTATATAAATGTAAAATACTTGCTTTGTGTATCAATTTAGAAAATGTTTGCCAATTTTTTACTTTTGTTGCCCATGTATCAGTATCATCTTGAATAAATTACAAATTTAAAATTGCCCATTCATATTCATTAATGTATGGCTGCATCATTTTTTATAAAAGATTTAATGTTATGGAAATTTGCAGATTATAGATTCTTTGATTGTGTATTTATTTTTAAAAGAAAATCCTATTTAAACTGATAATATATTAGGGCTATGTATTATATTTGTATATATATTTAAAAAATTTATGCTTATTAGTATGTATCAATTTTTCTAGTAAAACACATAACTTTCATTTAGATATATCAGTTTTTGATACATGTATCATCACAAATTTGAAATTTTTTTCCAAAGCTGCAACGATGATACACCCAAAGAAAAAAAAAATCTTCAAATTTGTGATTTGAGATTTAGAAATTACACAAATGTGAAATTTTGATTTAAAATTTTAAATATGAAAAAAAATGTCCAAGGTCATAAAAAGAGTGATTCACTCTCATTAAATACACAACCTTTCTTTTAAAAAATAAACAACATCAATTAAGGAGAAATTGAAGGGTTTGAAATTTAGATACACTTATAATAGTTGCAGTAAATTGTATCAAAAAATAATTTTTTTTATAATTTTAATAAATCATGTTACTTTATGTAATTATTTTACTATGCAATGCTATTTATGAAAATTTATCTAAATTTATCTAAATACAACCTATCGTGATTGTATCCATCAAGATTATATGTGTTGATACAATCATTAGAGCGAATTAATTAGAATTTTGAAACAAAATGGTATCAATTAATACAATAGAGCTAATGAATACAAGTGAAATTAGAGGGAATGAATACAAGTGAAACTAGAGTGAATGAATACAAGTGAAAATTGAGAGTGAACAATATAATTTCTTGTTCTTTTATTGTTTATATCTCTGTATACACATGAACCCTATTCGTCCATATGAACTGTATTTGTATAAATACAACATGTACAATTGTCTGAGAATGAGAGGTGAGAGGAAGGGGTGGGGAGAGTAGAGAGGCTAGCGAGATTAGGGAGAGAGGCTAGAGAGAGGGGGCATAGATTAAGAGAGATTAGGACATCTCTAACAGCTGGTACGAATAGTTTTTTTTTGTGGTACGAATAGTAAACACCCAAATTATAGCTATTAAAGATAATCATGATCCAAAACTATAGATATCTATGAAAATTACCTTTTCATGAGATTTTCTATAAAAATATACGGTCCAACATAAAATATTACATTTCAATATAAAATATATATTCTTATATCCCAATATTTTTATATTACATCCGCATAGCCTCTTTTTTTTTTCCGCAGCAATGCTAATACACGGTATATAACATTATACAACATTATATACTTACTATACACAATGTATAAACCTTTGTATAAAAGTGTATGATAGTGTATAAGAAGTGTTTATACACACTTTTACACAGTTATATAAAATAATATAACTTGAACGAGAAATGGTGTTTGATTTCATACGAACTTCAACTACAAAACTCTATTTGAAATGGGTTAGTTTTTTTAAATAACTTCAAATTTTAACCACAATTTCGAAATGACACCACTGACGAACCACATTCATCAATTTGTTAAAATTTTCACTAAATTTAAATCTCATTTGTGAGTTTTTAAACTTTTAAGAACTATAACAACGAAGTTTTAAATTTTTTAATATATATAAAACTTATAAGGACAACTAATAATGTAATGGAGAAAATAGGTTGTGTCTAGACTTTGAGGCACTTAGTATATGCTTTGATCTGGACATGAAGCATCAAAAAGACTAAAAGAATAGTACATTCATTGATTTTGAATTGAAGCTAGATAATAAAAGAAGAAGTCCAGTACAACAACAAAGGGATCTACTATAATCCAGAAAAAAAATCACATATAGTTCAGATTTATGGAGAACTCCTGCAAATTTACAATAACTCAAAACAATTTCCAACCAAAAGAAACAGAAACCATCACCTATCTATACCTAAATGTTTATAACAAAATCCAAATAAACTTAAAGGGCCTCCTCAGATTAAAGGAAAAAGGGGAAAAGACAAAGAAACAATTTCTATCTATTTACATAGAAGGATGAAAATGTTGGACGATCAAGGTTATTCTTGTCATTTTAAAAAAATAATTTGCATTGTTTGCTTCTGTCGTAAGCTTTAAAGTTTGTTCATGAATCCTTAATGAAAAAACAATTGAGCCGTTTTTTTAAAATGTCAATCATATCCCAGATTGTATAATATCTTTTGTGGATCCCATAATTTTCATCATAACATCTCATAAGTGCTTTGTGATGGTCCGAATAAATTTTGATTATCCTATATTTATGAAAAAAATTTGCAAAGTGAAAATATTCATTTCTATTCCTTTTTTTTATATGGTGAAATTTTAGTTTTGTTTTTTATGTGGTGAAATTTTCACAATTTTAAAAATATAATTTGTTAACCATTAAAATTTATTTATTAGGATGAATTTTATTTATATTTTATTACCGCACTACAATATATACGCACACACTTAATTGATGTGTGAATTTAATCTAAGTAGCATATATAATGTAAAGTAAAAATATTTATAAATAAGTCGTAAAAGTTGAGATTATGATTCGAGAAAAAATAAATTAGATGCTACAATAAATAATAAAATTTGATATATAAATTTATTTACATTAACACTCCATATAACATAAACTCATTTAATATATATTGTTTGTATGTCATTCTTCCGTGAATCATTTTTATTAATAAAAATGGAATTAAAATTTATCTCGCGTAATTTTTACATTATTTCATTATAATTCTACTATGAAAGAACATACGCTATATTAAGTAAAGAAGGTTATACATTTTCTTTTTTAATTTGAAAAAGATTTAGAATATGTGTAATTTATATGGGATAATATTTTAAAAAAAATTTGGGACCTCATTTGTAGGATTGCGCTAAATACGTTGTAATATTTAAAAATTTATTATAAATTATCGGTTAATGTTATTTTAAACAAGTTATATAATATACAATTTTAACCATCCCGCTGAATTATTACAGTTTATGTCATCTTAATTTTTTTAGTGCCTTTATGTTCTCTTTATTTGAGTTTATACATTGTCTCATTGTGTATGCAAATTATTTGAAAATTTTCTTTACCTACTATAATAATTTATATTGTTTTCTTGATATTATTGTGTATAAGATACGAGGTAAAGCCACAATTTCTTCTCCTTTTTTCATCTTCCATCATGTCATAAGAACGACGTAATTTGATTTAATTTTTGTCAAGTATATAAATATTTCAATAGTTAATTAATTTGTGCACACTATTAATTTATAAATAGTTTCATATGTTTTTTGTTTCATCTAATTCTATAAAGTTTATTAATATAAATGAAACTTATAGTTTTAACATTTTCTTGTATAATTTTCAAATATAATGTGCAAAAAGAAAATTTAAAATTTGTCATTTAATTTAGGGTATATGTTATTTTCAAATATAATGTAAAAAAATACCACTGCAATTAATTATTTAATTTAATGTATGTGTTTGACATAATGTTGAAACGCGTATTAAGCACTTAATGTTAATTATGATAACTTACACAAGTTATAAGTTATTGTTTAATTTTATAGAAATAAAAAAAGATGATTTACTATAAAGTACGATTTCCAATATAATTTTTTATCATACTTAGCTAAAAATATTAACGATTAATTTATTTGTTGGAAAATAATTAATCATCTATAAATATAGTTTAAAATTATAATATTGGGCCTTTCAACATCTAGTCTAGTAGAAGAAGAAAAAAGAAGCAAACGACGAAAAGGAAGAGGAAAAAATAAATTAGCAAAAAAGAAGTAATGATAACTAAAAAGGATAGTAAATTAAAACATATCTAAAATGGATAATTATTGACATATGTGAACAAATATTCCCGAAGAAAGATTATTAGTAAACACTTAAGTTGCCTTCTTCTTTTTTCAACATAGAATATATACATAATATTGTATGCAAATTATATAATAATCATACATCAACTATAAACTGCATGCACAATGTGTAATATTAATTATACATTGATAATTGCTTACCTGCTATTAAATTTATCGAAGAGAAGAATATACAATGGACATATTTGGAGGAAGGCAAATAAATGTGCAGATTTTCTTGTGAACAAAGGTCATCAAGCAGGTTTATTAATCTGGGAAGACGCACTCAAAAATATGGAATTTAGTCTCTTAGCAGACTCCAGTCAGGTAACTTATGAATGATATTTGAAAATTTATTTAGCTTTCCAATAAAGCAATTACCACGCTTAACACCTAATACAAGGACAAATGGTAGGTTTTTGAGGAAAAATTCCATTTTAATTTTCATGCAATTGTATTGAACTCTTTTGACCATCTCTAGGTCTTATAAAAGGTTAAAAATCAATAATAACGTTGACATTTCAATTTAAAATAAGTTAGAATAGTAAAGGCAGGAGTTGCTATTTAAAAATCTGAAAAAGGACATTTTTTGTAAAACCACATTTTAGAATTAATTGATTTTCACAAAGAATAATGACAAGGTATGACAAATATGAACAAGACCCCGAGCAAGAAAATGCTCCAACTCTACTGCTCTCAATAGTTTTGGGAGAAAATGAAGAGGATAATAATTTGATCTAATATCTTCCTTACCCTTTGACTCAAAATCACCAATTGAAATGTGTACATTCATCATTTAAGAAAAATTATATTTCAAAAGAGTAATCTCTCCATTTTGACCTTCTGCGAAACCACATAGCTTTACGCTGGTTAAACACAGACAGACAGTACGTTATAGAAATGAAAGACTGAGATCCACCAAGGATAAAATTTTCAGTAATCTAAGATGTAAGATAAGGTAACTATTACAAATTAAGTTTCGGAATACCAAGAGTATGCAAAACAGCAGCACAAATTTCTGGAGAAATAGCTGCCAAAATAGTTTCATAACAAATTATAAAAACATAAACTTGACACCTTCTGATTTCGGGGATTAATTGATTACGCTTTGGTCTTTCTAGAAGCCAACTGAGTCTCGGGCTGCATCACAATGAGAATGTTTTAGGCAAATTTACAAACATATTTCGGCAAAGACAAAGAACGGGTATGCAGATGGCAAAGACAAAGAACGGGTATGCAGATGACAAAAGAAAACAACTATATGCAAGTAATAAAATAAAGATCGTTCACCTCCTTCTTGACGGACTCTTCCTTCTCAGACAATACCAACTCAATATGGCAGGGGTGAGACATATAGGCTGCAAAAAGGTCGAGAGGTTAGAATTGAGATATCACTAGATACAACAAGATGAAGTAAGAAAATAGAAGAACTTACGGTTTATTCTTCCATGTGCTCGGTATGTGCGGCGCCTCTGTTTTTGAGCTTGATTTACTTGGATGTGAGATATGAAAAGTGAATCAACATCCAAACCTTTCACCTAAATAAGTTCAAACAGAGTTACAGACAACATAAAATCAGTTCAAGGACCCATAGAATAATCAAGAAAGCTGTGCATATCCTTTCTACGAAAAATATAACATAATCTGATATTACCTCAGCATTGCTCTCGGCATTTTTGAGTAAATCCAGAATAAACCCTGCAGATTTGACAGGCCAACGTCCTTGACCATTTGAATGCCTATTCTTTGCCTGAGCAGTACGACCAACCCCACGACAAAAGCGTGTGAAGGGAATGGCTTGTTTGTGGGCAAGAACATCCTCCAGATATCTCTTGGCCTTGTCCAATGGCATCTTCCTAAGTGCATGGGCTGTCTCTCGTGTATTCTGTAAGTAGGTAATCCACGCATATTTAGGGAACACACTTCAGTGCAAGACAATAGCCAAGCTTGCTAAGTTACAAACTGAAATGTGCCCCTCAAAATTCAATCATATATTGTTTGGCATTCACTAGTTACAGCAAACTAAGAGTTGCCCGCTTTTATATCAACAGCAGACTTATAGGCATCTTTTATGATCAAAGGCAATTATTTTATTAAATCTTTGAATCAATTGTTACCATCAAGCTGACACTGCTTAAGACAAAAATTTCAAACTTGTACATCTTTTATTCATCCATAACAGTTATTGCTCCATACTCATCTTGACATACACTAAGGCAAAATAGAATCCAAACTTGTATGTATTTTAATCATGCACACTTGCTCAAATCATCCACTTAAGGTACGTTATCTAGTTATCATACACTGCTAATCGTTGGGTGAAGGAAGGTCCAGTTTGTAAATAATTGTTACTTATTGAAAGAAAAATATTTATTTTGAGAAAGCACCAATTTTTACAATCCAACATGTAAGAATGATTAAAAGATCCGAGAATTTGACGATGAGATGAAAAATTTGTACCTTGAAATGAACTCTGAGGCTTGAACCCCTAGATTTGCAAGCTAGATGCAAGAACACGGATCAAACTCAAATTATATTCAAAAATAAAACAAAATAAAATAGATAAAGCAACGTCATATAACACAATTCTACAAATGAAGAGACAATAGCTCGAAAATTGTATGCAAATCATATTAGGGCACTCACATTTGGTGGGGTTGTCGGGTTCCCTCGAATACTTCACCTACGTTAAGCAAAGATTTCAACGTCAGTAAAAACTTATGAGTTCATCCGACAGACTGATTTGACGGCGAATTTGTTGGCTTACCATGGCTTCCGGCGATGCTACTGGTACTCCCCTCTGGCGGCTGCTTCAGTCGCTTCTTCGTTAACCAAAAAGAAAGTAAAAAATAGGGATTTTATGATAGGGTTTTACATGTTAATTTGGGCTGGGCTAGTCGTCCTTTTTGAGTAATGGGCCTCCCAATTGTTTGTTTTGGGTTTCATTTTGGTGTTCACTGCAGTAAGTATAACCAAACAAATGCTATTATTATTATTATTATTATTATTATTATTATTATTATTATTATTATTTTGGTAAATCACAAATTCGAGCATCACAATTCAAACTAAAGACTAAAGTGTGTTTATATTGTATTCTTTTAATAATAATTGTAATTTATAACAAATTAGTATTGTTGGAAATTCCAACCATTTCCTCTTTCATCCTTTTAATTTTGAAAGATAATGATTATATTAATTTATAAAATAAGCGTATTGAGAGCATATTAGAATAATAGTGATTCATATGGCTATATATATTAATATTAGCTTGAGCTCGTAACGGTCGTGTATATGCTGTATTTAAGACTAATAAAAAATAAGGGATGTTCAAAAAACTTATAAGTCCAAAATAATTGAAGTTGAGTCATGCTTCGTCAACAGATCTAGCGGTCGGTTCTATGACCATTTTCTCTGATCATTAAGTGTAACAACTTTAAGTTTCATAATGACTATAGAATACATAAATATAAAAGTCATTGAAAAGAGGGTTTTGTCTATGATAATAGTCATAAGAGTATTGGCGTCACAAGTTAAATTTATTCTGCTTTTTCTTATTCATAAATCATAACTCAGTGAAATTATTTTAAGATCCTCACTCTTTTTGTATTTACCAAAACCTTATTATGTATAATTTACTCGGTAACAAATTATTAGTATGTTTCGCCAAACTTCTCAAATTAACTTATTTTGACAAGTACTCTTTTTAAAAATATTTATTAAAGAAGTATTTTTAGTGAGAAACAGTTTGTGTTTGACCAATAAATTTAAAAAAACACTTTTGAGCAACAATTAGTGTTTGACCAACCTTTTGAAAAGTGCTTCTAAGTGTATTTTTCACAAAAATACTTTCCAACTAAGTGCTTTTGAGGGAGAAGCTACTTTCTTTAACTTCTGAAAAACAATTTATGCTACTCCCTAAAACACTTATTTTCTCTCAAAAATTTGGTCAAACACCTCATTTTTTTTAAATAATTATTTTTAACCTTTCAAAAATTTGGCCAAAACGGCCTATATGTTTCAACAAATTTAACAAAACTCAATGCTTAGTAGAATAGCCAATTTGGATATTAATCCACTCGAAAAAATAATAATAATAAAAAACTCATTTACAACCTACAAAGTTGTATTATTTTATTTATAAAAGACAAAGCAATGTTGATTCAAACTATAGTTTTCTCTACACACATTGAAAGTTATTGATGAATTAAATTCAATTAAACCTATTTCGTAAGACGTAAATTTATCTCGATAAAAACATATCAAAGATTTTAAGATCTTTAAATGCAGAATAAAATTATAATATTCGCAAAATTATGCAACCTTCAATAAATATGTTAAAGTTTTTGGTGAACTTTAATATATTTAATTTTCTTCCATTTTCTTTAAATTTGATAGATTTTTATTTTTCTCAATACTGCTTATCCTATTCGTAAGGATGATTTTAGTCAAAAATCATGCACTAGACTCGTAATTTTATGATTATTTCTTTAATCAACTTGTATTTTTATATATAAAGAATTATTATTTTACTAACTCGCAAAATTCAATAGTCATAATTCACAATTTCATAGATCTTAGGGATCGATTGATTAATGATTTGGACAACTAATTCTGTATAAAATCTCGCATGAAATAATACAATAGCCACATAATATAGTATTAGATTGATAGTGTTATACCCCGTAGGATTCCGGGCACCTAGATGGCCTATTCGTGCGTTGGTCGAGCATATTTGGAAGCCATACATGCTAGAAAAAGGCCCGGGAAAAGATCGGACAAGCGCCAAGTCGGCGCGTCGCAAGGCAAAATGCGACTTATAAATCGCATTTCAGGAATACGACTTATAAATCGCATTCCATGAATGCGATTTATAGTGTCTATTATATATAAGCCCCACTTCGGTTTTTTATTCAAATTCCTTATAATTTCCAGTAGAAAACAGAGAGTAATCAGAGAGAAGGGGAAAACGAAGATCTCCTACTAAATTTCGTCCGATTACGCCGCCAAACGCGGTCCAAACTCGAATTAACCTCACGTAGCGAGGTATTTAGCAGCAGGGAGCATTCCTACGGTTTTTGTTTCGCGAAATACGGCCGACAAATCGTCGTGCAACGAGATAAGGTAAGTGGGCTCCAAACTAGTGTCTATGTGCTCCTAGCTGTGAAGTGAATACTTCTCCCTTCTGGACTTCTGAAAAATAGCAAGTTTACGACCGTCTTTCGATAAGCCTAAGTTTAGGCTATAATTTTATTGAAAGTGACGTTGTTCTTCAGAATGGAGTTATATTTAGTATTAATTGACGTATATATGAATGCAGTTAGGAGAAATAGCTGGAGTATTGACCGAGCCTCGTCCGACAGACGGATAACCCGAGGTTAAGGTATGTAAAGCTAGTTCCTTTGGCAAGTTAGTAGTTTTAGCCTTGTATAGTACAATAAACTCCGTAGTAGAATTCCCGGAGTTGAATATTAAGTATTGTGCAAAGTTCAGTAAACCTAGTTTGCGTTGTTATATCGTATTCAGTCTGGAAGTTAGAAGAGCATGCGCCCGAGGGCAAGTTAGTATTTCAGATTCAGTATAGCCTATTATGTGATTAGCAAGCATGTAGTAGAATAAAAGAAACAGATTTTTCATAATAAATGTCCGTAAAGAAAGATCATATAGACAGACAGTTATGGCTACAGATTAGCCATTCAGACAGATAGTATCATGGCCACAGATTAGCCGTACAGTTAAACAAAGATTACAGAATCAATATAATTAGTAAGAATCAGTTCAGTGTAGAGACAGATCAGAATAAGAAGTTAAATTTCAGATAGTCTTTCAGTTATACATGCTTGCTATTTATATGTGCTATTTGTTTGTTGAGACTTGCTGTGGCATGTGGGTGTCCCTTTAGCATTCCCACCACCCCTGGGTTATAGCTGTGTCGATACCAGATTCAGATACCGCCACCAGCTGGGCGATGTCGTCCGCCTAGAGGACGATGATGGCCGACCACCATGATAATACGGTCCAGACCACCCTGCTTGCAGGGGTAGTTCAGTTTACTCTGCGCAGAGCCAGTCCACCCTGTTTACAGGGGCAGAACACTCTGTGTGCGCTTGTGGCCGGGGGCAGTTTTAGATACAGATTTTTATAAAATTACCCTGTTGCGTGCTTGCACCCAGGGGCAGTTTCAATTACACACCCCGTGCGCACTTGCGCCCAGAGGCAGGAGTCTTCGGACTCAAACACAGTTTATCGTCAGAGGCCAAGGCCTGAGCTACGTACCCAAGGGGACCGGTAAGAGGAGCTCACGGTTATCAGATGAGTGGAGTGACTTATTTTTGGTTGGTTTAGACCCGGGTAGGGATAAATAGATTGTGTGTTGGTTGGCACCTTCCGGCTTATGGGGGTCGGTCAGGTTATGTATGTATTTATATGTATATCTATATGTGCTATTAGATACTGATAAACAGTAGGACGAAACGTCTTCAGGTACGCTCCTGCCTTATCACAGCAACAGAAAGTATGATTCAGTTCATATCAGTTCTTACAGATTTAGTATTCCCCTGCTATTCAGAATTGCTAGTTATGTTATTGTATCCAGTTATGTTATTTCAGTTGCTTTGCATACTCAGTACCAGCGGTACTGACGCCCGGTGGGGCGCTACATTACTTGCCTGCAGGTACTCATAGACGAGGAGGCGATCCCTCGTGATTCTAGTCAGCTGTTGAGTATTCAGCTCCTGTCATCCGGAGTCTGATTTCCAGAGGTGTATTTCATTTTCTTTTGTTGTACAGTACGGGTAGGTCGGGGCCCTGTCCCGATCATTTCTATTGTTATTCCTAGAGGCTTGCAGTTTGTATATATTTTCCTGTGGTCAGTTGAGCCGGTCGTGTGAGGCCGTGCAGTTTGTTATAGTTAGTTAGTATTTCAGTTCCTGTTGGCCGTGTGTGGCCATAACCAGTCAGTAGTGGTGACCTTGCCGGTCACGTAATTATTTAGCATGCTATTGTTGAGTTACAGAGAACTAGACAGCATGGTGGCCTTGTCGGCCCGCATAGGTTCCTTGTTATGAGTGTGTTCTGGTTAGCTGTTACTACAGGTACAGGTGGCTATAGGCCAGTTGGCCGGAGGCTGTGTTTACAGCCGTTATATAGCCGGTTTATTTCTTGGAGTAGAGCCAGAGCTAGCCAAAGCACCAGATGTGCTCAGGCTGGACCATTTAGCAGTCCAGAGTCTAGTAGGCACCAGGTGCTCGTCATAACCCCCAAGGTGGGGTGTGACAGATAGTATGCAAAACTTTATGCATTAACTTTTTGGGAGAAAATAAATAATAAAAACATAAAAATATGCTTGCTACAATGCAAGAGTTAAACTATTTTAAAATAAATATTTCCTCTTTAAAGTAAGTAATTAATGTACACAAATAATTTCAATAACTTATTTTGTTTTCATTGATTTCTTTAAAAATAATTTATTCTGAACCAGTTTTAAAAAATTTGAAAATAATACAGAGTGAACACTAAAAATCTTTCTCGTTATTAATTTCCAAATGAACAATTCACAGATTGTTATATAGGTTTAATATCATGTTAAATTTATCAATAAATTTTATTTAGATAATAGAATTATAATTTATTTTAATTGATTACCTGAGCACATTATATCATGTTTTTATTAGATTTCTTTTAGTTAAACTCTCGAACTATTATTATTTTTTGCATATTTAAGTTAACCAGGTACAATATATCATTCTTTTTAGTAATACTTGTTAATCACAATTTAAACAAGACTGAGGCTTTACTATGGTTGAGATTAATGCACATAATTGAAGAAGCTAACATATTAACCTATCTACGTAATGAATATTCGAGGACACACAATTTTTTTTTAAGTTTGAGCCGAAAATATATATTAGAAACACTTTATATGTTCAATTGCTCAATTTGGACAACTCGTAGTTCGAGTGTGCTAACAAATTTAAGTGCTGACAAAACATACGACCTCATTTGTTTTCATTAAAATTTAGACTTATGAATCTAAATGCATATGTGAATGATTATGATTTTATCTGTAGATCTGAACATTGAATGATTAACATTATTTATTTTTTTCATATCGGTATATGCATAATTTCTTTATCTATAAATATAATAAACATACAATTCAAATGAAAAATAATTATTAAATATTACAAAATTGTAAATTTAATAAAATAAAATATTTTTTTAATTTAAAAAATAAAAAATTTATGTCCCATAGTGGTGATGGTTGGTGCCAGTGGCTAAAAATGGTGGTGGTGATTTTTGTGATTGTAGAGGTTGGTTGATATGATGATTGTGATGGTAAAGGTAGTTGATATTAATAATTAATGGTGCTTATAGTGGTGGCCGAAGAATTTGTTGTTGTTAGTTAGCGGCGGTGCTGGTTGTAATGGTGGTGGTGATTAATGGTAAGAATTTGGCGCAATGATTGTAGTGATTGATAATGGCGGTGGAGGTAAAACGACGATAGTAATGCTAATAATAGTGGTGGTCGTAGGATATATGATGATTGCTTATGTATTGATAGTAATTGATGATGGTGCTAGCTGTGATAGTGAAAATGATTGATAATAAAAATTGCATTGTAATTGTGTGATAGTAATAGTGGATGTTACAATGATATTAAATATAATTGTAATAACAGCGATAAATACCATAGTAACTAATAGTACTGGTGGTTGTCAATGATGGGTAAAAATAGTCGGTGGTTGATTGCAGTAATAGTATAGCGGACGAGGGTGGTGACGATTGGGATGACAAAGTTGATTAGTAGTACTAACTGATAAATTATCGGCACAAAAGTACTTAGTCGTAACTGCTGTATGGTCTGAATCAGTCTATTATATATGTATTATAATTAGTATGTTAATCAAACAATTTAACACATGAACTTGTGGGTTGAGTTCTACAAATTCCGTATGCTCTCTGTATCCTGTAGCTCAATTTTTTTGCAGTAAGGAGTTTAGCGACGTTTGTTTTCCCTCAAAACACCGGTCTCGTTTGGATAAGCTCCTTCATGCTAGGCGCCGCCGCCGCGTCACCACCTGTTTCTCCGCCGTACTTGAACTCAAACCCCGGCAGTTTACAAGATCGAAAACAGCTTCTCTTCAAGTTACAGAAATGCAAAAGCATTCAACACGCTACTCCAATTCATGCTCATATCATCAAGAACGGCAGTCCCAATGACCCATTTATTCTATTCGAGCTTCTTCGCATTTGTTCCAGATGCTGCTCCGTTGAATATGCTTCCAAGATCTTCCGGCGAACTCCGGACCCGAACGTATTTCTCTACACTGCTTTTATTGACGTGCTTGTCTCTTCAGGGTGTTACTCTGATTCTATCAGAACTTATTTTCAAATGGTTAAGGATTTCATTTTACCTGATAATTATATAATCCCGTTGGTCCTGAAGGCATGTGGGTCTGCGCTAGATTTAGAAAGCGGTGAACAAATCCATTGCCAGGTCATGAAATTGGGATTGAGGTCTGACAGGTTCGTGAGGTTAAAGCTCGTGGAACTTTATGGAAAATGTGGGGAGTTTGGTGATGCCAGGAGGGTATTTGATGAAATGCCCCAAAGAGATGTTGTTGCCTCCACGGTTTTGATATCGTGTTATTTTGATCATGGATTAGTGAGTAAAGCAATGGATGAATTTCGCCTGGTTTCTACCAAGGATAATGTTTGCTGGACAGCTATGATTGATGGGTTGGTTAGAAATGGTGAAATGAATTTTGCATTGGAGTTATTCAGAGAAATGCAGATGGCGGGCGTAAAGCCTAATGAAGTTACTATTGTTTGTGTTCTATCTGCGTGTGCGCAGTTGGGAGCACTAGAGCTTGGTAAATGGGTTCATTCGTATGTGGAGAAGTACAGCATTGAAGTTAATCATATAGTTGGCTCAGCTTTGGTAAATATGTATTCAAGGTGTGGAGATATTGATGAGGCAGCTAGCCTTTTTGAAGACTTGAAAGCTAGAGATGTGACCACTTATAATTCTATGATTGTGGGGTATGCATTGAATGGGAAGAGTACAGAGGCTATCAAAATATTCAAGAGAATGATACGTGAAGGAATTAAACCTACTAGTATTACCTTTTCTGGTGTTCTGAATGCGTGCAGTCATGGCGGGTTAGTGGACGTTGGATTTGACATCTTTGAGAGTATGGAATCTGAATATGGAATTAAACAACGAATTGAACATTATGGATGTATGGTTGATCTTCTTGGTCGCGTAGGACGTCTTCAGGAGGCTTATGATTTTATACAAAAAGGCAATATCGCTCCAGACAATATAATTTGGGGATCGTTGTTAAGTGCTTGTAGGATTCATAAAAATTTTGAACTAGGGGAAAGGGTTGCAAAAATTCTGCTGGAGTATGGTGCTGCTGATTCTGGAACATATATTCTTCTGTCTAATGTCTATGCTTCACTGGGTAAATTTAAGGAAGCAGCACAAGTGAGAGCAAAGTTGAGAGAAGAAGGTGTCCAAAAGGAACCAGGTTGCAGTTTGATTGAAGTGAAAAATGAGATCCATGAGTTCCTTTTGGGAGACATTAGACACCCTGAAAGGGAAGCAATATACATTAAACTGAAGGAGCTGGACGATATGTTGAAATCAGAAGATTATGCTCCAGCAACTGATGTCATCTCTCAAGATATTGAAGAACATGAGAAAAAGTGGGCCTTGAGCATACATAGCGAAAGGCTTGCAATATGCTATGGCTTGATCTCAACCAAACCATGCACCACAATAAGAGTTGTAAAAAACCTTCGAGTTTGCAATGACTGCCATTCAGTTATTAAGCTCATATCTAAGATTACACGGAGAAAAATTGTTGTTAGAGATCGGAATAGGTTTCACCATTTTGATAATGGTGTTTGTTCTTGTGGTGACTACTGGTGAACATAACATTTTTTTATATGTACATGCTTGATATGATGCTATAATGTAGATAATGTCCACATTTAAGCCTATTTTAGGATTAATCCTTGCAGGCAGACGTAATAGTGGAAGCTGTAATTGCTAAGGTTATTGGTTTAAAAATTCAATCTTAAAGTGAATAAGTTGAGCATAATACAGAGCTTGCAAAAAGTTTTTAAAAGAGTATCACTGTGCTGCATTAGAGAGATGGCTAAGAGATTAGCATGAAGAATTTTATGTTACAGCACTGCTCAGTTACTGACAAATAGGTCAAACATTTAATCGTTTCTCAGTTACTCTTTTTTACTTAAGGGGCTTATTTTCTGTGTCTTCTTTCAGCGCCTAGGCTGGGCGAGGGTGACTGATCCAATTATGCAAATAATCCGGTGTCAAAGGAACAAAAAGAATATACCATGAAAGAAAGTGGTTCAGAATTCATACTTATATCATGACTAAGTATCTTTACTTGCATTTAAAATTGACTTCTTCCTTTGTATATTTGTATCAAGATATGTGTGTAATGGCTTTTGTTAGCATTCTCACTGCAAATATGATACATGCCACGCTGAGTTCATTTTGATATAGTATCAGAATTGGAATAAGCTTGTTTCGGGGCATCAAAGCATGCAAAGAGGATATTGGAGTTAATGTTTGTTGAGTAGTTTTTGGTTGAAACATGAGTGGCTATTCATCATGTGGTTGAATTAAGCAAGCTTGTTTAAATGCATGTGCACCTTACTTTGCCATTGCTAAAACAGTTCAAATAATACTTTATGTATATGCTTCTTGATTGGACTCTGTTTTCCTTTATGTAATAAGAAAGAGTTTGGTTTGAGAATGCTTCCAGATAGCTCCTTTATCATTTTCCTTATTGAATTTACAACTTCACTTACCACCTTAGCATATGCTGTTGTCCCTATTGAGTTATATAGCTGTCGGATGTAGTTAGTGCACATTTTCAAAAGGGTTATAAATTGTCTTAGAGGTTTATTACTCAACGCATTCTTTTAATGTTTGTGGCTGAATGTTCACATTCTTTCATATGGTATCAGATACTCTATTCTCACATCCACAAGTTAAATGTGAACCTCAAAATTAGGTTTCATACATGTGGGAGGGTGTTGAGTTATATAGTTGTCACACTTGAATTCCTTAAGGGTTTCCAAAAATGTTTGTAAAGGTTCTTCTCTTGTTGATTGCTCAGATTCTTCTGGTCTCCTGGGTGTGCCAAGAAGAGTAAGAATAGGTGATCTGTCCATCTCTGTTTTTCTTGACATTGTACTTGTACTGTATGTATGCTGAAATTTTGCATTATCAATTGCTTCTGATGGTTTGCAAATATATTAGGAGAGGAGTATAGACATTGACCTACATGCACATCTTTCTTCTAGTATTTTATCTGCAACTATCTCTGGGGATCCTTGCATATCTATTTATCAGTTTCTTTGGTTCCATCATTTTGTAAGTTTTGCTGATCACAAAATTGTAAAACATCACACACCATAAATGTCGGGCAATCTTATGCTTGAAGGTAGAGCTGTTTGACATGTGATAATGACAACATATCCTGCTGTTCATTTCATTTCATCAATTAGTAAGATCTTTTAGCCATATACATTTAGAGAAGGGATGAACAATTGATTATAATCAGTATCACGACTTTTAATTAGCCTAGTTCCATGCAATTTAATCTGCTAATTAAAGCCTTGCTTCTGGAAATCCTTTTGGCTAGTCACATAGCTATATGGAATGTTGTGTATTGCTATGTTAGAGTTCAAATTTGTTCATTCTACATATTAAAATTCTTTTATAACATGATGTATCCAAGGCATTGTTTGCAAAGTTATGGTGGAATTTTTTCGAATTAAATCATCTGGAGCACTTTCATGGCAAACAAATATTGCAAAAAATTACATCCTGTTGTTGTGCCATTGTAAAGAGGATCTCATGTGTGGAAAAAGATGTTGGAAGTAAGGGATTTAATCAAGCATGAAATTTAATTTGGTGGGAATTCTCATGTGTGGTTTGACAATTGGATCTCAGTTGGTGCTTTATACTTTGTGATGATTCCTGAAGAATTTCAGGTTGATGAAGACCTGCAAAATGTGCCATCATTAGGTGAGAACGGAAACTGGATAATGATCTTATTCAACAATTTTTCCTACTAGCACATTGTCAAATATTTCCATCTGTTATCCTGAAAATGGTGGAGATAAGACATGCTAATGGGAAGTTTTCTGTAAGTAGTGCATGAGATTATATAAGAAGTAAAGGCTGCTTTCAGTGATGTTAATAAGTATATTTGGGTGCCATTCAAATATCATTTTTCATGTGAAGGCCTGGAAATTTAAGTTGTCCTTTTATGATGCAATTCACAACATGGGATTTCAGCTGGCTTCTAAGTTTTGGTGTTGCAAGGAACCAAATCAGGAGACAATGCAACCTCTGTTCTTCACAACTTCTTTTGCTAACTAAAGTTGGGAAATATTTCTCAAACTTTGCAGGTGTTTGAACGCTGGACTGTCACCTTCAAGGCTTCAACAAGCGATACTTCAGACTTGTTTCGAGATTGAAACCTTTTTTTCAAGCTATTGCATCAATCATAATGTGGGAGCTGTGTAAGAGAAGAAATATAAGAAAGAATGGAGGCAAAGTTTCATTTAAAAGGTTGATTCAGCAAGTATCTATTACTCTGCACAACCTATTTAGGTTACTTTGCGATTTCCTCAAGTCAGCATTGTTCGCTGAACCGTATGTTCCTCGGATAAAATACACAAAGGTGTGCTGGAATTTTCCTCCAACAGGGTGGTACAAATGCAATACAGATGGGCATATTGAGGTAATCCAGGTATGATCAATTCGTTTGCACTTGTATTCGGAGCCCAGATAGTAATATTGTTCATGCTGAAGCAGAAGCAGAAGCAGTATTCCATATGTTCCTAGAAACCGAATTGATGTTGCTGAAAAATATTGTGGAAGGAAAGTGGTCTACTATATGCAGCATTGCACCTCTTGTTTGCATTATACATTGATTTTAATCGTTTTGCTACATGGTGCAATTTTGTTGCATTACAACTATTTCATGAGGTATAATTTTATTGCATTAGTTAGTTTTCTTCTACGTATATGCATCTCAGAATACATTATAAATTTCAAGATACTAAAGGACAATTCGATTCACAAAGTATTCCGTGTTAGCAAGGTCCGGAGAAAAGTCAACACCCCCAAAAGATGTGATGTGAGCAGCTTTCACGGCTCGAATTCATGATCTATAGATCACACGCTGACTATTTTATTATTGATCCAAGGCTCCCCTTCCTATATGCTATTGCTTAATTTAATTATTGCAAGTTCTAATCTTAAACACCACGTAAAGGAAAGGTATAGGTGTGCCTCAGTTATTTTTTGGGCTTACAATTTTATTTCTTCATTGAACTTTTATTATTTTTATTTTATCAAAGTTAAAGGGAAAAAGAAAATGCTAATTTGAATTAATATCTCATCTTAGATTAAGAATCCATCAATGGACCATTCATTCGTACAAAATGGTTGTTTTCAATCAATTAATTAGTTATGATACAAAGTTTATCCTCCAAACCAAGTACAAATGAAGCAAGATTATTGTATAGAGCTTTCTGGAAAGCATGCGAAATATAAATTTTAAGAGTCAGAAAATATATATATATATTTAACTAGCGAATAAATTATTTTTAGTCGATGGGCAAATATGTTAAAAGGCATGGTACATTGAATTTTAAAAAGGCAAAATTCCTTGGGACATTGAGATTATTTTCAGTTCAATTTCAATGTTTATCATTTTTGTCTATGCCAATATAGTGTCCACTCTTTTAAAAAGAATCTTCTTGCTCACAAAAGAGTTGCTGTATGACACTATCTTTATGCTTCACTATCTAACGTTTTCTCCATTAATGCTCTAAAGATTAAACATTGAGATTCTTATATAAATACAATTTTTAAAAATTATATAAATATAAATTATTTTTTAATTATATTTTATTCAAGTTTTATTTTCTAAAAATATCTTATTCTAATTAAATTCATAAAGAAAAAATTATATACCTGATATTAGAGTAAAATCTCATAAAACACTTCATTTTTTTTTTCTTCTAGAAATTTAAAAAAATTTATCTTCTCCATATTTGGTCTTTCAAAAATACCAAGAATCTCTCTCTCTTCTCCATATATATTTTTTCAAGAATTTCTCCCTCTTCTCCATTTTTTTTTTCAAGAATCCATCTCTTCTCCATTTTTTTAATCTCAAGAATCTCTCTGCCATCACTATTATATATTTTTAGAACTCAATATTAATTGAGATTTGATATATAATATACAATATATAAATAATATATGTATAATGTATTTGTTTCTTCAATATATCTAATGCATGAATACAATAATATATGCTCAAATATAAATATATATAAATAACAGATAATATTTGCTATTTAATATACATAAGAATAATTTTATATATAGTATAATAGTTAATATACAACACGTAATATTATATAAGAAATATATTGTATATTGTGAATATAAATATATATACATAACATATAATACTTGTGTATAATATACATAAAAATAATATCATATATAGTACATATTGGTTAATAAATAACAAATGATATTATATAAGATATATATTGTACATTAATGAAACATTTGCAGAATTTGGTATTAGTATTTGCTTATTAAAAGGTAAGAATAAATAATTAATAAGATAATTTTATTAAATATTAAATATTTTTCATATTCAGTCTACTTAAATTATGAAATCAATTATGAGTTATCTTATTTATAGAAGCAATATCATATTTAAAATATTTATTTCTTTATTCGTTTATAAAATATATATTACATATTATGTAATTTAAAAAATAATTATAATTTTATAATTATTATTTTAAAAAATTATATTTATGTAACCTCTCGGTGAACATTACATGTCAACCCACATATTTTCTTAAATGTTCAAAATTTCCAATTATCAAACTTGCTAAATCAAAGACTAACAAAGAGAGAGAGAGAGAGATATATTGTGCCAAAATATTATTGATTTTATCATTTAAGAGATTTGACTGTTTGATTAATATATATATATCAGCTATTATTTTGATGGGTTGCTATTTAACTTTTTTGGAGTTTAAAATATGGACGCTATAATTGTAAAAAAAAATGACGCGATAATTAAAGTTAGATAGAAATAAGGGTATATTGGTCATTTAACACAAATTGTTGCTTTTGGTTCAAGAGTGTATTCTGTACGAAGAAAAATATTATTTCAAAAAATAAATGAGTTTATTATTATTTTTTTTGTGTTTGATATTGTAAATAAAAAATATTTTTCTAAAATATTCGTATATAATTTAGATAAATATTATGAGAGGCAAATATTGAATAGGTGTGTAAAATGACGTGAAGGTGAAGATAACGAGTGCCGGAGGATGGAAAGAATAGAAATGTAATACTACTTCTGAAATTTATTAAAAAAATTCTCAGAAATATACGACCTAATATAAAATATTATGCCATGCTGCCTAATATATAAAAAGCTAATTTAATATAAAAATAAAAAATAATATATAAAATATATTTATATATAAATATGAAATAAATTAAATAATAAGCTCAGAATACGAACTGCATGACCTAGATATTTTATTTCAAAAGACACTGCCAATAATTTTCCTAACATATTTTCCTTACTTTTACTTTAAGAAAAGTTATTTTCCTTAAAAGAAAATTATTTTTTCTAAAATAATTATTTTAAAAAAATTGGTGGACCGGAACATTGAAAATCGGACCGAACACACCCTAAAGCGTTGGAATCTCCGAAATCGAACATCCAAAAGCTTCCATCAAAAGGATAGTAGGCACCGCGCGTCTCATCTCTCTGTAAAAAAAAACTAAAAAAAACCATTGAAGACAGTGCGTTGAAGAGAGGTCCAAGGAGAGAAAAATGTCAACATCTGCAGCGTCAGTGAACTTGGAAGATGTTCCTTCCGAGAGCCTCATGTCGGAGCTCCTCCGCCGCATGAGGTGTTCCTCCAAGCCTGACAAACGTGTTATTCTCATTGGTAATATTACTCATCTTTTTTTTTCTCTCTCTCTCTTTAAATCTGCTCTGTCAAGATTCTTTTTCTTTTTCTTACTAGTCTATATGGGTTTTGCCTCAAAATGGTTATCAGATCCACACTTTTGCCTATTTTGTTGGAGTGGGATTTTGTGAATGATAAGTTTTTTCCTTTGTTGGGTTTTGCCTTATGGGGGTGTTATCGCTATATGTGGTGTTCACTCCCTAAGTTCTTTCTTTGATTACTTCATATTGTTTTTTCCCCCCAAATCGCTATCAGATCTATGCTTTTTCCATTTTAGTGGAGTTGAATTTTGTACATTGTTGTTTATTTCTCTGTTTGGTTTTGATTCTCGGGGTTCTGGGAGGAGGGAGTTTGTTCAAACTTGGAAACAAGACGAAAGTTATGGAATTTAGGCGATTTTCGTGGTTTAGAAGATGAGACAAGATCTTACAGGAAACATTGAAGAAAGTTTAAAATCTCTGCTTGCAAAGGTTGCGCTATGTTAAATTTTATTAAGTGAAGTAGCGATGGAAGAGTAAAATTGCTTGTCTTTATGGGGAGAAGATTCCTGAATCATGGGGTGGAAGAGTTTGAAGTCTGTGTTAATATTCGTGTGATAACTGAGAAAATCTCCGTGAGTTAGTTGGCCTTACCCCAGTTGGCCCATTGGTTGAAGACCTGCCCTCTTACCCAGCCCCCGCTAAAATACCAGGCTCTTGTCAGTGACAGGCTCTTATCTATTGTCTTTTAATCAGGTAAATAAGATTTCGTTAATAAACAACGGGCGCCTTATCTATACCTCCTGCTTTGCGCGACTTTGCGGAGATCCGTGTTTTTGGTGAACAGTCGCCCGGGCCTGGTCACTGCGACCCCCTTTGTGAGGAGGCACCCCTTCTCCTGAAGTTATGCGGCTATGTCCTTAGCACTAAACCAAAGTCCTGGGGGGCACATTTGAATTAATATCTGTGACTGAAGTCTTCTGTTTATTTTTTAAAACAAGTTGACATTAGATACGAGGGAACTTTTAGGTACTCGTACTACATCTGGGTCAGATGTTACTTATCGACTATTAAAATTGTGTCAGACGTTGAGAAGTTTCTAAGATTGATTATGAATATTGGGGAAGTAGTAAGAGACTAGAAAATCAGAAGTCAAGAAAACATTATGATATTGAGAGGCACCAGGAGAATAATAAATTTGATATGAGAAGAAGTGAATAATGGTATGCTTTGCCTTGTTTTTCTATAGGAAAGCTTCAGCTTGAAGATGTGCTGCCTCCTTTTGCAACATTTCTAGAATTGGCTTGAAGTAGGATCAAATGGGTGATCTTGGTGGAAGAATGAATGTCATGAAAATAAGAGAATTTCGAGTATCTCAAAGACTCAAACTCATATTAGCAAGTGTAACTTCGGCATGCTCCGACTGCATGTCCATGGTTATTCTTATCGTTAATATGTTTTATTTCTTATGTTGCATCTTGGCTTTCACGTCTAAACAAATAATTTGCAAAGTCAAGCTACAATAGTATTCCTTAAAAGGAGTGATGAGTCAACCAAACTTTCAAGCTAAGTTGCGCGGACTCTTCATTTTTGCTGCCGAACCCGTGTCGTCACGACATTGGTGTAAGTTTCCCATGGAATATCTCTCAAAATTTAGGATATCTTTATAGCTCTATTTGTATAATTTTGATTTTTAGCCAAATCCCAGCACTCGTATCCATACCTGGATCTGTATCCGGAATCTTAAAATTTAAATATTGCCGAATCCGACCCTTGTATCCGCTCACCCGAGACCGAGCAAACTTAGTTTTCAAGATAAAATAGGGATTCTGTCCGGGAATCCTTTTCTTGTCTATTGCGATGGATAGTTTGTTAATAATCCGATGCTTTTATGTTGCTAGCATTTACGCTACAAGACAATGAAAGTTGAGATCAAGTGTACTAAACACTGGAAGTGATTTCGTTTTGGCTTGTTTGGTTTTTACTAATATTGGGTGGAAGTAGCAGTACTCTTCTCGGGTAAAACACTCTCTATATGCATATATTCCATGGTGTTTTTCTTTTTGGGAATCTCTTTGTAACTCAAGCTACTGTTCATTCTATCCTTGCATTGCTAAACCAGGGTTCATGCTTTGGTCTGGATGCACACTTGATTTAATTCTCGCAGGGGGCGGATGTGTAGGTGGTTGAAAGTTCTTGCCGAGGATTTTTATTTGGGTCGGGAGCTAGTTTTTTCTTAATGAGTTATACCAATCTTCGTTTTCCTAATTGACTTGTATTTATTTCATAGCAATTGTGTTTTAATAATATTGCTCTAGTTTCATGGGCAAACAATGTCGTCCATGTGCTCAATCTGAATTCATCTGGGTGTTGAATTGTCATCATATGGACTTGTATGTCGAATTATGAATGGTTTTCTCTTGCTTTTCCAGATTTTCGTGATAGATAGATCTATCAACTTTCCTTCTCTCTAAACTATTGCAGTATTAAGATCTCTAAAAACTAGAAAATTATTGCAGGCCCACCTGGATCAGGGAAAGGAACTCAATCTCCTATCATTAAAGATGAGTATTGCTTGTGTCATTTAGCCACAGGGGATATGCTGAGAGCTGCTGTTGCAGCCAAAACGCCTTTGGGCATTAAGGCAAAGGAGGCCATGGATAAGGTCATACGTGTTTCTTTTAGTTACTGTTATATTTTTCTGACTTACCTACTTCTTTCAAGTTTCAACTAGAGAATATAAGGGAGAACACATTGGTTTTCCTTTTCTCAGTAAAATTGTTTTTTCTATGAACTTTTCAGGGAGAACTTGTTTCTGATGACTTGGTTGTTGGGATCATAGACGAAGCATTAAAGAAGCCATCATGTCAAAAAGGATTCATTCTTGATGGGTTCCCAAGGACTGTGGTGCAAGCAGAAAAGGTTACTTTCCTGTTAATCCTTAAATATTTATGTTTTTTTTATGGACTTTATGTGAAATTCTTGTCAGCTTTGAATCCTTATAGTAAGATTGTCATGTCTCTCTACTTATTGCAGCTTGATGTGATGCTTCAAAATCGCGGGACTAAAGTTGATAAGGTCCTTAATTTTGCGATTGATGATGCAATCCTGGAAGAGCGAATTACTGGACGTTGGATCCACCCAGCTAGTGGTCGGTCATACCATACAAAATTTGCACCTCCTAAAGTACCTGGGATTGATGATGTAAGATAATACTGTCAGAATTTATTTTTTCATTTATTTATTTGTTGTGATAATACTGCTCTTCCTCTGTAACTTATCAAAATTAAAAAAAAAGTAGTAGTTTTTGCTGAAGTAGTTCATTTTGATGTCTACACACTAAACAATTGATTATTTTGCGATTTTTTGCTTAGCTTCACAACTTTCTCTATCAAGGACTTTCTCAAAGAGAAAAGTTAACTTTCTCTGGGTGTGTTCTCGGTATGGAAGAAAATGTTTTCCAACTTTTCCATGTCTGGTTGGTCAAAATATTTTCGGAACATTTTTTCTAAGAAAACAAGTTCCTTGAAAATGTGGAAAATGACTTTTCTTATGAAAGTAGGGAAAACAAGTTCCATAAGAGACATTTTAAGTTCATTGTCTTCTCCCCACCCACTCAATGTCCCCTACCCCCACCACATGACCATGCCACCCCCGCTACCCCGGAGCCCCCACTTCCCACCCCTATAGTATTTTGCTAGATTACATATAAATGCTTTTGAGGTAATATTTTTTTCCGTACTTATCAAACATTAGAAAATAAATAAGAAAGTCACTTGTTTTCTAGGAAAACATTTCCCTTTCATACCAAACAACGCCCGCTATGAAGGATAATTCTGACATCTGAATCTAATTCAATTTTATTTGTCTACCTGAAGATCACTGGAGAGCCTTTGATACAACGTAAAGATGATACTGCTGCTGTTCTCAAGTCAAGGCTGGAAGCTTTCCATAGGCAAACTGCACCGGTAAACAACTGTTTCTCTCTACTCTTTTTTTTAATTTTTTATTTTTAAACATCTGTTTATCTAGTATATAGGTTTTCACTTTAGAACAAAGATTATTAAAACATGGTATAGCCAAGGGTGTCAAAATTAGCCTATGAAAACATGACCTGCTCAAATGACTTGCCCAATTATTAACTCAATGCATTTTAATCCGCCAATTCAGCCCATCTAAACATTGGGCTGATATATTATAAAAATATTTTAAAAAAGACATTTTTTTTGTTTGATATGTTATATAGTCTATAGTAAACTATTATTTTTAAAATTAGGTACTTAAATAAATTATACAAATAATGAAATTAAAACTTAGAATTGAGCGAGTTTTGCGTTGTGACCCATTTCAACCCAAGTAATGAATCCTGCCCATTTATTAACTAGCGCATTTTGACCTGCTCAAATTCAGCCTAACATACCCATTTGATGTTTGTTAGATTTGGTCCATACATTAAAGCCAATAATCATTCGTCTGTTTGGGCTCTACTGTAGTCTCTGTCTTCATACTAAACTGTATTGGATTAATGTACAGGTCATTGACTACTATACCAAGAAGGGTAATGTAGTGAATCTTCCTGCCGAGAAACCACCACAGACGGTGACAACTGAAGTCAAGAAAGCTCTCTCCTGACGGAATGATGCCAACTTTTTTTGGTTTAAGGATTGAAATTGAACGCTGAATTTTGGTTAACCGGTTATATTTCTAGGTGACTGACTTGCATATTTCTCTTTTATGAACATCACAAAAGTGTTGGTGAATTATTTTACTTTTGCCACTGCTATCTAGTGAGCTCTTGCAGAGTGCACTAGGAAATTGACACAAAATTATTAGTCTTTCCACAAGCCAGGAGTGTAACAGAAGATGCAAGTAGGAGCCACCATTTTGAGTGTGTGGGAGGGTAATAGAAGCGATTTCTGGGTTCTGGAGATGTTATTTTCGTAAGTTGGGAGAACATTAGTGTATTTGTCTGCAACAGATTGTTGTCATTTGCAGGTCGCTCCACAAAAGCATCTCTCGTAACTGCTCCTTTTAGAAGAAAATAGTTTGTTTACATTCTGAAATAATGTTTCAAGAGGTTTTAAGTCCGAACCTATATGAATAATCTGTGTTATGAGAAGAAATAGAAGGCACTTTCTGGTTTTGTACTAATCTATGTGGTTTTAGTCTCGTGATTTTTAAGCCTTTTTAGTAATCAAATCTTGTTAGTGTAAGTTGAATTCGACGATAATAGTTGTTCTGCCATATGCTTTATGAAACAGTCTGAAATCGGAAATAGAAAAAAGGAAGTTTATGTTCCTAGAGAAGGATATGACCTAATAATACTAGTATTATGCGTTCGTATTTACAAGAAGAGGAAGTTGATCAGCCAGATGTTAAACTAGAAGCAGATGATACATGCAAATCAAATAAAGAACACAATTAAAAAACGCAAAATTGTTCCATCTTGGAGACTGAAGGGAAATAGTTTATGCAGAGATTTGAAAAGCAGAGTCCAGAATGATGAAATGAAAAAAATGTTTTCAAAAACTGATAGTTTAATGACTGATGTGCACGAAAATTGAAAAATCCCCACCAGGAGTTAACCAGCAGTCATGTTACCAGACATCTTCTCTGCTAAAAATTATATGTTGAATCCTCTTAACACTGGGTATATATCATTTTTTCTTTTTTATATTTTGACTCTCCACTATCTTCGCAGATTCTTGTCTACAATGTTCAATAAGTAGAACTAAGAGGGATCTCTCTGCAATTTGCAATGAAAAAACAACAGGAGGAAAACTGCAATACACATTTGCTTAAGTTCTGGCGGGGAAGGAAGAAAAAGAATCTTGTAACTAACTTAACTGTAAATAATATCTTGACGATAATCGCCCCATTCATCACTTCTCTGTTTCTTAAGATTACTCCCTCCGCAAATCTTTCTGTTATTTCACAGTTCTCTCTAGAAAACCAATCTTCCACTGAATACACACAGAAGCTCGATCTTCATTCTTCAATGGCGAGAACAAGAAACTCCAAGAGCTCATTCATCTCTCTGAACCCATCGTTTTTCACCCATTTGCTCTCAATCCCTCCATTCAATTCCCTGCATTACTCACCCAGGAAAAACTCAAGAATCACCCAAACACATCTCTTCTCATCCCCATTTCTCTTTTTCTGTTTCATCTCTCTTCTCGTTACCCTCACTTTCTTTGTGATTTTGATGATCACATTCACGACCATTTTCCAGAATTCAGTCTCGTGCCCCGAGACTTCTTCTCCTCTGTTCTTAGCCTCTGTTTTCGCTGCAGCATCATCAGGATCAGGCAATGTTGAAGATGAACCATTTACTCTTTCCACCGGAGCAATGGTGCCGTTACCGGCTCATGGGGCGGTCGGAAACTTTTCCGAGGAGGAGAAAGAGTTCTGGAAGCAACCAGATAATCAGGGGTACGTGCCTTGTTTGGATTTCAGTCTCAAGTACCGAAAAGCCTCTGCAAAGATTTCCAAAGAGAGGAGGAAATTTTTGGTTGTTGTCGCTTCTGGAGGATTGAACCAGCAAAGGAACCAGATTGTTGATGCAGTTGTAATAGCAAGAATTCTTGAAGCTGCTCTCGTTGTTCCTGTTTTGCAAGTAAATCACATTTGGGGAGATGATAGGTGCACTTTTATCACTTGGTTTATTCACAATTAGGATTCAAGATTGTTTTTTATTTTTTTCGATTTAGCAGTGTTAACTTTGGCTCTGTGCAGTGAATTTTCGGATATTTTCGATGTTGAGCATTTCAAGAAGACTTTGAAAGCTGATGTTCGAATTGTGGCGTCTTTGCCATCGACACATTTTGTTTCTAAGCAGACCATCAACCGTGAACTTCCTTTTCACGTATCCCCGCTCTGGCTTAGAGCCAGATTTCTCAAGCAAGTAAGAAAAATTGAACTGTTCCTTTTGCTGTACTAATTGAGTTAACTGCCCAGAGAATTGGTTATACTGGATGAATTTTACATTCAATTGTCATAACTTTGTGTTACATTTTTTTTTTGGTATAGCTAAACCAAGAAGGTCTGCTTATATTAAAAGGGTTAGATTCTAAGCTCTCCAAGAATCTTCCACCAGACTTGCAAAAGCTCAAATGCAAGGTAATATTAAAAAGTGCAGCTTGTTTTTAGTACCTAAGCTAATTGTTTGTTAAGAAGTTGGAAAGTAAAATTACTGTTTTTTGTTTGCAACTTGAACAGGTTGCATTCCATGCACTAAGATTTGCAACTCCAATTAGAGAGCTAGGCTATCAGATAGCTAGAAGGATGTGGATCGAGGGTCCTTATGTGGCGATCCATCTCAGGTTAGAGAAGGATGTGTGGATCAGAACCAGATGTCTTACCGGTTTAGGCAGGAAATATGACAGTATTATAAGTAGAGAAAGGGACTCTCACCCTGAATACCTCACTGGCAAGTTGAACATGACTCATGCACAACGGCGACTTGCTGGAATGTGTCCCTTAAATGCATCAGAAATGGCTAGGTAAAATTGTTTTAAGTCCTTGAACATGTCTCGTCTTGTTTACTTTATGGACCAAAAAGAACTTAAAATCATTCTCAAATGGGACATTATGTTACAGATTTCTGAAGGGCTTAGGAGCACCAAGAAGCGCTCGTATATATGTTGCTGGAGGAGAACCCTTTGGAGGCACACAAGCTATGCAGCCTCTACAAAGCGAGTTCCCAACTTTAGTGACAAAGCACACATTGGCGCAAAACGGAGAACTCACTCCATATTTGGAGAAGTCTTCTACATTGGCAGCCATCGACTACATTGTGTCTCTGAGCAGTGATGTTTTCATCAATTCCCATGGAGGTAACATGGGCCGAGCTCTCGAGGTATCAGTCAGTGATACATACTTAACAGCAATAATGAACTTGTTAACATTTTACAATGCTGATTGTTTTTGTTCTTTGAACATTGGTGGTCAGGGACATAGGGCATATGTAGGACACAGAAAGTACATAAAGCCAAATAAGAGAATGATGCTGCCATTCTTTGAAGATTCATCTGTGCCAGAGAAAGAATTCAAAAGGATAATGAAGAAATTGCATAGCAAAAGTCAGGGGCAACCTCAGCCAAGGACTAACAAGATTGACAGAGATGTAATTGCATACCCTGTCCCTGAGTGTATGTGTAAGCAATAATAGACACTGTCCCAACAAGTTAGATCACTGATGCTAAGTTTTTTAATGCAAATATTCATACCATGATGAGTTTGTTTCATAGTTGAATCTTTCCAGCTTATTGCTGAGCAGAAAAGAATATTGCAGAATCATAGTAAAAATTACAAGTGTTTAAACTTGGCCTAACAACTTTTAAGAGCATATGTTGATAATACCTATAGTGGAACATATGCTTAACAAAAGTGTATTCTTTTCCATCTTAATCTTTACCACAAACACATTGCACTAACTACAGAAAAATGAATATATTCTTGGTGACAGAAGAATTAACAAATAGAAACGAAATGACTCTAAAGTATGGATCTGTTCATTCAAAATATGTGTTCCTTCCACCAATCCCAGTTAGCTTTGTTCTCTTATATTACGAGAACTAATCAGATATTGATAGAGTTGAAACATCAGTAAATTCACCAGCTTCATGAATTTTTACCTACATAGTTCATTAGTTTTGTTTACTTATTAAAAATTACCAGCTTCAAAAGTGTAATCATGAAATTGGCATCATTTTCAAAAAAATAAAACAGAAATCAGTAACATTTTTAAGTTTTCCAGACTATGTGGAAACTATAATATTGACTTTTCGAATTATGATTTAGAAAAATTAGTTGCGCGCTTCGATTATTATTCAAGAAATAATACATAATTTGATTTTTTTGTGCAAAAGACTAACATATGAGTTGTTCATAGCAGGGCATCTAACATTTGGAATTCCGAATCTTTGTCTTTTCCTAATGCAGGGAAATCTTTTCCCCAAATTTTCTAGTATTTCTTTTTTCTACTCCATTTTCAACATGCGTGACTCTCCAAAAGTAACAAGTAAAATATTTCTCTCGTTTTAAAATAAATAATGCTTTTAATTTATTTACGCTCTTTAAAAGAATTACATATTTTTAAAAAATATAAAAAATATTTTTAATAAATATTTTTAATTATATAAAATTCTGTTTAAAAGTTGCAATAAAAAAAATTAGTGATGATTTTTCAATTAAATGGGCAAGACATCACTTATCAATTTATTTTGAAACAAAAAATAATTAAACCCTATATATGTGTCATAGTCCAAAACTGCTAATAACATAAATTTTCAGCGGGAGTAAAGAGGTGGAGTGTGTAACAAACAGATCAGAGAAAACGCTAAGAATGGAGAGTTCAGCAGTAGCAACCGATTTGGTGGATTTCTTGAACTCTTCTCCTACAGCTTTTCATGCAGTCGGTACTCTACTTTTCTCCCAAATCTGACTGGTGAAATCAATCTTTGATTTCTTTTCTTTTCAATAGATTTATGTGTTTATTTTATTGATTTTTCCTTGCTGGGTTTCTCTAGATGAATCAAAGAAGAGACTCAAAAGTGCAGGCTATGTACAAATATTTGAGAGAGAAGACTGGGATTTGAAAGCTGGGAACAAGTATTTCTTCACTAGGAACCACTCTACTATTGTTGCTTTTGCTATCGGTAAAAAGTACGCCCCCATTTTTTTCCTTTTTTTTTTTTGTTTCTATTGATTATAGAGAAAGGCCACATTAATTTGCTCTATTTGTTATTATATGTTGGACTACCTTTATAATACGTGCCTGATATTAATAAATTTCTTTCTAGATACGTTGCTGGAAATGGATTTCACATAGTTGGTGCTCATACAGATAGTCCTTGTCTGAAGCTGAAGCCGGTTTCAAAGGTAATTATGATTCTTTTCCGGGAAGAATCAGATTTTGAACTTGTGGCTTGTTGAATCTTGGTCTATGCCTCTTATTGATTTCAATTGTTCTAGGTAATTAAAAGTGGATTTCTGGAAGTGGGTGTACAAACATATGGCGGTGGTCTGTGGCATACATGGTTTGATCGTGATCTAACAGTTGCCGGAAGGATGATCATAAGAAATAAGAAAGATGGTTCTGAATCCTACTTGCACAAGCTTGTGAAAATTGAGGAGCCCATAATGCGAATTCCAACTTTAGCAATTCACTTAGACAGGTAGAACCTAAGAAGATGAACTCTTCTTCAGATAGTTGCATGTTTGAAAATTCATCTTGGGTGTCAGAGGTGCTTGGCATTTCAATTTCTATGCGATCTATTCTCTTGTGCCTATAGTTTTAAACCTATTTGGAAATAAATAAAGTCTTGAGCATCTCTTTAATGTGTGTTATTGTCATGGTAGTTATGAACTGCAGTTCATACTACTGGTGTATTTCATAAGATGTAATACTTCTTTTTGTATCAGTTAATATTTTCATCAAATTTAGAAGTACTTGTGTTTGTGGTTTCGGTGTTTGAGTAGACCTGAAGAGAAAAGATCTTTGCTTACTATTGAGTTTTATGTAGTATGGTTATGCCTTTGTATGTGAAGTGACATACAATTGGGATAAATAAGAATAACTTCCATAGGTGATAATTGTTTTTTCATGTTGTTTCAAATGTTTTAAATCAAAAGAGGGATTTGCATCACCTTATTATGTGCTAGATAATATTCATCAAAACACATTATCTGGTCATCATGTGCTTTGTACCTTCAGTGAGTCGGAACATTTTTTTCTTGTCCAAAGTATCTTCACCTATGGTTTACGAGAGTGTTTATTATAGTCTTGTTCCTATGTTTACAGAGGTGTGAATGATGGATTTAAGGTGAACACACAGAGCCATCTTCTACCAGTATTGGCTACATCAATTAAGGTAATGTTACATTGCATAGTCTGATGCTCGTGTATTTTTTGTGGTGTAATTCTTTTCTTCAAGATCGAGTGTGACTGGAAGTTTTCTGTAAAAAGTTTGTTTTGTATACCTTGACGACACTTTGTCCTCTTCTCTGTACCTCTTTCCTTATCAATTAGATTCCTTTTCTTTCTGAAAAGCATTTAATGCATGAGGACTTGTTTGTGATATGAACTATTTCTTTTTCTCATCGCTTTACATTTGTAATTTGTTAGGATCATCGTGGAAATTCTAGTTATTGTCTACACTACAGGCATATGTACATTTATAGTTCACACATTTTTTATGTCGATGGTGTCCAGGACAGCCTGTGCGCACCTCAACTATTTCATCAGGTGTTTTAAGATCTCATGGTTCTCCACCCACTTCATTGACCACCACCGGGCTAGACCCTTGAGTGCTTCATGAATTCTTCTAACAACCCTTAATCCTGAAATTCTCAGCTTGATAAGCTTTTTGTATGTTGGCGGGTCTTCTCATTTACATGCACTTCAGGAAGAACTTCTGAATTGGATATACTGTTTTGTTGGACATAATGCATCCACAGATACACCATCCTTTTTATATGCTTGCTTTGAATTAGTTGAAACCCACTTTGGATATAACACATTAAGCGAATTGAACTCACCACATGAAAATAGAAAAAAAAAATGACTCCCTTGTTGCATTTTATTTGACGGTATTTAACTTGACATGGAGTTAAGATGGGTGAAAAGTTAGTTTGATAGAGAAACATTGCACCAAAGTTTAATAGTTGAATAGTTAAATGAATTGAATTTGTAATCTTCTTTAAGAGTTCAAGTTGTGCTAATCCAATAAAAAATTGTGAAAGCTCTCTTGGATAACATTATTAGTGCAATGGAGTCAAACATTTCAGGACGTCTCAAATTGAAAGAGTATCATGTAAATTGGAACAGAGGGATTATTATTAACAGTAAAATTATTTATAACTTCGTGTGATCATTTATTTTGGAATAAGCTTGTGCCCTGTTAGGATATATGTTCTCATTATCTATCTGATATTTTTTTGCAGTCTGAACTTAATAAACCAGCTTCCATTGATGATTCTATTGGAAATGGAGCTCCAAATGATGGAAGTAAGTCCAGTAAAAAGATAAATCCTGGTGGTGAGCAACACCATTCCCTTCTTCTGCAGGTACCATAAATTGCTAAATTGCAATCCTTATCGATGTTATTTTTCTAGAATCTGAGTTGCTAGATGGTTTTTTTTACATTGCATGAAGTATATTTCAAGATCTATATCGTGCTACAGTTTTGTGTTCATGCTATTTTCTTTTTCTTTCAGCTACTAGCTGCTCAGGCAGGATGTGAGCCAGGTGACATATGTGACTTTGAGTTGCAAGCATGCGATACTCAGCCAAGTATTATTGCTGGTGCCATGAAGGAATTTGTTTTTTCTGGAAGACTGGACAATTTATGCATGTCATTCTGCTCTCTAAAGGTAAAGGATACATGGGTACAGAAAGCTTCATTGGAGTTATTCATGTTATGAGAAGAAGGCATCATATTTATATTAATAGAGGCATGGTTAAATAAAATACAATGTGCATAAATTTGATATAGAGATTGAGTATGCTATTTTATTAGAAGTTTAAGTTTCTTTGCTTTTGAGTTCTCATTTTTGTTGCTTTAGCAAAACATCTAGGTCAAGTATTAGTCCATGACTACTCTTTCTGGCTCACCTTTGAGGTAAGACATATAATGCCATTGAGATTTCAAAAGAACATATAATGCCATTTATAGTCTGTTGCTCGTCATGTCTTTGTGTTTTTAGATGCAAGGTTGTGGGTGATTGAGATAAGTAAATGTGTTTGATTGTTGTAGTTCTGTTTATAAGTCTCGTCAGGATGTGAACAAGAAAGCTTTGCTTATTGTTATATGTTTCTGTGAAAATGCTTTAGCAAGTATTACATATTTTCAGCCCCTGATAATACTATCAACCTGATAATTAAGCATTAGCTCACAATATTTTCAAATTATGCCCCATAAGCTTGTAGTGAGATCGTGATCTGCTCTTTCATCTAACCAATATTTATTAATGTGCAAGTAATGAAAACCAACATGGTCTAGCAGTATGAGATCCCCTGCAACTGTTCTGCACTAATGAACTTTTATGTTATAGTGCATAACTAGTCTGAGGTAATTTGCAAATAGAAGAATTAATGATATAACCAGTGGGATAATAACCCCTGTAGCAATTTTTTAGTTGTTAGGAAAAGAACTCCTTTCTCTACCGGACTGGTCCATTCAACACCTGCTACAATTCTTCAACTGTTACCAGGAATATACAGAGGAGAAACCCAAAGAGGTTTTATGCAGTGTTATTTAATAATGTGTCTTTTTGGCTCTCTCAAGGATGGCAGGGGGTGCATTATGGAATTGATGGTGGATATTGATTTACAGAGATCCACTTACCCTAGACTGTCACCTTCTGCTTGTCGTTTTAAGGGTTTTCAAATGTTGTCATGTCAATGGCAATTATCTTCTGTCTTAGTCACATGGATGCTAAGGTGCAGTGCTGCTGCGAAGAGCAACTTTCCAGTTCTAGTGAAGATCTTAATAATTTCAGAACAAGACTTTGGACTGGAAAGCCGAAATTACTTTTCTTGTGTGGATTCATCAGAAACCTAGTAACAGCTTGTGTTCTGGAGGGCGAATACTTTCCTCTTGTTTTTTCCTTTCTGATGTGGCTTTCTTTCATTAGTTATGTTGCCACCTAGCTTGCGTTCACACCTATTTGGTTTTGGGACTGAGTTTTTTGTGTTCAGTAGACACACATTAACAATAATTTAAGTGTCTAATAAGTAATAGCTTTAATTGAAGTGTCTAAATGAAAAAACGCGACAGCTTTAGCGGACCGTCTATGTATTTGGCCTTAGAAATACTTTCTGGAAAAGAGAGGAGGCAGGTCATGTGATGTGCTTCCTGGTTGGCAAAAAAATTTAAAAGATGAAGTGGAGACTGGAGAGTACATTAAAACAGAAGAAGGCCTTAGAATTCTTTTTTTGGGGTTTATTCAACTTCCTTATGGTGTATATTGACAAAAGAGCAGCAACACAGGAAGTGGTTTCACTTTAATTCATGTTGAATCCCTAGTGTATTGAAGGACAACCGAGGGAAAAGCCTATGAAGTGGATAAATTATCGAAGTAGAAATATTTAAAGAGAATATGAAAATGAAAAAGGAAAATATCGTTAAACAGAAAGGTTGTGTACTTCGCTAGTTGTCTATCTTAACATGAAGACTAGCACATTTAACAGTATTTCTTTTGTCCCTCTGGTCCTGCATCAAATATTATGTGAACTTGCATAATTTGAATGGAGCAACATGGGATGCAATAATGGCGCTTGTTTTAAAATTCATGCAATGAAACTACTTTGGGTGTTGATGTCAGGCACTGATAGATGCTACTTCTCCTGAAAATAGTCTTGAGGACGAGGTTGGTGTAAGAATGGTGGCTCTGTTTGATCATGAAGAGGTTGGGTCTAATTCAGCACAAGGAGCTGGATCGCCGGTCATGTTTGATGCTCTCTCACGAATTACAAGTACATTCAGTCCAGATTCAAAGGTAGTTGAATAGATCTATCTCACTACTCCATATTGCTGCAGTATGTTCAGTTGTCTGTCATTTCATGGACACATAATATGTTTGGCACCTTAAACAGAAGCAGTAGAGCTCTTCCTAATGCATTTTCATGCAGGTGTGTATCACTTTAGATAACGTTATCCTTTTGAGAAAAATGGGGAAATTTCTGAAGATATATTTAAATTGTTGCTTTTAATTCCTAATCGTACTGAAAACAGGTGCTATATTTGTATTCTGTCTGAAGATATTTATATTTAGTTGAGATTAACACATCTCTCTTTATTGTAATATTTACAATTTCCCATTTGTCCACTTATCTGAAAATATGGGAGGGGATATTTTCAAAATCTAAGTTGTGTCCGCAACTAGATTGCTTGTTGCACAGCCCCTAATTTAGCCATTGGCCCTAATGGAATTCCTTATAAAATGATAAAAACTAATTTAGTTTAAAATCCTAAACCCTAAACTATCTGTCATGGATTTTCCTTTGATAGAATTTCTCATTGAAACTAAGCACAAAATGTAAAATCTGGATTTAAAATATTGTAATAACTGTGTTTTTCAATCCTTATATAAAAAATTCTAATAGAATGATGAAGAGAATGGATAGCCTGCTTTTACTTGAATAATATATATTATACTGCTTAAATCTTCTCTCCATAACATCTTCAGAGAAAAGAAAAAAAAACCTCTCTTTAACGTTTTCTTTGTTCATTCTATGATCCTATATGCTAAAAGAGAAAAAGGCAATAATGATTTGCAACAAAGAACAAATTGGAAAAAATATATGTTTTTCAGAGCTTATTTTAGTGACTGCATGTAAATGTTGTGTTTCATGGTTAGTTGACAAAGGCTTATTGGTAGTTGTACCTTCATTACATTCTGGTAGCTTCAATGAAGTTTATTCCTGGTTTCACTGATTTTATTGTACATTGCACTTCAGCTAATACAGAAAGCAATCCAGAGGAGCTTCCTGGTCTCTGCTGATATGGCACATGCCTTGCATCCTAATTACTCAGTAAGTTTTTTTGTGTCACTGTCTACAGTCTAATTTCTTTTGACTTTGATCTTAATTTAAGTCCTCTTTTCAGGACAAGCACGAAGAGAATCATCAACCCAAATTTCATGGTGGGCTTGTTATTAAACACAATGCTAATCAACGATATGCAACCAATGCAATCACTTCCTTTGTGTTCAGAGAAATAGCTGCTAAGCACAACATTCCTATTCAGGTCAGTTAGTTACGGTGGACCCTTAGAGCAGTTCATCCAAGAAACTGGCCAATATGAAGATATCATGGTTGACGGTTTCCCAAAGATCAATCTGTCTCTTTCTGAACCTTTGTGTTTCGTCAAATCTTTACGTTGTTCTGTTATCATGGATGTACAGTTACTGTGTGGCCATCGATTTGGTTGTGTCATCACATATAATTAGCATAACTTTTGAATGTTCGACTCGTTTGGCAGGATTTTGTGGTTCGCAATGATATGCCATGTGGTTCAACGATTGGACCCATATTGGCTAGCGGGGTGGGAATTCGAACTGTTGATGTAGGAGCACCACAGTGGTCAATGCACAGCATAAGAGAAATGTGCGCAGTGGATGACGTGAAGCATTCATACGAGCACTTTAAGGCCTTCTTCCAAGATTTCTCACAACTTGATGGGAAGATTGCTGTTGACATCTAGGCCATATATGATTGGTAGTGCCCTGTACTGTTGAATTACCTGGAAAATAAAACTTATGCTGAAGTCTTAATTCCCACAGCTGGAATTCAACGATCAGAAGGTTTAACATTGGACAGTTGTCCATGAAGTTATGGAAACTAGTGCTTGTTTCAGCAAATGTTATTAGGGATGGCAATGGGGCGGATTAAGTCTTTCCCTGCTAAAGTTTTGCCCTGCCGCGTTTAGCTGTCTGCCCCGCTCTGCCCTGTTAAACATTATGTTATTCACCTTCTGGGAGCCAATGTATTTGTTTTGATAGAAACTAGTTCTGTGTTCCTTTTCTTTTTTGTTGGAGCGGGCAAGCAGCATACAGAGTTGTGAGTGTTAGGTTGGGTGTGTTTGGTACGCTGGAAAACCAGAAAATGTTTTCCAATGTGGGATCGGTCAAAATATTTCTTTAAATTCTTAAAAAATAGGATAGTTGATAGAAAAAAATGAGTTTCATAAGTGATATTTCAAGTTTTTTTTGTCTATTGTCCACCCATCTAACAACCCCTAACTCTCACCCCACCTTCCAATTATTTTTGAGAAAAGAAGCTTGCCAAAACCACTAACAATACTTACTTGTTTTTCAAGAAACTGAAAAATATTTCCTTGGTACCAAAATACACCCCATAATCTGTCATGTTTCTAAATATTAGTGTTTTTGCCAAGTTTTTTTCTCGAAAATAATTAAGTCATTTTTACTTCTCTTTCCAAGTCTATCCGTACCGCTCAAATTAGTGGAGTATTTGATGTCTTTCATAAGTGTGCGTGCAACTTTTTTGAAAAGAAAACACACGAACTGGAAATAAAGGGTGGATTTCTCAAAGATATCTCACATTGATCACGTCTTTGCATTCACGTTAATTTCCAAGCTTATCTAGTTGCTAGGCTATACTTTTTTTCCTTTTTGTTTAAAAAGTCAAAGTAAAAGCCCTGGCACTTTTAAATTACAAGGAGTGCTAGTATAAGTGAATGAGTACACTATATTTCCTTCTCTCATTTTAGCTGTAGTATTAGCTTAAAAATAAATATCATTTTAAAATTAATAATTTTTTGACATTAAAAAAATTAGTCTTTCTCAATATTATTCAATTTTCATTAAATATTAAGAAATAACAATAATATAATCAACCTAACATCAATAAATAAGAATAAATTAATATACTATAGTTATTAATTTTTTAATAAATATAAAAATAGCTACAGGGACAGATAAAATTAGGCAGATATAATATTTATTCACAATTCAAGGTAGGAAACGTCGGTGGTCCCTGTCTGTCCTAATTGTTTAATTATTAGTAGTAAAATAACTTACCACCTACTACTTCAGGAGTTATTTCATTCGTTATTTTTAAATTTAATATTATTTTATTTCATACAAAAAATAAATAACTTTATTAGCCAGTCAAATAACCTTCCTATCCTCCCACAAGAGGTAAAAGGGGTTACAAAGTTATTCTGATGAAAAGTTAAAAAGGATGTATAGATATGATAAAAAGTACTTTTGAAGTTGACAAACATTCCGGACAAATTTCATAGAAAAATGACAAAAATTAAATTTTAATGAAAATTACCAAATAATTTTATAATTAGTTTCATAATTTTCTTATAATGATATTATAAGTTTGATGATCTCTAAAATTAACTCACAAGTTTTAATCGACTTTCTTGACTATCTAAAGAAAAACTAAAAAGGAAATGGAAAAAGTACTAAGAATTGTTCATCTAATGTATATTTTCTCCATCTTAAATTGTTTATTATAATTTTCATTTTATATATTTTTCAAAAAGAAATAATTAATAAAATGAGATTTTAAATTATTTTATTCATTTATATTTTAAATATAATTTTTTCATTAAATATTTATTTTATTAAGATATTTATAATCTACTAGAACAATCCTACAAATAAAATAAAAAAGATTATATCTTATATTTTTAAAATAATAAATAATTTGTTATAATCTTTTTAATCATGATACATAATTTGAGAAAAATTCAATAACGATTAATAAATAATTTAAAACGAAGAAAATAAATATCTTTTACCGACGGTCTACTATTTGCCATCAATAGAAGCACTAGTAATTATTGAGACCTGAAAGTAACAAACTAGACCCTCCCATTTTGTAAGTCTTGTCTTGTCGTCTTCAATTATTAGGAAAATCCACGTTTCAAAATAGGGAAACACTTTTAAATCTAACATACAGTTCTCTCTCCATGCTAAATATTTTATTTGCATTGAATATTTATACTCTGAATACATAATATATATATAAATATATTTTTTTTAATTACTAAATCATAATTAATTTTATACATATTTGTCACTTTGTTTTGATTTAATTATTGATAAATTAATATAATTTAATATAAATATTCGGCCTCTCTTTACCCTTGGGTGAATTTTATCAAGTCTATTAATGTAAAATTATGAATTTGGTAGAGAGTTGAGATTTTGACCTATTCAATTTACCTTGTTTAAAATTTGAGTTGATATATAATTTAAATTGATTATTAAATTATTTTTTAAAAAATCTTCATTTTTATAAGTAAAATATCTGGTTCTTTTATTTATTTTGCAGGAGATCCCGTTTCCTCAATAAATAGTAGGACTAAATCAGTATAATACTTCAGATTTCACAGCTAAAAGTTTAAGAGATTTGTTGTTGTTTTTTTTTTTTTAAGATTTAAATCACTACCACTAACAATTGAATGAAAAAAGGGAGTAAATTTAAACAAAAAAAAAAAAGAGTTCAGAGAAAGCCATTAATATCAAAAAGGAGAAAAAAAAACAAAGAAAAAACCATGAGTTTTACGTGTATTATGAAGCTCCACAATTTTATCAGACTAGTCTAGACGTACTGCCACCACCAACCAAAGCCCAGTCGTATTTCTTCTTCTCCTCTCAAATTTAATACTTAAAAAGGTCCTCATCATACTCTGTCAATATCGTCGGCTCCTCACTTCTTTTCTCACTTCAATTCAACTTGCAGAAAGTAGTTAATTCAATTCTTTTCCTTTTTGTAGTAGAATTTCATTAACACAACAATAATCAATACTATCCATAGCAGTATTAAACTTCTCAAATACATAGCCGCCTCCTCCTCCTTCTTCTTCTTCTTCTTCTTGTTCTTCCTCCTTCATACTGCAAAACTTAAGAACAAAGTTACAGTCAACCAGATATAATATCCATGGATCCAAAGAATGGATATTGCCCGGATACTAAAACTTTCCAGAGCTTAAGACCATCTGTCCCGTTGCCGCTATCAACGGAGCCACTTTCTATCATCCAATACACTCTCTCTCTCCTCAACTCTCCGACCACCGGAATCAATATTAGCGCCACCACATTTCTGGTTGACTCCACCACCGGCCACCGTCTCTCTTACGCCGACTTCCTTCGCCAGACCCAAAATCTCGCTTCTTCTCTCCAAGCTCGTTACCCTTTCCTTTCCCCGAACGACATCGCTTTTGTTCTCTCCCCTACTTCAATCCATGTTCCCGTTGTGTACTTCGCACTCCTCTCCCTCGGCATCGTTGTTTCCCCTGCTAATCCCCTCTCTTCCTCTTCCGAGTTAACTCACATGGTTCAGCTATGTAAACCCCTCATTGCTTTCGCTACTTCCTCCACTGCCGGTAAACTCCCTTCTTCGTTTCCCCACGGCACCATTCTACTCGATTCCCCTGAGTTCCTCTCTATGATTCAAACTCCCGCTTCTACTTCCATATCTTACCCAATCATTCGCCAGTCCGATTCGGCAGCGATTCTTTACTCGTCTGGAACTACTGGGAAAGTAAAAGGTGTCGAGTTAACTCACCGGAATTTAATCGCGTTAACGGCCGGTTTGTACTACAACAAATTCAATAATGCCTCTGATGAAGGTGAAACCACGGAGCAAGAGGTGTCTTTCATGACGTTGCCGTTGTTTCACGTGTTCGGATTTTTCATGCTGATTAGGGTGGCGAGTATGGGGGAGACAGTGGTGATGACGGCGAGATTTGATTTCGAGAAGATGTTGGCGGCGGTGGAGAAGTACAGAGTTACGTACATGCCGGTGTCGCCGCCGCTGGTGGTGGCAATGGCGAAGTCGGATTTGGCAATGAAGTATGATCTCAGCTCACTGAAACTGCTGGCGTGCGGCGGAGCACCGCTGGGGAAGAAGGTGGCAGAGCGGTTCAAGAGCAGGTTCCCTAACGTGGAGATACTGCAGGTATGTGTTTGGTTATCACGCGCTAGATTTCCAGTGTGTTTGTGTATCTGACTGTAACATCTCGTGGGTTTGTTTTCTCTTTTCCCGAAATATTTTATCGTGAATTATAACTGTTCCGCACTCGATATACATAATCAAATACTCCAATAAACGTGAAGAGATATTTTGCTGAAGTACTAATTAAAAATAAAAAAATTAGACAGTTGCTGGAATATGTTTTCTTGACCATGTGAAAACTTTTGAAAAGCTCAAATATTCTAGTCTTTGAATTTGTCTTACGGCGAAAAAATTGATTGTATTGTTCCAAATATATGATGTTTTTTGTTTAAAAATGTCTCATATGTATGGTTAAGAACTTGAAGTGATTTAATTTGATAGCTCAAGCTTCGTTACTATAATAAAATTAGTTAATTTTTTTATATGATTACTCAACTGATAATTACTATTTCAAAAAGTATATTTCACAAATGTTGCGGACCTCTGGTTGATGATATTTTCTTTTTTTGTGTAAGACTATACCGGTAAGGCAGTAACAAAAAGATGGTAAGACCAGTGGCTGATGAATTCTAAACCAACTAATACTGAGACAGCAGCAATGCCTTGTATAAGGAAAATCTTGTTCTTAATTAGGCAAAACTATATCTATACCTTATTATCATTTGATTGTACTCATGTCCATGTATACATATTGTGCCTGCGTGCAATGATTTTGACACTCTTTTGTGTTAAAACTGTGATGCATCATAGGGATACGGTCTGACTGAGACTACTGGAGGAGCAACAGGAATGAATGGCCCTGATGAATCAGACCGGTATGGATCTGCTGGTCGCCTTGCTGTGAATACGGAAGCGAAGATTGTTGATCCTGATAGTGGAGAGACCTTGCCTCGTGGCCAGCGTGGAGAACTTTGGTTACGTGGGCCAACAATCATGAAAGGTGATGTGTATTGCGTATATGTATTAGTAGTAGTAGGTGTGCAATATTACTCCATCTACTGCTATTTTGTAGCAACTCCGCCAACTTAGTACAAACATATATTTAGAATCTGAAATATACTGTTATGTTGTTGGTAAATTTGTTTCCAATTTGGCCTTTAGAATACCCTTTCAGTTAGACTTGAATTCTGAAAGAGAACATTGGTGAATGGCAGGCTATGTCGGAGATAAACAAGCAACCTCAGCAACACTCGATTCAGAAGGTTGGCTGAAAACGGGCGATCTCTGCTACTTTGATGCAGATGGGTTTCTATATGTTGTCGATAGGCTAAAAGAACTGATAAAGTACAAGGCCTATCAGGTAAACTATATCTGATGCCAAATCCTGATTCAGCTGTTACTCTGTATATGAACTTGGCATCTCACCTCTCTTACTATGTTATTTCTTCATTATCTTATGCATGAATGGATGAACTTTCAGGTCCCTCCTGCTGAACTTGAACATTTACTTCAATCAATTCCTGATGTTGCTGATGCAGCAGTTATTCCGTATGTAATCCTCTCTGTCTCCCTCTATTTTCTCCCTGTTCTTGTCACGTTTCTACTCATGTATCAGTATGGTGGAAGAATCACAAATTTTTTTTACAATTTACATTTGATTTCTGAAAAACTGTGCTTCTTACAACTTAACCAATGGTCAACATTGTGCAAAAACTTGGAAGCCTTCCTCTTATAAAGCGGCTACTTATTTATCATATTTTATCACTAGTATTTAGCTAGTTCCTTTTCTAAATCAGGTAAGATGTCTTATCATTTAAACTGCATTCAGTAGATGCTGAAAATTACAAGCAAAAGGATTAAAAAAAGAAGAAGAAGAAGAAATAGCTCCTAACAGTGATCATCCTATAATGCCTTCTGAGGAGCTGAGGAAGTCAAAACGCTATCACTAGTATTTAGCTAGTATCTCATGTGTAACACAATATTTTTAATGCTTGCAAGTCTCACATATTTGGCCTTGGAAATTTTATTTTCTCTGGGTATGGTCATATGCATAATTTAACTTTGCGACCCTGATACTTAGAGAGGCTTTTAGAACATCAGGTGAATCTTCGGTCCACTGTTGCTGTGTAGTTGCAGCGTGATACCATATGTTCTTTTAGAAGCTAGTGTTGCAACACTTACCGATATTTCTACATTTTCATACTAGTAAAATGATAAACAAGGAGCGTAAGGTTAATATTTGGAATTCTTATTGTGCCAAGAAACAACTGGAGCAATGGCACAAGCAGTTGGAACAAATTGTTCTGCCATCTATATAATCATTTACTCTAGCTCATAAGGTGGCAGTGAAATATAAATTTGAGTCCCAATTTTTGATGACTTTATGACGTTCCGAATCTTAATATGCTCGATCTTTTCTCACCTGAATCCAGATATCCTGATGAAGAAGCAGGGCAGATTCCTATGGCTTATGTAGTTAGAAGACCTGGGAGCACTATTAACGAGTCGCAGATTATAGATGTCATTGCAAAACAGGTACGTCTCCAAATAAATAAGACCCAAACTGTTTAGCTTGCATCGTTGCATTAGTGTATTTAGAAGAAATATACAAATTCTCTGATTAAACGTTTATGGCACAAGGAAAGCATAAATGATAGAACTATAAAAATCTGTTTATCATCTAAGCTTTGATGTGTTCCAGATATTACTGATTCTGAACTCTCACATTCAAGTAAAACAACAGATGCATATTGTAACCTGCAGAAAATTACACCTTGCAGGTCTCACCGTACAAAAAGATACGGCGCGTTGCATTCATCAACTCGATACCAAAATCTCCAGCTGGAAAGATCTTGAGAAGAGAACTCGTTAATCATGCGACTAGTAGTGCTTCTGCAAGACTGTGACGGGAAAATTAGACATATCTACATAAACTTAAAACTACTAGTTAGACTAATATTGATTTGAGGTTTTAGATTATAATTATTAAGAACTTGCGGGTTAATATTAGAACTCCACTCTGCTCACTTACAAATGTTTTAAATTTTCATCTCCTCTTCTTTTGAATACCGAATCAGAACAAAAATACTCGAAACATATACATGTTTGATGTAATAATCTTGTGTAGTATTTTAATAGATCTCTTGACATTGGGGAACAACATTTAAGATTATTGTATATACTGTAGACACCAAGGTCATAAGGAAACACAATGTACAGTCGATTATTAAGATCTATAAGCCAGGTTGAGGACAAACATAAGGAATTCAGGAAAAGAATAGAGGGGGAAACAACATATCAAATGCTCAACAGATTCCCCTAGCCAACATCACCCCTATGGTACACATATTTATACAATAATTATACATCAGCTATAGTAATGCATATTCCACGTGAAAAGTTGTAATTAAAGATACGTAGAATGTATTAAAATATCTTTTAATTTTATGGCCTTAAACATGTCACGTGAAAAATTGAAATTAAAAAGTTAAAACAAAAAATAGGCATTCTTTTTTAAACAAACTATAAAAATAAAATGAGATAAGTAAATTAAAATGAACCGTAACTATAACGGTCCTAAGGTAGCGAAATTCCTCGTCCGGTAAGTTCCGATCCGCACGGAAGGCGCAACTGATCTTTCACCTCCCAAAGAGCAAAGTTGGCTTGATGAGCGCAGATGAGGAAGCGGGAGCAAGAAAACCAATAATCTCTTTCTTGTCCTTCTACTTAAGGTTGAGAAATTCTTGCAACTATGGAAACTACAACAATCTCAGTGAACAGACGCTTTGTCAGTTCATTTTTTATATAACTTCAATTCCATAGTACCTTTTTTTCAATGACGCGTATTACTATGATTTATCGAAGATGATACCCTTGTTAAAGAATGTAGTCAAATATCAAATAGACACGTATCAAACACAACAATAAAAATATTTGAGTGTTAAAAATTTCACGTGAATCTAGGGTGTGTCGAAAAATTTGCGTCCAGGGATTCTAATTTTGATCTCTTAAGTTTTTCTTTAGATAGCTAGCAGTCATTAGCTACACCACTAAAAACACGAAGAAGTAAAAGGAGATATAACATCTATTATATATGTATAAAAAATAACTTTAATTATATATAATGAAAGTAATTTTATGCAAATAAACATCGTTTAATATAAGTATATATGTTAAAAAAGATATATGAACATTAAAGTTGGACATGGTAATTATTGATAAGTAATAAATTAGATTAATTAATAATCACGGGATAAATCATATCCATATATTAGATTATTCAGCCGAAATAAATTGCAAGTATATATGTGTCTCAACAAAATTACAGATCATTGATTTTCAAAGACATAATATTATATTATCGGCTATAATTTATAGCTAACAAAATAGTAATGTGGTTGATGTTGTTAACGACCAAAAACAATACTTTTTAGTGATCCGGCACTAAATAAATAATAAAATAATATTAAAATTTTAACTAAGATACTTAATTAGAGTTAAGATAAATCATTGAAAAATTAATGAGGTGTCAAATATTATAAATGGTCGTTTGTTGAAATAAAAAATAATAATTAGTTGGACCTTGTAATGCACTTTATTTCTTTTTTGCACAATACTTTATAGAAATAAATTTTTGTGCTTTCTTTTTCTTTTGAAAATTATAATAATTGTAGTTATTGCAAGAACCTTCTTTTCAACGAGATAAAGGGTCATTAGTCATTCTTTTTAATTCTTCCGACTTGATACGAAATTTAAAAAATAAAATAAAAATTTAAATTTTATAATTTTAAATTAAAAATATGTATAAAAATAAAAATAAAAATATAAATATAAATATCTTCTAACTTTTCATCTGGGTGTTGTTACATCCACTGAGGTCTGAGCTAATTCTTAACTGGTGAAAGGTATCAAAATTTCATCCATAATAACAGTATGTACCAATAGCCAGGGAATTGACTTGGATTGATAATGGGTTCTTAGGGTCCATATCGACACATGAATTTTGCATGGGCTAAATATGTCAATTTTCCCCCTAAAAAATTTCACGGACACCTTATTTTGATATCGTTGTTTAACATGTATATGTCTTTTTAAATTTTTTGTACGTACACCTATTTCAGATGTTCGGTATTTCAAGTTTGGCATGATAAAATCAAACTTCATACACAATCAGTTATTTTTTGCATGAATTTGGTCATTTCTCTACAAAATTACACGTATATATAGCTAAAGTTCAAACAAAGATAGTTTAAGATAGAGAAAATAGTTGCACTTCAATAATATACGAATGCCAATATAAAATGTATGTAGGGTGGACAAAAGTTTGATCAGCCCTTGTTATCGAGTATGATTCCACGCTTATTGCCAAGTTACATATTGCGCGGCCCACAACGTGCTCCGCTTTGCTTTTATTTATCTTTAGCCCATTTATCGTTTCATTCAAGAAGAAAGCCAATCACCCGTGATCCGATCTTAAGCATCTGCAGCAGTTTCAGCTTGTGTCGATGCAAATCTGAATAGCAATTGGGTTTTGCTGGGACGAAGATTGGATCTCTCATTCCCAATCCCCCCAAGTGTACCGGGACGATATTTACTGTAAAATTCAAAGTATAGCTATATTTGATAAATTTCGAAAAGCATCTTTACATATTCTAGATGTAGTGTATAAATTAATTATATCACATAATTTTTTCAAAATATAATGGATATTAATTAAAAATTTTAAAATTAAATTCATAAAATTTAAAATTTAAATTTGCCTCTTAGAATCACCATAACTCAAGAGCTCATGAATTATTCGTTTTCAACCGGCACTCCAAATCAAAGCTTCAAATAATCACCATTTAATACAAACGAGACACAAGCCTATATTAAAATTTCAAAATTATTTAACCTAGCAAAGATAGAGATGAAAATGTATACATATGTTGTCCAGCAGGGACATATTATCAAATTCAATTCTTAAGACTAGTATTGTGCTAACCATAGAATCCACTGATCAATTAATTAGGTATGCTTATACCAAAGAAAATAACTATTAGAATGACTTAAACACCAAATACATGGACAACCTCTTAAAATTGTCACTAATTATTTAGATATCTTAATTAAGATCTTTATCTATTATATATTTAATGTATATTCAAAATGTGTGTAGTAAACATCTAATGTTGACATCTCAAAAGTCTTCTTGTCCCACCCTACAATATTAAGTATCTTTTTTTTTTCTTTTTCCTGTTTTAATATTCAATTTAAAAAAAAAAAAAAACTTGGTTATGTGGCGTGCATACCATCAAATATCATTATGTTGCAACTTTTCTCCGTAAATAAGATATTTAAAATTTTTTAAAAAGAATATGAGCAAATAAAGAAAGAATTGTGATTTAGTCATATGAAATGTTGCTTTCTAAAGTTTAAACTTAACCAACGTGCTAACGTCTATTGCGTGAAATTACATGAAAAAAGTCGGCAATAAATAAATAAATAATAATAATAGGAATTTCATACACTTGAATATTTCAAATTTATTTTAAAGTAAAAAAATAAATTGATGGATTATGTATAAGTGTATAAGAAAGGTTAAAAATATCTTAACGTATTGAAAATAATTTAAATATATCTTTCTGTTATCTATTGAATTCTAATCGCTATTAACCTTAGTTTTGAGGTTGAAATTATTCTTCCTTCCACATATCATATCTCAATTACACTCCAATTACCTAAAAACATGTTCGAAAAGTCATTTCATAATTAAAATTGATGTAATTATTAGGATAATAATTACACAATTTTATAATTACTTAGTATTACAATAACAAAAACTTATTTGTTTATCATAATATTATTACACTTAAGTTATTTAATTGCACAAATATAATTACATAGTTAAATTTTTTATTTTAAAAAATAAAAGTTAATTATATAAAAACTAGACGTTAATATTTGACAATATGTATCTATATTTAGAATATTACTTTTTCTATCAATATGCATATTATTTTTTAAAATATGATAATAAATAATTATAAATTGGTAACTAATATTATAAAAAAAATTGACATATAATTTTAAAATAAAATAATATTTAATTAATTAGTTAATAAAGATTCTAACTAAATACGTATTTGGCAAGAACATCATACACTACATAATTATATGTCAATTTATTGATTCGCGATAAGGGCTAAACATTTATAATAAATTTCATTAATTTCTTATACTTGATTTCCAGTTAACTTAATGATAAAAATCTTAAATCATTACAAAACAGTTAACTTCAACAACTAATATTAATAAATGGCAGAATACCTATAAATTTGACACGTTTTTTTCAAATTTTTCTAAATTATAAGTAGTCTTAATTACCACTAATTTTCTATTTGATAGTTTTTAACCCCGTATGTGCTGATGTGGTAAAAAAAGTGACTACACTCTCTTTTAAACATGTGAGGATAAAAAATAAAATAAAAATTAGCTCTTAATTATTTATTTTAGTGGTGTATTTCTATTTTTCAGGCTGATTAAAAAAAATTGACTCAAACTCTATCATTCTAGCAAAATAAAATTAATTTTTTTAAAAAATAATGAAAGTATCAACTGTGTATTTATTTTTTTAGATGAAATGCTATTTATTTCACTGTGTATTCTTTTTTCAGGCCTAAATCAATTTAAAAAATTCTAAGTCCCATCATTTTTATTTCATATAAAAATAATTTAACCTGAATAATGAAGTTGCAATTGTGTAATTTTTTATTTTTTGTTAAGATGCAATAATTATTTATTTTCTTTCAGGCCAAATCTTGAATAAGAAAAAAATTCGGATAAAGCTCCTTTATTTTTAGTGAAATAAAAAGTTTTAGCAGAATAATGACGTTTCAACTGTATAATTTTTATTATATTTTACTCAAATATAATGACTATCTGTTTCGACAATGAATTTTTTTCCGAGTAAAATCTATAAAAAAATTAATTATAATTTTATTATTTTTAGTAAAATAATTTCTTTGTTTGCTAAAAAAGTAGAGTCTAACATAGATTTTTCTTTTTACTAATTGAAAAATTAATAAATTTTAAAAAGGAAAAAAAAGTATTTTTAAAATGACATGTGGATAAAAAATCCATATGGTAGGAGAATACATCTCACTCTCTTAGGATGAGATGGGGCAGGGAGTTAAAGGCAATCAAATAGCTAAATTTAGAGGATTATTAGACTACGAATAATTTAGGGGGTATTTGATGAAAATGCTTCAAATTTGGGGGTTGTTTATGTATTCTCCCATTAATAAAATCAATAACATCTTTTTGAATTACTTAAAATATGCACACCCCTATAATCCTAATTCCTAATAACATCAAATTACATATTAATTAATTATATTTAATTAGCCCAAATCCAATTTAGCAATTAGAAGGTGGTTTTCCAAGCAGAGCTGAGTGAAAAAGACTAACAAATCCACAATTTTGTCCAGCCGATCTCTGGGCTATACCAACATATTCTTGTCTGCATTCTTAATTACAATCTCGCACTTTTTCAGCAGCTAATTCCGGTCATGGCCTCCGTCGAGTGCCGCCCACCGGAACCCGGAGCCGACGACGACTCCTCTATTCACGTATCGCTTATAGACGCTATTCAAAACTTCACTGACCTCGACATTTCCTTAAATAAGCTTGAGAGCTTTCTGCGAGTTTTGGGTTTCTGCCAGTATACCATCTTTAGCGCTGTTCTATCCTGGCTGGCTTTTGTTTTCTTCTCCATTCTTGTGCCTCTTCTTGTAACTTACTTTGCTTACTGCTCTAATTGTGAGCTGTATCAGATTAGTGACTTTGAGCTCGAGGTTCTTGTATGCCAATCTGTTGCCGCCGCTATATCGCTGTTGTGCATCTCGCACAATCTCCGTAAATATCGCGTCAGGAAATTGCTTTTCGTGGATCGATACCATGGTCAGTTGAGCCAGTTTAGTGAGCTCTATCTCAAGAAGATACGGGTAAGTGTTCAATACATGTTTAGATTATTGTTGATCTCACATCAGTTTTTGTGGCTCAAAATGGAATCCTTTATTTGGGGTTCACTTTCAAGTTTCATCAGCTGTATATTTGTTTAGCTCGTCTTGTAAAATCAAATAGTTATGCTAGTGGAAGTCCAATTGGGTATAATTCCAACGCGCAGTTACTCCCTTTTTCTTAGTCTTTGGAATGTCTGATTTTGATTTTTGGGGAACTTGTTGTTTCAGGTCTTTTATTATTTGGTGGTTTCGTGGATGACAATTTTCTTTTTGATAAAGATAGCTCGTGAAATCACTAGAGCTGTGTATCTTTATGATGGTTCTCTATGGTGGTCAACTGGAATTGTGGTTGCTTCACTTGTATCATGGGCATATTCTAACATTATCTTTCTAGTGGGAACTGCTCTGTTTCATCTGGTGGGCAATTTGCAAGTTATACACTTCGAACATTTTGGCGAGCTTTTGGAAATGGATATGGATGTCTCAGTTTACATCAATGAACATATGCGTCTGACCTGTTATGTGTGTAAAATTAGCCACAGGTTTAGGATGTTCCTCCTCCTGGAGTACTTGATAGTCACAGCCAGTCAATGTATAGTGCTATTGCAAACAACAACAAATCGAGGAATTGTCAACTTCATAAATGCTGGTGATTTTGTGGTAAGCATCATGACATTAAGTACCAATCACATTCTCATTTGGTTTCATTGTCAAGTTCTTTAATTGTCTGTATGCATCTACAGATACTCTAGACTTTTAAGCCTCAATATTATAGATATTTAATGCGTTTACTCAACGAGTTCACATCCATTTCATGATTGGCTTACAGTAACTTGATTGTCCTGGCATTTGGTCTTCTATTCCCAGGTGAAGGGTTCCGTGGTGATTCTACTTTTTAGTTTCTCGCCAATTTAGTTTATACGAAGGGCTGAAAAGTGCATTCGATATCTCTGAGACTTGCATATCTAGACCATCAAATCTTGTGCATTTGTCTTTTCTTTGTGAAAAGAAACAAAGTCGTCATATTAGTGGCTATTCTCAATCAGAGTATTTTAAAGCTGTAATTGACTGATTACATTATTTTCATTGAATTTCATATTCAGGTAATATCCATTGTTCAACTGGTTGGACTACTTATATGTCTGAATGCAGCTGCAAAGATATCGCACAGAGCACAAAGCCTGGGATCAGTAGCCAGTAGATGGCATGCACTAGTTACTTGTAATAGCAACGATGCTGCTGTCTCCGAATTTTCATCTGATGGTAGAAATGTTGAAACACCAAAAACAGTGGGCCAGTTATCTGTAAATTATTCAGAAGGTGATTTGGAGTCCGCTGATTGTATGCCTCCACCGGCAAATATGCAACTCACTTCTACGATGTCGTCATATCACAAGAGACAAGCATTTGGTATGCAAAACCAAACTTCTGCTGAAAGTGCACTGCTTATGCTTGTATTATTTTCCTATTATTCCCAAATTGCAAGAGAATTTTGCAGCTTTAATGATTTGATTCACTGAAGAACTAATATTTTTATTTTTGTTTCCAGCATATAGGATGTCTATTTGTTCAACAAATAGTAAATTGTCCACATTGTTAGAATGGTTGATATACCTGCATAGTGCATATGCCAGTCTTTTTTGAGATCCTCTCCTTCGTAATCTTCCTGCATTTAGTTTGGTGTGAGTTCTCTTGCTGGAATTTTCACAGTTTGATTGCTTCTTACTGCAAATGCATTTTCACTGAAAAATTACAAGGTTATGTATTTTCTTGCGTCCTTTAGAAACCAAAGACATTATTTTGTCTAGAACTTGCTCCCTCATTTAGATATTTTTGTTCAAGTATCTTCTATTGCTTTGGAGTTATTATCCGGCTGATCTTGAGCAAAGTCAGGTGAATTGAGGTTTTATACTGCCAGAAATACTAGATTCTTCAGGACAAACTGCACTTAGTAATAACTCAGTTGCTTTACTACTCTAATGCAGATTACTTAGTTATCAGTACTAGTCTCTTGTCAGACAGGTGGGTGAAGCCCTTAGGCAAAGGGAGTCTCATAAGATTAACCACTTCAAGTTTCTAAGAGTTGATAATACAAGTGCAGTGGGCTTAATATTTACGATCGTATAGATGTAGTGGGACTGCGATGCATCACTTGGTTTATGGTTGCGGGACCTCTAGAGAAGTAGATTTGGAAGCATGGTGATATGCTATGTACATTACTGGGGGTTGTATTTTATGTATCTTATAACAAGTGACAATTTTGATTCATCTTCTTAGATCACCCAACCTTCCATTACATCCTCATTCTTGTTGTGCTTCATCTGCATATCAATCTCATTATGTTTCCATCATATCTACACGAGCTTCTGCAGTACAAATCTCTTAACATTCTTCTTCATACAGACAGCAAATAATGTCTAGTTTGCTTTATCTATGCAGTGGCTTATGTGCAGTCTAACCCTGGTGGTTTTAGCATTTATGGATGGATGGTTGATCGATTACTCATTAACACGCTGTTCTTTGTTGAGATGACATTGGTTACATTTCTCCTCGGGATGACTCTAACAATAAAAGTTAGGTGACATTTACCAGACCACAACAACAGCTAAATGACGCATACAAGTAACTCCAATTAGTACTTCATGTGTATTGTAGCTCTCCTTGGGTTTCTTTTCATGGCCAGTAACCTTTATTTCTTCCTAATGAAAATTAATTACTCCCCTGATTCCCATATATTTTGGATATCCACTTTTCATCATGGTCCAAAACATGGAGATCTCTGTAAGAACACTACAGCTAAGTTATTTTGGATACACATACTAGTTTATAGAAATATGCCAAGTGTGAGACGCTCCAGTAGTGGTTTACTTGTTAAAGAGTTGTTAATATAAAGTACATAGACATCACTACTCATACCTATCTTATTTTTTCATGTCATTGATTCAGGCATAACATGGTTGTTCTTTTCCCTTTTGCTTTCTTTCTTCTCGTTTTTTTCTTCTTTTGGGTGGTTGTTTATGTGATCCACATATTACTCAGTTTATGATCCAAAGTTGGTTGCTTATTGAGTCTTATACCATGAACCTCTGTTCCTATCTACAGTTCACTGTTAAGCCTAATTGGCACACTCGGCATTTAGCATAAAAATCTTAAATCAAAAACTAAGAGCTCCGATATTTCCAGTAAAACAAGGCACTGTAGCTAATCAGGATGATCCTGGTTAGAGCCCGTTTTGTTTTAGCTGAAAAAAAGCGGTTTTTAATCATAAGTGCTTAAAGTATTTTTTAAGTGTTGAAACTTATTTTATGAAAAAACAGTTATGTGTTTGGATGAAAAGTTATTGATGTGTTTGGTACATAAGTGCGGTTAAACACTTATTTTGGGTTCAATGACTGAAATGCCCTTAAAGCTGTTAACACTGTAAATAACAAATTATTATGATATTTTTATTTTTAAAATAATTAAAATTTTGAATTAATTTATATTTTTATTTATTTTTAATATAAACTAATTATTTAAGTTATTTTTAATTTTTAAAATATATAATTTAAATAAAATTAGGTAAATCTCCCCTTTACTTTTTATTAGGAATATAGTTCTATTTTTTATTTGTAAAATCGAATATAATAATTTAAATGAATTAATACTACCTCGATTTTTTTTCTTTTCAGAGTTTTAATTATTTTTTTCTAATATGCACAAAAAAATAAAAATTTGTTAAAGATTTGAGTGAAGATATTATTGAAATTAGGAAAATATTACGGGATAAAAAGGTAAATAGTTTAGTCAAATTTAAATGACTTATAAGTCAAAAAATAAAAAGTTGGCTTGACATTTTTAAAGCATTTTTTAATAAAATCAAACACTACAAAAAATTAAAAAGTATTTATAAGCTGGTCAATCAGCTTATAAGCTAAACCAAACATCCTCTTTCTCTTTTTTATTTCTTAAAATCTTTTTAATATTTCGCTTCTTTTTAAAAATTTTCAATTGAGACAAACACATTTAAACCGAGGGAGTAAATATGTTATAGCAGTAATAAGGACCACAAAACTTTAGAAATTGTTTGTAAACCATTTGTTTTCGAATAATAAGTTGATGAAATAAAATACCACGGAGTAGTAGAAAAGAAGAGCAAAATGGGTAGATTAGAGGTGTCTTTGGTACGAAGTAACATATTTTTATATAGGGTAGAATCAGATGGTAGACATGTGGCATCATCGACGGGTTTTGCCTGGGCAGTGGGCCACCAAGACCGTGAGAGTTGGAGGCTACGCGGTGGTTACTCCCGAGATAGCAACGGGAAGATGATTATCTCGTTTAAGGATAAGGATTGGATGGCATCGCTTCCGGCAGCGTGGCATAAGAGACAAATACGGACAAGAATGATGGAAGCTTAGGTGCGAAGACGCGTTAGTATAGATTTGAATAAGGTGGGGAAACTGGCCTGCACCTTCTGAGCAGATCAAACTCGTGGCGCAAGATACAAGGTGCAATACTTTTGGGCTCCCTGGGCGTTCTCCTATTGGATTTGGCCCGAACTATATAATCTATAAATAGGAGACGCCCCTCTCTTGGAAGGGGATTTAGGCTCTTTTTACTCTCAAGCAATTTTATCGGCAACACATTGTTTTTTGAGCTCCAAGTACTTTTATTTACTTTATACTTTGTTCAGTTTTATTTTAAGTTGTTTGAAATGTTCGTTCTCGAGCTAAGGGCAAGGGTCTTAGGCTCGCTCATGTCCGCATCGAAAATGCTCAGATTTGCTTCTCTTCACCTTATCTTACTAGTTTACATTACGTTTACTTACTTCTATCACGTGCTACTAATCGAATTGTTAGTAAATCAAATCTAAAACAAGGTTCAATCGTAATGTGTGTTCTTGACCCCCTACAAATTCAACTGTACCAATTTCAGGGTAAATAATTTTCAACGATAACTGAGTTTCATTACTTATTCTTTTATGTTCAATTAGAAGCAAAAAATATTATTATAAGAGCATTTATATATAATTTAAATTCAAGATAAATAGTACGAGAGATAGGAATGAGGATTCACGGATGATTAGGGTGGCAATTGGGGCGGAACGAGGCAGGGCAAGTCCTTAATTAGGCAGGACAGAGAAAAATTAAAGCAAGGCGGGGCAGGGCAGGGCAGGGAAAAATTGAAATAGGCGGGGCAGGGTGGAGCAAAGAAAAATATTATTTTTAAAATTTTTTAATGGGTTAAGGTAGGGCAGGGTAAGACTCAAGTTAAAAAAAATTGAAATTGCCGGTAACAGCTTATATCCGAAAGGACGTGGCCTTCTTGCGCAATATCATATCAATATTTTGAAAGATGGGAAGACTATCATCTTTAGACATAGTCCTGAAAGAAATAAATTTTCTTATTAAAGTATATTTTGGTTCTTTTATCATAAAAATTTATACTCATTATTTCTTTTTAATTTATTTGTCTTGGTTACTTTTTAAATAATTAAAAGAATATTTTCTTTAGTCATAATGTTTTCAAATTTTTTCTACACATTTTGAATGGTAAACTATTATGACTTATAATAGTTTTTATGTAATTTCTAAATTTGTAAATTTTATTTTTTAAAACTGAAGATTGTATATTCATATTCACACCGAACATCAGTTAGTTTAACCTTCATATTTCGAATCAAGCCAAATAAATTATAACAAAGAATAAATTTTACTTACCAAATTAGAATAATTTATTTTTATCAAGTTGAAAAATGAAAAGTGAGACGTCCCAATAAAATATTTATCCAATTAACTTTCATTTTTAAATGATAAAGAAGTTAAAAAAAATTCATGTTGCTAAATGAAAAAAAAAAAGATAACATAAACACCGCAGGACAGGGTAATTTTTTAAAAAAATACTAAATAGAATAAAACAAAATGAATAAAAAATAGATCAAAACTTGTTCCGAACTATTACCATCCGTGCGGATGATAGGGATGATGAATCGTGTTGGGATGACACTTGCAATTTGCTTGGATTGCAAGAAAGCAATAGGAATTATAATTTCATTCTTGGATTGCAAATTGCTTCTGAAAACTTATGCATTAAAGTCTCCTTCAATTCTTGAAATTAGATAGAGCTAAGTTGTTCATTTCCATTGTTTCGATTATACAGCACTCTGTAATTACTTTCCCCTTTCCTTCTAGTATTTCCCTAAAATACAAACACACACGAAAACTCCAAAGTAAGCCACTTGTCAAAGAAGGCAGCTTTTCCTTCTTTTTTTTTTTCCCTCTCAAATACTTCCAATATCCCTAACAAATTGCAACTCCCGAGGCAGGCACAATTATCGAAAAACCACCCCCTCTATTATCCTTTGTTTGAACATATCAAGAATGAAGAAAAAGAAAAAGATCAACCTGCTGCATGATCCTTTTATCATCTTACGCACATAACGCCATGGATTTTCTAATTCTACACCCATAACGATAAGCTTTACCTCCATTAAATTAAAAATAAAAAAGAATATCTCATTAAAATCAGTGGCTATCTATCTACATATTATAAATTTCACCAATCCAAGCCTCTATTTCCTCCCCTTTATATTGCAGCCAACTGCTAGCTAGATTGTTGAGAAGTAATAAGAAGTACTAACTGTTTGTTGAAATTACCAAAAGAAGAAAAAAAAAAAAAGAGAAATGGTTGGCTTTGAGACATTCCTTCAACCCAATAACCCTGTTCAGAGAAAGAGCAGTGGAATGATGGGTTATGATGTGCCTGAAGGAGTGGACATTAGGGGAAGATATGATCCCGAATTTTCCAAGATTTTAACTAAGGACGCTTTGCAATTTGTAGCTGATTTGCAGAGGGAGTTCAGGAACCACATTAAGTATGCTATGGAGTGCCGGAGAGAGGCCAAAATGAGGTATAATAACGGTGGTTTGCCGGGTTTTGATCCCGCCACTAAATATATTAGGGAAGGAGAGTGGGTTTGTGCTCCTGTGCCGCAGGCGGTGGCTGATCGGAGGGTGGAGATAACTGGACCTGTTGAGAGGAAGATGATCATCAATGCCCTCAATTCTGGTGCCAAAGTTTTCATGGTACGTCAGTCCCCCCTCTCACGAGTTTAGTTTTTATACAGTAACAGTATCAAAGAATTAAAGTCAAGTAAGAGTAACTAAAAGTATCAATCCATAAAGTAAGCTAAGCTACCTGCAGTAACGAGTTAAATTACTGACAAATTTGCCAATATGTATGTAAGTTAAACCCGTCCTTTCACGATACAATTATAATTCGTCTAGAGAATATCGTTGGGGTATTTCACGTAGCCGTTGTAATCAAATTTAAGAAACAAGTGAATGTTATATGCAGGGGTCACCTATTGAATTGATTGAGATTGGAGCTTGTAACATAAGACCATTTGAGCAAGATTTTGTTACGTAGGAAGCATATGGGAACAACACTTTTATCAATTAAGAGTTGAATAGAAGAACTCTCATTTGTATTAAAAAAAAATAGTTTCATTACCAGTGTTAAAAAGAGTGAATGGTAGCCCCATATGTACAAACAAGTTTGGGGGGAATTAAAGCCAGAATAAGTTATGTTGAAGGAAATAATTTAAACAAAAATAATGGTAGCTCTGGACCTTTAGACTTTAGGTAAGAAATTAACCTAAATTTGGACTGAAAGCATATCCAGAATATGTGGATTTTGTTTCTTCTTTGTACATATCAGAGTGATGCAGTTCATAGACTCCACTGACATAATATTCCACAGGCGGATTTTGAGGATGCACTGTCACCAAGCTGGGAGAATCTAATGAGAGGCCATGTAAATTTGAGGGATGCAGTGAATGGAACAATATCATTCCATGATCAAGCGAGAAACAGAGTGTACAGACTGAATGATCAGACGGCAAAGCTATTTGTGCGTCCAAGAGGCTGGCATCTGCCAGAAGCTCACATCTTTATTGATGGCGAGCCTGCCACTGGTTGCCTTGTCGACTTCGGACTCTACTTTTTCCACAACTATGCCAACTTCCGCAGGACCCAAGGACAGGGTTATGGACCCTTTTACTATCTTCCCAAAATGGAACATTCTAGGTGAGGTCTTCTTATTAGTTAAATATAAATAGTTTCGAGAGTTAAGCTCCAAGAAAAATTAGCAATTCTTCTTTTGTTTGAACAGGGAGGCTAGAATATGGAACAATGTGTTTGAGAGGGCGGAGAAATGGGCTGGGATTGAGAAAGGAAGCATTAGGGCCACCGTCCTAATTGAAACACTTCCAGCAGTATTTCAGATGAATGAAATCTTGTATGAACTGAGGGACCATTCTGTTGGCCTCAACTGTGGTAGATGGGATTACATTTTCAGCTATGTCAAGACTTTCCAGGCTCACCCCGACCGGTTGCTCCCTGATAGGGTTCAAGTTGGCATGGCTCAACACTTTATGAGGAGTTACTCCGACTTGCTCATCCACACCTGTCATAAGCGTGGCGTCCACGCTATGGGAGGCATGGTATGCCAATATCAACTCCTTTGTACCATCTTATCGTCTTTTAGTTCACTGCGGCATGTTAATCCGTGATTACTAACGATTCCAATTTTATGTTTTCGAGTTGCAGAAAACAATCAGAACTAAGGCAATCTTTATGGATCAGCTCTTAACTTTACATATTTGTATATTAAGATTATGAACTCAATCATATGGACAAGGAAGCATTAGCATGCATTAGGTTAATTTGGAATCTTTTTGGTACATGATCAATTTGATGCCTAATGGCTTTGTTGCATCCTTGAAACAGGCAGCTCAAATTCCAATCAGAGATGATCCAGCAGCTAACGAGGCAGCATTGGAACTTGTAAGGAAGGATAAGCTGAGAGAAGTGAAGGCGGGGCATGATGGAACATGGGCAGCTCACCCTGGCCTGATTCCAGCCTGCATGGAAGTGTTCACCAACAACATGGCCAATGCTCCTAATCAAATCCATTCCATGAAGCGCCAAGATGCATCGGTCCTAATTGAAGAAGACCTGCTGCAGAGGCCGAGAGGGGTCCGAACCATGGAGGGCCTCCGGCTGAACACCAGAGTGGGAATTCAGTACTTGGCAGCGTGGCTAACAGGGGCTGGTTCTGTCCCACTTTACAACCTCATGGAGGATGCTGCCACAGCTGAGATTAGCAGAGTCCAGAACTGGCAGTGGCTGAAATATGGAGTGGAATTGGATGGAGATGGACTTGGTGTGAAGGTGAACTCTGACCTGTTTGGAAGAGTGGTTGAAGAAGAAATGGCTAGGATTGAGAGAGATGTTGGAAAGGAGAAATTCAAGAAGGGAATGTACAAGGAGGCTTGCAAATTATTCACAAGGCAGTGCACTGCACCAGTCTTGGATGATTTTCTGACTCTTGATGCCTATAATAACATTGTCATGCATCATCCTATTGGATCGTCCCGGCTCTAAATTTCGCAGCTTTTGCTGTTAGATCAATCAGGTGTCTCTGTATTGTGACTACTGCTATCTTCCCAGCAATAATGGTAGGAAATGGAATTTGCCCTTTGAGGAGATGGGTAATTATCCAAAGGCTCTCTTATTCAGCTTTGCTTTTCAATCAATCTGTCATCAGTATTGTGAGTATTGCTATCTTTTCCCTGTAATAATAAAGACAATCGGTTCATTTTCTGTCCTACTTTTCTAGTACATGTGAACCTCTAATTTCAAGGGCCTTTGTCTTCTATATGTGCATAGCGTATGAACATGCATATATCTTCTTTGATACTTAGTGTTAAATTTTCACTAAATTCAGAATACTAGGGGCTTTAAACAGAAAGAAACAAAGAATATCCTCTGGCAGGGAGCGCTTTAGTGCAAATTCCGAATCAGGCCTCAAAATGGATACCAAATACTGGGTGGGAATCCAAAATTCCGAATCAGGCCCAAAATGGATATCAAATACTGGGTGGGAAACTAAAAAAGTATAGTAGGCCAAATTTAAAGAGTTCCACGCAAAGTCTAGAGGAAAAATTAAATGTAAATGGTTAATATTTTCAGTTCATGAATCATAACTTGAAATTATGTGTTTTGTGAGACTCAACAGAACTTTCATCGTTTAATTATGACTTCAATAGATTGAAAATCCTTTATACTTTTTGAGCAAATTTTATTTAAATATTCAAACTATAGTTTGTTTTAGTTGAGCAACTAAATACGTAATAAAGTGTTTTAACTTGCAGTTTAAATTTTAAAACAAATTGTGTGTGATATTAAATGCCCATTATGTAGATTAGTCAATCACATAACATCATCATCTCCTATACATTATCCACAATTAGAACACACCTGAAATTTTACAGTTCATTGAGCTTAATTCGTATAATTAAACGAGATAAAATGTTTTGAATTAACAACTTATCTACGGCACATTTGGCAATGCATGCAAGGATTTTCAAAATTTGAATCGAAATATCTATTAGAAGCACTTTGTCACGTGTTTAGATGTTCAATTGAAATAAATCGTACGCAATTTATATGTTTAAAAATAATTTGCTCATATATTTAAAAAATTATCAAGGTATTAATCCTTTAATTATCTAAGCATCAAAATCAATATGTCTGTCGGTCTCTGGATTCATCGTAAATCCTATCAACACAAAAAGGATTTTTGGTACAAATGAAAGGTGCCTAACTAAGCATCAAAATCAATATGTCTGTCAGTCTCTGAATTCATCGTAAATCCTATCAACACAAAAAGGATTTTTGGTACAAATGAAAGGTGCCTAAAATTGATCGGAAAACTATACAAATTATCTATTCGGCCCATCTAATTAGTTGTTTTTGCCCAAATTTGGTTTATTTATAAGTTTTTGCTTTGATTGTCTCTATTTTGTGGTGATCTTGAGTTTTTACCCTTTAATTTGGTAGTTTTTAATTTTATCATTTAGCGTTTTAAGTAATAAAAAAAGGACATAAATAAATATTTTTAAAAAAATTCAAAAAATAAAAATAAAAAATTGCAAAGGCAGAATTTCAATTGCATTAACTTTTACCTATAGGCACAAATCCCTAATAAACTTGTGCCCCCAAGGCGTAATGTCATGTTATTAAACTTATGCCTCTGGACAGAAGTTTATGCCCTTTAGGCACCATTTCAATTGTATGAACTTCTGTCTTTTAGGCATAAGTTCATGTAATTAACTTATGTTTGGTAGTGTTATTGAACTTGTGCGTATAGGGCAAATTTAATGCAATTGAAATTGCCTCTTAGGTATAATTTTAATTACATGAACTTCTGTCTTTTAGGCACAAGTTCATGTAACTTAACTATGCCGGTAGACATAATTTTATGGTATTGAACTTATGCTTATGAGCATAAGTGGGCACAAGTTCAATAATATGAATTTATGTCTACCATGCATAAATCATATTACTTTACTTATGTCTGCAGGCATAAGTCATAATAGTGCAAATTTATGCTTTAGGCTATAACTTTGGGTAAAAACTTATGTCTTACGAATTTTATTTATGCTTTGCGATTTATTTTTTTTGTTGTTTAAGATATTTTTGATCATTTTTTATCACTTAAAGTACCGAAAGAAAAAAATTAAAAACCTCAAATTTAAAAAAAAAATTAAAAAACAATTTATTTACTCACAATATCTATGCGGCCCAAACTGTTTAATCGTGCAGCCCATTCCAGTTCCATTCACTTATTTTGATTTTTAATCTTTGCTTCTAAAAATTAAACTTATGTCTATTGAAGTATAAATTATAAGATATTATGTGCTAAAGTATAAATTTCTGCTCGGTAAAAAATGTTATTTTCTTTGAAAGAGAAAATTTCAGAAATGATAATATTTTAGGCGAAAATAGGTGAAAGTAGCAACATTTTACTTAATTACATAAAATGACAATATTTTATGTGTCATGTTACCCTAGGTAAAACACATTAAATACAAACATAAAATTTGATAGGTGAGTGATTTTAGGGATTATGTTTCACATAAATCATTATTCTCAATTGATAATTATTACATTCCTTAAATAAATGAACTCTAAAAAAGAGAAATTTTTATTTTATATTAACACCTTGTAGAGAAAATCTGAAAAAAATGATTTATTTTCATAATCAGTTATCATTATTCATGCAATTGATAATTATTACATTCATTAATTAAATGGACTCTAAAAATTGATGAAATTCTTATTTTATATTAAGACCTTGTAAAGCACACATGAAAATGTGATTTATTTTCATAATCATATATAAAAAAGATGAATAATTTGTATCATAAATACAACCAAATACATGTATTTTAACAAATAAATTCTAAAAAAAAGACATAAATGATTGTGTATTTAATTGTAACAAAAATTACTAATATGTATCTTTGTTAAAAGAAATTGTGTCCGTTAATAAATACATAACAATACAACATACACACACACAAAAAAAAACTCATATATATGTATGTATATGTATCTATATAACATAATAGTATGATTATGTTGTAATATGTGTATTTGCATTGTGTCATAAATACAACTAAATATAAATAGAAATCCTAAAAATCAAATACATACGGGTGAAAAGATAATGTCGAAATACATAGTAATACATAACCTATAAAATACACTAATATGATTTTCAAAAAATAAAAAAATCGGTTCCACAATTAACGGGATTCTATAATCTATTTGAGACTTCAAAAATCATAAAGATTTGACTAGTAAAAATGCGATAAATTACACGGTTGAAAATTCTTGTCTAAACTACAGAAAATACACATCTTAAATTGAAAATTAAATAAAAATCATGAAAGAAACTTACATGAATGAAAATTTATCTTCATCATAATATAAAAATACAAGCAAAATACAAAAATACATCTGAATTTGAAAAAAAGGTTTCTATCAAAAATACATACAGAAGAAATACTTTTGGGATAAGAAACAGAGACACCATCATATCTGCTCCATCATTCTCCAATCAAAATTTTATATTTTCGATTAGATTTGATCAGCGAATTACTCGTCGACGACTTGAGTTGACTTTTGAGAGAGACAAGTCGAAAAACTATGATTTTCGAACAAGAACAATCAAAGAGAAAGAGAGAAAAAGAGAGAAAAAGGAAGAAGGGATAGAAAGATGAAGAGCGATTGGATTGACCATCCGATTTGATGATGAACAATAAGTGAGAGACAAGAAGGAAGAGGGATTGGGTGGTTATTAGAGGAATTTATGGTGATGAATAGGAGAGAGGTAAATAATAATCGAATACAAAGTAAAAAAATAAATAGATGACACATTAAATGAAATAAAGCCATATTATGTAATTTTTTAAAACTGTGACCATTATATATAAATACTTTCATAATTATACCATATTATGTAATTTTTTCAATTAAAAGCCAACACAAAACTGAAATAGAAATACAATTAACCCAATCCAATTGCCGTGCAGCCCATCATTCCAAATCAGTTATCCATGCCGTCCATTCCAAAACTCGCTTAATCTGATAGGACAGAAAGAGGAGGATTCAATTCATAAATTAGCTCATTATGAGTTTATTATATTTTATTTTTGAATGAAAATCGTTTTCATCTCTCATCTTACTTTAAAAATCAAACTTCATCTTCAACTTTAAACAATAGACATTCTCTCCCCTTTATCCTAATTGACTTTTTAAAATATCTGTTTTACCTTTGTTATTTTCAGTCCTCCATTTATGTAGTACCTCTTTATATTTTATATAATATTTACTTTTAACATAAATATTTATAGTTTCTTATTTAAAATTCACTAATATTATAAGTAACAATACTTTTATGAATTTGTCACAAAATCTAATGCTATTTAGTATTTATTTATTATTGTTATTAAAATATTATACACATTAAATGTGTATATATGTATGTGCATGCATTGTGTGTGTATTTATGTTTATCTTCTTTCTTATCCTCTATTGTTTGTATAAATAAATAAAATTTGATTGTTCTTAATAGAATATTTCGTAAATTATAATTTAAAATTAATTTACATTATAAATAAATAATCTTTAAGTTTATCTTTATTTTATTAATTTATTTGTATTTCATGCATTAAGATATATTTATAAAATTATTATTACTTTTAAGTTTCACTTGTATATATAAATATTAGAGTTTTGATTATTATTAATGAAATACTTTTTTATTCTGCTAATGTACTGCATTATAGAATGTCATTAATATACCGAATTAGTATTTTTTATTTTATTTTATCCAAAAAGTTAATATTTATTTTTTTGTTAAAATTTTTTTTACATAGATTAAAAATATTATGATTTTAAAGAAGTAAAAGAAAGACAAAGTTGATAATGTAAGGGCAAAATAAATATTTTAAAAAGTTAATTTTGACAAAGAAGGAAGAATGTCTATTATTTAAAGATGAGGAGAAAGTTTGATTTTTAAAATAAAGTTAGGAGTGATGACCATTTTCACTCTTCTATTTTTATAATTATTATATATTTAAAAAAATTATTCGGTCATTTTTTAATATAAACGCTTTGAGATAGTTAATGCAAAACCAAAGTTGACAACTAATTGGGTCCATTTTCCTTTAATGGGCACTACTGACTCACCCCTAATGGACGGTACTCGGTACTCGAAGCTATTTGGAACTACTGGAAAATGCATCAAGAGAGGTGAGTGCGTCACTGATATGGGCACTAATTGCTGTTTCAAAATACAGATTTCTCCTATGGTTGGCTGCTCAGGAGAAACTCCTCACCAAGTATAGATTATGTGGCATGGGTATAGTTCATGACAGCACTGATTGCTGTTTATGTGAACAAGGGTTGTTTGAGACAGCTGCACATTTATTTCATGATTGTCCATGGGCCAAGGAAGTGTGGAAAGCAGTGGTGGAACCAACATTTTCATCAAGGGTGTTCGAAATAAATTTTTAAGTTATGTTCAGGGGGTTCAATATGCAACATACGCACACAAATATCAAAAATTTGACCTTATATATACAGTGTACTTTTCTGACGAAGGGGGTTCGGATGAATCACCTCTCGCCACCCTGGCTCCTGGTGGAAAGGAGTAAGAAACTGGACAGGCGCTTCACTCCAACAAAGGCGAGTAGTCACAGATGTATTAAAAATCAGAAGAAAGAGATGGAGTAAGTGTAAGAAGGAGATCATGGCTGCAATCTACACTATCTGGAATGCGCCAAATCAGAAAATTTTTCAAGGCCGCTCACTGCAACCTGTAATGGCTTTACAACAGATTAAAATTTGTGATTAGGGAAAGACTGAGAGGTTATAGTGATACTAAATGGGGGAGGAGGTGTAGTTCTCTTATTGATGCAATTTGTACTTACTGAAATGAGGCTCATATATTTCAATAACCTTTAGGCGTACTCTGTGTGTGTGTGTTTTTTTTTTTTGTGTGGCGGTAAGGTAATATATCACAAGTTATTACCCAAAAGAAAATTACATTTAAAATCTTTTTTAATTTGATATTTTTTTTAAAAAAAATTGTACTTTCTTTTGTGTATTTTTACCATAATTAGTTATTATTTTTTTTTATTTGATGTATTTTTTTTATAAAAATATTTTTTGGATAATATGAATGTTACAAACCGTTATTGATCCACTTTTTTTTTAATTCGGTGTACATTTACACCTTCATTTTCTTCTTTTAGAAAAAAAAATTCAATTATACAATGATTTTATACTATTTGTTTAGTTATTTATTTGTAAATAATATATATTAATTTACAACAAATTAAATATTCAACAATCAATAATTTATGTATTTGTAATCTCTACATAACTAATATTTGCATAACTAATACCTACATAACTAATACATAAATAATTAAATCTTGTATAACTAATCTCTGCATAAAATAATAGATAGATTTCCTCATAACTAATTCATGTATTTCTAATATCTGCATAAATCTAATCTGTAACCAAACGACCCATTAGAGTAGGGATGACAAATCCCGTAAACCTACAAAGACATTAACTCGCCCTGCCCCACCCTCATAACATAATTTATTGTTGCCAACCCATCCAGCATAAATTCGCCACGCATGATTTACAAATTTTTATGAAGAAAAACTTACAAAAATCATGTCTAAAATTTTTAAATTTTATCTATTATATTTTTACTTTTTTATTATCATTTGTCAATGCTATACTTATTTATTTATATTGTTTCTTAATTTTTTTCCCTTCCTCTTTTATACTTTAGGTTTATCTTAGAGCATGTAAAATTAAATGTAGCCAATATTGGAAGAGATGATTATAAATGTATTGTATCACAAATTATCAAACTCAAACTTTTAATGATATCTAATTACATCAAATTAATTTTATATAATAATAATATAATATTTTTAAAAAAAAATTAATATACTAGCATTTTTAATATCATATCATGCCCATTCTAAACACAATTGAGTACCACAAATTGATATAGGCAACAAATATTTAAAAAGAATTCTAAAGCCTCTTAAGTCAGATGAAAAAAGGAAGTGACACGTGATTTCATAATTTTTTCATTTAATCCAAATGAAATTAAAGAAATTATTCTAATAACTTAATAAATTTTAAAATAGCTTACGATAAATGAGAAAAATAATTAAAAAATAAACTTTATAAGAAAAAAAAAGACATGCAAACCTAAAGATTTAACAACTGAGAAATGAGAAAACTTATTTTATTTTTTAAAAAATAATTTAATTTAAAGCAAAAGTTACAGTGTATGAAATTAAGCTAAAATAATTATTTATTTTTCTTCATATTTCAGTTTATTATCTTTTTAATATTTTTATAACTTTTTCCGCTAGTTCTTTTAGCAATAGTATCGGTTGCTTTGTTGTTGCTTTTTTTTTCTTTTTTGGGTTATAACAACAATAATAATTCAGTATAGTCCCATATAGTAGAATTTGGGGAAGGTAGAATGTACGCAGGCATCCATCTTAAAAGTAGAGAGGTTAATTTCGATAGACTTTCAACATTTTTTTTATTGTTCTTTTTTTTCTATTACTCTTTTTTCTTCTTCTTTCATAATTTTTATATTCAGATTAGTAGAGATTATGTATAAATTTGATTTCTTTTTAGGGATATATGTAAATTTTATAAATACTTTATTACAAATATATATTTACGTAACATTAATATTACATTGTTAATATCTAATATATTTATTGCAATTATGAATTCCATATTTTGATGTTTAGGAATTGATTGAGAGTGATACTCATACTTATCATTACAATTTAAATATTGTTGGGTGAATTAAATTAAAAAATTTAAAACTTCATTACTGGATTTATTAAAAACAAACTCACAAATAAGATTTGACTTTGTTGAAATTTTAATAAATTGATGATCATGGTTTATTGGTGGCGTCATTTCGTATTGTAGTTAAAATTTAAAGTTATTTAAAAAATATTTGACCTACTTTGAATAGAGTTTCGTAGTGAAGTTAGTAGGAGCCCAAACATATTTTTCTGTATAATTATATAATTTTGTATAACAGTATGAATGTGTATAAGCACCTATTATATACTATTATACAAGGTTTATATATGATACATAATAAGTGTATAATATTGTATTCCGCATATGACCATTGTTGTGGGAAAAAAAAAAAGCCATGCGAATGTAATATTAAAATATGAATTATGTGAATATAATTTCATATATTGGACTGTATAGTTTTATTTAAAAATCCCTAATTTAAATTTAGGAATTCTATAACCCGCAATCGCCCCGCCCGCATAAATTTTCTAAAAAAAATTATTCTAACATGCCTCACAAAGTCCACTCCGCCTCGCCCTGCATATAGTTCAAATCCAAACCAGCTGCGCTTTATTACCATCTCTTGTTAAGAAATTCATATTACTAAACTTATGTCTCAAAACACAAGTTATGTCTTACAATGCATATATTCAATTTCATAACTTTATGCTTTAGGAAGTTCATACAATTGAACTTATGCCACAAGACACAAGTTATATCTGCCCCACCTGCCCCGTGTAAGTCCATCCCGACGCGATCCGCCCTGACCCGTGTCATCCCTACTCAAGAAATTCATATACTGAACCTATATCCTAAAACACAAATTATGTATTACAAGACATAAGTTCAATTTAACAACTTTATGTCTTAAGAAATTTATACTATTAAACTTATGCCCCAAGACATAAGTTATATCTTTCAAGATGTAAGTTTGGTTTTAGAACTATATACCTTAATAAGTTCATATTACTGAACTTAGGGGTGTACATTATCCGAGTCGGTTCGATTTTTTTAAATATTATATCAAATTAATTTTGTCGTATTTTTAAAATCTATAAAATCAAATCAAACCAATAAAACCAATATTTTTAACCTCGATTTTTTTTTTCAATTTTCAAAAATTTCTTGTGTTTTTTAATTTTCTTTCTCGATAAAGTCTTCATACAAAACGTATTACTTATACTTGAATTATTTCTTTAATCCTAATAACATACAGTTATCTAAGGTGTTTCTTATTAAGAAAATAACACAAATATGAGATGAGTGGTTTACATTGTACGAAATAATTCAACAAAAAGATAATAAAATCGAATAAAACAAATATTGCTAATTAATAAGTCATAATGAAAATGATCATATATATTCTAAAAGTACCAAGTCATGACAAACTAAATACGGCTAATAAGCATTAATTACACAACTAAACATTAAAAAATTAATAACTAAATTATGAGTTTTCATTATGTAAACTAATCAATGCAAAATTAAAAAATAGATATCTAATATCATTGTCATTCCTAGTTTTGAAATAATTTCTTTTGTAAGCATTAATATTGATTTGATTTTGGTTTGGGTCTTATGTGAGTTACTAACATGCACTTATGAGCTATAAAATATTGATCATTCAAAATTCTAAATCCAAACTTGAAATAATATATGAAAAGAAAAAAATTATGAAAAAGTTTAAGATATATATATAAAATATCGAGTTGGTTTTATTCAATTTGATTTTTTTTTTATCAAAATCAAACCAAATCGATTAAGATCGAATTTTTTTCAACACCAAACCAAATCAAACAAAACCACTAATTGAATTTTTTTTCTAGATTTAACTCGAATTATCGAGTTGGTGCAATTTGCCAGTTTTCTTTGTACACCCTTAACTTAACTTATGCCCTCATCAAAATTTTCTAAAAGATTTGTCTTGCGAATTAGATAGTTCTCCTTTTATTTCAAATAAGTGATGTTTTTAGCTTTGGCATAACCCTTAAGGAAACTACTCATTCCTAAAAGAAAAATATTTTTACCACTTATCCTTAATAAATATCTTTAAAAAGATGTAACTCTTTAGTATTTTCTTGATTATGTAAAACTCTCTCCATTTAAATAAGAATAAAATTGAAAAACCATCATTGATGTCTTCTTGATTATGTAAAACAATACTTATTTTAAAATAAAATCAAAAGGCTAAAACCTCCGTTTATGTTGAAATGGAGAGGATATTGAACTCATGTCTAAAAAAGTTTACCTTGTAAAATTAGCTCATGATTAAGTGTGCTTCAACCCATAAAATTTTCATTAAATAAGTAATAAAGACAAAATTTCAAAATACCTAATTTAAGGAAAAAAAAATATTAAAAACCACTCTAAAATAAAGTTAATCCGTGCAAAAAATTGCTTTAATATAAGATTATATTCTTCATTTTTTCTTTTAAATATGATATTTAACTAATATTAGATAGGAGGATAAAGTAGTAAAATAATAATTTAAAAGTTAGGTGAATGGCTGGTTTATTTTCATTTTTCGGTTCTTTTCTCTATTTTGTCCTTCCAAATATAAAAATAAAAAATAAAAAAAAATATTAATAACAAATTTTATATTAATAAAAATATATAAAAAACTAAAGTCACTAGCATATTATTAAAACTTAAAATTAATAAATATTTTTATAAAAACAAGATAATCTTTTGCAAATGAAAACAAAACTTATACCAAAATTAAGCCTAAAATATTTTATATATATATATATATATATATATATATATATATATATATATATTTTTTTTTTTTTTTTTAGAGGAATTAACCTCTCCTCTACAATATTTTATCAAAATATAATATATAATTATATACTATGTGGGTGTCATAGATGATTGAGAAGTGTTTTTTCTTAAAGAATGAATAAGTTCTTCATGATATTTTGTTAGTTATAATATATAGCAGGTTGTTATCATAGAAGACGAAACTCTTTTTTTAGAAGGAATGAATTAGTTCTATATGATACCCCGTCAATATCATAAAAGATTGAGGAGTTTTTTTTAAAGAATGAACCAGTCTTTATGATACATTGTCACTGTATGATACACACTATATGGAATAGTAGAGGAATGCTTGAGGTTTTTTTAAGGAATGAATATGTCATCAATGATACCATGCCAGTGTATAATATATACCATGTTGGTATCATGGAGGACGTGGCTCTTATTTTTAAAGAATGAACCAGTCCTCTATGTCGGGGAAGAAAGAACACAAATACGGTTGTGCCCAAGATCAACACTTTCCCCTCTTGAAAGAATCTGTGAGAAGCACAAACAAGCAACAAACCAAGCAACAAGATGATCCAAACACAAAACAAACGATATGAGACACACGATTTTAACGTGGAAAACCCTTTCAACGTGAAAGAGTAAAAAACCACGAGACCCTTCGGTCTAACCAACTCCACTAGCACCAAAAGAGTGTACAAATCAACAATCCAACAACACCATAATGATATCTAGCCCTTAACAACACTACGAAGGCACTAGAATCAAAATAGAGAAACAAATATCACAAAAATCAACAAAAAACAGCAGTCTGGTCCGAAGCTTATAAATCAAAATCTAACCGTTGGAATTCGATCTCCACCGTTCAGATTGAAGCTTAACGAGTCCCTTGACTCCTCCTAAAATTTCAGCTCGATCGGATAAGATTTGGACCTCCGATCGTCGCAAACACCGGACCTGCTTTTCACGGAATTGCACAGGGGCAATCTCTCTTTCTTCTCTCTTTTGTGCAAAAATGATTTTTTTCAGTTCTCCCAAGGATGGTGCTGAGTTTTTAGCCCTCAAGGTGGACAAAAGGGCTGAAGACTTTTCTTCCAAAAATGGGCCATTTAAAAACACATAGTTGGGAGCCCAAACCCAACAAATCTCCCCCTCCCGACTATGTGGAGGAAGTTGCCAAACCGGCAATCAAACGACAAACTTCAAATTTCCCCTTCGGCAAAGCCTTTGTCATCATATCAGAACCATTATCATCTGTGTGAATCTTTTCAAACTCTAACAACTTGAGATCAAGCACATCTCGAATCCAATGATAACGTACATCAATATGTTTAGATTTGCCATGAAAAGTAGAATTTTTGCTAAGATGTATAGCACTTTGACTGTCACAATATAAGACATACATCTTCTGCACAAAACCAAGTTCACGAAGATATTTCTTCATCCAAAGCAGCTCTTTACAAGCTTCGGTAGCTGCAATGAACTCAGCCTCTGTAGTAGACAGCGCAACACATTTTTGAAGTTTAGATTGCCATGAAACAGCTCCCCCTGCAAAGGTAACCACATAACCAGATGTGGATTTCCTGGTATCAATATCTCCTGCCATATCTGAGTCAGTGTACACATTCAAAACAGGTTTTCCGGTTCCAAAACAAAGTTTCAAACTGGATGTGCCACGGAGATATCTCATAATCCACTTCACTGCACTCCAATGTTCCTTGCCAGGATTGGAAAGGAAACGGCTAACTGTACCAACTGCATGAGCTAAATCTGGCCTCGTACAAACCATTGCATACATCAAACTTCCTACTGCAGATGCATAAGGAATACGTCGCATGTCCGCCTTCTCAGCATCATTAGACGGGGACTGTCTAGAGCTAAGCTTAAAGTGAGTAGCAAGAGGTGTGCTTACCACTTTAGCTTTCTCCATGTGGAATCGCTGAAGTACCTTCTCAATGTACTTCTCTTGAGATAGCCATAATTTTCTTGCCTTTCTGTCACGTGTGATTTGCATGCCAAGAATTTGTTTTGCTGGTCCCAAATCCTTCATTGCAAAGGACTTACTAAGCTCTACTTTCAACTCAGCAATCCTGATAGAGTTATGACCAACAATAAGCATGTCATCAACATAAAGCAACAAATTAATGAAGTCATCGTCAGAAAACTTCTGCACAAAAACACAATAATCAGAAGTAGTCTTCTTATATCCCTGCTCGATCATCACAGACTCAAACTTTTTGTACCATCGCCTTGGAGCTTGTTTCAAGCCATACAAGCTCTTTTTCAACTTACAAACATAGTTTTCTTTGCCCTTCACCACAAAGCCTTCTGGTTGCTCCATATAGATTTCCTTCCCGAGATCACCATGAAGGAATGTTGTTTTCACGTCCATCTGTTCCACTTCTAAATCAAGGCTGGCTGCAAGACCCAAAACAACTCGGATTGAAGACATTCTCACAACTGGAGAGAATATTTCTTCATAGTCGATACCCTTTCTTTGACTATAGCCTTTAACCACAAGTCTAGCCTTGTATCGTGGAGATGAAGCACCCTCTTCATTCTTCAACTTGTAAATCCACCGATTCTTCAAAGCTTTTCTGTCTTTGGGCAACTTGACGAGCTCATAAGTATGATTGTCATGCAATGATTTCATTTCTTCATTCATTGCCTCAACCCATTTTTCTTTGTCCTCGTTCTCCATAGCCTCTTCATAGCACTCAGGTTCTCCCCCATCAGTGAGGAGCACATACTCACTAACTGGATAACGAGTAGAAGGAGTTCTCTCCCTGGTAGACCTCCGGAGAACAACTGCAGGTTCATTATTATCCTCACGAGATTGATTGTGTACCTCATGTGGATCTTCTTCTCCATTGCCATCGACAAAATCATGTTGAACCTGATTCTGATCATCAACCTGGTCTTCATTGGTTACAACAGGCATATGAGACACGGGAGTTGGATTCAAATCAACAAGATCATCATACCTTTGAGACTCAGACTTCTCCATCTTCTCGATATCTTCAATATTCTGATCCTCTATAAAAATAACATCACGGCTTCTGACAAGCTTCTTCTCAACAGGATCATAAAGTCTGTAGCCAAATTCATCATGACCATAGCCAATAAAGATGCAAGGCCTCGTCTTGACATCTAATTTGGACCTTTCGTCCTTTGGCACATGTACAAAAGCTTTACACCCAAATACACGCAAATGATCGTAAGAAACATCCTTACCATACCATACTCGATCAGGAACATCTCCATGTAAAGCAGTAGCAGGTGATAGGTTAATCACATGTGCAGCAGTGTATAAAGCTTCACCCCAAAAAGATTTAGGCAAATAAGCTTCTGACAACAGACATCTGACTCTCTCCACCAACGTCCTGTTCATCCTTTCTGCAAGACCATTGAGCTGTGGAGTCTTGGGAGGCGTCTTCTGGTGTCTAATACCCTGTTGTCTGCAATACTCATCAAATGGACCAAGGTATTCACCACCATTGTCTGTTCGAATGCACTTCAATTTCTTTCCTGTTTCTCTCTCAACAGAAGCATGAAATTGCTTAAAGATCCCAAGTACCTGGTCTTTATGCTTCAATGCATACACCCATAGTTTTCTCGAGCAATCATCAATAAATGTCACAAAATAAAGTGCACCACCATGTGCCTTTGTCTTCATAGGACCACAAAGATCTGAATGTACCAGTTCAAGCAACTCTGATTTTCTGAAAGATGGATGACTCTTGAAGGAAACTCTATTCTGTTTCCCAGCCAAGCAATGGCTGCACCTTTTCAAATTTGCAGCTTTCACTCCTGAAAGAAGATTTTTCTTGGCTAAGCAATCAAGTCCCTTCTCACTGATGTGACTAAGTCTTATGTGCCATAATTCTGAACAGCTATCACTCTCGACTGCATTGACAGAATCAATAGAGACGGAAGCATTGGTCCAGTATAGACCTGAACACTTCTTCCCACGAGCCACAATAAGAGAACCCTTAGTGAGTTTGCATTGCCCATCACCAAAGGTACTGACATAACCTTCATCATCCAAAACACTGGTAGATATCAGATTCAAGCGAATATCAGGTGCATGTCTGACGTTCTTCAACACTAACTTCATTCCGGTTTTAGTTTCCAGGACAACATCTCCAATGCCAACAACATTTGAGCGACCATCATTACCCATCTTCAATACCCCATAATCACCTGGAGTATAGGATGTGAAGAAATCCTTCCTCGACGTCACATGAAAAGAAGCACCTGTCGCGCCCCATTTTTTCCCCTCGCGGGCTAAAAGCGGGATTCGACATCGAGGACTCTTAAGGGTGGAAAAGAAGAGTCGCCACCTAACGGATTAAGGTGCGTTAGGGCACCATTCTAAACTAATTTATTTCCTAAGTCAACCAGAGTTGGGTAAGGGCTTAAATTACCTCAAAAGGAAGGTGTTAGGCACCTTTCGAGGTCCACAATTGTGGTTCCCGGCCGTACTCATTAAATGGGGGATTATCTAAGTGATCAAATAAAGTCGGTAAATTATTAAACATAAATAAAATGCTAACATAAATACTAAATTAGCAATAACTAAAATTAAAACTTAGTGGGATCAGGTTTTGACAAGGCTAAAAACGGGCCCAATTCGATACTACTCCCTTCTATTCTATTTTTAAAATCAAGATAGTTTGAAGAGAATAATATATATATATACATATATATTATATATATATATATATGTATAACTTGAGAAAAAATCATTTTAAGAAAATCGTATATATTATGTATTTTTAACAAAATTTCTTTTAGATGAAAATATATCAATATTTGAACATAGCAATGATAATTTTAAAATATTTAAAGCTTCTTAGAAAAAATGAATTTAGAAAAGATGGGAGTAATAGGTGTGCTTCATGCGTGAAGTCAGCAATAGCCGGTCTGTTTCATCATCTCCCGTCTACCCACCTAGTTAATTATTACCCTACAACGCTTCTGGATGAAAATTACTAGCGGCCTAGTATTTTGTCTACCCGTCCCAAACTTAATTTCCAAGAGGCATTTGGACTACTATTTTTTGGATTTTGGGACTAAAATTCTTAGGCTTCGTTTAAAAAAAAAAATATTAATGTCAAACACTTAGCAGATAATAAAAGAAGCACAAAAGGTTTCACATAAGCCTCCACTAGAATAAGTAATTAAACATGCTTCCAATTTAAAAACCTATAGTCATGAATTCTAGTGTTGCTTATATTATTAAAATCCTATGAACATGCATTCTAGGTGAAACTATTATTAAAAATAAATAAATAAATAAATAAATAAACAACTAAAACATCTCAATCCCCACCCCAAACCCCTTTCACTATTATGAGTTTATATTACAAATATTACAAACATAAAATAGAATGAATAATTATGACACATTAAAATAAATAACATTAAAGAAATTCCGGTAGCCTCCTTTCGTCCCGAATGAATGCCAGATTAAGATGATACCTGTTTAAAGGTTAGTACAACCGTAGATGCAAAATAATCTCAAACGGTAAATGACGAAAGCGAAAGAATATCAAACATCATGTGAATCTCGAGGATCCCGAGCAGTGCTCGTATTGAGGTGGAATGAGGATGAAGAATTTTTAGAAACAGAGCAGTATTATGAAAAATAAAATAAATTGTCTCTCTAAGTGTTCTCCTCTCTAAGTCTTTTTTCTTGTTTGGGGTCTTCTACCCCTTTTAAAGAAGACTTAATTCCAAAAAAAATAAAAGTTAAAAAAAGCTAAAAGCACTTTCCGAAAAATTCAAAATAAAGAATCAATGGGCCCTATTATTTCAAAATAAAGTGCAAACAAAATAATTAGCCATTATAAAAGCTAATAATTATGTTACCATTAAGAAAAAGTAAAATGATAGTAATCATTTTGTCACCACTACACAAATAATAATAATAATAGATAATAAATAATAACAATAGTAATAATACTAATAATAATAATAATATAATAATAATAATAACAGTAATAATAATAATAATAATAACAATAATAATAACAATAACACCACAATCAATAACAATAACAGAATGATATATTAGCCATATATATTATGAAGCAGAAGGATAACTGTATATACTATTTACATACATATATTATACTATATAAATATTATACTATATTATATATTATACTATACTATATTATATATATTATAAATATTATAAATATTCACATACAAATGAAAAAGAAAGTAAAACAATATTACTCTATATATATACATATATTATATATTATTTTATATATACATCTATTTTATATATTATTGTATACACATAACCATCATATCTATAATATATACACATTATATATTATCACATATATAAAATGAAACAACACATATCATATATATATCCTACGCGTATTTATCATATATTATAGTATATACATTTATTATATATATTTATCATATATAGATAGACAGAAAAGAAAAACAGTAGATAACTATACACACATATATATCTATATTATATATTACATATTATGCCTATATTATATCATATATACTGATATACCTAGGTTATACATATTATATACATATTATATACATATATATATATAACAATAAACAACAAAACAAAAATAAAATAAAAATAAAATAAATAATAAATGAATAAATAATTTACGGACAGATATGAGATCTGTTCGATCGGACTGTGACCGGAGCGACGGGAATTTTCCGGCGGCTATTCGGCGGTCGTTTTTTTTATTTAGCGAGAAGAGAGGGAGGAGAGGAAAAAGTGGATGGTGGCGGCTTTGTTGTTTGGCCGGAATTAATGGAGATTATGGTGGTGGCCGGCGATGGGAAGAGGGAAGAGGGAGATCGCCGGAGGTTATGGAGGTTGGGAGAAGAGGAAGATGGAGATTCGCCGGCGGCAGCTTGGTAGTGTTGTTGTTCGCCGGAAGTTATGGAGGTTTGGTGTTTTTCCGGCGGTAGTTGTTTGGCCGGCCGGAGATGAGAGGGAGAAAGAGAGGAAGATGGAAAAGAAGGGGAGAAGATGATGCGACGCCGGCGGATTTGGGGAGGGAAGGTCGGCGTTAATGGTGTGGTTCGCCGGAGATGGCCGGAAAAAATGGAGAAAAGGGGAAGAGGATGGCGGAAGAGAGGGGAAGAAAGTCGTGGTGTTGGAGATTCGCCGGAAAAAATGGAGTTTGATGGCCGGAGGTATGGAGGTACGCCGGAAAAAATAAGGGAAGGGAGAGAGGAAGATGAAGGAGATGGAGAGAAGAGGAGAGAATGGGAATGGGGAAAATTTAGAGAGAGAGAGAGAGGAGTGTGGGAAAGTGGATGGGAGAATGAAGAATGAAAAAATGAAAGTTAGATTAGGGTTTTGGGGGTAGGTGAGGTAAATAAGGAAGTTAGGTGAGATTTAATCTGGACCGTTAGATTAGATGAAATGGACGGCTAGGATTTAATTAGATTTTGGGTCGGGTTGATGGGTTATGGAGCGGGTCGCGGGTCGGTCAATTGGGTAGATTCAATTAGAATTGAATTTAAATAATAGCCAAATAAATTAAAAGTGGCTAACATTGAAATAATTTGATAGAAATGGCTAGATAAATTGAATGAATTGAATGGGAAGATTGCTAGAATTTAAATGAATTGATTGAAATTGTATTTAGCTGCTATTAAGTTAATAAATATACCACACTTTAAAATAATTTAATAAATAGATATAAAATAATTTAAATTATAAGAAAATCATATAAATATTATTATTAATAAATAAAATTCTAAATTTAAACATACTTATGTAAATATCATATAATTAAATTATTATATTTATGAATAAATTATGAATAAAATATAAAATCGAGTTATCAAATATTATAAAAATCGTATTATTAACATAAATAATTTATAAATTAGAGTAATCTTATTATTCAAATAATTTTGTAAAGCTTAGTAAAACTAGGTAAATAATTGATTAAGTAAGAATATATTTCAAAATAAGGGCGCGTATTGATACGAAATATATTATATACATCGTAATTATTTAATATCAAAACGTAAAATTAAAACAAGTCATATATATGTAATTTGAAATGATTTTCGCAATATTCTGATAATAAATTATTTTATAAATACAAAAATTAAGCAGAAATTCTTGCATAAAATAAATAAACAAATATATACATATATAAGCAGCATATTTAGTGCAGGTCGGTCAAAATTGGGTGTCAACAGCTGCCCCTTCTTTGCTCGGGAATGAAGGATGAATTGTCGAGCAAAGAACGTTGACTTAGTAGCCAATTTTGTCCGACCGAAGGAAAAAATTCAGTAGGGCCAAGTAAAAGGAAAGAAAGTCATGTAGATGTTGCGACCGAGACTTCAGTTTCAAGTCACCTACATATCTCGGGTTTCACGAGAATCAGGCCGCGTGTAGTTCTGGATTTAGGGACGAACGATATCCCTAAATATTTATAACACGAGGCTTTGAATAGGGATGGGTAGCACGAATCGTCATGATTTGGGATGCATTATGAAAAATAAGCAGGTGGGGACATGGTTCGAAGGAGAATAGTAGGGAGGCACTATCATTCGCAGCTCGTGATTTCTTCGGTATTTGCAAAAACAGCATGTGCATCAAAATAATTAGTAAAATAAACGGATGCGAAAATTAAACATGATGCAAGTTCCCTTTAGACAATGAAAGTTTGTTTAGAGATAATGGATGATGTCTCTAAACCATGATGTCTCGGGCCATGATACGCAAAATAAATTCCTTAGGCCATGAAATGATGTCTGTAGGCCATGAAAAATGACGCCTTTAGACTATGACGCCTTAGGACATGATACACAGAAAAATAAATTCCCTAGGCCATGAAATGATGTCCGCAGGCCATGAAAAATGACGCCTTTAGACTATGACGCCTTAGGACATGATACGCAGAAAATAAATTCCCTAGGCCATGAAATGATGTCCGCAGGCCATGAAAATGATGCCTTTAGACTATGACGCCTGAGGGCATGATAAGCTGTAAAGTAAATCTTCAGGCTATGAAATGATGTCTGCAGGCCATGAAACGATGCCTTTAGACTATGATGCCTTCGGACGAGTGGAAGAAATGCTTATTCAAAGAAAGTAAATTATTTGAGGGTTTCAATAATTCAAATAAGAGCTCCAGGTTATTAGGGCTCAGATGCGAATAACTGATTCAAAATGCATAAGCGGGCTTAAAATGCAAACAACGGGCTTAAAATGCAGATATCGGGCTCAGATGCATACGTCAAAATGTATATCACGGGCTCGGATGCATATATGGATGTATATCAGGGCTCCAATGCATATGCAGAATGTATATCCGGGCTCAGATGCATACGTAAAAGTAAATACGGGCTCAAATGCATAGATAAAGTGTATATCACGGGCTCAAGATGCATACGTAAAAAATAAATTCGGGCTCAAATGCATACGTAAAGTCTATATCACGGGCTCAGAATGCATATGCAAAATGCATATCAAGGGCTCAAAATGCATACGTAAAAATAAATCTGGGCTCAAATGCATACGTAAAAATAAATCCGGGCTCAAAATGCATAAATTATATATCACGGGCTCAGAATGCATATGCAAAATGTATAACAAGGGCTCAAGATGCATACGTAAAAATAAATCCGGGCTCAAATGCATAAATTATATATCACGGGCTCAGAATGCATATGCAAAATATATATCAAGGGCTCAAGATACACACGTAAAAATAAATCCGGGCTCAATGCATACGTAAAAATAAATTCGGGCTCAAAATGCATAAATTATATATCACGGGCTCAGAATGCATATGCAAAATGTATAACAAGGGCTCAAGATGCATACGTAAAAATAAATCCGGGCTCAAATGCATACGTAAAAATAAATCCGGGCTCAAAATGCATAAATTATATATCACGGGCTCAGAATGCATATGCAAAATGTATAACAAGGGCTCAAGATGCATACGTAAAAATAAATCCGGGCTCAAATGCATAAATTATATATCACGGGCTCAGAATGCATATGCAAAATGCATATCAAGGGCTCAAGATGCATACGTAAAAATAAATTCGGGCTCAAATGCATACGTAAAAATAAATCCGGGCTCAAAATGCATAAATTATATATCACGGGCTCAGAATGCATAAATAACTGTATATCAAGGGCTCAAATGCATATATAAAATGTATATCCGGGCTCAAATGCATATGTAAAATGTATATTCGGGCTCAAATGCATATGTAAAAGTAAATTAGGGCTCAAATGCATACGTAGAAGTAAATACGGGCTCAAATGCATATATAAATTATATATCAAGGGCTCATAATGTATATGCAAAATGTATATCACGGGCTCAGAATGCATATGCAAAAATATATCAAGGGCTCAAATGCATATGCAAATATATATCACGGGCTCAAATGCATATGCAAATATATATCACGGGCTCAAATGCATATGCAAATATATATCACTGGCTCAAATGCATATGCAAATATATATCACGAGCTCAAATGCATATGCAAATATATATCACGAGCTCAAATGCATATATAAAGCGTATATCACGGGCTCAAATGCGAATAACGTGCTCAAAAGTGAAAAACTAAATAAATATATAACATAACGTATAACAAATCGTGGCTGAGATAATTTTGGAAGGGTAGTGTTTTACCCAAATGACGTAAAACGATAGGACTATGCTTGGCCCTTAAATTTGGAGTAAAGCTTAACCCATCTAAAATCGCAGGAATGAGAGTAGCACGATGATAATAGGAGAAAAGTAGCATAAGAATAACAAAGAGTCATAAGAGCTTGAAAAGGGCATGATATTAACTTGATTAAACGGCAAGAGAACAATGCAATCGTAGCCTTTGAAGATCCATATGGAATGATTGCAGATTTGGTACCTGTTGCATCCTGCGTTCAAAGAAAAGATTATAAGATTAAAATGGAGAAGGCTGATTTGTGCCTTTACTCGTCCATTGCTATCCCAATTTCATGAACTTGATGATCAGACGGGATGTCATGTCCTTTCGGGAATCAGCTCCTCGGCTTGATTTAGTCTTGATGAAATTTTGAGATCTTTCTCAAAATTTCTGCCCCAGTTACATAGAACTCGATCTATTGAATTTTTGAGGTCCTCTCAAAAATTCTGCCCCAGTGTAGACTTCTGTTGCAAATGACGCAAAGTTGTGAATTTTTGAGGTCCTCTCAAAAATTCTGCCCCGGTTGGAAAAGGAAAGGAGAAAGGAAATTTTATTGAGATATAGACCGAACCCCATAAGGGCGCCTACGTATCCCTCTTAAACGGGAATCAGGTCCAACGTAGTTCAGAATACAAGGAACGAAAGGTTTTAAAAAAAAGAATAGATAAAGTTGAGGATAATTTAGGGCATCAAGTTTTAACTCGGGTGGATCACCTTGGCATCAATTAGCGCTTGGATCATGTCTTTCAGTTGGATTATAGATTCATCCAAAGGAGTATACTGCTCAGATGAACTTGCTCGGGGTCTCGCGGGCTTGCGAGATTGTTGAATCAGAGGATTTAAAAAAAAAATTGGTTGCCTTTGGAGTGTAGGTGGAGGAGGCAATTTGATTGGGATATGAGGAGAAAGAAAATTTATTTGATTGAGACCGAACCCAAAATGGGCTGCCTACGTATCCGAAAGGAATCAGGTCAGACGTAGTTCGCAATACCTATGTGATGGATGACCGAAGCAGTCTCGATATAAATGGGCTTAGGGTACGATCTCTTGAAGCGTGAGACATGTTGGATGTAACTATATGAGGTAAATAATGAAACATGGTGGGCGATTTTTTGCGGTATGGCTTGATTTGAATGAGTTGCATATGTATTATGCGAATGTTGATTTTGAGGAAGGGAGTAGGCATGACGAAGATTGTTTTGAGGATATAAGGTTGATGGTATGTCGGAGGAAAACTTATGAAAGTGATGCGAGGCTTGATAGAAGCATGATTTTAGGAAGGGGACCAAAATAAATAATAAACAGAAAAATTGAAGCATGACATGTACGATGAAAAACACATTAAATATATTTCACATGGTAAATAAAAAAATTAAACACGTTTATACGTCTTCCTGATTTGGGGGCCTCTTTTATGCCAGAGGTAGGCCTAACGAGTTAAAGAGAACTTGTTATTAAATATCGTCATTTTGCTCCCAAAATAAACCCCCAAAAAATAAACTTTATTATTATATAAGATCACAAGAATTACAATAAAACAGTAAATCTTAAAAACATCTTCGTCTGCATCCAACTTCTTCGGATCTTCTATGCCGAATCTTGGATACGAAGTTGGGAGACTCATTGTGCCTGCAATAAAAGAAAGGTTAGGCTATCCTACCCACCCGGGAGCACAATGACGATATTTTAAACAAAATTATCTTAAGATGCACACAATTCATGAATCGTCTTTTATCGGGATTAAAACTGATCCCTTAAGACTTAGGGCAAGTTTCTATTTAATCTTGACGTACCATGGACGTCGCGATTTTTCTAATTTTTAAAAGAAGTGCAAGCCTTGCTAAAGGAGTACACGGTCACGATCTAAGAGTAGAAGTGGGTATGACACGGTTCACTCGAGCGGACAACTCGAGAGTGAGGAAGCTTATGACCGTCGACGCACCGCTGATCGACCAAATCACAAACAATCCTCGAGGTGTTTTAAACTGGTGAACGGCCGTGAAACCACGCAACCGTCATTGTGTGTGAAAGTGTGAAATTCCCAAGTGGGGGAAGTATGAGCGATATGTCAGATAAATAAAAGAAAATTACAACAATTTATTTATCGACAATTACATAAGAAATAATAAACAATAAGAAAACAAAGAAAACGGTTAGTAACTTCATGATAAAGTCAAAAATAAGAAAATAAATCGAACACTTAGCAAGTTAACAGTTAATTAAACCCCATTTAAATAAACACGTAATGGTTAAAGCCTAATATCCCCAGCAGAGTCGCCATTCTGTCGCGCCCCATTTTTTCCCCTCGCGGGCTAAAAGCGGGATTCGACATCGAGGACTCTTAAGGGTGGAAAAGAAGAGTCGCCACCTAACGGATTAAGGTGCGTTAGGGCACCATTCTAAACTAATTTATTTCCTAAGTCAACCAGAGTTGGGTAAGGGCTTAAATTACCTCAAAAGGAAGGTGTTAGGCACCTTTCGAGGTCCACAATTGTGGTTCCCGGCCGTACTCATTAAATGGGGGATTATCTAAGTGATCAAATAAAGTCGGTAAATTATTAAACATAAATAAAATGCTAACATAAATACTAAATTAGCAATAACTAAAATTAAAACTTAGTGGGATCAGGTTTTGACAAGGCTAAAAACGGGCCCAATTCGATACTACTCCCTTCTATTCTATTTTTAAAATCAAGATAGTTTGAAGAGAATAATATATATATATACATATATATTATATATATATATATATGTATAACTTGAGAAAAAATCATTTTAAGAAAATCGTATATATTATGTATTTTTAACAAAATTTCTTTTAGATGAAAATATATCAATATTTGAACATAGCAATGATAATTTTAAAATATTTAAAGCTTCTTAGAAAAAATGAATTTAGAAAAGATGGGAGTAATAGGTGTGCTTCATGCGTGAAGTCAGCAATAGCCGGTCTGTTTCATCATCTCCCGTCTACCCACCTAGTTAATTATTACCCTACAACGCTTCTGGATGAAAATTACTAGCGGCCTAGTATTTTGTCTACCCGTCCCAAACTTAATTTCCAAGAGGCATTTGGACTACTATTTTTTGGATTTTGGGACTAAAATTCTTAGGCTTCGTTTAAAAAAAAAAATATTAATGTCAAACACTTAGCAGATAATAAAAGAAGCACAAAAGGTTTCACATAAGCCTCCACTAGAATAAGTAATTAAACATGCTTCCAATTTAAAAACCTATAGTCATGAATTCTAGTGTTGCTTATATTATTAAAATCCTATGAACATGCATTCTAGGTGAAACTATTATTAAAAATAAATAAATAAATAAATAAATAAACAACTAAAACATCTCAATCCCCACCCCAAACCCCTTTCACTATTATGAGTTTATATTACAAATATTACAAACATAAAATAGAATGAATAATTATGACACATTAAAATAAATAACATTAAAGAAATTCCGGTAGCCTCCTTTCGTCCCGAATGAATGCCAGATTAAGATGATACCTGTTTAAAGGTTAGTACAACCGTAGATGCAAAATAATCTCAAACGGTAAATGACGAAAGCGAAAGAATATCAAACATCATGTGAATCTCGAGGATCCCGAGCAGTGCTCGTATTGAGGTGGAATGAGGATGAAGAATTTTTAGAAACAGAGCAGTATTATGAAAAATAAAATAAATTGTCTCTCTAAGTGTTCTCCTCTCTAAGTCTTTTTTCTTGTTTGGGGTCTTCTACCCCTTTTAAAGAAGACTTAATTCCAAAAAAAATAAAAGTTAAAAAAAGCTAAAAGCACTTTCCGAAAAATTCAAAATAAAGAATCAATGGGCCCTATTATTTCAAAATAAAGTGCAAACAAAATAATTAGCCATTATAAAAGCTAATAATTATGTTACCATTAAGAAAAAGTAAAATGATAGTAATCATTTTGTCACCACTACACAAATAATAATAATAATAGATAATAAATAATAACAATAGTAATAATACTAATAATAATAATAATATAATAATAATAATAACAGTAATAATAATAATAATAATAACAATAATAATAACAATAACACCACAATCAATAACAATAACAGAATGATATATTAGCCATATATATTATGAAGCAGAAGGATAACTGTATATACTATTTACATACATATATTATACTATATAAATATTATACTATATTATATATTATACTATACTATATTATATATATTATAAATATTATAAATATTCACATACAAATGAAAAAGAAAGTAAAACAATATTACTCTATATATATACATATATTATATATTATTTTATATATACATCTATTTTATATATTATTGTATACACATAACCATCATATCTATAATATATACACATTATATATTATCACATATATAAAATGAAACAACACATATCATATATATATCCTACGCGTATTTATCATATATTATAGTATATACATTTATTATATATATTTATCATATATAGATAGACAGAAAAGAAAAACAGTAGATAACTATACACACATATATATCTATATTATATATTACATATTATGCCTATATTATATCATATATACTGATATACCTAGGTTATACATATTATATACATATTATATACATATATATATATAACAATAAACAACAAAACAAAAATAAAATAAAAATAAAATAAATAATAAATGAATAAATAATTTACGGACAGATATGAGATCTGTTCGATCGGACTGTGACCGGAGCGACGGGAATTTTCCGGCGGCTATTCGGCGGTCGTTTTTTTTATTTAGCGAGAAGAGAGGGAGGAGAGGAAAAAGTGGATGGTGGCGGCTTTGTTGTTTGGCCGGAATTAATGGAGATTATGGTGGTGGCCGGCGATGGGAAGAGGGAAGAGGGAGATCGCCGGAGGTTATGGAGGTTGGGAGAAGAGGAAGATGGAGATTCGCCGGCGGCAGCTTGGTAGTGTTGTTGTTCGCCGGAAGTTATGGAGGTTTGGTGTTTTTCCGGCGGTAGTTGTTTGGCCGGCCGGAGATGAGAGGGAGAAAGAGAGGAAGATGGAAAAGAAGGGGAGAAGATGATGCGACGCCGGCGGATTTGGGGAGGGAAGGTCGGCGTTAATGGTGTGGTTCGCCGGAGATGGCCGGAAAAAATGGAGAAAAGGGGAAGAGGATGGCGGAAGAGAGGGGAAGAAAGTCGTGGTGTTGGAGATTCGCCGGAAAAAATGGAGTTTGATGGCCGGAGGTATGGAGGTACGCCGGAAAAAATAAGGGAAGGGAGAGAGGAAGATGAAGGAGATGGAGAGAAGAGGAGAGAATGGGAATGGGGAAAATTTAGAGAGAGAGAGAGAGGAGTGTGGGAAAGTGGATGGGAGAATGAAGAATGAAAAAATGAAAGTTAGATTAGGGTTTTGGGGGTAGGTGAGGTAAATAAGGAAGTTAGGTGAGATTTAATCTGGACCGTTAGATTAGATGAAATGGACGGCTAGGATTTAATTAGATTTTGGGTCGGGTTGATGGGTTATGGAGCGGGTCGCGGGTCGGTCAATTGGGTAGATTCAATTAGAATTGAATTTAAATAATAGCCAAATAAATTAAAAGTGGCTAACATTGAAATAATTTGATAGAAATGGCTAGATAAATTGAATGAATTGAATGGGAAGATTGCTAGAATTTAAATGAATTGATTGAAATTGTATTTAGCTGCTATTAAGTTAATAAATATACCACACTTTAAAATAATTTAATAAATAGATATAAAATAATTTAAATTATAAGAAAATCATATAAATATTATTATTAATAAATAAAATTCTAAATTTAAACATACTTATGTAAATATCATATAATTAAATTATTATATTTATGAATAAATTATGAATAAAATATAAAATCGAGTTATCAAATATTATAAAAATCGTATTATTAACATAAATAATTTATAAATTAGAGTAATCTTATTATTCAAATAATTTTGTAAAGCTTAGTAAAACTAGGTAAATAATTGATTAAGTAAGAATATATTTCAAAATAAGGGCGCGTATTGATACGAAATATATTATATACATCGTAATTATTTAATATCAAAACGTAAAATTAAAACAAGTCATATATATGTAATTTGAAATGATTTTCGCAATATTCTGATAATAAATTATTTTATAAATACAAAAATTAAGCAGAAATTCTTGCATAAAATAAATAAACAAATATATACATATATAAGCAGCATATTTAGTGCAGGTCGGTCAAAATTGGGTGTCAACAGCTGCCCCTTCTTTGCTCGGGAATGAAGGATGAATTGTCGAGCAAAGAACGTTGACTTAGTAGCCAATTTTGTCCGACCGAAGGAAAAAATTCAGTAGGGCCAAGTAAAAGGAAAGAAAGTCATGTAGATGTTGCGACCGAGACTTCAGTTTCAAGTCACCTACATATCTCGGGTTTCACGAGAATCAGGCCGCGTGTAGTTCTGGATTTAGGGACGAACGATATCCCTAAATATTTATAACACGAGGCTTTGAATAGGGATGGGTAGCACGAATCGTCATGATTTGGGATGCATTATGAAAAATAAGCAGGTGGGGACATGGTTCGAAGGAGAATAGTAGGGAGGCACTATCATTCGCAGCTCGTGATTTCTTCGGTATTTGCAAAAACAGCATGTGCATCAAAATAATTAGTAAAATAAACGGATGCGAAAATTAAACATGATGCAAGTTCCCTTTAGACAATGAAAGTTTGTTTAGAGATAATGGATGATGTCTCTAAACCATGATGTCTCGGGCCATGATACGCAAAATAAATTCCTTAGGCCATGAAATGATGTCTGTAGGCCATGAAAAATGACGCCTTTAGACTATGACGCCTTAGGACATGATACACAGAAAAATAAATTCCCTAGGCCATGAAATGATGTCCGCAGGCCATGAAAAATGACGCCTTTAGACTATGACGCCTTAGGACATGATACGCAGAAAATAAATTCCCTAGGCCATGAAATGATGTCCGCAGGCCATGAAAATGATGCCTTTAGACTATGACGCCTGAGGGCATGATAAGCTGTAAAGTAAATCTTCAGGCTATGAAATGATGTCTGCAGGCCATGAAACGATGCCTTTAGACTATGATGCCTTCGGACGAGTGGAAGAAATGCTTATTCAAAGAAAGTAAATTATTTGAGGGTTTCAATAATTCAAATAAGAGCTCCAGGTTATTAGGGCTCAGATGCGAATAACTGATTCAAAATGCATAAGCGGGCTTAAAATGCAAACAACGGGCTTAAAATGCAGATATCGGGCTCAGATGCATACGTCAAAATGTATATCACGGGCTCGGATGCATATATGGATGTATATCAGGGCTCCAATGCATATGCAGAATGTATATCCGGGCTCAGATGCATACGTAAAAGTAAATACGGGCTCAAATGCATAGATAAAGTGTATATCACGGGCTCAAGATGCATACGTAAAAAATAAATTCGGGCTCAAATGCATACGTAAAGTCTATATCACGGGCTCAGAATGCATATGCAAAATGCATATCAAGGGCTCAAAATGCATACGTAAAAATAAATCTGGGCTCAAATGCATACGTAAAAATAAATCCGGGCTCAAAATGCATAAATTATATATCACGGGCTCAGAATGCATATGCAAAATGTATAACAAGGGCTCAAGATGCATACGTAAAAATAAATCCGGGCTCAAATGCATAAATTATATATCACGGGCTCAGAATGCATATGCAAAATATATATCAAGGGCTCAAGATACACACGTAAAAATAAATCCGGGCTCAATGCATACGTAAAAATAAATTCGGGCTCAAAATGCATAAATTATATATCACGGGCTCAGAATGCATATGCAAAATGTATAACAAGGGCTCAAGATGCATACGTAAAAATAAATCCGGGCTCAAATGCATACGTAAAAATAAATCCGGGCTCAAAATGCATAAATTATATATCACGGGCTCAGAATGCATATGCAAAATGTATAACAAGGGCTCAAGATGCATACGTAAAAATAAATCCGGGCTCAAATGCATAAATTATATATCACGGGCTCAGAATGCATATGCAAAATGCATATCAAGGGCTCAAGATGCATACGTAAAAATAAATTCGGGCTCAAATGCATACGTAAAAATAAATCCGGGCTCAAAATGCATAAATTATATATCACGGGCTCAGAATGCATAAATAACTGTATATCAAGGGCTCAAATGCATATATAAAATGTATATCCGGGCTCAAATGCATATGTAAAATGTATATTCGGGCTCAAATGCATATGTAAAAGTAAATTAGGGCTCAAATGCATACGTAGAAGTAAATACGGGCTCAAATGCATATATAAATTATATATCAAGGGCTCATAATGTATATGCAAAATGTATATCACGGGCTCAGAATGCATATGCAAAAATATATCAAGGGCTCAAATGCATATGCAAATATATATCACGGGCTCAAATGCATATGCAAATATATATCACGGGCTCAAATGCATATGCAAATATATATCACTGGCTCAAATGCATATGCAAATATATATCACGAGCTCAAATGCATATGCAAATATATATCACGAGCTCAAATGCATATATAAAGCGTATATCACGGGCTCAAATGCGAATAACGTGCTCAAAAGTGAAAAACTAAATAAATATATAACATAACGTATAACAAATCGTGGCTGAGATAATTTTGGAAGGGTAGTGTTTTACCCAAATGACGTAAAACGATAGGACTATGCTTGGCCCTTAAATTTGGAGTAAAGCTTAACCCATCTAAAATCGCAGGAATGAGAGTAGCACGATGATAATAGGAGAAAAGTAGCATAAGAATAACAAAGAGTCATAAGAGCTTGAAAAGGGCATGATATTAACTTGATTAAACGGCAAGAGAACAATGCAATCGTAGCCTTTGAAGATCCATATGGAATGATTGCAGATTTGGTACCTGTTGCATCCTGCGTTCAAAGAAAAGATTATAAGATTAAAATGGAGAAGGCTGATTTGTGCCTTTACTCGTCCATTGCTATCCCAATTTCATGAACTTGATGATCAGACGGGATGTCATGTCCTTTCGGGAATCAGCTCCTCGGCTTGATTTAGTCTTGATGAAATTTTGAGATCTTTCTCAAAATTTCTGCCCCAGTTACATAGAACTCGATCTATTGAATTTTTGAGGTCCTCTCAAAAATTCTGCCCCAGTGTAGACTTCTGTTGCAAATGACGCAAAGTTGTGAATTTTTGAGGTCCTCTCAAAAATTCTGCCCCGGTTGGAAAAGGAAAGGAGAAAGGAAATTTTATTGAGATATAGACCGAACCCCATAAGGGCGCCTACGTATCCCTCTTAAACGGGAATCAGGTCCAACGTAGTTCAGAATACAAGGAACGAAAGGTTTTAAAAAAAAGAATAGATAAAGTTGAGGATAATTTAGGGCATCAAGTTTTAACTCGGGTGGATCACCTTGGCATCAATTAGCGCTTGGATCATGTCTTTCAGTTGGATTATAGATTCATCCAAAGGAGTATACTGCTCAGATGAACTTGCTCGGGGTCTCGCGGGCTTGCGAGATTGTTGAATCAGAGGATTTAAAAAAAAAATTGGTTGCCTTTGGAGTGTAGGTGGAGGAGGCAATTTGATTGGGATATGAGGAGAAAGAAAATTTATTTGATTGAGACCGAACCCAAAATGGGCTGCCTACGTATCCGAAAGGAATCAGGTCAGACGTAGTTCGCAATACCTATGTGATGGATGACCGAAGCAGTCTCGATATAAATGGGCTTAGGGTACGATCTCTTGAAGCGTGAGACATGTTGGATGTAACTATATGAGGTAAATAATGAAACATGGTGGGCGATTTTTTGCGGTATGGCTTGATTTGAATGAGTTGCATATGTATTATGCGAATGTTGATTTTGAGGAAGGGAGTAGGCATGACGAAGATTGTTTTGAGGATATAAGGTTGATGGTATGTCGGAGGAAAACTTATGAAAGTGATGCGAGGCTTGATAGAAGCATGATTTTAGGAAGGGGACCAAAATAAATAATAAACAGAAAAATTGAAGCATGACATGTACGATGAAAAACACATTAAATATATTTCACATGGTAAATAAAAAAATTAAACACGTTTATACGTCTTCCTGATTTGGGGGCCTCTTTTATGCCAGAGGTAGGCCTAACGAGTTAAAGAGAACTTGTTATTAAATATCGTCATTTTGCTCCCAAAATAAACCCCCAAAAAATAAACTTTATTATTATATAAGATCACAAGAATTACAATAAAACAGTAAATCTTAAAAACATCTTCGTCTGCATCCAACTTCTTCGGATCTTCTATGCCGAATCTTGGATACGAAGTTGGGAGACTCATTGTGCCTGCAATAAAAGAAAGGTTAGGCTATCCTACCCACCCGGGAGCACAATGACGATATTTTAAACAAAATTATCTTAAGATGCACACAATTCATGAATCGTCTTTTATCGGGATTAAAACTGATCCCTTAAGACTTAGGGCAAGTTTCTATTTAATCTTGACGTACCATGGACGTCGCGATTTTTCTAATTTTTAAAAGAAGTGCAAGCCTTGCTAAAGGAGTACACGGTCACGATCTAAGAGTAGAAGTGGGTATGACACGGTTCACTCGAGCGGACAACTCGAGAGTGAGGAAGCTTATGACCGTCGACGCACCGCTGATCGACCAAATCACAAACAATCCTCGAGGTGTTTTAAACTGGTGAACGGCCGTGAAACCACGCAACCGTCATTGTGTGTGAAAGTGTGAAATTCCCAAGTGGGGGAAGTATGAGCGATATGTCAGATAAATAAAAGAAAATTACAACAATTTATTTATCGACAATTACATAAGAAATAATAAACAATAAGAAAACAAAGAAAACGGTTAGTAACTTCATGATAAAGTCAAAAATAAGAAAATAAATCGAACACTTAGCAAGTTAACAGTTAATTAAACCCCATTTAAATAAACACGTAATGGTTAAAGCCTAATATCCCCAGCAGAGTCGCCATTCTGTCGCGCCCCATTTTTTCCCCTCGCGGGCTAAAAGCGGGATTCGACATCGAGGACTCTTAAGGGTGGAAAAGAAGAGTCGCCACCTAACGGATTAAGGTGCGTTAGGGCACCATTCTAAACTAATTTATTTCCTAAGTCAACCAGAGTTGGGTAAGGGCTTAAATTACCTCAAAAGGAAGGTGTTAGGCACCTTTCGAGGTCCACAATTGTGGTTCCCGGCCGTACTCATTAAATGGGGGATTATCTAAGTGATCAAATAAAGTCGGTAAATTATTAAACATAAATAAAATGCTAACATAAATACTAAATTAGCAATAACTAAAATTAAAACTTAGTGGGATCAGGTTTTGACAAGGCTAAAAACGGGCCCAATTCGATACTACTCCCTTCTATTCTATTTTTAAAATCAAGATAGTTTGAAGAGAATAATATATATATATACATATATATTATATATATATATATATGTATAACTTGAGAAAAAATCATTTTAAGAAAATCGTATATATTATGTATTTTTAACAAAATTTCTTTTAGATGAAAATATATCAATATTTGAACATAGCAATGATAATTTTAAAATATTTAAAGCTTCTTAGAAAAAATGAATTTAGAAAAGATGGGAGTAATAGGTGTGCTTCATGCGTGAAGTCAGCAATAGCCGGTCTGTTTCATCATCTCCCGTCTACCCACCTAGTTAATTATTACCCTACAACGCTTCTGGATGAAAATTACTAGCGGCCTAGTATTTTGTCTACCCGTCCCAAACTTAATTTCCAAGAGGCATTTGGACTACTATTTTTTGGATTTTGGGACTAAAATTCTTAGGCTTCGTTTAAAAAAAAAAATATTAATGTCAAACACTTAGCAGATAATAAAAGAAGCACAAAAGGTTTCACATAAGCCTCCACTAGAATAAGTAATTAAACATGCTTCCAATTTAAAAACCTATAGTCATGAATTCTAGTGTTGCTTATATTATTAAAATCCTATGAACATGCATTCTAGGTGAAACTATTATTAAAAATAAATAAATAAATAAATAAATAAACAACTAAAACATCTCAATCCCCACCCCAAACCCCTTTCACTATTATGAGTTTATATTACAAATATTACAAACATAAAATAGAATGAATAATTATGACACATTAAAATAAATAACATTAAAGAAATTCCGGTAGCCTCCTTTCGTCCCGAATGAATGCCAGATTAAGATGATACCTGTTTAAAGGTTAGTACAACCGTAGATGCAAAATAATCTCAAACGGTAAATGACGAAAGCGAAAGAATATCAAACATCATGTGAATCTCGAGGATCCCGAGCAGTGCTCGTATTGAGGTGGAATGAGGATGAAGAATTTTTAGAAACAGAGCAGTATTATGAAAAATAAAATAAATTGTCTCTCTAAGTGTTCTCCTCTCTAAGTCTTTTTTCTTGTTTGGGGTCTTCTACCCCTTTTAAAGAAGACTTAATTCCAAAAAAAATAAAAGTTAAAAAAAGCTAAAAGCACTTTCCGAAAAATTCAAAATAAAGAATCAATGGGCCCTATTATTTCAAAATAAAGTGCAAACAAAATAATTAGCCATTATAAAAGCTAATAATTATGTTACCATTAAGAAAAAGTAAAATGATAGTAATCATTTTGTCACCACTACACAAATAATAATAATAATAGATAATAAATAATAACAATAGTAATAATACTAATAATAATAATAATATAATAATAATAATAACAGTAATAATAATAATAATAATAACAATAATAATAACAATAACACCACAATCAATAACAATAACAGAATGATATATTAGCCATATATATTATGAAGCAGAAGGATAACTGTATATACTATTTACATACATATATTATACTATATAAATATTATACTATATTATATATTATACTATACTATATTATATATATTATAAATATTATAAATATTCACATACAAATGAAAAAGAAAGTAAAACAATATTACTCTATATATATACATATATTATATATTATTTTATATATACATCTATTTTATATATTATTGTATACACATAACCATCATATCTATAATATATACACATTATATATTATCACATATATAAAATGAAACAACACATATCATATATATATCCTACGCGTATTTATCATATATTATAGTATATACATTTATTATATATATTTATCATATATAGATAGACAGAAAAGAAAAACAGTAGATAACTATACACACATATATATCTATATTATATATTACATATTATGCCTATATTATATCATATATACTGATATACCTAGGTTATACATATTATATACATATTATATACATATATATATATAACAATAAACAACAAAACAAAAATAAAATAAAAATAAAATAAATAATAAATGAATAAATAATTTACGGACAGATATGAGATCTGTCCGATCGGACTGTGACCGGAGCGACGGGAATTTTCCGGCGGCTATTCGGCGGTCGTTTTTTTTATTTAGCGAGAAGAGAGGGAGGAGAGGAAAAAGTGGATGGTGGCGGCTTTGTTGTTTGGCCGGAATTAATGGAGATTATGGTGGTGGCCGGCGATGGGAAGAGGGAAGAGGGAGATCGCCGGAGGTTATGGAGGTTGGGAGAAGAGGAAGATGGAGATTCGCCGGCGGCAGCTTGGTAGTGTTGTTGTTCGCCGGAAGTTATGGAGGTTTGGTGTTTTTCCGGCGGTAGTTGTTTGGCCGGCCGGAGATGAGAGGGAGAAAGAGAGGAAGATGGAAAAGAAGGGGAGAAGATGATGCGACGCCGGCGGATTTGGGGAGGGAAGGTCGGCGTTAATGGTGTGGTTCGCCGGAGATGGCCGGAAAAAATGGAGAAAAGGGGAAGAGGATGGCGGAAGAGAGGGGAAGAAAGTCGTGGTGTTGGAGATTCGCCGGAAAAAATGGAGTTTGATGGCCGGAGGTATGGAGGTACGCCGGAAAAAATAAGGGAAGGGAGAGAGGAAGATGAAGGAGATGGAGAGAAGAGGAGAGAATGGGAATGGGGAAAATTTAGAGAGAGAGAGAGAGGAGTGTGGGAAAGTGGATGGGAGAATGAAGAATGAAAAAATGAAAGTTAGATTAGGGTTTTGGGGGTAGGTGAGGTAAATAAGGAAGTTAGGTGAGATTTAATCTGGACCGTTAGATTAGATGAAATGGACGGCTAGGATTTAATTAGATTTTGGGTCGGGTTGATGGGTTATGGAGCGGGTCGCGGGTCGGTCAATTGGGTAGATTCAATTAGAATTGAATTTAAATAATAGCCAAATAAATTAAAAGTGGCTAACATTGAAATAATTTGATAGAAATGGCTAGATAAATTGAATGAATTGAATGGGAAGATTGCTAGAATTTAAATGAATTGATTGAAATTGTATTTAGCTGCTATTAAGTTAATAAATATACCACACTTTAAAATAATTTAATAAATAGATATAAAATAATTTAAATTATAAGAAAATCATATAAATATTATTATTAATAAATAAAATTCTAAATTTAAACATACTTATGTAAATATCATATAATTAAATTATTATATTTATGAATAAATTATGAATAAAATATAAAATCGAGTTATCAAATATTATAAAAATCGTATTATTAACATAAATAATTTATAAATTAGAGTAATCTTATTATTCAAATAATTTTGTAAAGCTTAGTAAAACTAGGTAAATAATTGATTAAGTAAGAATATATTTCAAAATAAGGGCGCGTATTGATACGAAATATATTATATACATCGTAATTATTTAATATCAAAACGTAAAATTAAAACAAGTCATATATATGTAATTTGAAATGATTTTCGCAATATTCTGATAATAAATTATTTTATAAATACAAAAATTAAGCAGAAATTCTTGCATAAAATAAATAAACAAATATATACATATATAAGCAGCATATTTAGTGCAGGTCGGTCAAAATTGGGTGTCAACAGCACCACTGTCGATAACCCAACTTGTTTCATCAAAGGCAACATTAATCAAGTCGGTATCACAAACAATTATCAAATCACTTGGAGTCGTGGTTGCAACGTGGCGATCATTTTCACCATCTCTCCCTTCTGGCTTGTTGTTGTCTTTGTTCTTGAGCTTGAAGCAGTTTTTCATCAAATGCCCCCTTTTGTGACAGTAATGACACTCAACATTTTTGTATTTTGATTTGGACTTGCTCCTGCTCTTGCCTCTTTTATATTCTCCTTGATCTCTGTCTTTGCTTCTCCCCCTGTTTTCAGTAACCAAGACATCAGATTTTGAAGTAGATGCCTCATGAGTTCTACGCCTCACCTCTTCATTTAGAACAACAGCTTTCACATACTCCATAGTTACTGTACCACCGGGAGCTGAACCGATCAAGGACACACGAAGATTTTCCCAAGAATCAGGCAAGGTATTAAGCAACCAAAGTCCCATAATCTCATCTTCAAATTTTACACCCATGTCAGACAACTGATCAAAACACCCTTGAAATTCATTCAAATGGTCAGAAATAGAACAACCTTCTTTGAATCTCAAATTCATCGCCTGCTTGAGCAAAAATAATTTATTATTCCCTGTTTTTGATGCATACAAGGATTCAAGCTTTTCCCACAAAGTTCTAGCATGAGATTCATTGTAGATGTGATTCAAAACATTATCATCTACCCACTGTCGAATAAAACCACAAACCATTTCGTGTTCAAAAGTCCATTCTTCATCAGATTTGGACTCCGGCTTCTGACTCGCAAAGACCGGAAGATGTAGCTTTTTCACAAAGAGTAAATCTTTCATTTTACCCTTCCATTTGTGATAATTTGTGCCATTCAAACTGATCATCCTGCTATAGTTCGGCTCCATCATTCAATCAAGACAAATAACAAAATAACTCAAGCTTTGATACCACTTGTCGGGGAAGAAAGAACACAAATACGGTTGTGCCCAAGATCAACACTTTCCCCTCTTGAAAGAATCTGTGAGAAGCACAAACAAGCAACAAACCAAGCAACAAGATGATCCAAACACAAAACAAACGATATGAGGCACACGATTTTAACGTGGAAAACCCTTTCAACGTGAAAGAGTAAAAAACCACGAGACCCTTCGGTCTAACCAACTCCACTAGCACCAAAAGAGTGTACAAATCAACAATCCAACAACACCATAATGATATCTAGCCCTTAACAACACTACGAAGGCACTAGAATCAAAATAGAGAAACAAATATCACAAAAATCAACAAAAAACAGCAGTCTGGTCCGAAGCTTATAAATCAAAATCTAACCGTTGGAATTCGATCTCCACCGTTCAGATTGAAGCTTAACGAGTCCCTTGACTCCTCCTAAAATTTCAGCTCGATCGGATAAGATTTGGACCTCCGATCGTCGCAAACACCGGACCTGCTTTTCACGGAATTGCACAGGGGCAATCTCTCTTTCTTCTCTCTTTTGTGCAAAAATGATTTTTTTCAGTTCTCCCAAGGATGGTGCTGAGTTTTTAGCCCTCAAGGTGGACAAAAGGGCTGAAGACTTTTCTTCCAAAAATGGGCCATTTAAAAACACATAGTTGGGAGCCCAAACCCAACACTCTATGATAACCTATCAGTATATGATATATATCATGCGAATATTATAGAGAACTAATAAGCATTTCTTACAAGAATTAATCAGTCTTCTATAATACCTACCAGTATATGATATTATATCATATGAGTGTCATAGTATATGGTAACGATATACTTAAATTACTGCTTGATATATTATTTTTGATGTATTATATGCTAGAATAAGATGTTTCTGATGATTAATATAAAAAAAAACACTATATGAATTTTATCTTTATTATGGTTATATGAAAAATAAAAGAGGCAAAAATATATATAAAATTAAATTATTAAAAAAAAAGAGATAAAGAAAGAAAGAAAGAATAATAAATGAAATTAGATATTAGTTTTTGCGTGCTTGTATTTGTCTATGGCTCTGGTTTCGTTTCTTGTATGGTTGTGTCACTGTCCCCTTCAATCACATTTTCCATTTTCTGTATTCACTGGACAGGAAACTTCTTCGCAGCTGGCATAACATGGGGCTCCTACCTTCATGGGCCACATCTGTGGGTACCTATTCTTTATTCACCATGTTCTTTATATGGTCCCCTACATTTATTTTCTTACACTGTTGAACTGGGAATTTAAAATCCAGACGGTCTACTTCAAAATTTAATTCATATTTATATAAATTTATATTCTAAATTGAAAGTACTGGACACTGATATGAATTAGATCCCGACAAGCTGCGTCCGCGAAGGGTCAGAGGTTTTGTGTTGTCTCTTCGGTAGATACAATAATGAATCCATATATAGAATGCACAATCTGTGTAATTTGCCAGCAAGGAAAAGGGAGTAGTCACCATTTTGCAGTTCACAGAATAAGATGTTTGCACCCACTCAATTAACTTTTTATTTATTTATTTATTTATTATTATTAATCTATTTCCCCTTTTTGGGTAAAAAGTGTAACAACACTATACATAAATAAAGGAAAAATGACTATTCTCCATTTGTGATTTTTATGGTACTATTAAGGCATTATTTAAAATATATTACTTTCTCCGTTCACTTTTATTTATTCATTATATTAAAATGGAAAATAGTTTATTTTTCATATTTTACCCTTGTTATTATTAATTACTCATTTCAAATTCATTAAAGCTACATGTCATTTAATATGGGCATCATAATAAAATATGCATTTTCTTTATTATTTTGTAAATAATGTGCAAAATTTGTTTTTAAAAAAAATTCAAAACATGTCACATGCTCGTGACCCACAACAATTAACAGGGCCAATATTTTAGAATTACTATTTTTGTTTTTATCTTTTTTGTAACTATATACTTTTTTAGAATAAGAGAGCCCGGAAGTGATTTTCACGTGAAATAAATATCTATTTGGATACAAGGAACTGACAACAAAATAGAAATGGAGTTATAATATATGCTTCCTTGGCCATTTTAAAGTAAATCAATCTTATGAAGATTATTATTTACATTTTAGTAATTCATATGAATTTGGTGATTATTGATATGTTTAGTCGGACGATGACCACTAGAACACCTACTTTATATTGTGAATTATAGATAGTGTATTATGAACGAATAAAAGTGAAGGGTGGAAGTAGTAAATAGTAGTACAATACTAGGAAGGAATCAGGTTGGATGTGTTGGAAGATGTGGTCCCAAGTCATCAAATTCCACGAATTTACTATTTGGTTCCTTGGATTCGGAAAGACTTGGTAAGTTGAAAATTGAAACGTCCACTTTTCTTTGTTTCTAGTAGTATGTCAGATTGCTATCTATGGGGGAAAAGAGGTACTACTGTACTGTTATTTAAAACAGAGCTGTACGTAGTACTTTCCTCTGTTTTTTTTAATAAACTAATGGAAAAGATTATAGGGACGTTAACTTGTCATTAAAAGTTAAAAGGAGTATTAGTATATAATATGGTGTGTGTGATTATAAATGGATGAATATAAAAATGACAAAACCTCAAAATAAAAGAGGACAGAAGAGAGAAGATAAGGGCCTTTTAAACCAATCACATATCGATAAGCTTTCCTGAATATATTATAAGGGAAATCATGAAATCAGTAGCTATCCACATATTATAAGGCACATGTCGATAAGCTTTCCCAAATATATCCACATATATTATTATTATTCCGACCAAAAAATAAATAAATAAAGAATATCCACATATTATAAGATTTCATTAATTGAACGCACCTGGTTTCCCCCCTCTATAAATTGCAGCCAGCTGCTAGCTAGATCGTTGAGAAAAAGAAAAAAGAAACAAGTACACTAACTGTTTGTTGAAATTACCAAAAGAAAGAAAAAATGGCTAGCTTTCAGGAGACCTTCCTTCAACCCAATAACTCTGTTAAAAAAAAGAGCAGTGGAATTATGGGTTATGATGTGCCTGAAGGAGTGGACATTAGGGGAAGATATGATCCTGAATTTTCCAAGATTTTAACTAGGGATGCTTTGCAATTTGTAGCTGATTTGCAGAGGGAATTCAGGAACCATATTAAGTACGCCCTGGAGTGCCGGAAAGAGGCTAAAATGAAGTACAATAATGGAGGTTTGCCGGGTTTTGATCCGACAACCAAATATATTAGGGAAGGAGAGTGGGTGTGTGCCCCTGTGCCGCCGGCCGTCGCTGATCGGAGGGTGGAGATTACTGGATCAGTCGAGAGGGTGATGGTCATCAATGCACTTAATTCTGGAGCCAAAGTTTTCATGGTATGCCAAGCTCCTCTCACGAGTTTAGTTTATATAACAGCCTCTCTATCCCAAAAATGCAAGGGTAAACTCTGCATACATCTTACCCTCCCTAATTCCATTTGTGGAACTACACTGGGTATGTTGTTGTTACATATAATGACTATAAAAAATTCAAATCACTTACGAGTAACTAAAAGTATTAATCCATAAAGGGACTAATAACGTCAAAACTAAGTCAAGCTACCTGCTAAAATGACTTAAATATTCTACTAATATTTAAGACTAATTCTTTAATGTGTATATAAGTTAAATCCGTTCTTTCACGATGCCATTCTAATTGATTTAGTTAATATCTCTCAACTCAAAGTACAACTAGTATTGACTAGAAAATTTTAGCCTCAAGCTTTAAAAAACGGGAAAGAAAAGAAAAAGAAAACTTGGGTATTTCACGTAGCCATTGTAACCAAATTTAAGAGCAAGTGATATTTTATACAAATAGTCACCTTACTGAAGTGATTAAGGTAGGGCCGTATAACACAATACCATATGTTCGCGATTTTATCATGTAGGAATCATGTATGAATAACACTTTATCAGCTAATAGTTGAATAGAAGAACTCTCATATTTATTTAAAAAGAAAATAGTTTCGTTAGTAATGGTAAAGGTTAATAGATCAATGTTAGAACTACTTAGAGTGATGCAGTTCGTAGACTAACAGATACAATATTATACAGGCGGACTTTGAAGATGCACTGTCACCAAGCTGGGAGAATCTAATGAGAGGCCAAATAAATATGAGGGATGCAGTAAATGGAACAATAACATCCCATGATCAAGCCAGAAACAGAGGGCACAAACTGAATGATCAGACAGTTAAGCTATTTGTGCGTCCAAGAGGCTGGCATTTGCCAGAAGCTCATATCTTCATTGATGGTGAGCCTGCCACTGGTTGCCTTGTTGACTTCGGCCTCTATTTCTTCCACAACTATGCCAACTTCCGCAAGACCCAAGGACAGGGCTTTGGACCCTTTTTCTACCTTCCCAAAATGGAACATTCTAGGTTAGTTGTGTTTTTGTAGTAAATTTAAATAGTCTTGAGAATTATATTCCAGGAAAATATAGCAGTTCTTGTTTTGCTTGAACAGGGAAGCTAGAATATGGAACAATGTGTTTGAGAGGGCAGAGAGAAGGGCTGGAATTGAAAAAGGAAGTATTAGGGCCACTGTCCTAATTGAAACGCTTCCAGCTGTGTTTCAGATGAATGAAATCTTGTATGAACTGAGGGACCATTCTGTTGGCCTCAACTGTGGTAGATGGGATTATATTTTCAGCTATATCAAGACTTTCCAGGCTCACCCCGATCGCCTGCTCCCTGATAGGGTTCAAGTTGGCATGACTCAACACTTTATGAGGAGTTACTCCGACTTGCTCATCCACACCTGTCACAAGCGTGGCGTCCATGCTATGGGAGGCATGGTATGCCAATATTAATTCAACTTCTTTTTTTAATTTTATGTTCTTTTAGTTAAATTTTACACAAGCATATTTGTATTATTGTGACGACAAACTCAAATAGAATGCATAAATGCCAGCCATATGGACACGGAAACATTAGCATGCTAGTAGGATGTTATTGATGTTTGGAAGTACATACATGATCATGCCCACATTGCAACAATGGCTTCGAACCTACGACCAATCGGTTAACAACCGACCACTCTACCACTGAGCTACTGAAGAACAACAAGAGATTTGATCTCATAGAGTTCAATTTAGGAGAACAATAGGAAAGACTTTAGTGTTGTTGATATGTATGAAAGATCCTAAGCTGGTTAGTGTGTTGGCTGCAATATTGTCGTCCTTTGACACTTGTGTGATTATCAACCAAACACCAAATTTTTTTAAAGAAGTTTTACAAATTTTGGAAGAAAAATAAACATCTGGAGTAGTTTTCAATTTTTGTATCAGGTTAATTTGGAATCTTATTGTACATGGTCAAATTAATGCATAATGATTTTGTTGAATCTGTGAAACAGGCAGCTCAGATTCCAATCAAGGATGATCCAGCAGCTAATGAGGCAGCATTGGAACTTGTCAGGAAGGATAAGCTGAGAGAAGTGAGGGCCGGGCATGATGGAACATGGGCTGCTCACCCTGGCCTAATTCCAGCCTGCATGGAAGTCTTCACTAACAACATGGGCGATGCTCCTAATCAAATCCATTCCATGAAGCGCCAAGATGCATCCGTCCTAGATGAAGAAGACCTGCTGCAGAGGCCAAGAGGGGTCTATACCATGGAGGGCCTCAGACTGAACACCCGAGTAGGAATTCAGTACTTGGCAGCCTGGCTGACAGGGGTTGGTTGTGTCCCTCTTTACAACCTCATGGAAGATGCTGCCTCAGCTGAGATTAGCAGAGTCCAGAGCTGGCAGTGGCTGAAATATGGAGCGGAATTGGATGGAGATGGACCTGGGGTGAAAGTGAATTTAGACCTGTTTGGAAGAGTGGTTGAAGAAGAAATGGCTAGGATTGAGAGAGAAGTTGGACAGGAGAAATTCAAGAAGGGAATGTACAAGGAGGCTTGCAAGTTATTCACAAGGCAATGCACTGCCCCCGTCTTGGATGATTTTATGACTCTTGATGCCTACAATAACATTGTTATGCATCATCCTATTGGATCGTCCCGACTCTAAGTTTTGCAGCTTTGCGGTTAGATCAATCTGTTGGCCCTAAATTTTGGAGCAAAGATGAAAGGAAATGGAATTTTGCCTTCGCGGAGATAGTTGATTGTTTAAATGCCCTCTTGTTCAGCTTTGCTTTTCAATTTGCTATTTGTATTGTGAGTGTAACTGTTATCTTTCCCTGGAATAATAAAGACAACTCTTCATATTTGTTCGTCCTTTTCTAGTACGTACGAACCTCCATTTCAAGGACTATTGTCCTCTATGTGCATATATAACATAGTAAGATAAACACACGCATATATCATCTTGATACTTGCGTTAAATTTCCGCTGAATTTAGAATACTACAGTCTTTGGATTAGTTTGAACTCAAATTTAAAGCTTTTCATGCAAAGATATATATTTTTATAAATGAAGGACACCTAAACGAGATTCATATTCTTGTTATTGGAAATTTACAAAAAGTACTCAAACATTCTCATAGTTTGAGGCATGTCAAGGATACAGTCCTAAAGGATACAACAAGCACTTCAGTATAAACTAGAAGTAAGAAGCATTAGCACGAATTAGGTTAATTAGAAATGTTATTGCATGTGGTCAAATCAATGCATAATGGTTTTGTTGAATCCTTGAAACAAGCAGCTCAGATTCCAATTAGAAATGAACCAACAGCTAATAAGGCGGTATTGGAACTTGTAAAGAAGGAAAAGCTGAGAGAAGTGAGGGCAGGGCATGATGGAACATGGGTAGCTCACCCTGGCCTTATTCCAGCCTGCATGGAAGTGTTCACCAATAACCTGGACAATACTCCTAATCAAATCCATTGCATGAAGCGCCAACATGCATGGGTTCTAATTAAAGAAGACCTGCTTCAGAGGCCGAGAGGGGTCCGTACCATGAGGGTCTCGAGATAAACACTTGAGCGTGAATCAAATGCTTGGAAGCCTAGCGAACAGGGGTTGGCCATGTCCCACTTTACAACCTCATGGAGGATGCGGCCACTGTCAAAATTAGCAGAGTCCAAAACTGGCAGTGGCTGAAATATGGAGTGGAATTAGATGGAGATGGGCTTGGGATGAAGGTAAACTTGGACTTGTTTGGAAGAGTGGTTGAAGAAGAAATGACTAGGATTGAGAGAGAAGTTGGAAAGGAGAAACTCAAGAAGGGAGTGTATAAGGAGGCTTCTAAGTTATTCACAAGGCAATGCACTGTCCCAAGTTTTGGATGACTTTCTGACTCTTGATGCCTACAATTACATTGTCATGCGTCATCCTATTGGATCGTCCCGGTTCTAAATTTCACAGCTTTGCTTTTATGATCATTTGTTGTCTCTGGATTGTTAATTAGTACTGTCATGTTCTCCAATAATAATGAAAAGAAATGGCATTTTTCCTTTAAGGGGATTGCTGATTATCCAAAGGCTCTCTAGTTCAGCTTCGATTTTCGATTTTATATGTCATTTGTATCTTTCCAATGTAATAAAGGAAAATTGTTCATTTTGTAGTTCTCGTCAGTATGTACCGTGTACTAACATCTTTCAAGTGTTTTGTCTTCTATAAGAGCATAGCAGAGTCAGCTAAGAACATGCTTTTTAAGCATTTCCTAAATTTAGAATAGTACAGTCTACAAGCTTAGATTTGTTTGAACGCGAATTTATAGAGTTCCACACGAAGTCTAGAGGATTTTCAGCTCACAACCTGACTATGTGTTAAGCGAGATTGAGAACTTTTAAAATTGTTCAGTTATGTAAGCATCAAAATCAGTATATCTGTAAATTCATTGCACAGTTCTGGCAACACAAAGGTATATGTATAAACGAAAGTGTTATTTTCACCCAGTAGCTGGTTTCACCATATTATTTATGTTACATTCAGTTTTCTCAAATTCTTTAATTGGCTGTCAGTGTTACAAACTCGAGACAAAGCACAGATTGCACTTGAGCTCTTGACGAAGCATTGACAAACATTAAAACAAGGTTTCTAGACAGGCACAGGCAATATTCAGTAAGGAGATTCAAAATATAAAGAAGTAAACATAAGAAGAAGTCAAGAGTATTCAACATCTGCTATACAATAAAAATAATTTTGACCTTATATTTACTATATAAGAAAAGTCTCACTGGAATAATGGGGTTATTACGTACAAGTGAATGACATCACAGAAATAAAGGATGTAGAAAAGAAAAGAACCTTCTTGAGCTCTTGACAAGGCAAACCGGACGTGGCAAATAACTTGGTGGCATCTTCCTCCAGTGAGACGGTTCACCTACATCTGTGCACAATAACCCCATTATTCCAAATTCCTTTGTTCTCTAATTTGAATAACACATAAAAATGATAGAATATATTACCTGAATTAGAGAAGTTGAATCCTTTGATTGAAAGCTCAAACTAGCTATTCCAACAGAAAGCTTAAGATCAACTAAGGTAGTAGAAAGGATAACAGGGAATCATAACAAAGGATAGAAGGGATATGAGAAGCATAGACTTAGAAAGGGAGTGAGAAGAACACAGAGAATGGATGAGGAGATATGGACACTTCAACAATATTCACAGAAACTTATTTTTCTCCCACAAGTAGCTATTTATCAACCCGGAATCCTAAAAATAACCACTTAATCTAGTATTGGGCTGCTTTGCCAATACTGGTTCAGGCCCATTCATAACAATACCTCTGACCCCAATAAGAACCTTGTCCTCACAGTTCGAGTAGTAAAGCCTTACATCAACAGCATCATTGTCAAAAGCCCATAGCTGAACATAGGCAAAGAACTTCCTCACATGCTCTGAATCCTTGACAGACCTTGTGGCACTACTTTGGTGTCCAAAGGATCTCCTTAGCAATGTCCTACAAAGCAATTCCATAAGAAGAGTCTTGAAGCCTGCTACTGCTACAACATTGACTCCAGTAGCCTCACAGAGAATTGTAGATGCTTACATAATTTTTTCACTCTCTTGATGGCCACATGGTAGTACTCCCACATGAAAAGGCAAAATATTTGACTCTACTCTGTTGTGTTCCCTTACTGCAAGGTCATATACACCGCGTTACGAATGCGCTTGGTCATATACACCATGTTACGAATGCGCTCATGGGTAGTACTAGGGAAGCGAAGTAATATTTGTAGCCTCAGAAACATTTTCTGCACCACACTTGCCCATAGCAACTCAAAGGCACAATGAAAAGTGAGCTGAACTCTTGCATACAATAAATCATTGTTTTGCAAGGTACAAAGTGATCAAAATGTGTGTTGACCAACTGCTTTGTTTGATCCTTATTTCCTTCAAGATCAGTTGTGTGGGTACTTGAAAAATTCCTGAAGTACCTGCCTGCAGCAAGCAAGCCAAGTACCCCCAAACCAAGTGCAACAGAAGAAGCACATTTCCCACAGGCTGTATGAGGAGCCAACTGGCACGTGTTCACTGAAGGCGACATCTTGAGCGATAGGATTCCACTTCCTCCTTAGGATGACTAAGGAATAATGTCTTAATTAATGTTAAAAGTGGAGGCATAGCTGGGGAACACCCTACATAAGAGTATGGCGTAAAATAAGCTTTGATCCTGTAAGAAATATCTTGACAAATTCACTCAGTTGTAAGTTAATACTTGAATAAGCTGCACCTTTGTAGCTACCCATCATCCATGTAACAACATTGTCTTTCTCAAGGATTACAATAGCATAAGGGATGAAAGTCGAGGAAGAAACCTTACTATTGAAAGAAACCATCAGAAGAAAGTGGCATGTATTGAATATAGCAGAACCTTCACAAATGGAATCCATACCAATGAATGGATTAGCATTGCAAATGACTATCAAGAGTCTACCAAAAATAACATATTCATGTTGTATTAAGTAGAACAAACTGAATACTTCCTCACAGTTATCTGCTCGTTTATAAGCCTCGATCCATCCAATCCAACAAACAACACATCTCCTTGGTAATTTATCCAAAACCGTGTAACAACCGGCAGTCCTTTGACACATTGTAATCAGAGTAAATAATACAATCTCAACAAACATATCTGCACTCGCTGTAAGCCAAAGCTTGAAGATATATCATTAATATCTACACCAATAATTTGATCTTCAATTATTTCACTAGTGTAGGAATTCACAATCCAGCACTGTCCAGGATCCCACACTTTAGTCATTGAGTAAGAGTATGCAGATGTGCGAAATATGTTAGCATGTCCAAGTATATAGCATACCTTTTGAATGACAGAAAATAATAGCAAGTACCTAGGACGAGTCTGTGCACTGTGAGCAGACTGCCTCATGACGACAAACTCAAAGCACCACCTGTATTCTCTATGGGCATCTCTAGAAAGGAAGATCTCATCATGGACAACAATTATGACACCACCAGCTTGAGCGCCAAAAGCAAGACAAGCACCATTTTAGGCAAATTCCAACACGGACAAAAGATCACCACATTACTTATGCCGGAACATGAAGGGAATGGGCTGAGATAGTTGCTGCCCAATGTCGAACCAATAGCAAGTGGATAAGCCATTTTTCATGCTCTCACACATTTCTAGATCCCCAAAATCGACCAAAGATGGCTGGTTGGATAGGTATGGAAAAAACTCAGCGACTCAGCATCATCAGCAGGAAGGATAACGGAAGCATCTCTCTCACCCTACTGGTTCAACAAAATCAGACCGCAAAATCTCATGGGAAACAGATTTTTCAGTCATCAAAAGCTTCAGATGAGCAAATTGGCACTGTAGCTCAAACTCATTTCGCTGGAGACTCTCATCAAACACTATGTTCGTAATATTTTAGAGACATTCATCTTCCTCGGCAGTTGATGACTTTGATTGCGTATCATCATGATAATCAACTGCAGTGCACCAAGTAGGTTTTCTTATCACCTGAGTTACCTGCAAAGGAATCCCCTCTGAATTATCCGCTACCAAATCAAATGCAGCGTCAAATTCACGGACTGAGTTTTCAATCTGGTGAGAACTTTCAAACAAATGGAAACCAATTCCTTTCATTGAAAGCTCAAACTAAGTATTACAACGGAAAGCTTAAGATCAACTAAGGTAGTAGAAAGGATAACAGGAAATCCCAACGAAGATAGAATGGAGATGAGAAGAATAACAGGGAAACCTTCAACAATATTTGCATATACCGTTTTTTTTTTTTTGATTTTGTTTCCTTTGATATTAGAGCATTTTCCTTTTTTTCTTTTTAAAACTTAAAGTTTCGAAAGACAAAAAAAAATTAAAGAATTATAAAGGAGCAAAAGTTAAATACAATTCAAAATTAAAATATTTGGGCGAATGACCACTTCTTCACGGGATAACAAACATAGCCATTTAATCTGGTATTGCTCTGTTTGCTAATAGTGGTCCAGGCCCATTCATAACATTTACGGCTGGTAAATTCGGTCAAATTTATTTGATTCGTTCAGTCTATACCGACTTCAATGGTGGGCATGACATAAAATCATGATGGGTTAAATTTGTAAGTTGTAAATTTTTATAAACTTCCGCTATGTCTTTGAATTGGGATTTCGAAAATATTTGTGCACTTGCTTTTGAAGGAAGAGTATTTAAAATGGGATTTCGAAAATATTTGTGCACTTGCTTTTGAATGAAGAGTGTTTAAAAGTGAACATATCGAATAAACGGATTAGACTTAATCTGGTCAGTTAAAAAGAATTGAAGCAATAAAAAGATAAAAGGGTTGGTCATAAGCCCCTCAAAATTTAGTTGCGTCAAGATGGGTGGATCAAATTGGTTGGTCATAATCCCTCAAAATTTAATTTGTGTCAAGATGGGGGTATGAATCTGAATTAAAGAATGAATCATAATATAATCTATTTGATCCATAATCATTTTTTATTTGCTTATTTATCTTTTTATATTTTCCTTAATTGCTAAATCAAATTAATAAAGTGTTATTTTTTATATTTTCGGGAGTATATGTACCAACTAAATCTAAAATATTTACTTTCTACGTTTCTTAAATTTTCTTATGGGTCAAATTTGAAATATATAGATCCCCCAAATTGGCCCAACTTCGAAGACATAGAGCAAACCCATTAATAAACTGAGAATTTTGGGCTTGTGGTGAACTTTAGGTAAGCCCCAAACACGGGTTGCTTATTTCATTGAGACTTCTTTCTTCAAGTTCGGCCTGTGAGATGAAAGGCATAGGTTGTCTCACTAAAAAAAATAGTATAAAAACAGGAAGAAAAATAAATGGAGTGAGTCAGTTTAAAGAATTGAGGCAAAATCAATTCAATCTGTTATGTTTTATAAAAAATATTTTCAAAAAGAACTGACAATCTGGGTCAGATTTTCTTTTTCCGTAAAAATGTGCAAAAACTTTTTTTAAAAAAAAAAAAAATTAACAGACTTGGTGAAGTTTTTTTTTAATTAAATAATCTATTTTGAATTTTCATTTCTCACTTAATATCCGAAAGCTGCTTTAGCACCCTACTAATCCGAACTTAAACCTGGACGCAGCTGCTTTAGCGCCCTACTAATCCGAACTTAAACCTGGACGTGCCCACTTTAGGAAAAACGATTTCATACCTAAAATTGAAACGGTCAAATTCAAAACCTCTAGCAAAGCACGAAAAAATATTATCGTTCACCACGACTTTTGACGGTGATATTTTTATGTTTAGATACTCGTATCAATGCATTGTTATTACATATGGATTATATTATCTCTGAATAAATAGATTCTAGCTCAGGTGGAGTATTAACAAAATATAAAATTTTACACTATATAAATATGCTGAAGATTTATTTTTCTTTTCTTATTTATACAAAATTATATGTTGAAATTATTTTTCCGAATAAAATTAAGTTTAAGGACCAATGGGCGAGCTAGCGAGAACTGAGTCCCCCTCTTGGTCCGAGTTATGTTAGTCTACTCCCAACGTGTTAAAATTGTTGTCATATTTTGATTCTCGATAAATAAAACGTGATAAGTATTTTGAGACGAGAGAATGATAGATATACATATAGAATAAATTCTGCCATGCACATACTGTGTTAAACAATTAATGGATCAATTGTTTGAGATTATCTAAACTTATATTTCAAGCAACTCTCTCTTTAGATTTCCTACTGAATGGGAAAATAAAGTTATAAGAATCAAATCTAAGAGTTATGCAGTCCACAGAGAAAAGATGTTAGTACCATTCACGCACTTAATATTTTTTAATATCAATTTCTCTTTTCTTGGGTTAAAAGTACTAATAACAAATTATTAAACTTAAAGAAATAGAAAATGCTTATTCACTATTTATAGTAACTTTTCCCATGAAACCTGGATCTTGTAGTGCTAGCTTTGGAACCATAAATACCATGATAGCTGTAATAAAATATATATAGTAATCTCTTCTGTTACAATTTACGTGGTATAAATTGATTTTGTTATAAATGAAAATTTTATTAGTTAGATATTTTAAAATATAGAAATGTGTTCTTTACTTTTAACGGACATTTATATTAATTTGGTTAAATATTTAAATTTTACTAAATTTTAGAAAAAAACTTTTATCAAAAGTGCTTTTCGAAAAAATAATTTTAAAATGTGATATTTGTGTTTGGATAATCAATTCGAAGAACACTTTATCTATATTAGAGCAATAATTTGAGTTTAGTCGAGGTACCAAAAGTACTTTTCAGGAAAAACAACTTTTTTCAATTTCTAGAACAAAATTTTTGTTAATTCCTACTTAATTTTTTTTCTAAAAAATTTGGCCAAATACCTTAATTTAATAAAATATTTTAAAAAGTATTTCTTCCCTCCCAAAATAAATGTCACTTTAGCAACAAAAAAGTTATTCCAAAATAAGTGTAGCTTTACGAATTCAAGGCAAATAATTGTACTAGTTGTTTTCAACTATACCCTTATATTAAAGAACTATTTCTTTTTTATAGTACTCAATTCTTAAGAAAGTCTAATAAATCGAATTAACTTTGTATTTATATCTTGTGTATTATTCGGATTAACTTAGCATATTATATCTTGTGTATTATTTTTTCTTAATGGATGTGAAATGATGAACTAAACCGACACTTATTTTGAGACGGAAGGAATAAGTATTTTGACTTTTTTGAATCTTGATACTCTCTCTATCCCAAAATAAGTACTCCATCTATTAATTTTAATTGTCACGATAAGGTTTGCATAACCTTTAATCAAATATCTATTTACGTACATCTTAATTCTAAAATAATTAATATTTAGCGTAAATTTTTTTAAAAAAAACTAATTCTCTCTTGATTTATTAAATTAGTAAATATTTTAAATCAAGTACGTTTAATATATATATAACAAGTAAAAAAACAAAAACAAAATTTATTTTAATATCACATAAATTAAAACTGATAAAGTAATACTATTATAGGAAAGGAATGAGGTGGATGTGTTGTATTTTGGTTGGAATAAGTGGTGATTAGTCATATACATTAAATTTTGTTGCCCTAAAAGGAGAAAATATTCTAATTACGTTGGATATGGAGAAGACTTTGAAAGTTGAAACCTAAATCCAGCAAGAGTCCACTTTTCTTTTGTTTCTTTTGGTACCCACGTCAACACGTGTCAAGTCATAGATGCTCCTTTCCAACTTAAGCTAAACATCATATTTATTTTATAGAAAAACATAATTAATTTGCTTTTTATGTGTTCAATTCTGGTTGGTTTCCCATTATATTATCCAAATCTAAGGAGTATTCCAGATTGCTATCTACTTTTAGCAAGCCAAGGACAGAATATTATTATTTTTTAAAAACGCAACATAAAATAAGAACTGTACGTACTTATTCTCTGTTTAAATTAATCCATGTAAAGATTAGGGACATAATCAATGTTACACTTTGACGCTGGCAGTCCTTAAAATCCCTAATTAGAAACAGTATAATATAGTGTGACTATAAAATGCAAGAATATAAAACGGCAAAACTCTCAAAATAAAATAAATAAAAGACTGTTTAAATGGTTATTTACATTTGAAGATTGTTTAAAAGCAACTCATGATAATATTGTACTATATTGTTAATTATATTCATCATCTGATCGATTTTCAAAATAATATGTATTCTATTTCATAATTATTTCAATAATCATGAAAATTATATTCATCATTTGTGATGCAGATAATTAATGTTCACTATTTTGAGAATTTTGAACTATAAATGTGGATCCATATCATTTTAAAACAAATTATTGAATATATATAACACGATATATGTTGTCTAATGTTTAATTCCAATAATAACAACATATTGATTATAACCTCATAAAATAGGATCTGTGAGAAGTAGAGTGTACGAAAATTTTACCTCCAAACTCAGAACTGGTGAAGTTATATCCAATAAATTCTCGACTTAGGAAAAAAAAATTAGCTAAAATAGTTCAAACAAAAGTAACAAACATAATGCTTAATTCCTAAGACCAAACTAAAAGGGCTATATATGGGATGGTATATGTTAATACAGAAAGATGTGATATTGCAAAATTATATGTATAAACATTGGTCCGTCTATATAATAATATTACATATATATATATATATATATATATATATATATATATTGAAGAAGCAAGACTCAGATTAATTATAGGCAAAGGAAAAAATTTCTCTTCTTCCACACTAGATCAACTTAATTTGAAAAAATCTTTGATCATCAATAATAAAAAATATATATAGTATATGTCTCATTCCCAGAGAGGGGACATTTAATTTGTGTAACTAGGTTTTCAAGAGTACATGCCAATTTAAGAAACATTAATGATATGTCTACGTCTTTTTCAGGATTGAAGATTACGTTTTGTTGTGGTTATGATCTAGAAAACAGACCCATACCCGTTATTGTGAACTACATATTAAAAAACAATACTATTAAAATATTATAGACTGTATAATTTTGCAGGTAGGTACATGTAGTGTATATCATCTAATTGAATGGGAATAAATGAATGATTGAACTGGAAAAACATTGTTAAGTGATTATCCAAGTAATATGTTTTGATAAAATGTAGGTACATTTGCATACATAGATAAACAACAACAATATATGCATATATATATATATATATATATATATATATATATATATAATGGTTACCCAAGTTTAATTTGTAACATAAAAGTCTTCTTCTAATAGGCTTATGTAGCTCGCCTAATCATTTAATAGGCTTACTCCCTCCGTTCTATTTTAATTGTTAGGTATACTAAAAATAATTGTTTCAACATACTTGGTGGTTTTAAAATTTAAGAGATAATTGACCGTATTTTTTTAATTATATAAATCTTATTCTAACAATAAATGAAATAGATGGAGTAATAACCAGTCTTAATATACCTAATTTAGATGACCTCGATTTGTCGACCTGTTAAAAATCGAAAATAACCTCGATTAATATAATAAACCGTTTCTAGAAGGATTGTAAAACGAAAATTAATGCTGTAGACTTATTATTAGTGATATATGCTCACTTACCTAAAATGGATGTAGTTTGACACTTGGCATATATAAAAAAAATTGGATTGGGATTTCTACCTGTCTCTCCTTAGCTTAATTGGCAATTGTTAGAAACCATTTTTTTAAAAAAAAAATCTTTATCAACAAAAGCAAGAGAAAAAGAATTGAGTTAGATTGGATGAGAAGGTGTCAAACACGAATTGGAGGATCGATTAATATAGAATTAATATCAACATTGCATACTATAATTGTTAAATTACGATTTGATTTTCACAGAAATATTTTTTTTTCTTTTCTCCTTTCTCGTTTAGTGTTTTGATATCCTTGCTCGAATCTTAAATCACAAATTAATAATAGGGATCTCATCCTTTCCATTGCAATTCTTGATGGAAAGAATGAAATCATACCTCATGGACACAAAAAATATGCATAACATTGCAAAAACAATATATATAAAAACACACCCCATCAAATTGCTTGTAATTAAAACATAGACGTTTAAATGATAAATTAGTAACAATTGACTACCCAATGAAAACAATAAGTATAATTTATATTATAATGATCGTGTTATAAAAAGATTTACGCATCAGTATAAAAATTAAATCCTATAGATACTTCTGTCAGCCTGAAAGCTACCTGAGTCGTAATCACTTTATAACAGGTGCCAATGGACTTCAACCAGCAAATCCATTCATTTTGGAACTTAAATAACCATCTTATCATTTTGAAAGTACCTCAAAACCTGCTGAAGAGTCCCACGTTGAATGAAAAAAAATATATAAAGGACTGGGATAGTCTCTTTATATAATCTTGGGTAATCTTTTTTGTATTAATTAGATTTGAAGTCGAGTTAGACTTAAAATTCATTTATTTACATAATAGCAAAGCAGAGATCATCCCAAATATTATGTATCGGATCTTGGACTCCCATATTAAATTATTAATACTTCAGATGTCTAGCCTAGACGTAAAGTGTGATGTTCAAGAATTCTACGTCGAATGAAAAGAGATGAATGCTTTCTTATATAAACTTGGATAATCCTATCCTCGTATGCTAATTTTCGAGATTGACTCGGATGCATTATCCATTTCTTTACCAACCTACCCACAAAGCCAGAAGTCGATATATAGATTCCTTATTCAAAGGATGCTTTCTTTGCTTTTTGTTCTTTATTTCAAAATTAACATTCAGTCAGTTGCGATTAAAATTTAAGGAATGCAACAATGTACGTACCAAAAGATAATAGGTGGACGAACACTCCATCTGAACCAAATCGTTCTTTTTAATGCTTTGTAATGGCTAATTTTCATTGATATTTTAAACTTCAAGTACAATTTCGATGTTGGTAAATTATCCGCCGTTCGAATGTTACATTTAAACATTTGAAAGCTAATATATAGAAGATATTATGTGTTGGATGTTAGTAGGGAAGATTGCGAATTAACTTTATTACATACAAATACACACAAAAAAAAATTAGAAAAAGCGGAAGTAATAACACAATAATTGATGCCCTACATCATCGGATAAAAGTAGAGAAAATTTTCCACTAAATATATTCTTCTATTAAGCAGGGAAAAGAAAAAAGATCTTATTAGCTTAGTTAGTTGAATATCTAAATTTTTATTTTATTGGGGAAGGTCCTATTCCACTAGTTGTAATTTCTTTCCTCTATCTTTAATTCTTTTTAATTTTTTTTTAAAAGGAAATATATGAAGCAATATTGGTTGAGGAGAAACATGTAAATTTGGTTTACAAGTACAGTGAATGTAATGAATGATATATTGAGAAAACAATTACTGGTCCCTTAAGCAATGTGGTGAGGTGGTAACTAAAATTGGAGATAGTGATTATGAATGTAATTAATTAATAAGAGAGTAGCTTTCAGAGAATCCAGCCTACCACTTAGATATATGTGTAAGCAAGATTTTGTTTTGATTACTTATTAGCTTCAATTTTGTCAAGCATAGCTCTTGGAGTATTAATTAACCTTTCGTTTTCTCTGATGACTATTTGCGCCGTTAATTAATTGGATTTGGAGGCATGTGAATGAGGAAAAAAGGGACGCAAATTAAAATGACTTCTTTTTCCTCATCCTCCATATCTCCGTTGCCAAGTGCAACCCGCAAGTTTGAGTTGAAAGTTTACCTTGTTTGTCTCTATTCAGATGATGTAATTTTTTTTTTTTATTTCGTTTTAGAATTTATAATCGTACAAATATTTATAATTTAATTTTTATTAATTATTATTTTTTATGGTCCGAAACTAATTTCGTGTTTCTATCTCTTTCACAATGATATGATCTTAGGTTGTCCTTCCTAGCTACCATTCTCCAGGTCCAGGACTCCCTTCCTATTAACCTGTCCGTTTTACTCTTTTAGTTTTGATCAAGAAAAGTCTTATTCAAAAGCAAAGGCTGCCGGAAATCATATTATATAGTACATATATACATAAGATTTAATTTTAAGAAAGTTCTGTCTTCCTCATGGTAGAAAAGTTGTCTATACAGCTTGAGATTAATTGTTCCAACTTTAAGAAATACTAGTACTCCATCCGTTTCATATTAGTTGTGTTGAAAAATAAAAAAGTTTCGCATTAATGGTTAATGAGATTGATGATCTCTTTATATGAATTTGGGTAATTCTCGCTAGCTTTTGGGGTTGAATCAGACCGAAGATTCATTTCTTGACATGTTAACAGAGCAAGACCCATCTTACTTAGTATTGTGGCCCAAATTAAATTGCTCATACTCCAAATCTCCAGCCCTAGCGAGACGTTGGTTGTTAAAGAAATGGAAAACTCTCACATTGGTGATTAATGAGATAGGTAATCTCATTATATGGATTTAGATAATCTACCCCTCATAAACTAATATTTGCGATTAAGTTAGATCAAATATTCATTTCTTTACAAGTTACCGTGATTTTCTTTTACACGTCCTGCAAGAAATTATAATAAAAAATATTTATTTATTAATTTATTTATCTTTATTAATTGTCTTAACTAATTATGCATTTTATTTCAGAACAAAGCTAATCTAATCTTATTGGTATTCAAATATCATAATATCAACCAACAATAATTTATTTGAACTATTTAAATTTATACGTTAATTTTATGTTATGTAATAAATGTTGATTACTTTCAACAACACTTCATATTAAGATTAAGATAAGATTAATTAAATTTATCTTAATTTTATAAAATACTTCTTTGTCCATTTTTAGTTATTTAATATTAACTTGACACATCTCTTAAGAAGCAACAAATAAAATGATAATTTTACTATATCATTCTTTGAATATATATATTAAGAAATATTTAAATAAGAGTAAATTAGATATTAAATAATAAATTATCTTTAAATTTTTAAAATAAATATTTTGTTTTAATTTAATAAATAAATACATAATAATTATTTTGAAATAATATTTTTAATAATCTTTGACAACTAATACGAGAGACACCGGAAGCACTCAAATTAGTGGATGAACTGGTTGGTTTCACATCGTTTTAGTTAGTTGGTTCGTACTGGTAGAAACTAGAAGGAATAAGCAAAAGAGTCAGAACAATAGATGAGAAAGGGGGCACATGTCATGCAATGAGAGGGTTACAGACAAACATATATTAGTACTGTATTAGATAGAGATCGAAGGACCCTTTAATTTAATTTGTTGATATATCGAACACTCGGGATTAATTGGTCCATCTGCACATATATTCAGTACCTTTTTTGAAAGTTCAAAATTTGTAAACATTGAACACTACCAGCTAGCCGCACCGCAACTAAAGAATGGTTCAGAGCTGTTTTCACTTCTCAACTACTCATATGGCCCACGGTACTGCGCCGCGCGTGTTGAAAGCCAGCTTCCCGGAGACCCTTTTGGTTGGACTTTTGTTAGCAACTTCAAGTATAGCTTCAGTTTTTTAATGTTATTAATTTAATTTATTAATTATTAATTTATAAACATGTTAAATTATTAAAATATTAGTTATTAATCGTTATCGATTTAATTATCAAATTAATAATTAAAATTTCACATAAAAATATTTTATAAATCATAAATATATTTAGTTAGTGAGGTGTTACGTAAAGGAAATCCTTCCTTTGGCCGTTTCGAAATGGGAAAAGCTAATTGCAATTAGCAAATAAACTACTTTCCCATTATCCATATCTTTTCAAGCTGCCAATCACATCGAGTTGAAGTACAATTCCTCCAATAACAATTGTTCGCCTTTATTCACATCGTTTGCATTATTTTTTTTCGTTAATATTATTATTGTACCTCGTTATTGATCATTGAATCTTGTACTAAATTGTTGACAATTTTGCTCATCCATAGACCAACTACCACATTTCAAATACATCTTTCTTCCTTTTTTTTTTTGCGTATGTATGTGTGTGATTTTTATTGTTGAATTTCTTTTCGAGAGTCTTCTATAAATTAAATTGAGAAGAAATGTGTGATCCAGCACTTTTTGAAATGCTAATCAAATTTTAACCAGTATTTTGAAATTTATTTATATTGCTTTAACTATTCTTTTAATACGAAAATATTATTTGAACAATCATATTCTTAGATCAAATAAGAAAATCTTTAAAACTTTAGCATAATTTAAAATATAAAAATTTCAAAAAATATTACTAAAATTTGAAATATGCATTTCAAAGTCGAGCAAAAACTCATAAAGTTTAAAATCTTAGAATTGAAATAAGGTAACTATCCTCTTCATACTATTTTTCATAAGGCACTTGTTTTATGATTGATATATTTTATTATTATTTCGCTCATGACATATTTCAAACTTCATACAAAATTCTTAAATTTTGAATCTTTAAAAATTTTAATTCCATAAATGGTTTCTAAAATATCTTGAACTTCATAAATTATTTTTCGATTCTGAAATCTATTCAATTTCAGCACATTGTGCTAGAATTTTATATGTCAAAATTTTGAACTCCGTTATCATAAGTTTCAGTTATTTGGTATTTTAAATAGGTATTTTAAGATACAATAACTATTTATTTTCTTTTAGGTCAAATCTAGAACAAGAAAAAACTCGGCCAGAGCTGATTTATTTTAGTGAAAATAAAAAGTTTTAGCAGAATAATGAAATTTCAACTATATAATTTTTATTATATTTTACTTGAATATAATGACTATATGTTTCAACAGTCAATTTTTTTTTTGCGCAAAATCTTTAAAAAATAATAATTATAACTTTATTATTTTTAGCAAAATAATTTCTTTGTTTGGTTGAAAAGTGGAGTTCTAGGAATTTTTTATTTTATGAATTGAAAAATTAAATCTAAAAAACTAATAAATTGTAAAAAATTTAAAAAGATATTTTCAAAAAATGACATGTGGATGAAAAATCTAAATGGCGGGAGAGTGTATTTCATTATCTTAGTATGAGATGGTGCAAGGGGTGAAAAGTTATCAAATTGTTAAGTTTAGGAGGGCAATTAAGATATTAATAGTTTAGGAGGATTTCAAAACAACACGACAAGTTTAGGGGAGTCAAGGTGTTCTGCCTTTTTTCTTTTGGGGAGAAAAAAGTAATTTAAAATTTAATCTATTGGAATTGTTATTATTATCCTTTCACGTATCTAATTAATAAGTTGCACATATCGGGTATATTTGATATGAAAGAAAACTTTTTCGCGTTTGATTGATATACTTTTTTAATAAAAATAAAAAAATAAATTTGATTTTATACTAACTTAGCACCTACCCAACTTCCACCACCCTCAAACCTTCACCTCCACCCAATCAAATACTAAAAATTAAATAAAAAATTAACTTTTTTTTTAAAAGAAAATTCACAAAAAGCATTTATTTATTTTTTCTTCGCGCCAACCACAGCCATTATGTTCCTCATAAATTGTTGCAGAAAAGCAGTGAAAAGTAGTTTTAGCGGATGAAGCAACATAAGTGTATATTTGTGTATGGTCTATTGTTATCACAAATGGTAGATAACGGTAACAATCCAACTAATTGAAGTTACCAACATAAAAGTGACTCAAATTCGGCGCTGCAATCATGTAAATCATGAACTGCGGAAAAAAAAAAAGAATCAATGTAAATCATTGAAGTGTAGTGCTTCTTCTTCTTTAGAGTTGCAACTTTTATTACATGTGCTGTTAAGTGTTAAGAATCTTATCCATGATGATTGATGACATGACATGACTTCCTTAATTTGCTGTAAGCAGTTCACTGGAGACATTTTTAAAATAGATTAATTGTTTATTAGTTTCAATTTATGTTCTTAAAAAATAATAATATATTTTTATAGTTAATTTTGAAATATTTATTTCACTTTTCATTAACAGCCACATAATTATCTATGATTTATTTTAAATTATAATTTTAAATTCTTTTTTTTAAACATTTATCTTAAACTTGGTGCCGAATTAATATATGTAACATAAGTTGAAGAAAGAGAGTACTATTGCCATCAAATCTTCTGTTTTTTTTTTTGAAAAAACCAAACACCATTATTATTTCTTTTAAAAGGAAATATAAGTTGATAATTGGTCCAATCAATTCTTAGTCATGCAAAACATAATATCAGATCTTGTGCGAGTTGAGTACTGTGTAATTCTTTTTACAACAAATTGCGCAAAAAGTAATTATATCCATTTTACTATTAAAGAAAGTATATATATATATTATTTTTTTTAAAAAAAATGCCATTCTTTTGATAATTTTTCGATAACAACATCTCATATAACATGTTGAATTAAGAATAAAATTAAAATTGAAATAATACTTTATATTTTATACATATTTTTAATTTTAACATCACAAAAATTTTGAACTCAATGATAATATACTTAATCCCACTTATGAGGTCAAGTCAAGATATTCTTGGTCAATAAAAATGAGAGGGAGGAAGTATTAAAATGTTTGCAATATGATACTCCTACTTAAAAAAGCTTTGAACTTCTCTATTTTGAGTAATATATAATCCCTGTATATTTAATTTTTATTTTTCATGAGATATTTTCAAAATAAACTAATTGTAGATATTGGATGTAGATTAAAACACCTCATGCCATTTGACTGATGACGAAGATATATTATCCGTATCTTCCTACCAACCAACACGTATTTTTTGTAAAATAAAATAATACTTCGACAATTATGGAAACCGGATATTATTTACATGATTTTGGTAAATGTCCTTGTCCACAATTTACAGATAGATCCTTTTATATATATATAGAATAATAAAGTATAAAAAGAGTATTGATCAGGATGTTGTCTATACATTCTAAATTACTAACCATCTACCCAGTATATTATGACTTCGATTGATTCATTTCATTTTATGTAAAAGGCTTATTTTATTTTTTTTAATTTCTCATCCGGTATGAGATACTCGTGTTGGGTAGAAATAAATTTGAATGACATTACATGGCCTGATTTTGGAAGAGACTTCTAATTGAATTTTCTTTATTCTCGGAGACTAAATCTATAATCTCTAGTTAAAAATGGAGAGATTTCAATCATTTCACCATAAATTATATTAATATAAAGGAATTTAATTACTACCCCAGCTAATACATGAGTTAAGATGCAGCACAGACCAAGAGTTTTAGTACACCTTCAACTAAAAATATAACTCTATAAAGTATTAAAGTTGTCATCGCTACAAACAATGAAATGAAAGACTATTCTAAGAATAATACAGCGTATTATTTTTTATATATCTTTACGCTCAGTATTTCTAGGCAAAGCTAACACAATATTAAGATTGTTCCTTCATTCTATATTGATCCCGATCCATGGATGACTTCTAATTGGAAAGTCTATTTGTAGATTGGTCCATCTCACATAATATTGATAGTGAAAATTCTTTCTTTTATTGATAAAAGACTTAATTGAATGCACAAAGAATCGAAGACTATATATTGAATAATGATGAACAGTTGAGGTTTTCGATCAGCGAGACCTACGTGCACATTCATTCACATTAGTTCATCTAAAATTTCTTACCGTATACATGAATTATTGAATTATTCATTTTTCAGTTGCGGCTAATAAGTCAATTGGGCATTACATCGACACCACAATTTGATTATCTGAATTGAATTAGAATTTGCACCATCTGTTCTAAACGAAATAGGAGGCATGAGTGGCCATAACTTCAACCTATCAAATATAAAACTCTCTCGCATAAAAAATATAATATAAAATAAAAGCTCGAGTAGTATATAGTGAATGTCTGCGATTTATGTTTACCTTTTTGAAAAAGAGAGAAGAATTGAATAGTATGGTATGATGGTAGGTCACATCATATATATTTGAGTTATGTGCCCAAGATCTACACTTGAATTGCAAATTGTCTATTTGTCCCTTGTGTTGTCAACTCAATATTTACTCCCCGACCAGTAAATCAAACATTTCCTATTTTTAATTTATTTATTTGATCTTAATTTGCATAAAAATATATTTTTTAAAATTAATTTTTACAACATTAAATTAAAAATATATTAAAATATATTTTTATATTGTAATTTTAAATATATCAGATAAAAAATTTGAATTAAAAAGTTGTCAATAAAAAATAAAATATTATTTAAATAAATTTAAAAAAATAAGATAAATAAATTAAATTGATATTTGATACTTTCTAAATTTTGAGAGGCAATTGAATTTTGTGTACAGTATTTTTTTGTATACGTATTTTAAATATTATAATTTATAATAAATTTTACATAATTTTTTAAAAAAGGTTCATATATAAATTTATAATTAGAATTAGAAAAATTAACTTTCAAAATTCAAAAAGTATACATAGTTAATGTTAGAAACTTGATCATAATCAAGTTACTTGTAATTGGTGCAACTATAATTCACTTTATTTTTGAAATTGTTATAAACATATTTGTATTATAGTGAATATTTATGAAGGTATTTGTATTGTAGTGGATATATGTGTTTATATTATGGTGAAAGTCTATCTTTTGAAAAAAAGTTAAGAGAAATTATCTCTATAAATAGAGGGGTTCTCCTTCATTATATTTCATTCCATCAAGAGAAATAAGAACTTCTCTCCTTCTCTCTTTCTCTATAATATTCTTGTTCTTTCTTTATTATTTCATAACACGTTATTAGCACGAGTCTTTGTCTTGAGCACTCACTTTGAAAGATACGAGGTAAGAAAAATTAAAATTTCTTTTTCAAAAGATGTATTACTTAACCACGAGAGTGATGTTCCGTTGGTGATATTGTTGCTCTACGACTCTACTATCTCAAAATTTGAAGGCCAAGATATTATTTTTCTCTTTCTTTTAATATGGCTAACCTTACGAAACTTGATTTCGTTGCCCTTCAAAGTTCGAGCAAGAACTACCTTTCATTGGTGTTGGATGCTGAAATCAATTTGGATTCAATGGTTCTTAGAGATACCATTAAAAGTGAAAATAAAACATCAAACCAAGATCGTGCTAAGATTATGATATTCTTGCGTCATCATATTGACGAAATTCTGAAAATTGAATATCTCACGATTAAGGATCCACTTATTTTGTGAAATAGCCTAAAAGAAAGGTATGACCACCTGAAGATGGTCATCCAGCCAAAGGCACGATATGATTGGATCCATCAAGACTATAAGTCTGTTCATTAGTACAATTCTTCAACTTTCAGAATTGTTTCTCAATTGAAACTATGTGGAGAGACTATTAATTATGTTGATATGATGGAATATGTGATAGTTGAAATCGGGTTTTCTGAATATCTCTCTTCCGGCCTATTAAGTAAGTTAGTTAGAGATCGAAACTGGACCTGAGAGAGACTACAAAAAATTAATTGAGAGCTCCGGAAGAGCTAATGTGTTACTATTGTAATAAGTCGCAAAAGAAAACTTATAAGTTTTAAAAATATTTAAAAAAATGAGATTATAAATTATAGGAAGATCTAATATCTTCATGCTACTACAATTGAAGCGGGTTATAAATATTTATGCAAAAAATTACCCGCCGTTTTTTTTTATTTGTAGTACATAAATATGGGTATGATGATGAAATCATATAGGAAAGTAAACTAGAAGTTTACTGAAAAAAGTTGGCATAACCGGTTGGCCATCCCGGTTCAAATGTGATACAAAAATAATTGAGAGCTCACGTGATTATATGTTAAAGGAATAAAAGATTCTTCAAGAATTCTCTTGTGTTGTTTGTTCTCATGATAGAATGATCATTATATCAGCTAAGTTTGGGATTATATTCCCTGAAATTTTGAAACTTATAAAAATGTGAATATGGGTCCATTCACCTGCCATGTGAATTGTTTGATTGATACATCTATGGTATGGTCACATGTGCTTTGATATCAACTTGCATTTGATTTTTGCAAGGTTATTTGTTCTAATTATTAAATTAAGAGCACAGTTCCAAATTATAAAATCATATTGATAATGTTGGTTCATATCTAAGTTGGTTTAGCAATAATTGTATGCCTCCAATTATAGTTAAACCATTGGTTATGAGAACAAAACTCCCAAATAAATTTTGGTATGAAATATGTTTATTTAACATATAGCAACACTTGAATGCATCAAGTCAACAAGGTTCCCCTATCACAATTGGTTCAGAGTCAGGAACCAAATAATTTCATCTAAAAATTTGAATGTGCGGTATATGATTCAGTTACTCCACCACAACGCACAAAGATGGGTCCCCAAATGATCTTGAGGGATAATTGTTAGTTTTTCTAATATTAGGGGGAGAAGTGATTAACAACTGAAAATTGAGTGTGAGATGAATTATCTAGATCTTTGAAGAAAAAAATGTGAACTTAAAGTTTAAGAGATAATTCACTTGCAAAATATTGCAAATCAATTGTCAGATGTATTTGCTGACCCTATTTTATACTTCAGTTGCAAATGTTCGAATGAAAGGTCCAGGAAGGACAGGGTTTATGAGACGCCTGAAGCGTGATAGACCAAATGGTTCCAAGAAGGAGAGAAGCAAATGATTAAGATGGTCATAATCTTCTCTCCTTCTTTCTTTCTCCGTAATATTCTTGTTCTTTCTTTATTATTTCATAACAAAAATTCTAAATTTAAATTTTTAAAAAATTTATCAATAAGTATCATTTAATTAATTTAATAGTGTACAAATTATTTGAGCCAATAACATATTATAAGTTTATAACGTAAATTCATTTCAAAACAATGGTCCACGGCTCTCGTCAAAAATATCAGACCTTTTTGAACCCACCAATTTTGCTAGTAGCATCAACCGTCCACGTGGTGCAATCGTTACTGAGAGTCTAACGGGATTCTCTTACAATTGGACCACGTGCTCTCCTTCTGGAAGACCCTTCACCATACACGTCCTACAAGACACCCCAAAAATGGCCTACGTGTCCCTCTTTTGATGCCATACTTAACACTCCCTGCATTCCTATTGGTTACTACTAACGGGGCCCATCCGGAAAACCCATTCCCCCCGATAGTTTCTGTCACGTGGGGCTCACCTTAACGTAGCGCCACGTTATAACATTAGCCAATCAGCTCTCTGCGCTGTTTCACCTCTCTTCTCCCACGTGTTATTCACCTCCCTCACACGCGTCCGCTCTTCTCTCTTCCCACTTATAAATACACCTCTTCTCCTTTTACTCCTCTCTGCATTCAAAGACTAACCTATTTTCCTCAACAAAAATTCCCAAATTCAACAGAAATATATAATATCCTTGGAGTAGGAGTTGTAGAGAATTTTATTTTTTTTTAGAAAAAGGAAATGGATGGGAGAGGAGGGTGTTGTATTGCTAGGTACGTAGGGGGTGCGTACGATATGTCAAAGATGGACAGGATAATGCTCAAATTCAGACCCATCGCTCCTAAACCCGCCGCCGATGGCTCTGTTTCTGGCGCTTCTACTCCGCCGCAAAAGTCTGAGGTTCCAGTTCGTACTGGCCGTTGGAAGCGAAGGTATGTAAAAGATAATAAAAATACTAATAGTACTTCTAACAAGAGATCCAGTAGCGGAAGTAGTCCTAGTGGTAGGAAAAGGAAAGCGCCGTCGCCTGAAGAAAATGAGTCCAGTGGGAAAACGGTGTCTGGTGGGGAAACGGTAGTGACGCTGCCCTTATTGTCGGAGAGTCCTGAAAGGAAAGGCTCTCCGAGGGATCATTCGGCAGATGTGAAAAAAACAGAAAAATATGCTCCGATCTGGTTGAGTTTTGGTGGTAACCAAGGGAATAATAATAATAATAATAATAATAATAATAATAATATTAATGGTCAGTTGCAGGGGTACGGAGGGGTTGGTATGGATCGTTCAGTGGTGATGTTTCCTCAGCCAGTACGGGTCGTGGGGTCATGGGTAAAGGTGGAAAGCGTGACTGACGCGTGGGTGGAAGGGTATGGGCTAGGACGTACGGATGAGGAGAAACTGGTAAATCTGGAGCGGGACAGCTGTCCAGGGTTTGTATCGGACGGTTTAAACAGAATCAGGTGGGCCAACAAGGCATACAAGGAGATGGTAGGTGAGGGAGGGGCAGGGGAAGTGGTTGTTTGGCTGGTGATGAAAGATGGTGTACGGCTGCCGGAGAACAAAACAACGGCGACGTTCACTTGTCGAGTCAGGGTTATCAGATGCGGGAAGGAGAAAAACTCGCTGATTCTGCCGTGCGATGCGTGGAGAATGGACGGCGGAGGATATGCATGGAGATTGGATACGAAAGCAGCTCTCTCTTTAGGCCGGTAGGTAATGTAATATCAACTCATTCCAAAGGGTAAAGAAGTAAATCTATGTGCCGGCCACTAATAATATTGCCACCTTGCGTTTATGTACGTACAGAGGGCATGCACTGCATGCTTCTCTATCAGAAGAAAATTGTAAATATCCTTAGAATTTTGTTTTTTTTTTCTTGGGTAGTGGGTAAATGGAGTTTCTAGATTTTAATTTTCTTTGTTTTTCAAGGTGGTTTGGGTGGTGGCAGATTTACTTATGGTAGTTGTGTTGGCAACTCTCTGTTCTTTGGAGGAAATGTTGGGTTAGGGATTTGTTGAAATACAGTTTCTACTAGTAGTACTTATTTGAACCATGGAAACAGATGATCTTGTAACTACTAATCTGACTTCTGGGCTCTGTGTTCCTGTTTCTAATCTCTTTGAAATTTTGTTCGGCTGTGCTGCGTTGGTTCTTTTGTATATATGATCAGTTTATCAATTGAATTCGTTTGGTATAAGTTTGATTTGTTTCAATTTGTTTGCTACTATTGGAGACGAATTGGAACGGGGAACTTTAGCCCTTCTTATGAAGACTGACCTAAGTATAGAATAAAAGAGTAGTAGTAATATAATATATTTGTTGATGAAGATAAGATGGTAGAGATTGGGGAGGAAATTGAACGTGGTTGTTCCTGGTAGGGGAACGTACGGTTATCCCAATTTAAAATGAAGTGGAAGCTGAGGTTATATTCTTGGATTTAATTAATCTGTGTATACGCTAAACTGTTACAGAGAGAATTTTAAACTAATTACACCTGTGTCTAATTATGCTATAAAGGATGCATGGCACCTGAGTTTCGAAAATGGAAGTATTGGAGTGTCTTTTTACCTTTTTTTTTTCTTTTGCAATTAAAATTCAGTATGAGTGTGCCAATGCCGATTTATTCTCGGTCTATCCTCCTCATTCCAAGTGTCCCCCTCCGCCATCGACCCTACAGTACGTTATTCTGAAGTTCAGCTTTCGCTCCCCCGGATGACCGTGGTTTTAGATTTGGGGAACAATATACTCTGTTTATTTCAATTCTAAGTGTCTCAGTTTAGCCGACTTAAAAAGAAAAATTGTAAATTTGTCGAGCAACGTGAAGAATTAGTAAAATGTTGAAATTGAATAACTTTCTCTACAGCATAGAATTTTAAAAAAATAAAAGGAAATTTTTTAAATTTATCTGTCGAAATTGAGGAACGCAAATATTATTATTTAAAAAAGTAAAATAATTAAATTGCGATCAGAGGGGTGTTGTGTTTTTTTTCCTAAAAGAGTCTTGTCTTTCGCGAATGGAACAGGATACGTTTTCTGAACGGTGTTGGGCGGAAAGGGAAACCGGATAGGCGTTCCCTTCAATTTCCCCAAAGTGTTGAATTGTTTGAAGACGCCAAGCGGGGCGATATTCCTGCAAGCTTTTTCCTGTGTTTTAAAGTGGTGATTTTAATTTTAATATAACTTTATAACTTTAAAAATTTATTATTATTAAATAAAATAAATAATAAAAATTTTTATTTTATTATAAAAATTTATTATTATTAAATAAAATAAATAATAAAAATTATTATTTATTTTAAAATAAAGGAAGTATATTATCGAAATGAGACTCATGTAATCAACAAATTAATTTGTTGGCCCATCTGGTGGAGAGATTAATTAAGGGGCCAGGTTTATATGTTTAACTACTCGCTATGTTCATTTTTTATTATTTAGTATATTAAAAAATAAATTAACGTATTAAAAATATTTTTTTATTATTTTTATTTGTCCACATGCATCAAGAGAGAGAAAAAAAAACTTTTACACTTTAACACATTCTCAAATTCTTTTTCAAATCCACTAAGTAATATGATTTTTATGATAAAATATGTATTATATTTTATTATTTTTAAAAGAAATTATTTTCTAAAATGAATGCAAATTGTGTAAAGGTAAAGCGAACAGAAGTAGTAATATAACTTTCTTGCTAGATCATAATAGAGGTTGGATAAGTAAAAGTACAACAAATTTTAGATTCAAAACAAGAACCAGTTTGCTAGCTGCTAGATGCTTTCGATAGATGCTATTATTTGTAGTCTTAGTACTACTACTAATCTTATACTGTTATTGTGAATCTCTATTCCTTTCAAATGTAATGGAATGATCTCCCAGAATAGGCAAAATTACTTTGAGCAAATGTACACAAAAATGGAGCTTATTATTTCTTGATGTTGGGGGCAATGGTTCACATCCTACTCCGTGTATTAATGTTTTTTAGTTATATATATATATATATATTTATAGATTGAGACCTCCACCATCTAGGTGATGTTTCTTCGATGAAACAATACATCATTTGTTCAAGCTTAGATAGACATTCATGTTGGATATAAACGTATAAAATTCACTGATAAGGTGCTATTGCACGCCAGTTTAGTAATTTTAATGCAAAAGTACATTTGATTTTTTTTATTTTTCAAATTCGCACCTCATTTACTTGCCAGCAGTGAGATCATCATGAGTCTAATTTATTTATAAATAATGGATTGTTATCTTTTAACCACTAGTTTTTCATAAGAAAATTTGAATTATTAGTTGTAATGTCTCTCTCTCTATATAGTAGGAAATGCCAATTGGAAGTGAAGCTGGAGTGCGGTTGGTGACCGATGAGTATCATATCGTGTCGCATCTAAGTATCATTACAATGTAAGATTCAAGCAGGGGGGCTAGAACTCATTACAATTTCCAAAATGGGCTTTGTATGGAACTCTTTTTTCTCTTTTTTCACACTTCCTGTGGGAATATATATAGTTGGCAAGAACTGACGAGCTATGGCCCAATCCCAATGTCATGCTCATAAGACCTGTCCCGTTAGGCCACGGTTCTGATCTAAAGACATATGATGACTTTACTTCTCGTAAGAGGTTGAAAGACGTACGTAGCAATGGCGGGATTCCAAAGTAGGTACTATTGCTGATCATGCGACAGGTGACCCCTTCTTTTTTGCAAGTGTCGTCGTTCAGTGGCAGATGTTGCATGCATCTGCCGCTATACATGTGGCTATTGGCACCATATATGTTAAATAATAATGGCACTCAATCCCTAAAAAGAGGGACGACACGTACTGGTCATGTATTGCGGTCATCAAGTCTAGATACGGGCGATGAGTTTGCTTGGGGTGAGTACGTGTATCACTCAAATGAGATGTCCCATGTGCTTGGTTGCGGCGGGGGCGTAATGGAGGACAGCATGGAGGCAGTTAATTTGTGTTCAAGCGGCAACTTACAAGTTACATCGATTATTTCAATTTGTTGTTTGGGCTACGTGTTGATTATGTGTATGTATAATCAAATTTCGTTATTATGATGAAATATTTTTTTATATATAAGTTTATATTTAATTTTTAAATTTTATTAATTATTATAAATAAAAGTATATAAAAATTTTAATTTAATAATTTTTTGTACTAAAAAAAAATATACATGTTAATTAATTTCATCAAAAAGATTATAAAAATTTTGAATATAAAAAGGATAAAACAGATAAATATAAATGTAAAAATAACAAACACGGATGATCTTTTCTTGTAAAGTTATAGTCTTAATTGATGCGTTTCATTTGCATATAATTTTTTTCCTTTTCGATATTCACACTTGAAATGAAATTATTATGTGCATAACATTAATGATAATTATCATAGATATTTTAATATTTTAATTTTGCACATAATATATTATTTATAAAATATTATTACATAATATCTTAAATATTTTTATAAAGAGATAATTTTATATAGAGTGTACTGCTATAATTATTATTATTGTTATAAATATAATGATATTACAGAAAAGTAAAATATAATCTAAAAAATTGCTTATGAAAAAATCAGACTCTTATAGTAAAATATATTATAACGAATGAATATTATAACGAAAATTGATTACATATTAATATATAATTTCTCTATCTTAATTTATATAATGTGAAAATCTTTTGTAATCTATTCTAAAAAGTAATATTATTCATTTTTATTTAAATAATAATTTAACACTAAAATTTGTTATGTATCTTAAAGTTAAAACACTTTTTCTTATATTTTTATAAATTAAATGATGCTACATGAACTAAAACAGATTAATATAACCTCCCAATACTGTTATCCAGTATTTCCTTTTATTACAAACTAAGAGGACGACTCCCGATACAGGCTATAGGATCATTTTCACCTCCTCTATTACAATTGATGATAATTTTATGGTTGTCTTTTACGTGTTTCTATTTTTTCTCTTTTGATCGATGATTTACAGCTCTGTATAATATGTTTCCTTTTGTTTTTCATCAGCTTTTAACTTTTTTTAAAAAATTTATTTGAGTGTTCCACAAAATTAAAAAATATTTTTAAGTTAATATAAATTAAATATTATAAATATTGATTTATTTCAACTTATTATTTTTCGATTTAAAAAAATATAGGATTTCACCAAGAATATTATAATCCGTTTATTTTTAGTGCTAAAAGCTTTAAATGTTTTGAAATAATAAAGGAAGAACAATAATATTATAGAGAAAGAGAGAAAGAGAGAAGTTTTTATTTCTCTTGATGGAATGAAATATAATGAAGGAGAACACCTCTATTTATAGAGATAATTCCTCTTAATTTTTCTCCAAAAATAGACCTTTACTAGAATATAAATACACACATTCATTATAATACAAATACCTTTATAGACATTCACCATAATACAAATACAACTATGACACTCCCCCTTGAATGTCTATTTTATAGATAATGTGTCTCGTTAAAACCTTACAAGAAAAAATCTAGTGAAGGAAAAAAAGAGTACATATATCTAATAATACGCATTTTGGCTGCCTCGTTAAAAATCCTACAAGGAAAACCCAGTGGGACAAAACCTCGTAAAGGAAAAAGAGTACAACGTGTACTAACTCCCCCTAATTAGAACATCCTTAAATCTTTGCATCCCGATCTTGTGCACCATCTTCTTTAAAGTTGCAGTTGGTAGAGTTTTGGTGAATAAATCAGTCATATTATCTTTTGAACGAATCTATTGCACATTGATATCACCATTCTTTGGAGCTCATCTATGTAGAAAAACTTGGCGAGATGTGCTTCATTCTATCTCCTTTTATGAATCCTCCCTTTAATTGTGTTATGCATGCTGCATTATCTTCACATAAAATTGTGGGTACTTTGTCACATTTCAAACCATAGTTTTCTCTAATGGGATGCATCATGGACCTCAACCACACACATTCTCTCCTTGTTTCATGAATAGCTATTATCTCAGCATGATTTGATGAAGTGGCTACGAGAGACGGCTTTGTAGATCTTCAAGATGTGGCAGTACCTCCACATATGAACACGTATCCAATTTGAGATCGAGCTTTATGCGGGTCAGATAAATATCCTGCATCAGCATAACCAACAAGATCGAAACCGCAATTGTTAGAATAATATAAGCTCATATCAGTAGTCCCTTTTAGATATCGCATTATGTGTTTGATCCCATTCCAATGTCTCCTAGTAGGAGCAAAACTATATCTTACTAATAAATCAACCGAAAAGACTATATCAGGTTTTGTAGTGTTAGCAAGATACATTAGTGCACCAATTGCACTAAGATATGGTACTTCAGGATTAAGAATTTCCTCGTTCTTTTAAATCCTTCAAGAATTTTCATATATCATTCAGTCTATCTAGACATAAAAATAATTTCATTATATGCATATCAAGTGTTTCATGTATTGTCAGTCGCATTCTTCCATGGCTAACCAGACACCATTTTTTTTCTCTCTATCCTCTATATTTCTGTGTTTATTTTTTATATATTTTTTGTATCACGAATGATGCAATCGTTACACGAGCGAATGAATACACATGATACAAGAGTGAATTGATATAAGCCAAATTATAAGAAATGGGTACAATTTAAATGCGCATATATACATATATACAATCAAAATAACATATCATAATAAAGTAATTAATACAAATACCATTAATGTGTATCGATGAATCTATTAACTCAATGTATAAGATTTATCACATTTAATTTCTGTAAAAAAGAAATACTCATAAAATATTGTTTAAAAAAAAATTAAACATACTAGTATGAAAATACAAAATATAAATATGAATCATAGATTTTTTTTAGAGTTCTATTATGTGTGAAAATATTAAAAATTCATGACAATTTTATTTAAGGATAAACTGCAATTTTAAAATAGACAATCACTTAAATATTTCAACTAATTAATAATGTATTTGTATTTATCTACAAGGATACCCAAATAAATACATTATATGATTATATTAAATATAGCTATAAATAATAAATAATAATAATATTTCTATATCAACCTACTTTCGATCATAAAATTATCATTTATGTAATTTTGTCTAATAATAATTAAAAATGCAAATGCATGGGCTTTTCTATATTTCTCGGACATGGGCTTATCAATATTGGATGCATGAGTATTGCGTGTTGCATTAGTCCAGACACGAGGCCCAACAATTCTGACCCTATTATATTTCAAATCTATCAAAACATACAAATGGGAGAAATTGTCAAATAGCCCCTTACCAGACCAGTAATTAAGCCCAAATTTTCATGGCCTAACGGGTTCTTTAGGGTTTAGCCACGATCTCAAAACTATTCAATATTTAGCCTTTCTTTAATGAGGAACAAATATTTGAAGAGAAACACCTTTTATGGAGCAAAGGTACAATTCTTTCATAAGAACTGAATAACAATGCTTTCTTCTTTCTTTATTTTTCCCTTTTTCAAAACTTTAAATATTATTTTCTTTACGGAGAAAAAGGTACAACATAATGATTTTTGACGGTATACACGCCATATAACCAAGACTTAAAAATTAAATAATTTTTTTTGACATTAATGTTTCAGGCAATAGTATGGATAATAAGAAGGGCTGATCAATTTCTGTCCACTCACATTGCAATAGCAGTTAATGGGTGCAAGTTGAGCCCATGCTGTCGAAGGCCCAATTAGTGCGAGAATGCAAGGGGAAACTGGGGGAAGTTCATGGATACCCGATTTTAACGTCACTTTTTAACATGTATTCATTTTAAAAATCGTTTGCATATTCTTAATAAAGTTTAACTTTAGATATAATTTTTTATGATTGAAATTTAGACACTTTGTATGTTACTAAAGTTTAGTTATTTTATTTGACGTTAATCATTTTTGCTTGAACATCAACTATATATGCATGAACTTCAAACAGAAATGATTAAACACAGGTAAAATGACAATAACATTATTTTCACGTAAAAATGAATACTTCATTCTTATTACATGTGAAACATTGTATAAACTTTAACTGCCCTCTCAAAAACTTATCATCCCACTGATTTATTTATTTTTTTAATAGAAGTTTATAATGAACTCCTTAAATTTTCTAGCTGAAGTAACGTCGCATAAGTCCCCGTTATAAAATGCAGTTGTTATCTGTGTAACAAATGAGGCACATCTCTTTAGATTGAGGCCTTACTACGAACTTTCTTTAAAAAGATTAAAATATCTTAATTTTAATACATATTTAAATATTAAAATATTTTAATTATATTTAAATATTGAATAATTATGATGATTTATTTTCTCAAAATCTGAATGTAAATTTATCTTCTTTTCTTTTTATTACTTAAGTTAACAAGTATAGAAATCAAATAAAATAATTAAAATATTATATTCCAAAACTATTAGGTTGATATGTGGTGTTGGTGACGGGCTAGTAATAATTTTAATGGCTAAAATGATTGGTAATAATAATAATTTTGAAATGAGTTTGATTTTTCTTATGAGAAAAGTGGCAAAAGGATCCAAGTTGGAAAAGGCATAGATGCATTGGCTCAACATGTTGAAAATATGACAAAACCAGCCTACGTTTAAAATGAATTTAGAACATTTTGTTTTTCCTAAAATTAAAAAAAGTGATAATATATACCATATCGGTAATCCTTTAAGTTAATCAATGAATTTATTTATATAGTTGAATTACGATTTATTTTAATTTAATACATGATAAAATGTTCTTATTAGATATTTTAGATTAAAATTTTGAAAAGTGTCTATGCATGTTTTTAAGCTCCCATTATATAGAAAACTTAACCACTTAAAATATATCATCATCATTAGTTATACGCATTAGCCTCAATAAATTGTAAAATTTAATGCATGTTCAATTAAGACTAATGTATATAATTAAAGGAAGTCATTTTATATGGTTAACTTATTACCTAAAGACCTTAGAGAAAACACATAGATTTTTTTAAAAAAAATATTGTGCTCAAAGTGTTTTGTAGGAACGGTGTTTTCAAAGGCATTTTCAGGGCGAGTTCCGGAGCGGAGCGTATCAAAAACACATTGGGGTGCACGTAGATCCATAAAACATAACTTCCAGAATTTGGGGGGCAACTCCTGAATGTAAAAACGTAAGTTTCGAGCGTTAAATTTGATTTTTATTATTTTAAAAGTATCTTTTTATAAATAATATTTTTATTACTGGTGTAATGATATTTATACTTTATGTTATCATTTTTCATATTGTAGTCATTTTTTCTAGAATATATCAATAATAAAAACAACTTTTATAGAAAATGATGTTATAAATATTTTTTTTTTATGATTATGCCTAAAAATGATAGGATGGAGATTTCATAGCCCTATTCTCCTGAGAAACATTATCTATATTTTTATATTGCTTTACAATATTTATCCTTATCCTTATTTAAAATATATATAAACAATAATAAATGTAGATATTATTATTATTTGAGATTGAGAAGAACTACAGGAGATCGATGATGATTTTATTTTAAAAATTATCTCGACTATTAGCATTTTTTGTTGTTTTGTTATCTTTCTCAAATAATAATTATAATTTTTTTTATATTATTGGGATTTGTTTGAATTTATTTGCAACATTATTATAAATATTATTTTTGCTTATTTTTCTTAGAAATAAAATTATAAAATTGAAAACACCTTGTAGATCAATAAGACTTACGCCCTGTATCTCAGGGCTTACGTCTCGCCTCGCGCCCCCGTCTTTTAAACTCCGAGTAGAAATAATTTATCATGTATTTAAGTGCTCAATTGGAAGATGCCATAATTCGAGTTTCTTAATAAAATTCATTGGCAACTTTTAAAAAGATATCAACATATAACTATATTTTAAACTCTTTATACTTCCTCTCTCTCAATTATTTGAATGTGTTTGACTGACATGAAATTTAAGATTAAAAACTGTAAACACCTATGGTCCAAGATAGTCAGGTATCGCCTTTTAGAGATAAACTAAAAAAATATATCGTGTAAATTGGGACAGAGAAATTAGTTGACAGAATTTTTCATCGAAACAGTGTTGATTGAGAGAAAAATCCAATAAATAGTTTGGCAGAACTTTTGTAATCAAAATAGCAAAAACGCATAACTGATAGAGCACTTTTAATGTACAACTTTCACATCAAAAAATAAACGGTCCATCAAATGTATTTGTTTTCACTAAAAGTGCTCTAACATTCATGAGCCTTTGATGAATTTTTAATTTTTTTGGAAAAATGTTCGTCCTTTCTAAAGCGCCTTCAATCTTATTTTAAACTTTTAAAAATCAGAGAAGTTTTTTTTTTTGGCATTAATAACATGTACTTTTATAATTTTTCAGATTCTTCAAATTTTAAAATACATATTGAAGATAAGTCTTTCTTCAAAATTTAAAATATTAACTGAAGGCACATAACTGCTAAAACATTTTCAATATAAATATATTGAATGAGCTATTTATTTTTTGACCTTAAGTTGAACAAGGAAAAAGCTCTACCAATCATACATTTTTGCAATCTTAATTTGCAATCTTAATTGCGAACATTCTAACAAATCCATTTGTTAAATTTATTTTGTCAATCAATACTATTTCGATCAAAAATCCTAGTTGACACGTACATTTATTTACATCACAAATCTGTGCTGGTGATAGATTTGGTGCAGAAAAAGTTTGTCTACAATACAAGAATAGAAAGGTTAAAGGGCCGGCCCATCATGTGATTTTCCTCAATTGAACAAGCCTGCTTTGATCCCCCATGCATAAGAGGTCCAACACACACACTCTCTCTCTCTCTCTTTAGAAACCCAACAGTAAGTCGGTTGCCGTAACAATTGACGCACGTGGACTACTTATGTTGGACCCACTTGCCACGTCATATGGCAGAAAAATATGGTCAAATATCTGTCAGTCGAAAAATTGTGACAACAAATCACTGACATAAGACTTCACGTCACTTGTGTTAATTTATTATGATTAAATGATATATTCCTTCTGTAATTGTGTTCCGTTTACGTGGACAACAAAATTGTATTTATATTAAATTATGTTAATTTATCGATAATTAAATAATATATTAAGTTGAAAATTAATAAAATAAAATTTATTATTAATAATAATAATTTATCATGATTAAATAATATATTGAGTTGAGAATTAATAATTTTATATTTAAAAGAAATTTTGTTACACTTCATATCTTACCTTCTTCATTTTTTTTTAATTAAAACGGAGTAATTATCATATTATATTAAAAATAAAAAATATCTATCTTAAAAGTTAAATTATTATTTTTATCTTTACGATAAATTAAAATATATATAATAAAATATTAATATTTAAAATATATTAAAAATCTAAATTAAATAGTAATAGTTAATTCACGTTAAGGGTGAATGAATAAAAAGGTTCACTAGAAAGTCCAAAAGTTAAAAAATTGAAAAACTAAAAGTTACTCCTATTAATTATATTATTATATTATCGTATTATTATATAAGTGGGAAGCTCTTAAGTTAAATGTTGATTATTATTTTGTCCTTTAATTTAAAATTATTTCAATAATATTTTATGTATCAAAAAATAAATATATATTTTAATAAATATTATTAGACTATTAGATTAAATAAAAAAATCCATAATTGTCATAATATAGAATTAATGATTCATTTAATTTACGTTATTTCACTTTATTCAAATTTAATTATAATTATTTATCATCATCTTCATCGGAATGTAAAAGAAATTCAAAGCCATAGTATCATAGTTATTTTTTTATTTAATTTTTTTTATTATTTTTCTAAAAGATTTATATCTATGTTTTCTACTAAAATATTTTGAAATACTATTTGGTTGAAAGTAAAAATATCATTTAATATTTGATGGGTATTTTAGCCATTTATCTTTTATTTCACGAATTTTCACTTTTATAATTTAATAATTGTATTGAAATATGAATATTATAACTCATTATTTAATTTCTCTTTTTAAAAAAAATTCAAATATTTTTTAATTTAGTCAGTTATTATTCACACACACACTCATACACATACACACATATATTGTCACACCCCGCCTTGGGGGGTATGACTGGCACCTGATGCCCTACTAGGACCTGAACTGCTGGACTGCTAAGCCTGGGCACATCTGGTGCCTGGCTGGCTCTAACTCATATTTCTGGAAACAAAGGGCTATATAACAGCTGTAAACACAGCCCCCGGCCCATTGGCCTATAGTCTCCTGTACCTGTACTAACAGCTGACCAGAAACATATCAATTCAGGGAAATCTATGCGGGCCGACAAGACCACCATGCTGTCTAGTTATCTATAACTCAATCATGAAGTACTAAAAAGCTACGTGACCGGCAAGGTCACCACTACTGGCAAACTATGGCCCCACACGGCCATCATAAAAGAAAGAAAGGGTACTAACAGCTATACAACTGCACGGCCTCACACGACTGGCTCATCTGACCACAGGGAGATATACACAGACTGCAAGCCTCTAGGAATAGCAATAGAAATGATCAGGACAGGGCCCCAACCTACCCGTACTATACAACAAAAGAAACTGAAATACACCTCTGGAATTCAGTCTCCGGATGACAGGAGCTGAATACTCGATCGCTGACAGGAATCACGTAGTATCGCCTGCTCGTCTATGAGTACCTGCAGGCAAGTAATGCAGCGCCACACCGGGCGTCAGTACCGCTGGTACTGAGTATGTAAAGCAATAACTGAAAGCAAAATCTGAAAACAACAATGTAACTGATAAAACTGAAGTAGGAAGAAACAGATTAACTTGTCTGATAATGTAAATCATACCTTCTCTCAATTATACTGGATGGGATAGGAGTCATACCTGGAGACATATCCCTCTACTGCTGATCTACTCGTATCTAATGTAACATGGCATAACATGAAATAACATAACATGACACACACAAATCTTACCCGGCCCCCATAAGCCGGGAGGTACAACCAGCACAAAATCTACACCCCTACTCCGGTCGTCCTATCTCCTATAACCCCATAAGCATCCTGCCGGTCCTCTGGGTATGCACTTGGGCTCGCTGAGCCCCTGACTATAACTACATCTGAGTCCGGAGGACTCCTGAATCAACACCCGGGCGTATCCGCTCGACGGGGGTGTATAAAAGCCGACCAAGGCAAAATATGGGGAAAACTGGCATCCCATCTTCGTCCTCTGGGGGACGGCATACCACTTCGTAGAGAGACGTATCCTCGTCCTCTGGCGGACGAGTCGATACAGCTATTAACCCTGGGGCGGTCATGGATGCTAGGTAGTCCAACCCCAAACAATACAACGATCTCAACTAGTAATACTGTCTGCATATCTCACATGCTGAGGCTAATAGGGGTAAAGTATCGTGTATATTACATGCTGAACTAGTGATAGTAATCTGTACGTATTAATACATGCTGAGGCTGGTAATAATATATGTATAAATTTAGTCTTCTGCCAAACTGTACTGGGGCGAATGCTATACAAGATAGTGTTTCTGCTGAAAACTATGTTGTATACTGAGTTTCTGTATTAACGTGATTTCCTATTCCTAACATGCTTTCTAAACTTCATTTTAGCCTGCTATTCTATTTCTGAGGTGCTTTACGGATATTGCATCGCTTTACGGAGTTTTAACTAAATACAATAATATCTTAACCTTTCGTATCACATCACATACTGAGCAGTTTCTAACACTTGTGTTAGAATCTATGTCATACTAGTAAGTTTCACGCAAGTTACAACTTGATGCTTCTAATACCGTATCGACATTCACAATAAACGTAACACTTGACTTCTGAACATTCTACTAGCCTGCAAATTACTATACTGTACCGATATTACTTAACTTGCCGAGGGAACTAGTTTTACATACCTTATCCTTGAACTATTTGTCTGTCGAATGAGACTCGGCCGGTACTTTAGCTATTTTCTCTCAACTGCATTCATAAATATGTCAATTAATATTAAATACCGGTTTACTTTAAAAGGCAACGTCACTTTCGATATAGTTTGTAGCCTAAACTTAGGCTTATCGAAAGACGGTCGAAAACTCGCTATTTTTCAGCGGTCCAGAAGGGAGAAATATTCACTTCACAGCTACGAACACATAGACACTAATTTAGAGCAATTCCACTTACCTTAGCTCGGTGGCTCGACGATTCGTCGGTCGTATTTCACGAAACTGAATCCGTAGGAATGCTCTCTGCTGCTAAATATCTCAGTATCTGAAGTTAATTTGAATTTGGGCAACGTTTAGCAGCGTAATCGGTCGAAAATTATATAATTTCTTCGTTCCTATTCCTTCTCCTGCGTTTGCTCTCTGTTCTCTGGAAATTATAATATGTTTTTATCATTTAAAACCGGAGTGGGCTTTATATACTTGGGCCTGGACAAGGCCAACGTGTCACGGAGCCAACGCGGAGGCCTCTCCTCCGTGACACGCTGCCATCGCGGAGGGGCTCTGCCTCGGCTCCTTCCGCGATGGTTCGACAAGATTCTCGTCCGATCTTTTCCCGGGCCTTTCTCCAGCACGTATAGCCTTCAAATATGCTTAACCAACGTGCGAATAGGTCGTCTAGGTGCCGGGAATTCTACGGGGTATAACATATATATAATGAGATTCTTTTACTATTTGGTACAAAAGTCGGAGTATTATTTAAATGTAGGGCAAAATAATTGTTCAATATTTGATGGATTGATATGTGGGACCTCCCACTTTTAGTATAATACAAGATGATATGATTCAAATATTATTATTTAATTTAGTTTTGATTCAATAAATAATAAAATATTTATTATTTAATTAAATATTTAAATAGTATATTATATGATTTAAATATTACTATATTAATAGATATTTAATTTAGTTTTGATTCCAAAAATGATAAAATATTATCATTTTATTAGATATTTAATTTGATTTTGATTCAATGAATGGTAAAAATATTATTATTTTATTATATTATAGGGGCAAAATGGTAATCCAATTTTTAAGATAGGGACTTCCCACTTTTAGTATAATATGATGATATATAGCTTCAACAAGAGTTAATGAGGATATTATTTTTCTCATTTCTATAATAAATTTATATTAATGACCATTTGATAAAATATTTTCAGATAAATGACTATCATATAAGCAACTAATATAATTTATTTGGGTGCATATTAGAAAGTAATACCTTGAATTTCTGTCAATTTTGATTGATTATAAATTACATTTATCATCTGTCAACAACAATATATTGTTCTAAATATATCATCTAACAAATCTGCACGAGCTTATATGAGATACACGTGCGTTGCACGTGTCAAAGACTAGTTATTATATAAGTGAGAAGCCAAAAAGTGAAAGTTAGATCACCATTTAGCCCTTTCACTAAATTAAAATTTAATTAAATACATAATTGAATATTAATATTTTATCATATCATAAAAATAATATGATAAATATAATAATATAATAATATAATAATAAATATATAAACAATACATAATAACAAATAAATAATAATAATAATAATAATAATAATAATAATAATAATAAAACAAATAAATAAATAATAATCATATTATTATATAATTGAGAAGTAAAAAAATAAAAAACTAAAATACTAAAATACTCTTCACATTGAGAGACATATCATATATATTATATTTTTATTAAAAATAGAAAATAAAAAAATTAAAAGTTAATAAATCTAAATGTCCATTAGAATAAGTTAATAGAGTTTATTATCCTTTAATATGAGTACAATAGTCATTTCCATTCACTTTCTTTGAATGAGAAATAATTGGCATGAAATTTCCTGCCAATCCCTTACTGCAAAGTCAGTAACGTAGTCTCTTGACTTTCTTTGAATTACTTTGTATCTTCTAATAGTTAATGCAAGGATATCATTTATTGATAATTCATTATTATTTAACTGTTAGTTTATTATTATTTTTTCACAAGTGTTTGTTTATTTGTTTTTTATCGCGGTCATAATCATGAAGTATTTAAAAGCACATAGGAGTATAAATTTTATTCTTTCATCTTTCCCGGTTATAAAATATTTTCGCAGACTTTTTACATCATACATTTCACATTATAATGACACGTCAAATTGTCCATATTGTATCACATTTCTTTTGTTTTTATAAAAAATTTACTTTATCCCAAAAGATTTATTTATTTTTTCACTTGCAGTACCACAATCCGCAATATCACAAGTTACTTTTTTTTTCCCCTCAATACTCACTCACACACACATAAACACATAACACAGTTATATATCTGGTCTCTTTTCTTTATATCTAGTCCATGTTTCATAATTTATTTTGTGAAAGATTAATATTTACAGGTTAACTTTCTTTCATATCTTCAGTTTCTTATTCAATAAAAGAAAAGAAAATGAAAATCATCCCTTTACTAATAGCTAAAATTTGGTGCAAAAGCATGTAATTTTGAGTAGAAAATGATGAATTTTGAGGTATGAAGAAAAAATAAAGTCATTTTTTTAGCTTTGCATTTGCAAATTATATCTGAAAGTTTTCCTATTATATTGAAGGATTTTTTTGTTTGAATTTAAATTTTTTTATTCTTCAATTTAGTCTTATAATTTGTGATTTCTTTTTAAAATAATTTCTAACTTTTATATCACTATTTTGAATTCTTCATGGGTCATAATTAGTCGTGCTAATTTTTATCATACAATTATACTTATATAATTTGATTAACATTTATTTTATTAAATTTATAGATAAAAGAACTTAGAATTTTAAATAAGTTAAAACATATAGGTGTAATTATGAATATATATTAATTAAATATTTCAACAACTATCTCTATCACAAATAATTATAATTATTGTGTAGGTGTACAATATGAAATTGAAATGCTCTACTGCTCATTCTAAATATAAAAAAATACGTTGATCGAATATATGTACAACTTCTAAACAATAATACTTTCGTTCAATAACAACTTATTGATATATATGCGGCAGTAAAAAGGAGGAGACTCTAATTTTTAAAAAATAAGGCAATAACTTTAAGGCATGAAATATTTGTAATCATACTTGATGTTCTTAAGACTCGTATTTAACTTATATATCATTCAAGACATATAAAATAAGAAATTATTGTCAAGTTAAGTAGTTGCTATATCATAAGAATTACACAATAAGGTAGGTTGAATATTAATTTTTATATTCATTTGATAGCAATTTTACAATATGATTATATTTATGCAATGATAATAAATATCGAACGAATAAGTTCATCTTCATTAGTCTAAACTCACATTTCCCCCCCTTCAATTTCTATGCAATTCATGACATAGCTATTATAATATATATGTAAAACATTTGTTCTAATTGACACGAATACACGTACATCACGCGTGTTCGAAAACTAATTGTTACTATAAATAATCACTATAGTAAATGTGATTAATTTAAAAATAATCGTGGCTTTTCTTTTACCTAAACGATTTTTCAATTATTAGTTGTCTTCCATCTTTGTCCTTTAATCTTTTCGCCGTATAGCCCTTTTAATATTCTTTTTTCACCCCTTGTATAACATGCTTGTGTTTAAACCATTTCAATATTCATTAGTGATATTAATTTTTCCCTTGCTGCTCATCAACATTAGTTGCAGGTAAATGCAACATTTACTATATTTTTTTTGTTGATGAGAAAGGATATTTTCTTTAAATTTCTGAGGAGATTGTGCTTTACAGTGACAATAGAATTACTTGAATACATGTTTATTATTAATCTATTAGATCTTGTATTTTTTCTTTTTCAAGTTTTGTGTAACTCATTAGAAACTTATTTGAATATTATTTATATTATTTTAAAATATCTGTACCGATTACTAAAAGACACACGTGCGATGCACGTGTTTAAATATTAATATTATATTATATTGCTAAGCTTGTACAATTAGAGCGATAGATACATTATCACTATCACGTGTAGTGAAAAATTGCGGTTTTCAAACCTAGTTAGTGTATTACATATAGATATATCTACTAGTTTACAATATGCGTTCTCTTTTTTGTCCGCCTCATACGCTGCCATGGCAGACCCAAGAGGTGTTAACAAAATAGATAGTTAGATGATAGCTTGGAATTTAGCTTAGCCAAATCGTCCGCAAGTTGGTTTCCTTCTCAAAAGTTATGTAGGAGCGCTGGATTCTGCAACTTCCTCGATACTGATCTACATTCATCCACAATAAAGTGGTAAGTTGGGTGATTTTTTTTTAGAATTTGTATAACCTCAGTAGAGTTAGTTTCCACTTCAATTGGGTAGAAGTTCGCCGCTAGTATTTGGCCTTGGTGTAGTGCATGTAATTTTGACATTGTGTGATTATATGCATGAATTTGTTTGCAGTATCCTACGATTCAATCTCTAGTGGAGTTTCTAATAGGCTGCAGACTTTTAGGTTTTCCTCATGCTGATTTAAAAGACCTTCAATTATAAGGCGTAGTAATGAGGTATTGCGGATTCAGCTACGGTCTCAATAAATGCTTAAGATTGTCAGTCCGGAGACCATGCTACTCCTCGAGGGTAAAGTTTGCTATCCTTTAACATATTCTACCCAATAAAGTTACATGAAGAGGTGGAGTAATCCCTCGTGCCGTATTCTACTATCTCATAAGAGACAACAAGTAGGTAGGAGGTCAACATGTCTGCTTGGCACCTCGAGAGCATTTAGGTAAATTTATATGAAATTAAACTAAATTGATTGGCTGAAAAAGTATTTAACTATAGTTGCAATACAAATATCATAGCGACTTGACCAATTATCTATGCTTATCTCGTTACTACATAATTCAAAAACTTTTCTGAAGAAGTGGGTCGCATCTGACTTTTTTTTACTTTTACTTTTTACGGGTTGTTTTGCCTTGCTTGTACTACTTTTTGATTTAGTTTTGCGTAAAAAAAATAATATAGATTAAGGATTAAAAGTTGCATTCAAATACGTTAACCGATTTCATAAAATTTTAATTTTACGATCTCATAGAAAAATATTTAAAAATCTTTTTCGTCATTTGTTATGCAATTCGAAAGTTTATATATGATTAGCTTTTTAAATGTCTTTATCTTAATTGCTCACATTGCTTCTTTTGAGATTTTAATTAATTATTTTTACTTCAAGACTTCTCATTAGAAACCGAACCATCCAATGAATTGTGAATTTATATGTTTAAATCATTTTTTATTTTTATTTTTAAAATTTTTAGTTATAAGTTGCTAAAGCACCAACAACATGTCTTCTTGAGCCGTTTAGACAGACAACAACTCAATGTGATCGTTTGTTCATATAGAAATAATTTTAGTATTTTTTATATTTTGTGCTTTGATGTTGTTGTATTTTAAGAATTTATGTTTATTCTATTTTTACTTTGGGAAAAAATAACAGGGCAATATATAAATTTTCAAAAAAGGTAAAACCTGTTAGTGGGAAAATATTATAATGAAAGGATGCTTTGGTGTTGTTGTGTTTTAAGGATTTATATTTGTACTATTTTCACTTTAGATAAAAATAATCGGACAATGTGCAATTCTTCAAATAAACGTGAGATCGGTTAATAGGATTTTTTTTTAAAAATTATAATGAGAACAAAAAAAATATAGATTGCTAAAATAAAAGTACTGTGCATTTGAAGAGTAAAAGAAGGAGCAACAAAAATAAAAACTAAATAAGCAAGTAATATATAGGGAGAAAGGAAAAAAATTGAATATATTAGCTGCCTTTATAGTTTAAGATTTGGATTTTAAATAAGAAAACTAAATAGTATAATACGAAATTATTAAAAATAGTGAATATGATTCGTGCTTCGCGCAATTACAAAAAAAAATATTATTAAATAGTGGAGTATTTTTTATAAAGCAAAGAATTCTTATTTTTCATTAGATTTTTTATTACGTACATAGAGTGATAAGTAATGATAATTTTTTCTCTTAACGATAAAAATTAATCAGTAATCAATTAAACAATCTAATCGAAAAAATACAATTTGTAGAGTATGATCTTAAAATAGCATATATGACAAAAACTTCTAAAGATGTTATATATATGAATTTCGAATTTATGTCTAATCAATTTTACTTGATAATTACTCTCTAGTAATCATTTCATATTTCATTACAAATATTCATCCCAAAAGTAAAACTTTCTTATAACAATTAAAAAATACAAATAGTAAAGTTACTTTAATTTTCTATAAAGAAGACCGAAGTTATATCTAATCTTTTAACTCTTACACTTTAACAGACAAACAAAATGGTAATGACTATTGAGAAAAAGATAAGATCACGCAAATAAAGGTTCAAAAAGGATCATACTAAGCAAGTGTGCCCATATATTCTTAGCAAAATAAAGACCAACTATGTAAGTCAACTGAATTACAGCTAAAATTGATTAAAACAATAAATATAAATGAAAAATAAAGAAGTGGATAATGAAAAGTATAGTATAAGCCTATAAAATGCTAAGAGATAGTGGATGATGAAAATATAACCCTACAAAAATAGGGGATTATAGAGCAACGAAAAAGATATTATTATGAAAAGTATATTTAATTTAAACTTTTAAAAATGGTTAGTTTTGCAAGCTACATTTTTTATATAAAATGTAAAAGTTTGAGTAATAAAAATGTGAAACTGGTTTAGATCATCTATAATATAAAAAGCAGACTTTAACCTTTTTTTTTTGTCATAGAAATATGTATCACATAATAACCAGTAACAATTGTGGTCGTCTTAAAAGAAAACATACTAACCAAAGGTGAACTTCTTGAAATTGATTAATATGAGAAGAAAAAATATAAAAGAAAATAATATAACTACATAAAAACCATACTTTACTGCCTAAAAGATTTGCTGTCACTTTTTTTATTCGTTTCAAAAAGAAAAAAAGATGAAGATATAAAAATAAAAAGCACCTCAATCCATCAAAGCTATTTATTTTCCAACTAAAAATATAAATCAAACTCAATTAATTTCATTTCCCGTCCTGCCGTAGCCATTGAAAGATTGTTCGCGGTAGAATCCCCGACTTTCATCTCCTTCCTCTTGAATAGTGTCCATCATCCAAGTTCTACATAAATTTTGAAAGCTTGAAAAAGGGCAAGGTATGAATTTTGATACGCCAAAAAAATAAAGTCATTCGTAGGAGTGGGTAGTCGAAACTTGAAGTGTGACTCCATCTATCTAGCAAATAATCTTTCACATAAACAATTTATCTGGTGTTATTACTATTAAATGTTGGTATGTAAAAATTAATAATATTTTTTTAAAAAAATCTCAAATCCAACAAATACACAGGTCGATCAACGTGCAAAAAACAATAAATCTAAAATCAATAAGATATGAGAAATTATTATAAACACAAAAGAAATAAAGTAACACCAAAAACTAAGAAAACAGAGTGGGAGAAATGATTCGTGTTATGGGAAGAAGAGGAAAAGGTCATAACTCAAGTCTAGCAAATACATAGACCGATCAACCTGCAAAAAACAATAAATCTAAAATCAATAAGATATGAGAAATTATTATAAACACAAAAGAAATAAAAAAATACCAAAAACTAAGAAAACAGGGAGGGGGAAAGGATCTGTGTTATGAGAATAAGAGAGAAAGGTCATAACTTAGTAGAGTTAATAGAAAATGTATTTGAGTTTGGAGGATTAATGACATGTCGATTACATAAGATATTTAAGGTATAACTATTTATAAATAAATGAGATAACTGCTAAAAATGAGTAGCTATTGGGATTCAAATCTAAATTTATAATATTCTCATAATTTTAATTTTTATTTAGACTGATGGTGTGAATATTTTTGAAATCTGCATCAACTTACAAAAATTCATTATAATAAAATAAAATAAAAAGAGATTTGAGTAGAATATTACTTTTCATAACAGTGATTATCTTGAGATATATCGTGAGAGATTTGAGTATAATAATACGTTCATATATGAGATCCCTTATGTAAAGGAAGACCAACACAATGGGTACCAGGAATAATTTATTTTTTAAGTTCATGTGGTGTATATATTTTTTAGAACTGCATCAACTTTGTATACATAACTTTCGAAAGAATAAGATAACTGTTGGAATTCTTAACTTATCACATAAATAGAAAAATTTAGGAAAAGATAAAAAAGAGAAAAAAGTGCCAATAACTTGAGTAATTTATCACATCATTAAATTAATAGAAAAAATTTATTTAAAATAGAAAAAAATATTCCAAAAAATCAGGAAAAAAGATAAATACAAATGAAAGCTTTAGAAGTATGCCACATAAGCACATCAACATCCTTCCTTTATATATGTATATAGATTTATTTTTATTTTATTTAGTGGAGGATTAAAATGGTAATGCAACTCTGAAATTGAGAATTTTTTACTTTTATTATGTTTTAATTTAATTTATTTTTATTATTATTTATTTATTTTATTTACTGGAGTTTGTTTAATGACATAACATTAATTAAATAAATGAAATAAAAATAATTTTAAAATAGATAAAAAAATTCAAAAAAATAAAAAAAAAGAAGAGAAAAATAAGAATTGAGGCTTTAGAGGCATACTCAACATAAATAATCCATTCATTCAAATTATCTCAAAATAATTAAAAACCGTTTGCTCATATTAATTTCTTCTATGTTTTATCATTTGGAACAAAATGAATTTAAAAGACGACAATATCTTTGTCATTTGAAGTTACTTTTTTTAATATTTAAATTGATGCAAATACGTTCTAATTAATTTCAAATTTACATTTAACTCAAAGTGTTTTATTTTTATTATTAGAAATTCAATTCCAATAATTATCAAATAAATAAATTATAATTAATCGAATTAATTATAAATTGAATTTGAGGAGGATCAATAAATTAACCCCACCTATTTTATTAAAATAATAGACGTTTTTAATCATAAAGGATAATGAATATTTTTAATTAGAAAATTAATACTATGGGATAATTGGGATTCAATAAGAGAGGAAAATAATTTTAAGCCATGGGCATTATTTGAAGTTTTTCCGTTTATAAGATTACGGCAAGAGTGCAACACAATTTCCCTCGGCGCGCGTGACTTAACTTCTTAATTAATGATTGCCGCGTAAGATTAATAAAATTTAACCCAACTGGAAAAACATTTTTACAGATCTGAAAAGTGTCCAACAACAATCACAGTCGCCAGATCTGAATCATACGGTCTGAAACAGAAAATCAAAGAAAACCGTCGGATTAATTAAGGAGCGGAAGCGTACGGTTGAGATTAGCGAATGAGCGGCGGGCTGGGCTGCAAAACAGCCTTTAAGTAGAGGGTGGCATCAAAGAGACCCAACAAAGACAATCTCGTAAGTTCTCTTTCTCTCTCTCCTTTTATATATTTTTTCATTTCATCTCTCTGTTTCTCTCTCTAGCTGTAGCTTTTTCTCTTTTCAAACAATTATTATTATTGTTCTCTCTCAATTAGCGGTGAAGAGGGGTTTTTTGTTCTAGGGTTTGGTTTGCTTCTTGATTTGTGGTGGTGGGTCTGACCCGAACCAATAAAGATCTCAAGCCTCTTTGGTTCTCTGCTGTGGGAGATCCAGGTTTTCAATTGAATGCTTCTTGTTTTTGCATTTTAGTTCAACCATTTTTAGGTCTTCAATTATAAAGGTAGGATCTTTTTCATTTAGGGTTTGTCTCGGAACGAAGGGAATTTGATTTGAGGTTAGGGTTTGTCTCTGAGCGAAGTGAATTTGATTTGAGGTTAGGGTTTCTATAAATCTGTTATTCTTTTACTTCTTCCCCAATTTGTTTGTAAAATTCATTGTTTGTCCCGAATAAATCAGACTTTTGTTATTGAGTTGCTATATTATCCTGAGATATCGGAAGGGCGAATGTTATCTTAATATATTGAACGAGGGGGCTAGACGACCAATTAATTCAACTCTGCATTGTGCGAAAGGGTGAAAGTTGTCATATACCAGTGCTATTGATATCTTTGATAGCTGTTGACCCGGCGAGTTCTCTTTGATAGTTGTTGGCTTATCAAGTTCTAGTGTAATTTGAGCGGATCAAATGTTGAAAAGAAATATCTGATATGTTCAGAATTGTGGAGTTATTCACATGGCACCTACTGTTCCAATAGATTACATTGGGCAGAGAGAATCTAAGAAGTTCTTTAAAAAGGATTCAGGTGATATGATGGGAAAATCACGCAAGGGTTTTAAAGGTTACTTGCCTGGGATTGTGCCTGATTTTCGTAATGCCATTGAGACAATGGCAGAATCTGAGGGTTTTGGGAGCTCAGGACGGGTTGATACTGAAAGGACTGCTTCGGAGGACTCTTGTGCACCTAAAAGGAAATCCATTTGTTTGAATGCTGATGGTCATGACCGATTTGGTGTACCTATTCAAGTAATGTCGTTGTCCAAGATGTCACGTTCTGAGAGAAAAGGATTGGGAATTAGGTTGAGGAATGAACTTGAACTAGTCAGGGAACTGCAGAAGAAAATTTCTACTGTTGGCTCTAATATTGGGGTTCTTTCACCTGCTAGCGATATTCAAAATTGCACCAATGGGCAGAGGAGGTCAGGGTCTGAGATATCTCAGCGGTATATGGCTGAAGCAGTGGTGCCTCCCGGGAAGAAAAAGGTTGTACCAGGAAGAAATGGACCTCTTACTAAAGGATCCGGAGCTAAGCGGCCTAAGCCAATGCAACAGTCCGTTCCATCAGATACCAGCATTGTCATGTTGATGAAACAGTGCGAGACACTGCTTAACAGAATGATGTCACATCAGCATGGTTGGGTCTTCAATAGTCCAGTTGATGTCGTAAAGTTAAAAATCCCCGACTACTTCACTGTTATCAAGCAACCAATGGACCTAGGAACCATCAGGTCAAAGTTACATTCGGGAGAATATTTGAGCCCTTTGCAGTTCGCTGCCGATGTGAGGCTTACTTTTAAAAATGCAATGACATACAATCCGCCAGGAAATGATGTTCATCTCATGGCTCAAACACTTAGTAAATTTTTCGAGGTTAGATGGAAACCAATAGAAAAGAAGATCCCTGTTATTGAAGAGGAACCTTTACCTTCTAAGTCGAGTGTTATCATGGAAACTGAAACTGATACTCCTCTAGCAATACCACCTTCAAAGAAGAAGAAAATTGCTCCACCGGAGAACAAGATTAAACCAGAACCCGTAAAGCGAGTCATGAGTGATAGTGAGAAACATAAACTCACCGCCGAGCTTGAAGGTTTACTGGCTGAATTACCTGAAAATATAATTGATTTCTTGAAAGAAAAAAGCTCGAATGGAAGTCAAGTTAGTGAAGATGAGATCGAGATTGATCTTGATGCTCTTCATGACGATGTCTTGTATGAGCTACGGAAGCTTTTGGATGATTATCTACTGGAAAAACGGAAAAATCAGTCGAAAGGTGAACCCTGTGAGATGGAGGTAAATATCATGTGGATGCTTAGTGTGTTGCTTCATATGCTATGTTGCATTAGTACACCTCCTTGTAAGCAAATTATGATGTCATATTCTTTGCTGTTCTACAGATTCACAATGAGTCTGGGTTCAGTAATTCATCCATGCAGCCATGCAAAGGTGAGGTTGATCAGTAGATGTGAAGAATTTGAGCTTCTGAGTTGATATGTGGGTTGTTAAAGTTTCTAGTTTCTGATTCCTTTGATTCTTTCCTTTTTTTGTTTTCTGTGTTTTTGTTCTATATACAGTAAATGATCCGGCAGATGAGGAGGTGGATATCGGTGGGAATGATCCACCTGTTTCAAGCTTCCCACCTGTGGAGATTGAGAAGGATAGAGCTCGCAGGAGCAATAAATGCAGTAGTTCAAGCAGTTCGAGTAGTGATTCCGGCTCTTCATCTAGTGGTTGGTGCTATTAAGAAAGTTTTACCTAACTTGTGGCCTTCTTCTGGCATGCTTATTATAAATTTAGTCATGGTAAATAATCAAAAGTTTCACTTGTTTCTTTATCCATATTCATGCTCACTGTCTCGTCGCATAATGAGACACCTGAGAAGAGGAGTACTTCAGCTATTACCTTGTTATTTTACTTGTTTTTGCAATTTCAGGAGCACTTTGCACGTGTGATATACTTGATATTTCTTAATTTATTCATTTCTTCAACTAGAACTTCTTCCATGGATCGGTGCAGGGGCTTGAAACTTAGGTATTTTTAGTTGTTTTCTGTGTGTTAAAAAGAGAATGAGGTGGAGAAGCGTAGAACAGTCGGCTGTGTGCAATGGCCCTTGGAGATTTCTCGGTTATTTTAAGAAAAAAAGGGAAAAATAGGATAGTTTATTGTTTGCTCATTTTTTTATGATTATCAGACATTATACGTGCTCCTGTGTTTCTAATTGGCTTGATGACAGATCTACGACCACTGTTTTTCTTACAATTGCCTCCCACCTTAATTTGTGTAGATACTAATGGTCTCGAGTATTTCCCGATGCCTACATTCTGACACGTTTGTGCATAGAATTGTGTTAGCAGCAAAAATAATAGATCCGGTCCTGCTCTTCCAGCATCATCAAACCTTGCATTGCATCCATATGGACACTGCTACCATTTCTACCATTCTACTCTGACATTTTGACAGACGTTCCAGAAGTATTTTGAGAAATTGTCTCAAGGCACCAAACCAGCTTAAATGCGATAAGAGAGGTCTACCGTATCCTCTTTGGTATGCTGCTTGTTTTTTTGATCTCAGCATATATGACATTTGGGTTTCCAAACTTTTTCCCAGACTTCTGTCTTTTCCACCACGAGATTCTATTGTAAACGCTATACCATCAAAACCTGCCCTTCTCTCTGTCACCAGGAAGAGAGTACTGAGATTGTGGTGCACTCATTTATTGATCATGTTTCTCCACTGTGTGGTCTGCATCAAATATGCATTTCTCTGTAGCTGCTATTTAGGAATGCCTTTACAATTGCTAAGCTCTGAAACCATCCTCCATTTTCTTAACAAAGAAAAGGCTACCTGTTTTATGGGTTTCCCTCCCTATCACTTTCTAGTTCCTGTTTTGTTTTTTAAAAATGTTTTCAAGTAAATAGGGTATCAGAACTTTGATTTGTTTGGGATATTCATTTCAAATATCCAAGATGGAGGCCTTATTTTATTGTTAAGGTCGATATGGTGATAATTTAGGAGATCAAACTAATTGCGGGAATAGGAGGCTCAAAATGTCAGAAGGAAATTGAAGGAATTCAAGGATGGGTTGATGCAGTGGCAGAAACTTTTGGTGGGAAAATGAACAACCTAAAGAATATTGGGGTGTTGATTATTTGTTAAATACTCATCACATACATGTTTATATTGGCTTTACTCAAAAAGTATCAGTTTTGGCTTATATCAGCAATTTGTAAAAAGTACATGTCTATTGTAGGATATTTCACTATTCTTAATTAGAATTTAATTAAAATGTTGTGAACACAATAAGAAACAAAAGAAAAAATAAACATGGAGAGAAATAACTGGATAGCTCTTTCTATTTTGGTAAAGAAACTTCTTTCAAGTTCTAGAAAAAAGTTTGTTTTTACATGTTGCTCATCATTTTTGAACTCTTACCACTTGAGTCATTTGCATGTGAAGTTTAGAAACTTTGTGCTTCCACTTGCTCTTTCCTGTCGCTGGACCTTTTTGTGAAATAGAAATAGAACTGCGTGTTGATACTTTTGACAACGTGTCACTGAGGCACCTTGCTGCAGTCATGGTTGTCAGTAGGCCACGAATAATATAGGATTTCTCCTGGCTAGGTAGTAGAAACTAGTGGATTTTTCCTACGGGCTAGGTAATGAGAAACTTTTAACTTGATATTACTTTGGTATGAACTAGGTATCGGTTCTTTGTTCTTAGTTTTCTCTCTCTTCTTTTTGCTGGGTTGAGAGGGGATTTTGGTGTGTCTCCCTGTTGTATAAGTTTGGCTGAACTAGATATAATATAAGTCTGACATTATAATAAGTTAGAGATAGTTAGCATGTTAGAGATAGTTAGCATGTTATATGAAAGTGACAGTGAGGCTTGGTGGTCTTGAATTAAATTAGCAGTATTTGGTATAGTTATCTGCCGTAGTTATTTGAACTGTCAATTACTATGGATATAAAGTATTAGGTGGATGTTTGAATATTTGGTCGTTTCTGTCTTCAAAATTTATTGTGGCACAGCTTGATTGATGAATATGTATAAAGAGATTAGTAGTGAGTGTGATTTTTTGGCTGAAGAACTTGAAGTCAGAGTATATTGTCTTACAATAGGCAAGTAGTGAGTGTGACTCTATTAATAAGTGAAATGGATAGTGTGAAAAATAAGTTTCTTCTTTTCCCTGACAAGCTTGCAATTTTCACTGTGCTCTCTGTTCATCTTTGGCAATGAAAGTCTGATCCTTGAATCTTCCCACTCATACTTCCATTGGCAATACCGTTGCTTGGTTTTTAAGCATGCTTTATTTGTGCTATGGCCTCCTCTAGATCCTAAACTTCGTTTCTGGATCTTCTATTCTGAATTGCTGTGTATGCACTTCCTATGGTAACAAATTTTGTTATGTGCTCAAACGTGTACATTGCTGGATCATACCTTGTGTCATATTCTAACCCTATTGGTTAATGTCTTTTTGCCAAATACATCTAGGAAAAATATTTGAATAGAGATTGCGTTGCTTGTTACCTCATTTTCCTCTTATTTGGGAAGTTATAGCATATTATTATTTATAAGTCATATGTGTTACTTGTCTAAGATTTACTTGTCCAAAAAAAAAGTTACCTCTGTCCAGCAATGGACTAGATTCTTTTATTACCTGTATTAATTGAGAGAATTAGGTCGAGTAGCCCTTTTAAATTGTTTGTTATAGGAGGGCTTGCATGGAGTTGAAGGTTCAGCAGTTTTTATTTGTCTGGGATGGTTATGCTTTAATATGCATAGAAAGTCTGTACTGTTAGGAGGATTGCATGAAGTTGAAGGTTCAGCAGTTCTTATTTGTCTGGAATGGTTGTGCTTTTATATGTATAGGAAGTCTGTATTGTTGGGGAGTTCTTTTTTGGGTAATAACCTGTAAAATATTACCATAGCACCCAAAGAAAAATACACCTACAGAGCAGACAAGGGAGCCAACCTCCTCCTGGGAAGTGTTTTGGTCCCGTATGTCTCCACCCCAAAAAACAGAACTATACATCAATTATCACGCCTCATTAACAACCTAACTCCTGAATTAACTGTCTACGACTATAAGCTCTCTTTGTACATTTCTGGTAGTCTTATCTCTCCTGCACCTCCTCCTTAATTCGTGTTATAACCATATCTGCTGGAACCATTGCATTATTAAATTGTTTCCAATTCCTAGCTTTCCAGATGTGATAGATCAAAGCACCCCAGGTTGCTGTGACAAGCTCCTTGTGAAACTGTTTCCATTTCCTCCTTTTGAACCATATCAATGTTCTTTGACTGGTAAGCTCATATGGGATGCCTGACCATCTGTGTAACTCCTGTTGAATTGGCTTAGTCCATTCACAGTCTACAAATAAGTGTTTTTGAGTCTCTAGCTTGTCAGACACACACAGTCCACATTTGACATCATCTGTGGCTATATTCATCCTTTGTAATCTTTCATTGGTGAGAAGCCTTTCCTTGTTAGCTAACCAAACTATAAACCTTTTTCGAGGCATCATAATAGAGTTCCAAACCAAGTCAATTACCAGTAATCTCACCTGTCTTGCTAGCACAGTATTATAGCACTTTGATACTGAGTATTCCCCACTTTCAGTCAGCTTGTAGATCCCATTGATGTACCACTGTGTCATAGTTTCTTTGAGTGAATTTAGCTTCCTCCGATACCAGCTACTGTCCATTGGTGGTTGATGATTCTGGATATCTATGCCATCTTCATACGAGTACCATGGACCCATTTAACCCCCCCCCCCCCCCCCCCCCAATACCTCTTAGGTTTACACACTACATCCCAAGATACACAGTGCAAACTTCCTCTTATTAGTAGTGCACCCCACAAGAAGTCTCTGCATAGTTTATCCACTTCTTTTAATATGTATTGAGGCAAAATAAACACTGTCCCCCAGCCAAAAGTTAATGGAAAACAGAACTTCCATAATGACTTGCAATTCTCCTGCTTAGGATAGTATTTTCTTTGATGCCATATTTAATGTGAACTTGAGGCGCTATGTCTCTTTACTTGCTAAAACAGTTATATACTTTTCTTTCTCAGGTACAGACTCCGGAAGCTCATCTGGCGGTGAATCAGATGCTGGTAAAGATTCAGTTGCCTTAACTGTTCAGAAGGTGTGGATATTGTTGTCTGATTTTACAAGTTATTTGGTTCTCTTATTGGATTATTATTATAATGAGTGATGACTTCTATTGCCTTATAAAATCATTTTGTTCTTCCACAGGCAACAGCAGCTTCTGGGGGGAGATTGGAGCAGGAAGATGAGCTTGATCTTCCAGAAACTGCAGGTTGTCAACCCGTGGAATCAAATGACATGATTTTCATTGCTGCTTTCTTTTTCTGTAAATCTCTGGGTAGTGCGAAGATTTTGATAGCTTTTTTGGTTAGTATGAGTGCTGATATAGTGTTTGTGTCCTACAGATTCTTTGGCTGGCCAAGCAGTGCTGACTTCGCAGCAGAAGTCCAAATTTGCTGAGCCCGATGATCATCGAGAGGGTAAGCAATGGTAATAGATGAAGAAAATGTCTGCTACTAGTTTTGCAGCATCATCTCACTCATCATGTACTGTAACCTTTTAGAGGAGAGTGCTGGACCTGAGAGGCAAGTCTCTCCTGAGAAGCTTTACCGTGCAGCTTTTTTAAGAGGTCGCTTTGCAGATATCATACTAAAAGCTCAGGAGAAGAACATCGATAAGGTCAGCGAAACTTTAGCTGGAACAGCTTGTGTTAAGTTAGATCTTTTAGTTCCATTCATCCAGGGTGTATATTGTTTTTCTCAACTAGTCTATTTACAATTTTAGGGTGAAGTTCGGGACCCTGAAAAGCTAAAGTTTGAGAGAGAGGAATTTGAAAGGCGAAGGCGAGAAGGTTTGTGTGTTCTGTTGTTGCATGTGGTATTCCAATCACATCTCTGAAGACACCTCTTTATGTGTCTATCTGCTTTTTCAGAGAAAGCTCGCTTGCAAGCTGAAGCTAAGGCTGCCGAAGAGGCTCGTAGAAGAGCTGAGGCAGATGCTGCTGCAGAAGCCAAAAGGAAACGAGAACTTGAAAGAGAAGCTGCCCGTCAGGCACTCCAGAAGGTAAAGACATACGGGGTTGCATTTATTGGGATCATCTTTTTAACTATCAACTTTGACTCATAAATCATGTGTTAGCAGATGGAGAAGACTGTTGAAATCAATGAGAACAGCCGATTTATGGAAGATCTGGAATTGTTTAGAGCTGCTCCTGATGAACAGTTGGAAAGTTTCATTGAGGAGACTAGCACTGGTCATTCTGAAAATGTTCTTGGGAGTTTCAAATTTAAGGCGAGCAGTAATCCATTGGAGCAACTCGGATTATATATGAAGGAAGAAGATGAGGAGGAGGAAGAAGAAACTGGACCACAGAGCATCCCTGGCTCCTCGAATGATCCAGAGGAAGGAGAGATTGATTGATATCTCTTTTTGATTGATATCTCTTTTGATACTTATCGACAAGTTGGAGGGGGTTGTTTACTTCTGAAAAGAAGTCATGACCTTTTAAATGACTTTGGCTCTAAGTTAGATGCAAGCGTCTCCCCTGGCTTGGATGCTACAGAAGACTCAGGTTGTCGGGTCTGGCCAACATAGCCAGCCATCTTATATTTATATTTCAGACATCGTCTGTCCAGTGGGAGTACCTAGGGAGCGGGCTAAACGCTAGGTGGAAACAGTTTTGTTACGTAGTTTAGTGTACTAGATTGCAGCTGTGTTGTAGTGAAAGAAAAAAAAACGTTGCTAAAAGGGGTGTTGGCTTTTCCGTCCACAAGTATCGCGCTTGCCTTAATCTTCCCTCAATCGTACAGTATAATAAAAAAAATTTTAAACAAGTGATGCAAATGTTACAGATGATAAAAAATAATCGGAAAAGCCGAACAAGTCTTTACAAAATTTGCTTCAAGAGAGCTAGCACGGTCAACCAGAAAATAATGAGATACGAACTAGCTAAATTTCTCTATACCTACTAATCAATCTTTTCAATCCCACCACATGTCAAGGAAATCAAAAGCCAATGCCGAAAATTTCTATATAACCATTCCACCATCAATAGCAAGAACCTGCAAAGATAATAAATGACATCATATATAGCTCTTTACTCCCATCTGTCGACCATGCTAAATATGTTGTTGTACATAGCTCTTTACACCATGTAGAAAATAGTTCTTTACATTTTGAGAAAGAAAAATATGGGTAAGGAGAGGCGACGGGGTATGGTTTCAATACCTGTCCTGTACTATAGCTGGCTGCAGGACTGAGTGCTAGGAATTCCACAAATCCAGCAACTTCTGGTTGACAATATCATCCTGTCATCGCAACAGAATTTGTCAACTAGTTGCAGTGCTGGAATACAAATTGCTGACATTGGTGAGTCGATCAGAAATGACATATCGCTCACTTTGAAGCTACATGCGGAAAATATACTGGGTTAAACTTCCAAAACTAACACTAAAAAGGAGCAAATTTATGCATCACAAAACAAGCTTTCTACTCTGATTCGGGATGTGGCAATAAATTAGCAGAAATATTGCGAATTGGATTATTCTTCTCTTGTTCAACTTGGGATTTTTTGGTGGCATCTGTGAAAGAGTTTGGAAGTTTTCCAGAAAGTGTTTGTTTGGTGAGGAAAAACTGTCGAAACAAGAAATTCTTGCAAGTTGAGGCACACCCTTTGGCAAGTTTCTCAACTTGCAAGAGCTTCTTACAAGAAATATGTTCGAGTAATTTTTGCAAACATTAAAAGAAAATTATCAGTTGTCTAAGACGTTGATTTCTTTACCTTTCAATGTTTAATGTGCAGGACAGTGCCATATATGAGATATATTTGTCAATCATAGTCTAAGGAGATTAGCCCTGACCTAATGGGACGCTTGCCAAAATTTTTCTCAATGTGAAGTCACATCTGATGCAATGAATCCAGGGGCCACAACATTAACCTGATGAAAACAAAGATTGTGGGCAAATAATTTGTCAAATGCCAAAAATAGTCAGTAGCTTGTCCTTTTTGGTAATTATTAATTCCTTTGTAGTTGACATTCCAATGGCCCAAGGTTGCTTTCATCAAGAGCAAAGGCTCACCCAAGTGGATAATAACTCACATTAAGGAGCACTTACAGTTATATTTCTGCTGGCGTACTCTTTTGCGATACTTTGATTAACCCAATCACTCCTGCTTTCGCTGCACTACATTGCTAACTAAACCAACAGAGGATACGTTGACTATTCTCCCCTACAAAAATTTAGAGAAGTCTCCTAGATAAAATTCTAGAGAACATGGAACAGTATAAAAGAATGCATTGATGGTTTGTATAAATAAATACAGCTTCAAATTGACTGAAAAGGCACCAATCAAACTGTGGATGGTAATTTCTGCGGCAGTTGGCTAAAACTTTAGCCTTGCCTCTATATCATTTTTCGATGAATTGCAATAGGAAAGCACAAAATATTTACCTTTTTCTTTTTCATCATAATTTTAGCAGCAGCCTGCAACAAGGAAAAACATCTCTCTGAAAAAATGTTTTCTTTGTAAAAAAAACCAGGTTCAAGTCGAATTAAGAACACAACAACTGTATGGACCTGTGTGCAAAGGAATACTCCAGTAAGATTCAAGTCAATAACCTCCTGCCACTGAGATTTCTTCATTCTCATCAACAAAGTATCACGTGTTATACCTAAAAAGAAAACCAAGACAATTTACTGAGAGGTCATTCTAGTAAACTAAACACGAGACAGTATGACTGTTGTGGACCTGTATTATTTATTAAGACATCAACTGTTCTCCATTTATCAACCACCTGCATACATGATCATTACAAGGTGAAATTATTCGGGAACAACTGCTGTAAGATAAATAGAGCTTGCTTACTGTTTTCATCGTTGATTCTACATATTCTTCTTTTGATACATCACCACCAAAAGTCATAGCTTGGCCGCCACATGATTCAATCTTCCAAAAGAAAGAAATTAAAATTAACCAAGGGGAAGATGTGAAATGGCCTACAGATGAACCTTATAGCTGTTATCAGGTTGCTGGTGAAACAAGTACTCCATGAGATAGTGTTTAACATCCTAAATAGCACTTAATGAAAGGATCGGAAATCATTTGTCAAACAAGTATTTAACCATTTTACTCTAATTTCGCATGAAATAGAAACAACCTTATAAAATTTGTCAAGCATCAGCTAATACAGAACAATCCAACCCCAGGAAGTAAGGGGAATATGTTGATTGAGTTCATTCCTGATAATGTACCGCTAACTATGTCAATCTATTAGCCCAATGCAACCCCGGCATTTTAGAAGCATGGCATTCAATCTTTTTCTTTATGAAGGCAAATTGGTAAGGAAAGGTACTTTCATGTGGGTAAGGAGAACCCAAGTCATAGTATAACAGCATTTGGGGGGGAGGAGGAAACTGCAGATACTAGAGTTGTTTGCACTCCTGGTAAGATTTCTTCATTTGTCAAACAAGTATTGAACTTACTATCACCACGCACAAAATAAAAACTTACTCCTGCAATATTTAGTAGCATCAGCTACTAAATACAAGAACAAGACAATCTTGTGGCTGCACAAATTAAAGAAAGCATCATAACTTAACTGGTGACCAGATATCTCCACATGACTTTGGACTCAGCCTTTCATGAAAAACAGAGAAACCAGTACAAGTGCTCCAAAAGGATATTATCACAGCACTATTGGTTTCAGTATATGAACTCATCAAATTAGTTGCTAGCTATTTTCTCATCAGAGCAATTCTGAATTCTGAATCACTTTGTCTATGGCTTACCACTTTCTGGAGTTGTAGGAAACCTTGCTCTTCACTTCAGAAGATGTGGAAGTGAGAGGCATCCAGGTATATATGATGTATTTGCCATAGGTCCTATAAAAGTCCAAACAAGAATTTCCTACTTAAATTTCTGCAATTTCAGAAGTATTATTACTCTGGTTTTCTGATTTCTTCTAGCAAACAATGTTTACTTGCTATACAACCTATCATGATTTTATATCATAGTTGTGGAGGTAAAGCACTATAACAGCTTGGTACAGCATGTTGTAAGGACTCAAATTTGAGTGGACTCCTCTCATTTTAAACCCTAACAAATCTCGGGTAATTCTAAGTGACATATGTCATCATTTTCAGTTGTTGGCAGGAAAACAGCACAAAAGTTGCCACACAACTAAAATTCCCTGGAAACTTTTTTTTTGGAAACTTACTATTGAAAAGCTCCTTTAATGCTATATTGAGTGATACTTGATTTAAATTAAACTGATACTTTTACATGAATGCTCCTTATTTCCTATTCTGATGCTTTTACTCAAACCTGATGTGTGCAGCAATGATCAAATCATGAAAGACATGGCAGAGGTTTGAAAAATATGTTTGCTGAAAGTATCATAAATGCAGGACAGCACAGAACACTCAAGAAAGTGAGCAAGACAATCTAATTACAACATGAAATTGGACACTCAAGAAATCCGTTGGTCAAGCACTTGGAAGGCATGTTCCTAAAAGGCCCAATGAATTCCTAATTGGAATTAGGCGATCTTTGTTAATTGATTCTTTTATCACGATGTGATATCTTACATCCTTGAATAGCCCCATTCGAGAACAATTGGCTGTTGACAAAATTATCAGCGACTGACATTCCTTATTTCTATTCAACAACGTATGAATAGTTCCTTGAGGTTGGTTAAGAGATTATTGAATTTTTGCCTTGGAATAGGAATGCAGGACAGCACAGAACACTCAAGAAAGTGAGTAAGACAATTTAATTACAACATGAAATTGGATTTTATGGCACCTAAGGGTGTGACCTAATGGTCAATGAAGTGGGTGAGAACCATGAGGTCTTAAATTCGAACCTCAGCAGAGACAAAAAACACTATGTGATCTCTTCCCATCTGTTCCAGCCTTGGTGGACAGAGTTACCTAGTATCTATTGCTGGTGGGAGATGGCAAGTATCATGTGGAATTAGTCGAGGTGCGCGCAAGCTGGCTTGGCCACCATGGTTATCAAAAAAATAAAAAAATAGAAAATAAGAAAAAAAAATTGGACTTTATGGTTGGTTAACAGATGGAAAGGGAAAAAGTAACTCTGATGGAGGAGATAGTAAGCATGACTTTCTATGCAACGGTTTCTTAGATGGGCTCGGAGAAAGATACCAAATTCTAAATTGATAGAAGAACTGATTTGAACTTCCTACAGAAATGAGAAAAAGTAAAATTTGCTGGACTGTGGGTCCGTTAGCTACGCAGCATGCCCCATCTGTGTATCAGCCAGAGGAGCAGACAAAGTAAAACGAAGATATAAAAGTAGTAAAAGACAGCAGCCTAGACAAACCAAAATGAAGCCTTTTATTTATCCCCAGAAAGGTGAATAACCTATCTGAAGCTCTTTTCGTTGAGGAAATCATACTACTAAGTCAAGGTCAAAATTGAAGCAGAAGAAACTAATAGTGATATCAACGTTCTGTTACCAATCACGAACAAGATAATCCTAGAGAAATGATCGGTAAGGCTTGAGGTTTGAGAGAAGTGGAATTGACAGAACAGACTCTGGGATGCATATGGAAGGTCAGAGACAGATAGAGCTGGAGCATGGAAATCCAATGCTATCACTGACCATGTCGGAATATGCAATAGTTGAGGTAGTACACCTTGACTCTAATACAGGATTTTTAGGGGAAATGAAAATGCCGAACAAGAAAAGGAAAAGTGAGCAGAACAGACAAAGAATAATTCTGGATAAGAGAAGCTTGCAATAGCACAAAATTTGGTGCTGCGATTTGAGAAGAATCTGAAAGAAAATTCACAGAATATAGGAGATATGCCAAAAGCAAAAAAAGCTACGAAGGAGGGAAAGGGATTTGCAATTGGTGTTTAGGATATTAGAGTCTTATCTGTACAATGAGGGAGGAGTATGGAGAAAAGAGATCACGGGAGGGAAAGTAAATCAAACATACAACTGATAAATTCAAAGATTTTGCTATTGGAAGTGAAGGAACTTTGAAGCAAAAAAAAAAAAAACATGTACTTGTGAAATAATTTAGACCTATGTTATTTAGTATTCAAGAGAGGTAGCGCAAAACGTTTGTGGAAATCATTCCTGGTCGTATTATCTGTTGATAAAGGCAATAAATCTTGAAAATTAGGGTGTCACCGGCTGACTTTAAATAAGTGTTTCCGAGGATATTTAGAGAAAACATTACTAACAGAGCGGTCTCATAGAAACAACTGCATAGCACAAAAAAAGATGGTCATGTCCTTGGTGATAGTAGGTGATCTTACTGTAGTGGAGATATAAGTTGGAGCAAAGAAACTTGCTAGGGGAAACATCTATAGTATTGATTGAGTTCTCTGGTTTCATCAACCAGGATCAGATCAGATATCTACTATGCTACCCTGATGGATAAGGTGCAGATATTCTCGGACTGAGGAGAAAGTATAGAGCTCAAGTAAACAAACCCTGCCAAGATCGATATCAGATAACAGTCCAATCATACTAGATTGCCAGTGATGTATGAGGAACTGTTCCCTTTCAGATTTAAACATGTGACTACACCATGAGAACTTCAAAAAGATGGTCAAGAATTGTAGGAAAGAGGTACTGAACAGACCATGTCACAGGTTGGTGATAAAGTTGAAACCATTAAAGAATTTTGAAAAGGTGGAATTGAGAAAAGTGTGGTAAAGTGGAAATTACCATGTCGGATGAAGAAAGATATTAATTAAACAATATCAAAAGCAGATGAAATTCAAAGAGAAGAATTGAAAGGTCAGCTGGGAAGGTTATTTGTACCACAAGAAGTGATCCAGAGACAAAGATCACAAGCACCTGGCTAAAAAAGGAGATAACAATGGTCAATATTTACAGGAGATACAATCGTATAAGAAAGAATCAATGGACGGCCAAGAACTTTCAGTGAAGAGGGGATTAGAGAAGACATAGCCCAGTACTACCAGAAGTTGTACTCTAAGATGGACAATTGAAGACTACTACTAAACAGAACTACTTTTTCCGAGAATCAAAGATGAGAGGGAAAGATGAAGATTAATTGCTGTTACATTGTAGAACAACTTCACCGCTTTGGAAAACGGTATTCTCCTTACTTTTGACATCCATCAGGCACTCTCAAAGAGAATGCTAGAGATTATAGCAAGCAAGGCACCTTTTTTGAACTATATGGAAAGGAAAGGCCAAGAGGATGCTTCAAGGATGGGAGAAGAGCTCAAGAGTTGGTAGGATACCAAGTGGAGTCCACATAAACGGCTGTACATATTTTTCATTACCATCTAGGCAAATTACTTGAAATGATATTTGAGTTATCAAAAATAGAAGAAAAGTAAATAACAGTAAGCTTTCTGAATAGATACATTGTAATTTTTTATTTGTCTTGCATAGCTGCACTCGTGCAGCCATGCACCGCTAATGTCGCTATTTCTAAGTCATCTAGAAGAAATGCTTTGGAAACTAGATCCCACATAGATTCAAACTTTATGGTGTTGTTGAAGTATTCTCTTTCCTGCTCTCAGTATAGGTTGAGTGATAAAAGTCCAACTTTTTCAAAATTGTAGCTTTGGTACTGACCTAACTTGCATAGAACTTCCTTCAACAACTTGGAGATTCATATTTCACTTCCGGTCTCCGTCAAGAGCAGTAAGAATCAAAGAAGAAAAACAAGAAGGCCAACAACTAGGGGAAGAGGGTTTCATTGTTTTGCATGACAATGACAATGACGGACTAGGAGAATATTCTGCTAACACGATGATATAATATAACATTGTTCGGGATACATGGACGAGGTATGAATATTTAATTAAGTTGAAAAGAGGAAGTCAACTACATGGAAGAAAAAGGTCACCATTAGTGCTTTAATCCGCCAATAACCAAGTACAATTAGATTGCCTTGGAAAGTGCTTCAGATGCACTGCTTCGTTACTTCTCCAGTAGATATCAAAGGGGAGAATATTTTATTATCTTATATATAATATTTTATTATCTTATATCTAATTAACTATACCTTGAGGTCTTGTATAGGTAGCAGTTGCCAAGCTCTTATTTAATGCAGCCTGAGTTGCTCTCTCTTAGCTTCTTACAACACAAGTAATGAGGATCTCACTAGGAACTTTAAGAATTATTACCAAGCATTTCTTGGTTATATTTTTCTGGTAAAATTGCAGAAAGCATTTGTCTGCTTATCGTTTGGAATGGCTGCTAGATTAATTGATTTTGGGGAAAATAGAGGTCCTGCTACCTGCTCAAGGATCCAAAAGAAAATTGAGATCAAAATGTGTTGCAACTGCAAATCGATTCCACTATTAATATTCATTCAAGGTAACTTGTGCTCTCTTTGTGATTTTTATTGGGTATAAATATTTAGAGTTTAAGATAAAGTATTGGGTTATAAGAGGATGATTTGAGTAGTATTTGCAATTGGAATGAGTTACTAAAGGAATCTTAGAAATGGATCATGAAAATTGTAATTTTCTGAGAAGATTGATGAATAGTGATGGGTGGATATGGATTGTATCGTTTTGAGTTTCTAATAAAGCCACAACACTCCGTAAGATATTTAATGAATGGATTAGAATTAAAAAATCCAAGAATCAATCTCCAAGGGAAGAATGTGTTTTTTTTGTTTTCTTGAAACTTTGGGAATTAGGCCTATGTATTGGACACTAAGTTGATTAAATTCATGTTGCTGTAATTTGTTGTGAACATTAGCGAATATATATAGATTGGAACCATTGAATATTTTGGACGACCGATGCCACTTTTAGCTATTATAGAGCGACTCTGAGGCATGCCGAGCTTTAAGTTTCTTATGTGTTTTGAAATCAACTCATGTTTTAAAAATAATGATTTGTATGAGATTCCATGCATGTGCGGGACAAGTTTGCATGGTTTGCTCTATGTTGGGTTTAAAATGATAAATGCACCTACATGGTTAAGTCTTGAATTATATAAAAGTGTCTATGTCTCTTGTGCAATCTGTGTACTATTGTGCGAGCACCATACTATCTAAAATTATGTTCATGACGTGTTTCTATTATATGATTCTTGGCATATTTACGATTATAGTATTGTACTCCTTTCTCTTGATATTCATTGAAGATATGAAATTTGCTACTTAAGTAAGAAAGGAGATTCGACTAAAATGTCAAGAAATGGAATACATCATCACAATTAAGCGTTGCCTATCTAGTTGAGAGAGTAAATTGGACTTCTTGGATCTTGATGCATTACAGAAAATGAGTTTTGGCTACAAGCCATGATTTTGGAAGAAAAAAAAAAGTGTTTTGCCTATCAGGCCGGAGAGTAGATCAAACTTCTTGGATCCTTGATGCATTACGTATAGCCTATCTGGCGAAAAGAGTATGTCAGGCTTTGAGGATGATATCCCAATGCATTACATCATTGATTTCATATAGCCTATTTGGCGGGAGAGTACGTTACGCTTACGCTTCAAGGATGGTATTCCGACGCATTACATCATCAATTGTTATGAGACTCTTAAGTTGTGGACATTAAGATTTAAGACTACAAATTAAAATAATGTTTTTCACACTTTAATGATCGTAATAATTCCATTGAAACACGGATGGAAAGATTGTGATGTATTGTCGTAACATTGAAACACATATGGAAGATTGTGTACCATTCCGTCATTTTTAAAATTGATCTATTCTAATCTTGCCTTGAAAATTTTATGATTACTTTAAATGCGTGGATGGATTCAAATATTTTCATTTATATTTTGATAAATTAATTTGCATAATAGATTTATCTTTTTCTTGCACTTAATATTTTTTATGCATAACTCTTGCCTTACCATAAGTTGCTTGGCTATAATGTATATTGAGTATTCCAATACCGGGCATCGTGTTCATGATGTCAGGTCCAGGTATTGGTCAGTAGGCCCGTCCACGTGCGAGCTAGGATTTTGCCCATTCTCTATTTTGATGAGCCCAATTTAGGATCGTGGGTTAGTTGGAGTATTCTTATCTTTTAAATGGTGCGGGTTAGCCCCATAACTTTGTTCCGTTTGTTGTGTCATGGAAGCTCCATAGATAAACTATATTATTATTTTGGGTTGAGTATTGGTATGGCTTCACAAATAATATTTCTATTTATGTTTAGATTGTGTCTCGACGCTTTTAGTTCAAATGATGTTCACTTCACTTCTTATAGTATATTCATTAATCAAATGAATAGGGATACTCATAGAGGCTCCATAGATAAACTATATTATTATTTTGGGTTGGGTATTCATATGGCTTCACGAATAATATTTCTATTTCTATTTAGATTTAGATTGTGTTTCGACGCTTTTAATTCAAATGATGTTCACTTCACTTCTTATAGTATATTGATTAATCAAATGAATAGAGATACATGGGTAGTGGCGATTTTCATTAAGGGGGTTCAAAATATAAAAATATAGTGCTTGGGATTTGAACTTGAAACCTCAAGGTAAATTTTGAACCCCTAAACCACTAAGTCAACCTCTAGTCTTGTATTTAGGGGGTTCAAAATCTATATATGTACATGAAAATTAAAAAAACCTTATATAGAGAGTGTAATATTTTTTTGAGGGGTTCATCCGTACATGGGAACATTTTGGGTATTTAATATGTCATAGAGGTTCGCTCATTCCTTTTGGCATGTATCGGGTGCCGGCCATGTCTCATCCCATTTTGGAGCTTGGCAGAGATCCAACTTATAATTGATTTTCGTGTTGGTGTAGCAGATGAAACTTGCTTACTATGGTCCCTCAACTCGTAGTCTCCCCAAAAGAACCAAAAAAGTAACAAGAAGTGACCACCCTCAGTATGAACCATTAAGCACTCAGAATGGTGAAAGAAGTGCTGGAATACTCTTCCAGACATCATTCTGAAGTCAGAAATACAGTTCCATGGTCTCAACTTTCAACCACAAAAAAATATATATATCACATGGAATTGGAGGGATTTAGTAAAAATTAACAAAATCACACCAGATTTTTACTGAAAAAGAAACACACCTCTTTGGAAACTTCTTCTGCCTCTGTTGAAGATCTTGCATAATTCACTAGGACCTGACAACAAAATATCAAGTGGGTTGGAAGAGTATGTGAGAGATTTCTCAGATTGATACATATGATGTAACATAAATTTTGATTTAAAATAATATTATTTAAAGAGAACATACAACTCAGGCCTAAAGCATTATTCAAGGAATTAAAACTCAGAGCATCATGTACCACCTTTAAAGACGAATAATGAGTTGAAATGGTGAACTTGGCTGGGTTAAAATGTCACACTGAAAGGTGAAAGCTTAGAACGGAAAAAAGATATTCAAGCAAGGGTTACCAGTAACCGTGACGAGTTATCCAAGTTGCAATCCGGTCACATCATATCACTGCAAAAAACGAATTTGGGAGCACAAAAGCAAATATAGATACTTCTAATACTTTCTTTTTAAGCTATTTCCCAAAAAACACAACTTAAGCAACCACCACTGCATCTTAAAATTTAAACTGTTCTTTAACATTTCTGTTGACAAAAGTTGATGCTGTTGTTAGTTGTTCAAGAAAATCACGGGGTTTCCAGTAAACCATCTTATTTACAAACGCTAAACGTATGAAACAAAGCTTATCATCCAGGCAATATAAGTTTCCTTTTCACTGTGGTTGCTAAAAGTCCTAATCTATCAAAATTGACAAATTTACTCACGAATTGAAGGTCAAAGAATGAAAAATTATCTAATCAACCACAATGATCGAAACCATAAGGCTAATTTAAGCAGATAAACCCAAAGTATCTGAATTGGATGACCTTGCAATCAGCTTTTCCAAAAGCCAAAGCAACGGCCCTCCCAATTCCTCTAGAAGCTCCTGTAACAACAACGACGGGAGCTTCCATGTTTGCCGCACCATCAACTCCAGCTTGCTCAGTAGCCGCCACCTGAGCTCTTAATCATATCACTACAGCGTTATCCATCAGCACATACAGAAAAAAAACACTTAAATGTGACAGCGGGATGATAAAATGGAGGGATTGTAAAGTGATATAGTAGTACCTGAAAAAGCGGGAGAAGAGGAAGAGGAACATCGGCATTGCAAGGAAGTTGACGGAGAAGTAAAAAGGCGGAGATGCGACAGTTGTCGGCGGGCGGCAGCGGCGGAGGGAGGGAATTTGGCGGTGGTGGTGGTGGTGGTGGTGGCGGCGACGACGGAATTGAAGGCGAGAGAAGCCATTGAACGGAGAAAACTCGCTAGGTAAAAATTAAAGGGAGATGAGATCAATGGGTGTCGTTTAATTTTGCAATTACTCCGATGAAATCAAGGGAAGATCCTCTGTTTCCAACTAAGCTAATTTGGGTTTTGTTAATTTAATTACGTTACAATTATTTGCAGAATCTTCTGAATGATTATTTAGTAGGTGTAATGTTAAACCTAAAATAACACAATAATGAATACTGAGGATTTGGTTGACCCCAACTTATATAAAGATCGAGATAAATTGATTAATCTCTATTGTTACTTGTATTAATGTGAATAAATTTTTTAAACTAGTAAATTAATATTTAAAACTTGTATTTGTATTATAATATAAAACTTTTACAAGTTCTAAAATGATAAGGGTTAATAATAAGATTAGGAGTTCTATTAAACTATTAAATAGTGTTCGATTGTATAAAAATTTATAAGAATAGTGTTTGGTTGAAAAAAAAATTATTTAATTTTATATGAGCATTTGTATACGTGTATTGCATATATATTTTACATCAGTTATAATAATTATTTTGTATTTGACAATTTATTAGTGTAATAACTAAAAAAATTTACCCGTATTTTTACTCATTTTACAAGAGTGTTAAAACTTGTACCGTTTAGTTTATTCATATAAGCATTCGAACTCATCAATTACCTGTATTTATAATCTTTTACGTTTGATCTCATTTTATTTTATTTGTGATTTCTTTTTAAAATATTTTATTTACGCGTGATCAATTTTATAAATATATTATTTTTTTATTCATATCACTTTATACAAAATATTAATAACCTTTTTAAAAATTAATTGCATTTGATAATAACAGTAGATAGAAAAATTGAATGGATTTTCAATTCTACGTCCTTCTATTGCTCACAGAAAAAAGAACGTTCTACTTTCTGTTTAAATTCTAAATTCACGCCCATCTCTTACTTCTATATGAATTATCATGAAATGTTCTCGTATATTTTTATCAAAATCACATTATTATTATTATTAAAAATTATTTTTTCTCATGTTTAACATAATTTATAGTATAAACATTTTGAACCGATTAGATACTTTTGCAAGAGTATAACATATTTTGAGATGTTTTATATATTTTTTATATTCAACTCTAATTATTTTTACACCATCTAATCGACCAGAATAATATATATGGATCTCCTCCGTCATTTTTTTAATTACTAATTAAATATCCTTCACTATTCTACTAAAATAGAATAAAATAATTTTATTTTATTGTTTGGTTAAAATTAAATATCGTGAGAAATCGAAAAATACTTTGATAAACATATTTAATCTTGACCAATTTAATTAAAATATTAATATTTGCTCTATTATGCAATAAAGATGTAGGCTAGCACAACAGACAATCTATATTATATTAAAAGTCTGAATGCCCTTAAAAATAATGATTGAATTTTCTGCCTTCATTAAAAAGTTTCGCAATAGACAAATTTGTCATTTACTATTTTTATAAAATTATTATTTAAAATTATTATTTAAAATTATTCCATCACCTTCTATTTTTGGCATAACTCTATTTATGATGTAAAGCTAAAAAAATACCAAAAAATTCACTGTACCTTATTTTTTTATAGTCAAAAAAAAGTTTTCCACCTTATTTTATTATATTGAGTTTTGTACTTATAGATAACTCTATTTATAATATAAATCTTAAAAAAATAAAAAGTTTCGTCAATGAAAATATATTGATTTGAAATTATTTTTGTTCCTCTTTTTATGGCACAAAATTTTAATTTAATTTTTTTTCTTTTTTCTTTTTTTCTTTTTCTTTTCCTTTTTTATAGTAAGGAAAATATTTTTTTCTTTTTGATGGTAATGTCATAATTTATCGATCCTTCTACTTCTATAAAAAGATTTAAAATTACATAATTTAGTTCATCAACTGTTCTACATCAACACTTTTGATTAAGTCTCCAACCTTGTATGTTTTCGTATTAATATTTTTTTTCATGTTATGATTTTTTTATATTGTGAATTTGAAAAAGACAATAATAATTGTTATGCCATAACTTAGATTGTCTTTTTTAGTTGAGTTTTATGTTATATACTTTAATTCCGTCTTATAGTCATATTATATGATTTAAAATTTATATTTTGTAACTGTCATTCTTCATTTACTCATTATTAAAATTCATCTATTCAGGTAAAGTAATTTCTTTATCTTATATTTTATATTTATATTTTATATATCTACATATACGTTTGAGTTCTTATTTATTTTTATTATATTTTATATTATATATATATATATATATATATTGACTATTAAAGTTTAATTTTTTGCATGACACAAAAGTTCATACTATACTTTTCAATAATTTATATTATATTAAAAGTGTGAAGGCCCTTATAAATGTTGATTGAACTTTTTACCCTTCATTAAAAGACATCGCAATAGACAAAATCGTCATTTATTATTTTTATAGAATTATTATTTAAAATTATTATTTTTAATTATTTTCATCATCATATTATGTTTCTATTTTTGACATAACTCTATTTGTGGTGTAAATCTAAAAGCAAATAAAAAAATTCCATCGAATTTTTTTTTACGGTCACGAATTTTCTTACCTTATTTTATTATATTAAATTTTTTACTCATGACATAACTCTATTTTATAGTATAAATCTTAAAATAAATAAATAAATAAATAAATAAAAACTAAATCAAACAAAACACACACACACTTGCACGAAAGTTTTTTTTCCTTTTTATTTGAAATTTTATTTATTCTTCCTTTTTAATGCTAGGATATTCTTCAAAAACTTTTATTTTTCTTTTCGTAGTCCAAATTTTTTTTTCCTTTTTGAAGAATCTTAATATTAATGTGTTAATATTTTTATACTTTTAAATTCTTTTTAATTACAAATCTTTCCACTTCTACAAATGGTAAATTGCATAATTTAATTCATCAATTATTCTACATCAATACCTCAGATTCAATCTCCAGCTTTGTATGTTTTCATGTTAATCTATCTTCTTCGTTTTTCATGTTGTAAATTTTTTTTGTGAATTTGTGAATGTATGAGTAGATGAAGAATGTTGGTTAACATAGTATCAATATTAGACTCAACTAACTGGGACAATTTATGTTAAATTATTTTTTAATACAAACAACTTGAGTTGCATAACAATTACTATTGTGTTTTTTAAATCCACAACATTAAAAAAAATTCATAACATGAAAAAATAAGAAGATAGATTAACACGAAAACATACAAAGCTGAAGATTGAATCGGAGGTGTTGATGTAAAAGAGTTGATGAATTAAATTATGCAATTATAAATCATTTTATAAAAGTGAAAAGATTTATAATAAGAAAGAATTTGAAAGTATAAGAATATTAGGACATTACTATTAAAAAGAGAAAAAGATCCTTCAAAAAGGAAAAAAGAAACTTTTTTAAAAATGTCCCAGCATTAAAAAGGAAAAAGAAAATTCAAAATAAATAGTGTTCGATTGTATAAAAATTTATAAGAATAGTGTTTGGTTGAGAAAAAAAATTATTTAATTTTATATGAGCATTTGTATACGTGTATTGCATATATATTTTACATCAGTTATAATAATTATTTTGTATTTGATAATTTATTAGTGTAATAACTAAAAAATTTTACCCATATTTTTACTCATTTTACAAGAGTGTTAAAACTTGTACCGTTTAGTTTATTCATATAAGCATTCGAACACATCAATTACCTGTATTTATAATTTTTTACGTTTGATCTCATTTTATTCTATTTGTGATTTCTTTTTCTAAAATATTTTATTTACGCGTGATCAATTATATAAATATATTATTTTATTATTCATATCACTTTATACAAAATATTAATAACCTTTTTACTCCTATAAATAAATTTCACATTTAAAAAATATATATAATTTTTAAAATTAATTGCATTTGATAATAACAGTAGATAGAAAAATTGAATGGATTTTCAATTCTATGTCCTTCTATTGCTCGCAGAAAAAAGAACGTTCTAATTTCTGTTTAAATTCTAAATTCACGCTCATCTCTTACCTCTATATGAATTATCATGAAATGTTCTCGTATATTTTTATCAAAATCACATTATTATTATTAAAAAAAAATTATTTTTTCTCATGTTTAACATAATCTATAGTATAAACGCTTTGAACCGGTTAGATACTTTTGCAAGAGTATAACATATTTTGAGATGTTTTACATATTTTTTATATTCAATTCTAATTATTTTTACACCATCTAATCGACCAGAATAACATATATGGATCTCCTCCGTCATTTTTTTTAATTACTAATTGAATATCTTTCACTATTTTACTAAAATAGAATAAAATAATTTTATTTTATTCTTTGGTTAAAATTAAATATCGTGAGAAATCAAAAAATACTTTGATAAACATATTTAATCTTGATCAATTTAATTAAAATATTTAATATTTGCTCTATTATGCAACAAAGATGTAGGCTAGCATAACAAACAATCTATATTATATTAAAAGTCTGAATGCCCTTAAAAATAATGATTGAACTTTTTGCCTTCATTAAAAAATTTCGCAATAGAAAAATTTGTCATTTACTATTTTTACACAATTATTATTTAAAATTATTATTTTTAATTATTTCATCACCTTCTATTTTTGGCATAACTCTATTTATGATGTAAAGCTAAAAAAATACCAAAAAAATCACTGTACCTTATTTTTCTATAGTCAATAAATCTTTTTCTACCTTATTTTATTATATTGAGTTTTTTACTTATAGATAACTCTATTTATAATATAAATCTTTAAAAAAATAAAAAGTTTCGTCAACAAAAATATATTGATTTGAAAATTTTTTTGTTCCTCTTTTTATGGCACAAAGTTTTAATTTAATTTTTTTTTCTTTTTTTCTTTTTTTTCTTTTTCTTTTCCTTTTTTATAGTAAGGAAAATATTTTTTTTTCTTTTTGATAGTAATGTCATAATTTATCGATCCTTCTACTTTTATAAAAAGATTTATAATTACGTAATTTAGTTCATCAACTGTTTTACATCAACACTTTTGATTCAGTCTCCAACTTTATATATTTTTGTATTAATATTTTTTTTCATGTTATGATTTTCTTACATTGTGATTTTAAAAAAGACAATAATAATTGTTATGTCATAACTTAGATTGTCTCTTTTAGTTGAGTTTTATGTTATATACTTTAATTCCGTCTTATAGTCATATTATATGATTTAAAATTTATATTTTGTAACTGTCATTCTTCATTTACTCATTATCAGGTAAAGTAATCTATTCAGGTAAAGTAATCTCTTCATCTTATATTTTATATTTATATTTTATATATCTACATATACGTTTGAGTTCTTATTTATTTTTATTATATTTTATATTATATTATATATGTGTGTGTGTGTGTGTGTATTGACCATTAAAGTTTAATTTTTTGCATGACACAAAAGTTCATACTATACTTTTCAATAATTTATATCATATTAAAAGTGTGAAGACCCTTATAAATGTTGATTGAACTTTTTACCCTTCATTAAAAGACATCGCAATAGACAAAATCGTCATTTATTATTTTTATAGAATTATTATTTTAAATTATTTTCATCATCATATTATGTTTCTATTTTTGACATAACTCTATTTGTGGTGTAAATCTAAAAGCAAATAAAAAATTTCCATCGATGTTTTTTTTACAGTCACGAATTTTCTTAGCTTATTTTATTATATTAAATTTTTTACTCATGGCATAACTCTATTTATAGTATAAATCTTAAAATAAATAAATAAATAAAAACTAAATCAAACAAAACACACACACATTTGCACGAAAGTTTTTTTTCCTTTTTAATGCTAGGATATTTTTAAAAAACTTTTATTTTTCTTTTCATAGTCCCAAAAAAATTTTTCTTTTTTAAGAATCTTAATATTAATGTCTTAGTATTCTTATATTTTCAAATTCTTTTTTATTACAAATCTTTCCACTTCTATAAATGGATTTATAATTGCATAATTTAATTAATCAATTATTCTACATCAACACCTCAGATTCAATCTCCAGCTTTTTATGTTTTCATGTTAATCTATCTTCTTCTTTTTTCATGTTGTAAATTTTTTTTTTGTGAATTTGTGAATGTATGAGTAGATGAAGAATGTTGGTTAACATAATATCAATATTAGACTCAACTAAAGAGGACAATCTATGTTAAATTATTTTTGAATACAAACAACTTGAGTTGCATAACAATTACTATTGTATTTTTCAAATCCACAACATTAAAAAAAATTCATAACATGAAAAAATAAGAAGATAGATTAACACGAAAACATACAAAGCCGAAGATTGAATCGGAGGTGTTGATGTAAAAGAGTTGATGAATTAAATTATGCAATTATAAATTATTTTCTAAAAGTGAAAAAATTTATAATCAAAAAGAATTTGAAAGTATGAATACTAGGACATTACTATTAAAAAGAGAAAAAGATCCTTCAAAAAAGGAAAAAAAAAATTTAAAAGTGTCCCAGCATTAAAAAGGAAAAAAGAAAATTCCAAATAAAAAGGAAAAAAAAATCGTGCAAGTGTGTGTGTTTTGTTTGGTTATATATATATATATATATATATATATATTTTAATTACACTATAAATAGAGTTATGTCATAAACAAAAAATCTAATGTGATGATGAAAATAATTAAAAAATAATAATTTTAAATAGTAATTCTATAAAAATAGTAAATGACAATTTTATCTATTGCGATGTCTTTTAATGAAGGACAAAAAGTTCAATCAACATTTCTAAAGACCTTCACACTTTTAATAAAATATAGATTAATACGTGAATTCCTCCTCCTCCTCCTCCTTTATCTTCTTCTTCTTCTAAAAAAAATTATATAATCAATTTTCTTTTTTATAGAAATATAACAAACTTTAAGTTGTTTCAATTAATCGAGTACTAATTGAGCTGAAATCATCTGACAAAAGATAAAGTGAAAATTTTAAAATTAATTTGTTATTAAATACTTAAAGTAAGAAGCTCTGTAGCAAAATCATTTATCTTTTTACCCTTTTAAAAATAGAGTTCACATTTGATAAAATAGTTATTTAATTATTTTTTTAATATTTAAAATTTTAACATTAACTAAATTTTATGTTTAAATTTTTCATTATTTGAAATATATAAAAGATATAATATATAATGCATGTATTTAAGTGCTCATTTAAAAAACGAATATTTATTTTACCTTTCAGTCAAACTTTCTATGACATTTTTGTTCATTAAAATAAATATTAGAATAAACTGAATAAAAAACTCATAGATTGGATCAAACTCTTAAATATAATCATTTATCAATTTAAAATTCATAATTTTTTTTCTAAATTTTTATATTATTACGCAAACACATCTCTTAAATACTATTTATGTTATTCTTATAAATTTATTCTTATTAATACAAGAAACACACACGAAATACGTACAGACTAATTACACTAAATCCAGGAAGTGGATGGGGAATGAATGTCAACTCTCGAGCAAATCGAAAAGCTAATACCGTGGAGTCTATTCTATTCGATTTTACTTGTCTTTTTAAATATTAAGCACAAAGATATATTAATTATTTTAATTTTATTTGGAAAAAACACTTATCTACTCTTTATTTCACAGAATCGTATATAATTCAAATAACAAAAATAATTTATCGGAAGGTAAAACTCAATTAATTTTAATAACGACATTATACATTCTTCTTTGACCAAGATATCTTAGGTATTCTTTCATACTTAAATTAAAAGAATTGATTGGCCAATATTTTTTTTGCATGTTCAAATTCTATTTTCTTTATTTAAAATAAGTGATATTTTTATTTTTTATTTTATTTCAAAATAAGTAATATTTCACCTAATCAAGAAGACATTAATGATATTTTTCCAATTTTTCTCTTTTCTAAACAAAGAAAATTTTACATGATTAAGAAACTACTAAAGAGCTACATTATTTTCAAGATATTTATTAAGGATAAATTAGTAAAAATACATCTTACTTTCTAGGAATGAATAACTTTCTTAAAACTATACTCAAGCTAAAATTTTCATTTATTTTGAAATAGAGGGAGTATGTTTATTAAAAAAAATAAATTACTTCCTCCGTTCATTTTTACTTGTCCACTTTTAACTTTGCATGCCCCCCTAAGAAATAATGATTAATATGAGTGTTTTACTATAATACCCATATTAATTGATGTATAGTTTTAGGTCTTGAGAAATGATTTAGGGAATAAGTAATTAATGGTGAGAATAAAACTGGAAAAAAAGAAGTCAACTTTCAATAATATATTAAAAGTGACAAGTAAAATTGAAAGTCTATTTTTAAATACTGGACATGTAAAAGTGAATAGAGGAAGTAATGCCTAATGATGGACCTATAATTAATTATGTTATCAACACACATTAATTCATTATATCTTACATTATTAAGATGGGATAATAAAATTACTCCCTCCATTTCTTTTTAGTTTCTAGGAAGTATGTTAAAAATGATTGTTCCAAATTAGTTGCAAGTTTCAAAATTTAAAAAATAATCAATCATTTTTTTCCAACTCTACCCTTAGTATTTAAGTCACATTAGAATGTGAAAAATATTATTATTGTATGCTTCTAAAAAAATCTATTAATTAATAGGATTATATTAATCAAATTATAATGCCTATTAATATTTTGTAAAGAGTGTAAATTTTATCTTATCAAGTCAAAAAAGAATGGAGGGAGTTAAAAAATTTAACCCAAAGATCTTTTTTGTTTGGAGTTAAAGTTTCAATTTTCCTTATTGCATTATCTCGAACATAGAATATCTTGTTTATAAAGACTGCACACTTTTGATCCAACTGACACAACTCTTCAAGCATCAGCTGAATAGCTGTATCACACGTTATGTTGTTGGCTTTAACTGTAGGTCAAAATACAACACAACAACATGCTAGCTTGCAAGTTAATAATCCATCAAGAAACTGCACCAATAACTCTTTTCTGACAAGGTAAATAATATTATGAAACTCCACTGATAGCTTTTAGGAGCCAGAAATATACAACACAACAAACTTTCTGTAATTTCAAGAAGATAGAGGTTGTTTCCGATTGACTCTCACCTCAAAGATAGAAGACAACAAAACCAACCGGCTGTAAGTGAATACAAAATTGTTTCTTTTTCTAATTAGGCACAGAACAAACAAATTTCTCAAGATGCAAAAAACTCAAACCCCCTTTAGAATATGAAAACAATAAAACACTACAAAAATTGCATCTTTTTTGATAATGTCCCTAGCTGTACAAACTACTAATACAGTATTGCTTCTAATCAGTCTCTTATTTGCACCTAATCTTCAAAAATTCCTTCATCCGATAGCCGAGAAGATTCAGTCCCATTGACATAAGGTTGGTCGGATATATTTGCACTTGGGTCACCTAGGATGCTGTAATCAAAGTCTTCCTCGTCGTCTTCATCTTCTGTACTCACTTCATCGCTGTCAGAATCTTCATCATACAACTCCCGCACAAATCCTTGGGCCTCCATCTGCATCCGTTCCTTGATGGCATCTTCATATGACATCTCATACCAAACAGTACCTTTGCCAACAATAGATTTATTGTGAGCATCCGTTATTCGCTCCTGCTTGCTCTTCTCTGAGTTCTTTGGTTCGCCCCAGTAGTCATATCTATACAAGGGACTTTCGGGATCATACTGATCCTTTCCAAAAGCACTTGGATCCACATACCTGCCAGGCTCTTCCAGTGGGAGCCCAAGGGCTTGGCGACTGCAAGAGCATCAAACAAGTACAAAATCAGAATAACTAAATAGAGATTAAATATTCACATCCAGAGACCCGAACTTGGATGGAACAAATCATCTCTTCAAATGATACTAACATACAATCACAGGCATTGTTTTAAAGCAGAAGAAAAGACAAAGGAGACATGTCGGTCCGAGTTCACATAATCTAATAATGCTGAACATGAAATTTATCTGCGCCTCTTGGATGTAAATTGACTCGACTAGTACAAACAAGAGAAACATCAGAAGAGCTGTAAGACATGAAGGTATTACTGACATCAAGGGAAGTAGATAAAGTAGTCACATATTCTCATTTAAGGAGAACTTCTATGTATAAGAAAAGAGAACTTAACATTAAATGCTTTAAAGTCTTTGACCAGACATCAATTATATGTTTAATATACATGTAATTCTTGTAAATTATTTCTATCCTGTCTTCTATTTCTCTCTGGTGTCTGGACTTTACTGGGAGTTCATTATTACCACTTTAAAGTATTCTACCATGCTAACACCTAAAACAGATTGTAAGTAATAGCATTTAGAATATTCTTTTTGTGATAATAATCCAGTGAACAAAAGAAAACAGATAAAACTTTAGTCATCCAATCCCTGGTTATTGCAGTCTCTGTTAACCAGTAGCATGTCCTTTACGACCCCTCAGACTTTTATGTATTGAAAGTCATTCATTTGTACAGACTAACCCCGAGTGTCCATACTTTATTGTAAGCATTGTAAAAGGTAGGTAAACATGACAGTACTGACTCATGCATTGCATACACCATGGCATGTTAACTTACTGACAAACTACTCCTCAATCACAAACTAGTTGGTGTCAGTTAATGAACCAAATGTCCATTCCACTCCATCTGGACCCCCTTTTCCCATTGATCTATGATATGTCTTTTTAGGAAAACTAGACCATAGCAAAATTATAAGTAGCTGACTTCTGGTGGAATGAATATTCATAAACAAGTCTCCAATCTTGCAATCTTTAGCGATGTTGATAAGCTCTGTAAATTAACGAGATACAGAGAAAACCCCTCAAATTAGACATGATGAGGCAATTCAGGTTTAGATAAAAACAGAAGGTAAACAAGTCTTTTAGTTGAGAAATTAATACTACATATGAATGTCAATCGTATAATAAACAAATTATTCTTCTTCATTTCCTCGGGGTGGGGGTTATAGAGGAAAGGTTTTCGGGCACTGCTAGAATGGGGGAGAAAGGCCAGTGTGAATACCAGCTAATATCTCTTAACAGAGCCTCTCTTTCCTCAAGGGACCGACGCCAATGGATAAAATCGTATTCATCCATCTCAATATTTCGTCGCAGCTTGGGAATTTTGTACACCTCTCCTCGTTCTTGTGCTTCCAGTCTCAGTTTATTATGGTGCTGCAATACAGTAACAAGGAGAAGCCACAAAGTGGACATATTTTCTCAATTAGATACCTTTGAGAAGAAGTCTGTAGATGCAAAAACACTTATACATGACTAAAGTAACCAATAAGCAAAATTTTCAAATGATATTGCCACTAGTGAACTTGATATAGTTCTTGCTGTGGTTCTCTTAAATAAGAGGTGTAGTAAGACAAGGAGGTAGTTGCAGCAAGGGGAAAAAAATGAGTTTGCACTTCTCATGTATATCTGCTGCTTAGTATCAACTCTGTCAGGAAAATTTTCTTTACTAAGTTCAGTAAATGCAGGTTCTTTTCAACTTGAAACTTTAAGCACATCTAGTCAATTTTGAATTCTTAGTCAAAGTAGGCTATATGATTGTTATTTCTTGTCAATATTTATCCCATAAAAAATCATTTTTGAACTTTACATTACTAAAAGCTGATTATTTTTTGTTATTGAATTAGATAACTCAATCGTCCCCCATGTACATAGAAGATGTTGACTTTAAATAAGAACATGTAGACAACCGTAACGAATTTTCCAACTGTCCCAATATTCCCATGGTCAGACATTAAAATTAGATTGATAAGGTTTGTGGTCGGCCCTTCCTCGGACCCCACACATAGTGGCGGGAGCTTTAGTGCAACGGGCTGCCCTTTCTTTCCTTTTCTTTTTGGTTCTGATAAGGGTCCAAATTGTAGCATGTATCATATGTAGCGTCTCTCGTCTATTTATTTTTTTGTTGCTAAACAAGTCTCACTCTCACATGTACATTCTGAATCTCTAATTTTATTATCAGAAGTAGATTCATAAGCACCTGATTTCAATATCAAAATAGATCAATTTATCCATAAACATGAAAACAGTGATATATGGCTATAGTCACAATAAAGTAATCAATATTATCTCAAACCTGACGCTCAGCAAGTGCAGCTTCCAAGTCAAGCTCTTTTACACTGACTTTCTGCCAAAATTAAAATCTTGTTAGATTGATGCATGAAAGAAAAGAAAAAACAACTTGATAAGCTGCTCACTGTAATCATCTTGGTAAGCAACGCTTTCTTATAATAGGCTTTGGAGTACTCAGTGCTATTTTCTTCATCAAAATCTTCATCGTCAGTTAACTCTGTCAAATTTTTGCCTTCATATTTATCAGGATTTGCCTCCATGTCATCCAGAATCATTTGTTCAGCATTATGGATCTGCCATAGCTGCAGAATAAGACAGAAGGGTTAATCATAATTGTTAGCTGAGATGGCCAAAAAGGTGTCATAACTGCACATATTGGAAGAAATAAAGTTTCAGGACAGCAGTTAAAATATATATATATATATATATATATATATATATATATATATATATGAAAATGTGGATCAGTTAAGTTAAGCAAAATGGGCTAACATTAATCTTAGCTTGGTCCCATTTTTAAGCACATTCATACAACAGAACTTGAAAGGACAGATTTAATTGAACAACTAGTTTAAAGTGCAATAGAAGCTTCAGAAGAATTATTTGGCTATGATGCGATACAGGTATATGAAAAATGGCTACTAAAACTTCACTAGTTTGAAGAACTCGTGAAGAAAGAATCTCCGGTGTGTAAACCTGTATAAATGCTTAAAACAAAGAGGAATACCTTGTCCACATAAGGGTGATTTGATAGTAGTGGTTCTTCTTCGACTTTGACTCCAGGGTCTTTTCTAGGAAGAGGTTGTCTTCCACAGTCACGCTATGAAGGGAAATGAGTCAGACAACATCCTTGGAATATGAACCAAAGCATGTATAATATAATAGGACAATTAAAAACTTCAAATCCCTGACGATTAAGATTCAAGAGATCATACGCTTAAGGATGCTGTTAGTGTTAGATTAAAGATGGGGCCAACAACAAGAAGACGATAAAGATGTCAACAAACTCATAACACGAAACCTCAAACTGTGTTATGCAACGTCTAGAAATTGAAGTGTAACGGAAAGTAACCATGTATAAGACTAATATTTTTTTTTTAATATTATATAGCTTGTATAAGGTTAATGCATCTTAGAAAATAGAAGTACTGCGATCTCTGTATCCAAACATATTTAAGAAACTTCCTTAAAGTAGGGCTGGAAAGATATTGATCAGCATTAGTACATTGGTCCATATGACTTACCAAAAGATGGTACTCTGGTCTCTAACCTAGACTAAACTTGCAATTCTGTCAAACTCTAAGAGAGATGGAATTTCTCTAAGTGATACCACAGGATCCAACAACCATTTGTAGGAATTAATAAATTTTAGCTCTAACTGAAAACTTGGAGCATCTTTTGTTTACACAAGAAAAAACAGCTATTCCAACAAAAAGTATTTCAGGCTCAACCTTGAAATAAACCTTTCATATTACTTTTCACTTACAATAGAACCTTTTTAAAAAATTTCTTTAAGATGGAAGCACTGATGAGTCTGAGCACTGAAGACAAATTCTAAAGACTGATATTCATATTGGTGAAAACTTAATGGAAAGTCGGACGAATTTTCAGGCTCATATTGTAATTAATTTGTCGCATTATTTGAATGCCACACAAAAACTAAACATTTGTCTCCTGCTACATATAGATAAGACCTAAAAGTTAAATGTCAAACTTGTCTGTAATTTTTCACATCTTTATATGTAATTAAAGAGTATTATTTTTTCTCTAAAACATTAGTTTAAAGAATTTATTAAAATATATCTATATAGCAAGCAGATAGATACCGAAAAATAAAAACATAAAATACTATTTCCTTATAAAAAATCAACAACAAGAACAACTACTACTACTACCACAGCTCAATCTCAATCTAGTTGGGTCGAATATATGAATCATATACATGATATTTTGCTCTATTTGAGCCGGTATAATTCCAATACTCACTAAGTCACTTACATTAGGGGTTCTGTAAAACTATAAGCTCTCTAGATCTCGCATCCATACACAGTAATATAAATTTCTGAGCAAACAAAAAAATAACCGGCAGATAACGTATTCTAATACAGAGACAACGGAACCACTTTGTTTCAGTGACACAAGTAATCAGACTGCATAGGATTTGAAGAGCTGTCACGATCATTCACATAAATTTTAGTAGGCAGGAAGGTAGCGGAGACTACCGTTTAAAGAACGCAAGCTAGCTTACTTTCCTATCGAAGCGTCTCCACCACACTAATCCTTTATCTATATGAATCTTTTACTTCTATTATGTTTATTCTTCACTAAGTCTGCGTGGGCTTAAAAATGTTGGCTTATAATACAAGTTCACAGTTTATTTAAGATGAGTTGTATTAAGTCAAGTTTCATCAATCAAACGTGTCAATCTCTGATGTTAAATCTAGTTATCAAAAAACCCCAGCTTTGGAATTTAAGATTTCATGTATTGTTAATAAGAAGTTGGAACTCCAATAAGTGCTTCCTAATTTTAATAGAGATACTGAACTACAAAGGAAATATAAAATTTGTCCAGAATAAAATGATACTTACACGCAATTCATCTAGATTTGTGTCCTCTTCACGATGAAATATAGGTGCAAAATCAAATCTATTAAAGCTGCAATGATAGGAAATACAGGTGGAGACAAATAATTAATCACTGATCTGGGACTTTCTCACAATTGTTTCTATGAGTGTGTCAGACAAGTAGAACCAATTAAATATGTGTGTATGTGTGAAAGAGAGAGAGATAGATAGATAGATAGATAGATAGATAGATAGATAGATAGATAGATAGATAGATAGATAGAGATAGAGATAGATAGAGAGAGAGAGAGAGAGAGAGACCCCAAAAAGCATATTTATGTGCCTCTGCAAGAATAGTATGGACACTAAAGAAATTTAAGAAAGGATTATCTCAGAAAGATCAGAAATACATTGAAGCTACATACATTAGATGATCTATATTAGGATCAACAAAGCGCATCTCAATAGGGAACCGAAACCTGTAAGGATCACGTTTAGCCTGAAAAGGAATGGAAAGAAAAAAACCCCATAAGGCATCAATCCACCACAATTGTGATTGTCACATGCAAATTTAAATGTGTGAAAGAGCTGTGAACCAGAAAGGAGAGATGAAACTAAAAGATACACATAAGTAAACTTTTACGGTAAGTACAAAAATCAGATGTCCTCCCTTTGTCTTTTCAATATTATCACAGAATTCCAGAAAATTATCTCAATTTCGCAAAGGTGGTTAAAAGAAAGAAGACAAGAAATAAGCATAAATGCACCAAAAAATGACTGGAACTATGTAACCTAAACTCACATACATGTATGCATATTTGTGAATGTAGAATGCTATCACAGACAAAAGACTGCTATTGCACCCTAAATGTATCAGATTTTCTAAATAAAACATGATATCAACCTAGATTCTTAAAACCTCCGAATACATATGAAGATAAGCTAAATCTGTAATTTGGTACTTAAATAATACACTTAATTCCAAGTTCATTGAGAAGCCAAATCTAACAAGATCGCTGATGATGAGTGCATAACAGAGGATGACCCTCAGCAGTATAATACAGATATATTACATAGCAGAAGCAACTTGGTAGTCCGATTATGATACTGGATAGAAATTCAGAAGCTGCTCTTTGATGAACAGAAATTCAAAATATACTAAGCATCACTCACCAGAATTTCAACTATGACATGCATACCAACTTTTATGTGATGGCGGATCCAATACCAGTCATTTCGCTTTATTGGCACCCACCTGAAATGCATTGACAAAGAAATCATCAAACACATGAATCTGATGAATACACCATCTAATGTACTAGTTGATACTGTCCTATTTTGCTAGGGCTCAGGCTGCCTCACTAAAATCATTAAAAACAAGCAAAGCAACGTAGTTAGATTCCTTGGACCCTTTTAAAGATTCTGATTCTAGACGAATTCAACAGCAAAGCCCAGTAATAAACTCCAAAACACAACGAGAAACTGTTAGGATTCACCAGCAGTGATTCTTTTTCATCTGACTGAAAATCACAGATAATTTATCACCAAAAGTCAGCAAGCCTTCTGAGAATCTCTCCAACTGATCCACTAAATGAAAGAAAAAGGAAAAGAACTCCCTGCCCCTCTCATTTTCATTAAAGAAGCAAAATGACTTCTCCATGGAGCACAGAAACCACCACCTTGAACTACTTCCAGACACATATAATCACTGATACCTAGCACAATGATCAATATAGTTTTTCTCAACTCCTCCTGATTCTACTACCACCAGAAGCACATCTATACATAGAGTTTAACCATCTGGAAGTGAAACTTCTGTCTGAAGGCAGATAGATAAAGTTACAGCCTTACGGACAAAAATCTCCTCTGTTAAACCTCCAGTAGCATGTGAATCTGAACAAAAGGATGCCGCTTTTTCTTTATTTTAAGAATGGTGATTTTAACAACTTACACTGGAAGTCAACTTTCAAAGCTTGTATCGGTCTAATACTACTCCTGGTATCAGGATTTCAGTTCCAAAAAGTCCCTCAATCTCACATCCTAGGCTATTTCTGGGTGAGGTTTAGCAACAATTTAATTGATTTCAAAAGACCTGAGACTATGCAGTCTCATGATACAGAACCTAGAGAGAACGTGCATAGCTGTAATCTACTTATTGCTACTTGCTAGAGAGGTTGACAGAACAGGTAAATACACTTGCAAAAACTCTGTTCAAGTCAAGGAAATCCCAGAAAAATCTTCTGCAACTTTATGCCATGGGAAGGGAAGAAACAAATGTAATCAAAATTTGTAACGAATTCTTGAAATCTGTACAATTTACATTAACTTCAAACTTCATTTCCTTGAACACACTTCGATGCTTTCATACCATCTTCACTTCTCAAACCACATTCAATTTCATCTGAGGGACCTTCCTACTTTTATATGAAAGTTAGATAATTGTAATACATGTCCAGAATTCTGTTACACAGGTCACGTGAACATTCTTACCCATCATGAACACCTCCAATGTCAACAAAGGCTCCTTGATAAAGATGTATAGCTGTCACTTTACCCGCACAAATCTGCCAAAAAAAAGACTTCCTATAAGACTTGTCTTTCTTCAAAAGTCATGTGTCGTAATGTTTAATAAATTGACACAAGTCCCAACTGAATTGAGGTATCCAAGGCCTATTAACTAAAGTAGCTTTATGTCCTAATAATATGAAGTGGATAACACTAATCCTAGATGAGATTTTAGTTTTATGTTAATTTAACAGTTTGCCGGATTTTCTGCAAGACATAAAGTTACTGTGTATACATTACAAAGACATTGAACATGCATGTCAAATTTCTCGAATAATTAAAAGTAGAGAGCAAATAAATGTGCACGTATAGATAACAAAAGAGCGGATGTAACTTTGACACAAAGGATTAGCATGGAATACCAACAATAAAGGTGTGACTAAAGCTAAAACAAGAAAATAATGTTCTATCATTTTTCTTCTATCTTGTGAATTACCAAAACAATAGTGCATGCATGTTTATTTCTGCCGCCAAACTGTAGGAGAAACTACCAAAGATACAGTAACAGAAACTAACCAAAACACAACTAGTAAACTTGTAAACCTGATTAGAATTTCTATGGAAAAGAAATATTAAAGTTTATGCCAGAGTTTTCAGATTTCTTTTCATGCTAGAGGGAGAAAACATCAAAAAGCCAAAAGACCAAAAAAGAAAAGAAAGAAAAAGGAATTACGTACTAACATAACTGAAAAACATTAAGCTCGTGTGGTTTAATAAGAATAAACAAGAATCAAATTATACCGCTCAGACTATTTCTTTATGAGGGATTATCCCGCTCAGACTATTAAAGTCAAATACGGCTAGAGCACTTGGTAATCTCTTCAATCACTGCCCAGTTTCTCATATTCATCCATCGAGATATATGAAAATGGAGTTCGTAAGAATCACATTGACCTTCTCACTATCAGAAAAAAGGGAAAATGAAAGCAACTTACTTGTCCTGGGTAGTAAAATGGGAGTTCATACTGCAACAAAATGAAGAGGTGAAAAAGTTATGACAAAAACATCAATAGCCCAAACAAACCTAAGAACAGTAAAAATATTTGACGGCAACTGCAAATGCAACATCTATTGTACCATTCCATCTTGGTAATCCTTTCCCCTTTTTCTCCTTCCAGGATAATAGTCCTGGTCATACTGCACAGACATCACATAATGTGGGTTAGTACAATTATTGATGAACCAAGAAGATCTTTTGGAAGAATTCTCCTTGAATGAAGGAGGAAAACCAAAGTGAAAATCGTTACATTGAACAATTAACTCGATGTTAAAAAGAAAAAAAGCAAGTAGAAGTCTTAAACACTAATACAGGCTACCTTTCAGATAGAGCATTTATGATAACACAGCATGATTTAAATACCGCAGCATATTCATAACTTTAAGTTGCATACTAATAGTTTTTTCCTTTTGATAAGGCAAGGTAAAATTGCTTACTAATAGCTTAACTTTCAATATCACCAGTGCAATCACTACTTCTATCAGGCCGTGTTAATCATTTCGGAAGTTTTTGAAATTCTTTTACATCTGGTCTAAGAGATTTAAAAAATTTGGACTCACGTAGATGCTTGAACTGCCAAACATTTCCTTCTCCTGGACAAAAAAAAAAAAAGGAAGAAAGGCACCGTGCATTCCACCACAGTGGGGTTTGGATTTGGTTTTGTTCCAGATATTAGAATTAACATTTGAATTTAAACAGAAAAAATGATACTGTAGTTGTCTGATTCCTTAGCCCCTAACACCCTGACCTTTAAGACTAACTGTCATTATTTGTAGAGTTAGACTTATTAGTTGCTTCACTGACAAACAGATGATCCGTGTGATCTGATATTTCTCTAAATATAAATAGATTATATCTATACTCTAACCATGCCAATCAGCATCAATCACGTAAAAGGGTTGTGCAACCAGAAAAAAAAAAGGCGCATAAACTGAAATGATAAGCTCAGTTGATGAAAGCAGGAATGGGTACACTAGTCCTAGTTGCCGCTTCTACTTTCATCAACTGTTACACGCGCTCTTTCGGGTTGTACCAGCCTCCTTTTTTCTTTTTCTTTTTCTTTTTTCATGAAAAGGAAGCTCTAGGTAGTTCAAGCATCGTTGCAAGTCCAAAGATATTTTAATTTCTTAGCCAACATGTTATGAACAGCTTAAAACTACACACACTCTTTACAGTATAAAAGCTCCGTCTTGCATCATATTAAAATGGATACGAAAATACCCTGTACCTTATAAGATTCTTCTTCTAATCTATCCTTGTTAGCAGCTACCCACTCATTGTACTGCTTCAAGAACATTCTATACCGGTCCAAGCTCATATCATCAGTCTCCGTTGTCACCATCCCCTCAACTTTATCATAGTCCACTCTCACGGACTGCATCTTATGAGCTTCCCTAATGAACTCCAACTCCTTCCTATCAACCTCCCACCCCCTCGGCGGCCAGTCCCTAGGTGGGACATGGCGAACCACCAACGGCCCAGCCCACATAGTTTCCAAAGGCTCAGGAATTTCCCCTTTAATCTCAAATTGCTTAGCGTAGTACTCATCTTCCGTTATACCCATTTCCTCAATCTTCTTTTTCCTGTAGTTGGGGCTAAGCATTCTGAAAGCTTCAATAGCTTCTGGGGACTGAAGCGCGACTTCTTCACCTTCATTGAGAGATTTTCGGGCAAAATCAGCTTCAGGTGAGAGAATTTCTTCCCATGGAGCCCAGCCACGGTCGACCCAGTTCCGGCGCCGGGCTTCTTCTTCAGATTCTTTCTCTTTGGGGCCAAAAGCTTCGAGAAATGCGTCATCATCACCTACTGGGTATTCGTCGGAACTGAAACAGTGGAGGGTAAGAAGGGAAGGCTTGGATGAAGTAGAGAGCTTGAAGAAAGGAAAAGAATTGAATTTGGAAGAATGGGGTTTAAGGAGGGTTTTAGGAGATGGGAATGTGAAGAAGAAAGAACAACTTTGAAGAGTTTGCATTTCGAAGGGATTGCGGGAGATTGGAATGCTTCTCCCTGGATTTGCTTCGTTTTTACAGAAGATAAAGTTGGTTTCTTCAATTCTTTTTTCATTTTCTTTATTGGGGCGACAGGGGAGAACATATCTTTCCTTTTTTTTTTTTTTTCCTTTAATTTCATCTTCTTCGTAATTATAGAGTACATTATTAGCGAATTTAGACTAATCAAATTCTCAAAACAAATATTATAAACTTCATGAAAATTCAAACTAATCGATGTCTAAATAATTTTACACACTTCAATTATGGATAGCATGAAACTTTTTAAATTAGTGAAGAATAATTAAATCTAAGACGTATTAGCATTTTAAGTTTGAAAGAAATAATTTTAAAAAAATGAAAGGGATATATAGCTGGCAAGTGAAAGTGCATGATATTCATATTACTAATTTCTAAGAAAATTTATGTAGGGTACGTGTATTGTTGCATATATATTTTGCATTAATAATTTAAATTATATATACCACATATATATAATAAAATTATTAAATAATAATATTAAAATAAATATATTATTTATTTAAATAACATAAATAATATTACATTTTTAATATGTTATTATTTATTGTATCTCATTTGACAGAGATATTATGCATGGATTAGGTATATTATTTTTCAGAAAAAATTATGTCTTTCACAATGAAATCTGATATGCGAGATCTCGAGTAAATGTGTTATTATTTGTTGTATCTCACCTGATAATTTTTCACAAAAATATTGTTAGTTTATATTCTCTATTGTAGTTTTGGCTGAAATCAATAGATAACTCTTCTGAACTATTATCCAGAAAATAATTTTAATTTTTATGTATAATATTGAAAAAATCAAATCTTAGTCTGTCAAGGTTTTAAAATAAATATTTTATGTATAAAAATAAAATTAAGTTACTTAACTTTTTTATGTACAAGTATTATAAAATATATTATAAAAGATTATTAAAAATAAAATTCTAATTGAATTTAAAGTAATATATATTTAATAAGCTATATTTAATTGATTTTAAATTTTAAAATATTAAAAGTTAGTTAAAGATTATATGTAGAAGCTAAGAGACTTGATCATAAATAATTAATATGTAATAAAACCTTTTTCTTCAAAATGTTTAACTATGGTTGTTGGGTAAATATTATTTACATCTCTAATTTTGGTAAAAATCAAACTAAGAGATGTTTTTCTTTTTATTCTAATTTATTTTTATAAATATCTATTGTATCCTTATATTAAATTTTTTTTAATCTTTTTTACCTTTCTAAATTCATAAAATAAATGAGCAAAATAAATAAATTAATTTTATGATAATAATAAAAATTCTAATATCTATTTATTCAATTAAAATAATAGATAATAATTATTTTATAAATATATTTCAATACAAGTAATATAAAAATAATTGATAAAAATAGAGGTATACTTTTATAATAACAAATTCCTAAAAGATTATGTATTATATTGTAAATGAATTTTGAATAATAATTTTAAAAATATTTCATTAATAACAATCAAAATTTGTTTAATTACGTAGACAATAGAGAACAAATGAATAAAAAGATAGGAGCTCTTAGGGAGGGGTAAAAGAAAAAGATTGTACCAATCCGATGACATCTAAAGTAGCCACCATCTTTCAGTTAGACATCTCAACTAAGACTTGTTCCATTTAAATACCTGTAATACTATCCAACTGTATCGTTTTGACACTTTTCGGTGAAGGGAAAGCTTCAATGGATAGAAAAGAGCCCTCACACAACTCCTTGAGATTATCCTGCACTTCAAAAAAAGAAGTAAAAAATATATATATAATGATAACTTGATTCTTTTTCATCGCAGTAAATAAGGGAGAAATCGAATTTAGTTCTTCATTTTTACCAAAAAAAACTCTACAAAAGTTATCTAGGAATTATTATTTTTATATTAATAATAATAAATTTTAAAAAAACTCATTATATAAAAATTAAAATAAGGGAGATAAATGTAATATGACCAAAATAATAATAATAATAATATGATAAAGTAAAATACGAGGAAAGGTTTCCTAAATTATTCCTAAGCAGTATACATTGAAAATTACTTTTGTTATGAAATAATAAAATGCCAAGACAACAAGCGATATAGCTAAAGAAATTGAGGGGTAGAAAGAGAGATATTTTATTTCTCTTCAAACTGATGTACAAATGAACTGAATTGACTTCATATTTATACAAGAAAAGAAACAACTTGTAAGCTTTTCTGATTGAAAGTTTATTCAATTGCAAGCTTATCCAAATGACTGTATATGGACATTCATAATATAATATATTTATAACGCTTCCACTTGGATATTCGTTAATAGATAATGTGTCTCATTAAAATTTTACAAGAAAAAGAAACAGCGAAAAAAATTCTATTGAAGGAAAAAGAGCACGTCTATCTTGTAATACGCATTGGTAGTTGCCTTATTAAAAACATTACAAGGAAAACTAGTGGGACAAAATCTTGCAAGGAAAAAAGAGTACAACGTACGTATATTAACTCTCCCCAAATGAAAACATCAATCCAAAAATTTGAATCTTCGCATCTCAATTTTGTGCATCGTTTTCTCAAAAGTGCAGTTGATAGAGACTTGGTGAATAAATCAATCATAATATCACTCGAACGAATCTATTGCATATTGATATCATCATTCTTTTGGAGATCATATATGCAAAAAAGTTTTTGGTGAAATGTGTTTCGTTCTATTTCTTTTTGTGGATCCCTTATTTAATTGTGCTATGCATGCTGCATTATCTTAGTACAAGGTCGTGGGTATTTATCACATTTTAAACTATAATTTTCTTCAATGAGATGTATCATTGACCTCAGTCACACACATTCTCGATTTGCTTCATGAATAGCTATTATCTCAGCATGATTTGATGAAATAGCAACAATAGATTGTTTTGTAGATCGTCAAGATAGGACTATACCCTTCACATATGAACACATAGCTTGTTTGAGATCGTATTTTGTGTGAATTAGATAAGTATCCTACATTGGCGTAACTAACAAGATCGAAGCTATAATTGTTAGAATAAAATAAATCCACATCAATAGTCTCTTTTAGATACCGCAATATGTGTTTGATTCTATTTCAGTGTTTTTTGGTAGAAGTAGAACTATCCGAATGACTAGTCACACTAAGTGATATGGTATTTCAGCACCAAAAAATTTTTCATTCTTTTTTTAAGGTCGGAACAGATTATTATTTACATTAAGTGATCAAATAACCATCGAGTATTTTATTGATGTGTTTCATCAATGTAAAATCGTTTCAATACCTTTTCTATGTGAGTAGATTGATAGTCAAAAATATCATTTGTCAAATGTTCAAGTCATTATTGTGTCATTTGGCAATGAATTTACTAGGGTGATTAAGTCACATCCACCTTATTTGATTTTCTTCATATAAGGATTATGAACAACTTTACAAAAACTCGTAAATGCTTCAGACATTTTGAATTCTTCGAGATTTTCATATAATTTTTTTCAAGTTATAACATTCATTAGTACTTATATGTATGCAATTTCTTATGTCTAAACTATAGGTCTAATAAATTTTACGCTCATTAACAACTTGATAATTATTGCTACACAACATGCCTTAATGGACATGAATTCAGATCCTCACAAGATCTTTTACAATATTGCGCGCTATGTTGTATCAAACATATAGTCGACAGTATATTATTTATATCAATTTGCAGTTAGATATAACTCATTGAGATCTAATCACTTTCAATCTTTTTCTTAGTTACCTAGCCTTTCATGAGGTTTCATAGAATGTACCGTAGGCTTTCAAGAGCACACTACCTCCTTATTATGATCAATTGTTCTAATCTTTTTCAAAGATTATTGTAATAAAAATCAAAAATCGATTGATCTACAATACTTCATGCATAGAGTTGATTATTTCCTTCAGGAATTTTAATTTAACAGGAACTTTTGCAACTGAAATATGAAATTAAATTGGGTCAACAAATGCTTCAGGCATTTATCTTGAATTATTATTTTTGAATGAAAATCATACTAATAATAATTCACAATATATTTCTTAGCTGCCTATTCTCTCCTCTTATATTAGAAAAACCAACATATATCCCTAATCTTCGGAGAATATATTTGTGTGCATCGTGATAGATTCATTAATTATTTTTCGCACATCAAAAGTTATTAGATGAAAAATGTTTGGTTCCTGACCCTGAACCAATTGAGTGGAGAAGGGGGGAGGGGGGAGAGGGGAGGGTTAATCATAACTCATTGATCAACATACGAGTGTTATCGTATGTAATATGTCATATCATAGACCAACCCACAAAGTTTTGTTCTCATTATATAAGTAATGGTTAAGCTATTTATCGGAGAAATTCAGCGTCAAATCAACTTTAATAAAAACCAACATTATCAAGTTGAACTATCTTGATTACACAATCTGTAAAATTATGCTCTTAACTTCATTTATATTGAACAAGCAATTTTGCAAAAGTTAAACTACAGGTTGACGATAAACGCACATGTGTCCATCTTATATATGCATCTATTTAATTAAGACATCACATGATAGGTGAATGAAACCATATTCACCTTTTATACTTTCAGAGTTTACGGGATTCAGTCCCAATATTAGCTGGTACAATCAATTTATCGTGAGAACAAACAACACAAAAGATTTCTTGAAGAATCTTCTAGTTCTTCAATATATTTTGAATTCTCAATAAACACATCATATCAGAATGACCAAAACGGTCATGTCAACTAATAAAATTATATGTACTAGTAAACTTCAGGTGCACCAAGATAATATGTTATTTATTTTAGTAAACTTCAAGTTTACAGTGTCACTAGTTTCACATCAGCAAACTTCTAGTTTACTGTAGCATGTAATTTCATCATGATTATATTTGTAGTATAAATCGGGTAAACTTTCATTTAAATATTTCTCACTCATAGTAATTTTGAGACATATAATCTTTTAATCCTTTCTAGTTTTAACCATTTTATTAATAAATTTAAGGTTTAGTACAACCTGTATTTTGATCATAACAATTTTGTATATTACAATATACGATGAATAGCATAATAATAAATAAACTCTTTGGGAGCTTTTAATTTATTTTTTCAGAATAAAATATTATTTGGACACTACCGGTGTCATGATTCTTGTATACAAATAATCAGACGTTTTTAGAGACATTGATCATTAATTTATATTACCAAATATTACTTATATTCTTTTGATATCATGAAAGCAAATCTAGATATTGCTGGTGTCGTGAAATCAACAGTAAATAAGTGAACATTTAAAAATAATTATAAATTCATAAATAACGAAAAGTAGATATTAAGTTCTAAACTTAAGTATTTTAAACATCTCATTTCAGAAAGCTAATTAACATATGAATATTTTTGTACCAAAAGTAACAATCAACTAGTAATTACATCCTCTAGAAAAAGATACATGAATTGTTATTTTCTTTGAAGAAATCAATAATAACTAATCATTATGTATCAATATGGTTATAGTAGAAAATATTTTTCTTTGTTTTCTTTTACCTTAAAAAGATACTTTAATAAAATTATCTACGTACAACAGATACATATTGCAGTGACTTTCATACCATAAAAATAACATATATATCCTTTGTTATTTTTTTTAAATCTTTTTAGGAGGTAAATTGTGATATTTTTTTCATTCACTTTAAAAAATGAAACCTAATTTTTTAAATACGCTTGATATAATATTTATCAACAACTCATTATTTTAGTGAAGCACAAAAAGACATTGGAAAATGGACTCAAAGAAAATGAAGTCACCGAGAAAAAGGATAAGAAAATATCACACAAGAAAAGCTCCTATCATTAACTCTTATATATACGGACATAAAAAAAGATAAGAAATTGTTCATGCTTTACACCTTCATCCAGCTTATTCAGCTTCATCTTTTAATAACCCAAAGAATTTCGCGTTATTGGGTCAAAGAGGTAATTAAAAATACTGATTAGATTTACATGTAAAATAATATAGTATCTTCTAAAATTATTTTTGTTTGATGAGAAAATTTTAAAGTTTTATTATTTTAGGAGTAAAGTTTATCATTATATTATTTTAGGATTAAGTTTCAAATTTTTATAACTTCAAGAGTAAATTTTAAATTTATTATATCGAAAGTAAATTTTAAATTTACTACTTAGAGAATAAATTTTAAGATTTAATAAGTATTGTCACTTCAGGGATTGAATTGTATTAGATTATAGAAGTTGTAATATTTATCAAAAATTCTCATTCTTCGAAAATGAAACATAATCATCTAAATGTGTCTTAATCATATTAAAGTATGACCTCTTTAAATATATTGCCATGTTGGAAGAAAATCAAGGTATGCACATAACATAGAGAATTTCTCTAACTATTTTTAGTTGTAATTGGAACAAGTTTATAAAAATATTATCAGTTCTAGTGATCATATATTTCTGGCAAATTCTCATTCTTACTCATTATAAGTGGATATCAAATTAATATATCATCATATATTTTAACAATATTGTTCTTATGGAACAAATATTAAACATGAATTGTCAAGTGAATCAATAAATCGTTTCTCCGATCCATAAACAAAATTGATATTGTTATTAGCAAAGACATAAATATCAAGAAATACTAATCTTTTATCTCATAGGCTCATATTCACTTCATTCTTATTTTGGAAATATTGAGAGATACAATATGACCAAAGGAATATCATTCATTCGGCTAAATAATACATTTTTCAAAAATTTCTTTTGATTTTTCTTACCTCAGATCTTTTCAAAGACAACAAGAGATATAGTTCCATTTTAATTGAGGGTAGAAAGAGATATTTTTATTTCTCCTTCCGTTCCATTTTAATTGTTAGGTATACTAAAAATAGTTGTTTCAAAATATTGCTAGTTTCAAAAATTCAAGAGATAATTGATCATGTTTTTTCAATTCTGCTTTTAGTACTTAAAGTCATTCTAAAATGTGAAAAGAATTATTATTGTGTGTTTCTAAGAAATTAATAGGATTATGTTAGTTAAATTACCATCACTATTAATTTTTTATTAATGAATGTGCAAATCTTATCCTAGCAATTAAAATGGAATAGATGGCCTACTTGCAAGCTTATCCGATTACAAGTATATCCAAATTATAAGCTTATATGAATATCCACAATATAATATATTTATAAGAATTTTTATTTTTGTTTAAATATAGATATTCCATTAAGTCTAGTCCAATTAGAATTCTAGAAGGCAAAACAAGCTCTTTCTCCTTGTTACATATATTATTTCTAACAACGAAAGTATTCAGTATGAAATTTGAGATTGAGAAAAAGAAAACACAAAGTAAAAGGATTAATTTAGATGAGGATGTCGGAAGTGAAGAAGAAGAGAAGCAATAATAATAATAATAGCAGTATTAACGATTGGCTACCCATCACATCATCCAGGAACGCAAAGTGGTATTATTCGGCTTTTCACAATGTCACGGCTATGGTCGGTGCTGGTGTTCTTGGCCTCCCTTATGCCATGTCTCAGTTGGGCTGGTATGTCTCCGTTATACATCACGTTCTGTATGTTCAACTTAATTCATTATTTTTGGTCAGTTAATTTTTTTTTTCTCAAGAAAACATATATTAAAGATACTTCTCTATTCAAGCATATCTAGTGCTATTCATGTCTTATGTGCGCGTTCAATTTGTTCCCCGATCCTTTTCCATGCACGGGTTACTAGTCTCTGTTTTTGTTTGTTTGTAATCATCATTAAACATACGTGTGTACAGGGCTTGGGCGATTTAGGGTTCGCAAAAGGACGCATTTGAGTCAGTTATAACGGGTTCATAATTGGTTTAGGTGAAAATAAATAAAATATTCGTCATTGAACATATTTGATACTAATCATAACCTTGTTAATATGATTCTTCCAGTGCATATCAATATTTTTTACCCTTATATCTGTCAATTAAGTAATAAAAATAGTTTTAGTATAAGTTATTATAAATTATAATAAATGCGGGTGCGAGCCGGGTTGCTAGCATAATGTATATATGTAACTACTTCCAAATTGCTATATTTCTAACTGGAGTTTTAATTATTTCATGTATATAAATACATAACAGGGGTGCTGGAGTGACAATAATGATACTATCATGGGTGATAACGCTATACACCTTATGGCAAATGGTGGAGATGCACGAAATGGTGCCAGGTAAAAGATTTGACAGATACCATGAGTTGGGGCAAGAGGCTTTCGGGGAAAAGCTTGGGCTGTGGATTGTGGTTCCTCAGCAGCTCCTTGTGGAAATTGGAGTGAACATAGTATACATGGTAACTGGTGGCAAATCACTCCAAAAGATTTATGAGACTGCTTGTCCTGATTGCCGCCATTTGAAGACCACCTATTTCATATTGATATTCAGTTCTGTTCACTACTTCCTTTCCTTTTGTCCCAATTTCAACTCCATCAGTTTAGTCTCCTTCCTTGCTGCTGTCATGTCTCTCAGGTTCTTTCACTTCACTTCTTTTTCCCTTTTCAGTTTTATTATAGTTTTTATATTATCATATTGCGTAGATTCTGACATTCTCAAACTCTATTACAAGGCTTATGTTGTTGTTGTTCGCAGTATCAAATCGTCTAAATAATGACACAATTATTCATAAAAGATAAGATTGACAGTCTGGAAAACAGGAAAGATTACAACCACAGTATAAGAATTCTTCACGCTCTCAATATACATAACAACATAATTAATTTGTTTGAGTTTAATTTTTTTCCTATTGAAAATATAGGAAAAGAATAACGCGTAACTGTTCATAATAAGTGATGTTAGTAACCTTAAAAATAAGACATATTATATGGTAAATTGATAGTATGGTTTTCTTAATTAATTAAGTTTTTTTTTTCCGCAAAATATGTTTCGCCCTTTTTCTATTTTATTGACGGGTGTAGCAAAAAAGATTGAAAATATCTGTCAATCTTTAAATAGTGCTAAAATTATTGGCAGTAACTAAAAGTAAATTTCTAACACATTTCAATTTGTATTAGAAATTCCGCCTCAATTGATCGAGTAATTAAGATGTATTATTTATTCAATAAATAACAACAAAAAAAAGGGAGATTTCTCTAAAAACATATGTATGAGTGGGCATCAATATTAAGTATGCTATAGTTTGGTGTCTATTAATTGATTTTTTTTTCTCATTGTGCATGCAGTTATTCAACTATAGGTTGGGGAGCATCAGTACACAAAGGAATATCCCCAGACGTTGATTACAGTCCAAGGGCTTCAACAAGTACAGGAAGAGTGTTTGGATTCTTGAGTGCATTGGGGGATGTTGCTTTTGCATTTGCTGGCCACAATGTTGTCTTGGAAATTCAGGCTACTATGCCTTCAACTCCTGAATATCCATCCAAGAAACCCATGTGGAAAGGAGTCATCATTGCTTACGTGGTCGTCGCTCTCTGTTACTTTCCTGTCGCTTTTGTTGGCTATGGAGTTTTTGGAAATAGTGTGCAGGACAACATCTTGATCTCCCTACAGAAACCTGCTTGGCTTATTATCATGGCTAATGCCTTCGTCGTCATTCATGTTATTGGAAGCTATCAGGTACCAAGACTAATTCAGGAGAAGCGCTCTTAGTCTTTTTGATTTGGTTCAAATCTTAATTAAGACTTTTGTTTTATTTTGCTTGATGTGTGTTTTTAGGTGTTTGCTATGGGAGTGTTTGACATGATCGAATCTTACTTGGTGAAGCAAAGGAATTTCAGTCCAACTAAAACGCTACGATTCATTGTTCGGATTAGTTATGTTGGTATGTATTATTGATCTGACCGGCTTGAAACTTTATTTGATTATTTAAGGAATTGAAAAGGGTATGTCACCCACTATTTTTATGTCTATTAATTTGCTTCACTTGTGTGTTTACTTTTTATTTTGTGTATTTGTTGTTGCGCAGCCCTAACAATGTTCCTTGCAATAACATTCCCATTCTTCGGCGGGCTACTTGGTTTCTTCGGAGGATTTGCATTTGCTCCTACTACCTACTTTGTAAGTCAAAGTGATCTCGTGTTATTTTTACATAAAAATGTTACACAGTAACTAAATAACAGTATGTGTGACGGGCTACAAAATCAAACATATTGACATGCCTTTTTCTCCGTTGTTGCAGCTTCCTTGTATCATGTGGCTAGCCATACATAAACCTAAAAGATTTGGGTTGTCTTGGTTCACAAATTGGGTACGTACTACTCGTTTGAGATATCGGTATAGTTGTATTGCTAATACTAATATACTATTTGTTTTAAACGTAGATATGCATCATACTTGGTGTTCTTCTGATGATTTTAGCTCCCATTGGTGCCTTGAGGCAGATCATACTGCAAGCCAAGGGTTACAAGTTTTATTCTTGATTGTAGGATTTTTATTATTTTATCGGACGATATTTTAAATGTCTAGCTAGCCACCTATTATTAGTTTTTTTGCTGCATTAATTAGTATCAAACCATCGTTCTTAGTGAAAAATTGATTTATATTTGGATCTTATTTAAAATAAGCTTCCGTTTGTAGATAGTACATATATATGATTATTTATCAATATCAAATATCTCAGCTACTTGTTGTTGGCAAAGGAATTCGCAGCTGCTAATTTTTGGGTGTTCGCAGGCTAACTTCCTCTTCTGTGCAATAGCTTATGCAAAGTATAAACTCCACTAAGGAAACCTCGTGCGATGAAATGGCCAAATCCACAAGCAAACAAATAACATTATCAGACATCAAAATGAATTATAACTCTGACAGTTTCATCACTACCACCTAAAACAAATTAAAGCTTGGATATATATGTTGCCAAACTGCAGGGAAATAAGCCAACCATATAATGACAAAAAGAAAACTAAGTAGAAAGGTAGGACCTGTAAACGTCGAGACGATCAACCAGCAGAAAAGGCGCTCTCTTGGTGTGGCTTTAAGAGATAGGTACTTCGGTACAGCGGTAAAAAAGAAAATCATTCAATCAATTGGTGGATCACATACTTAGAGATAGGGTTTGGACATGCCTAATTCTTTAAAAAAATATATGTGTGTTCAAAGAGTGAAGTATGAAAGTAGATAAGTCATCTCAATAATTTTATGTGAATAAATATATGATGAAAGAAAAATAAGAAAATTATATCCAAGAGTGCAAATTTATTAATGTACTTTAAGGTCAAGATCAAATATATCCTTGTATTTTGAGGAAGTGATCAAATTTACCCTATATTTTATTTGTACCCTTGTCTCCATTAGGACAAGGGATATTGAAGGAAATATAACTATGAGGGAAAATATGAATCAAAAGTATAACAACGAAGGTAGATATGACCAAAAAGTCAAACGGAGGATAAATATGAATAATTTTCCAAAGCAGAGGAGCAAATATTGCCCTTTTCCCTCAATTTTTTTTTTCAATAAATGGAACAACTTTAAAAATCATTGTCGTATTGTTAGAAGTTTTCATCAGAGAGAAACTCAGTATCCCTTTATTCTCAAGTGAGAGTTGGAGCTGGCCGGTGGTGAATTTCTCAGTTTATCGTTAGTCAAATCATTTGAAAAGTTTTGACAAAAAGTTGATCTACGTGGAACATTTCTTGGGAATTTGCATACACATGTTCTATATACAAGCATTGATCAGGAAAAAGAATGAGCCGCGAAGGATACACTTCCAGAATTTGCAAGGAAAATAAACAATAGAGGATGCTAGCGATTGGTGATTGGCGTGTCCCAACCATTAACCAATCAAAATCCAAGATGAAGTGTATTCCAACTTCCAAGATTCACTACATGCAAATTTTGGTTACTCCTAAAAATAACTTAGAGTAACTTATATACTTTACTAGAGAAAATGACCACAAAGTAAAAGACCACCTGAACTAATTCTATTTCGTTCTCTGTACCTTTCAAACAACAACTCTTCACTTCGTTTGAGCTTGTTGTATTCAGCCATGTCAAATCCTGAAGTTTGGCAACTTTCAAGTTCTCCTGATATGTTTCCACCATCTTCAATCGTATAGATTGTTCTATTCTTCTGTTGACTCTGCAGAATTGCTGGGCTCCAACTCCCATGGCTGCTGATGGCATAACTACTATCATTCTGAGGGGAGGTGATGCTCTACAAGAAGGAAAGTTGGGACCAAGTTACAATAGATGTCTGTGAAGAGAATGAGATTTACAACTTAGAGAAGTACAAATTATATGGCTAGCACACTACTAGCGTGCACATGCAAACGCAAAACAAATGGCACGTTACCAGAAGCAACTTCAAGCATCTTGTGTTAAATAAAGGAATTCATTTAATGTCATGGAGACTTCCAAGGTCAATAAGCGGAAGCAAGATAAATCTCCAAATAGGCAAAATGATAGGTACTTCCTCACTGGACCAGAGTGAGCCAACATCCCTCCAAGTTTGACCACTTAAGCCAACCAAAGAAATTATGTAACTCCAAAAAAATATCCAATCATCTGGAAAATATAGCTAAACCTAGTTCATAAACCTAAGAAGTATCATGGAGGATGTTGTCCAATGAAGAGCATTCTTGCTAGTATATCGTACCAAAAGCAGCACCTAATTTTTTAGATGTCACAACACAAGCTGCAACTTTTAATCCTATTAGGAGGAAAACAAAGTATCACTTTACCTGTCTTGCATCACATATTGACGTTTTCCTACTGACAGGAGTTTGCATTTCTTTTATGGGAGTGAAAGAACCATCATTGCTTGTCTCCCACTGCAACCAGGGGAAGATAACCCCATCGGTTCCAACAGGATGACAATTAGATCCTGCTGGACTTTGTTTAACTGCTTCCCCATAAGTAATACTGTCCCTTGGCTTAGCTATTCCTCCTAAGGCGGAACTTGCATCACTTCTTTCTCCATCAAAAGAAGAAAAATCTGTATCTTCTATATTTGCAATGAAATCCTCAAAAAATTTCTCTGCCTCCTCATTCAGTTGTGTTGATGTCCTGATTCTATCATTGCTTCTCTGGAAATTTGTAAAAAGCGTGTAAAAAAGGAACTACTACAGAGGTGAATGATAGCAATCAAGAAAATCAGAAACTGATTGTTCAACTAAAAAGGGAGAGACCTTTCTACGCGGTTGTTTCTGCCCAGCAGCAGAACTTTTTGTATCAGGAAGTTCTTTGACCATCCGACGATCCCTACCTCTTTGGTCTTCCTGCAGAATTTCATCAAGCAATCTTGCTTACGCTTCTGACTTTAATATTAAAGAAAGTTAAGGCATTCAATTTCAGAGAAGAATCAGAACCACTGTGCAAAAGGAGGCAAAAATATTAGACTGGGAGCAAGACTGCATAACATAGTGATTGTCAAAGATGACTTCAAACCCGTGCGTGAAAAACAGGAAAACGAAAGCATGGAGAAAACTTACCTGCTCCAATTTTGTGACATAATTCTTTCTGGCGACATGACCTGACTTGGAGCCACTAGTTTTCTTCCCCATGGTCTGCATTAGTCAACATGAATTAATACGCGAGCTCATAAAATGTACATAAGAAATTTTTTCTTATTTGATGGAACAAATAAATCACACACTTGTTCAAGTTCAGTTTTGATTTCTTCAACAGCATGCCTGAGTTCTTTTCTCATTGCTTCGTACAGTTCACCATTGACATCTCCATTTGGATGCTCACCCTGAAGAACAATAATATATTTCAGAAAAGAAAAACAAATGATAAGGCATAACAAAAGTCAGTGCTTGCTACATCGACAGATAAAGTAAACCTTTTTCTGTGCATAAACTGCTCGAATGGTTTTCTCAATGCCATTTTTACAGGTAAGAGCATCCTTTGTGTCATCGTCAGTCAAGGCAGAAGAGTGACTCTAATATGAATGAAGAAGTGCATAAATTAGTAGCGTTGAAAGAAGGCATGTAGTGACACACAAAAAGCAGAACTAAGAACAAAGGGCAAGAGCAACTGCAATTTTTTTGGTGAGAAATGATACATTAACCCAATAAGTTCCCTACAATTCAAAGAGAAGGATATAAAAATTGTCGGCTTACAGAGTAGCCATCATGTAACAGCGACACGTCTTTTTGGCTAAAAGACCTCCTTAACTGTGCATTATTTACAGCTGTAGGCTTCAGTGATGAAGGAAAGTCACTAATTTTGTTGATCTGACTCTTCTTGATGTCAATTTGGTTGCTGGAATTTCGATAATGATCTGCATCACTCTGTCATACAATAAAGAAAATTCTTGATCAAAAAAGTGCCTCCACTGCACATTTTATTTGCTGATACATTAGGCTCTCTTATTTCTTCTTTTTAGACAGTGATCTTAAGAGCTCATTGATAATGAATGTTTAAAACAACCCAAAGTTTTCTGTACATACACCCATATAACATGTAGATGTGCCAGAAGTTGCATCCCACTCTAGTGTGCTTTCAATCAGTATTGAAATTACCATATCCTATTGTGGTATGCCCCATTATTATTCGGGGATAAAGACATTTTTTTTAATAAAAGAAAGAACTAGGACATTTAAATCGAGGTGAGATTTTATCAGAGAATTAATTGTATCAGAGTCAGCTTGTCCTCGAAATTAATTGGAACCTTGGATAGTAAGAACTGAAATAATTTGAGGACGTCATCAATTAGTGGGCACTCTTAAAGCCTAAAGAAATTGTTACAATTCTGCAGTATAAGCCGAAAAACTGGGAATGTTACACACCACATATATTTTCACCTTTATTCTCTTCCAATCCGATAGGAGAATAGTACAAATTCTCCGCAATCGCATATACAATTGCAAACCCATTTCAACACTTAAACCAACTGAAACCTTCCTCTAATTCTTTTGGGTAAACACACTGCCCTTAACGCCGAGCTACTAATAATTCACCCGACAGCACTTACATCAGAAGAAACAGCACTACAAATAGAGTAAGAGGGAAAACACTTTTCTTATGACAATGATAGCCAAATCAGCTTGATCACATGTTGACTGATCCACCAGCTACCTCCCATCGGCACAAGTACCGGATAACTCAGTTGACCAAGACTTAACACTAAAAGTGATCTCCTAACTCTTTTTGTTTCCACTAGGAACCCTAACCAACAAAACACTTCTTAAGGCAACAGAATACCATTCGAAAGATGCACCATAAAGGTAATATGTTTCTATAATTCAAACATTTATTAGTTTGTTTTAGCTGTTTCTACCTTCCAAAGCACTTGAGATTCTAACTTCGACATACTAAGTTACATACACACCTGAGATTTAGGATAAAACTAAATAATAAATTAATGGGCATAACCATAAACTTTGACTGTGATAAGAATGTGCCACCAAAGTTTAAACGTAAATTTTATAAAGTGGTAGACAAATCAACTATATTGTATGAGGGGAGTGTTGGCAGGTCAAGAATTCATACGTCCAGAAGATGAAAGTAGCATAAATGAGGATGTTGAGATGGATGTGTGGGCACACGAGGAGACGTAGGATTAGGAATGGAGATACTCGGGACAAGGTGGGAGTGGAAAAAGTATTGGAGAGAGGTGATTAGACAGAACCTGACATACTGCAGCTTACCGTGGACATGACCCTATATTGAAAGGTTTAAAGGTCGAGGATTAGAATAGAAAATTAGTAGGTAATAGAGCATTGTCTAATTTACTTATCAAAATTGTTTTTATTAGTCTCCTACTATCTTGTTCTTCTTCTTCGATTTTAGTATTTTCTTGGCTTTGGTTACCATATTATTTGTTTTACATACTTGATCTCCAGACCCCACTTGTGGGATTACACTGGGTATGTTGATGTTGTTGTAACCATTATCTTTGAAGAAACTTTCCCATAAAATAGGGTACAATGTACAAATATAGACATAGTAAATGAAGGCATGCCTCCTCAAATTGACTTTTCTTTATTTCTTACAAGCACTTAAACTTCCATTTATTAGTTTCTTGTTATTAGGATTTCATGCACGGTTTCTCTTTCATGATACTGGGCAATTATACATTATACATAAGGAATTCACTGAGGGTATCTTTATCATTAGATGTTCACTAGTGACATAAATTTTAGTTTTATACATAGAATGTACACAATCAAAGCAGTTTTGGTGAAAAAGGACCCTTCTGCATGGAATTAACAACCAAAAGAGATATCTACTTTCTGATATCATGGCCAATTAGGTTTCATATATTTTGTGTTTATAGATTTGTCTTATATTTTCTTTCTTTTGATCAGTAAAAGAAGATCTGTATATTACATAGTGCATTGGAGCTAAATTCAGTTTCATCCCGCCGTCCCCTTTCCCCCACACAAATGAAAATAAAGGGAAGAGAAGTGAGACTACCCATATAAATTGTTTCCAAAGTTGAAATGCTCCAAGTTTTGCAGTCTCTTTGGTGAATTCCATTAAAATGTTCATTCCCCAAAAGATTTTACTAAATAAAGTTCAGTAGTCAAGTTACAATAACATAATACCATAATCTGCAAGCCTCAGCTCTCGGAAATTGCATAAACCAGTCAACTCCAACAGTTGCAAAGATATGCTCCAGTTCTATTCTCTAATCAAAGTTCTGGAATAGACGAAAAGAAGGAAAGGATAGAGAAGTTTCACCTCCGAATCGCTAATCTGATATCGAACAGCAGAGACCGACCTCCTCCTCCTCGAACTGGCATCTGAGGTGGCTATGTTACTCCGGGAACGATCAGCAGCGACGCTTTTCCCATCAGCAGCAGAGGTCTTCGAACCCTGTCTCGAAACTGACCTACCACGCCTCCTTGAGGACGCCGTGTCGCTCGCCCAATGCCCAATCCCCGACGCACGCCTTCCTGACCGGCCACGGTCACTATTTTCTCTCTCCTCCTCCTGAGAGAAGAATTCTATAGCGAGATCATCAAGGCTGATTTCAGGAACTCCCGATCCTCTAGAGGTATTAACAAACTTCCCACGCGGAGCAGCATTGTAGCCTAAGTCAGCCTGCGCAGGCTCCTCATAGCGCCGCGGCCCGTGGGCAACTCGGCTGAGACTCCTAGAACGGCGATGAGCTTTGTTACTGTAGTTGCCGGAGGATTCGTCGGTCCCGGCGGGACTTCCACCTAAGGTAGTCCTCCGAGTCGTCGATTTGAACGCCGATGACGCCATCAGTAAAGAACCATTCAAAAACGATTTTGGTAGAAGAAAAAAAAAAAACCAATTGTTTAATAATGGAGTGCGTTGTCCTTTGTACACCTAAATAAATGCATGAGAAAAGACGGTGGATTCATGGTTTGAACTTGGGAGTGAGGTGCAGAGGGTTTATTGGAAAAATGGTATTAAATGGAGTATTGATGAAACAGCTCAGAGAGAGAAGAGTACATGATTGGGAAGAATGAAGAAGAAGATTTGGCGGAGGTATCGAAATGGGAGAAAATTTGAAATGCAAGAGTTTGAATTGACTTATTAGTCCACATTAAAATACTTATTAGTATAAAAATTTGAGACCTTAATAATGCAACCAATAACTTACAATAAATAGGCGGAAACCACGGAAAGGAGAAATATATAATATGAGAATATTGTAATTAATCGAATTGCAATTATATTATATCCTGCTTTTTTACGCTTTCAATTGTAATCTTAGATCCTCTTGTGTTATTTGACCTCCTATAATAGAGTTATGACCAAGAAATATTCCTTGATCTTACAAGTCACAAGTACATCTGCCTTCTGAATACATTTCTTCAGACAAAGACACTATTTATTTTCTCTTTTTCAAATGATAAATCTTTCTCAATTTTAATTATTAATTATAACAACAATTAGTTGCACATCCATCGTTTCCTCTCACTTCAAATCAATACAAAAATAATTATCAAGGATAAAATCACATAATTACATGTACAAGCTACTTCACTGTTTTAAATCACGATTGGGTTGGGGTGGTCCTTAATTAAGGAACAGTTCTGGTCCAGCAGAAGAAATCAATGTTCTCAATTTTCAAATTCGAAATTGAAATAGATCAGCTTCATATGAAAATTTATTCTTGTCTTTTTCAGCTGTGTTTGGTCCAATAGAATTATCGCATTGTCCGCTTTCGAAATTCGAAATTCGAAATTCAAATGCATCTGCTTCCTCAGAAAATTATTTTGGAACTTCGTTTTCTATCAGTGAAGGACATGAGCATCTTTATAAGCCCACTGCAACTAAAAGGAGGAGATAAAACGAAGGAACCAATATTTGCAATTAATTATATGCGAGTTTAAATACTGATGAAATATTTAAAAACGTTGTCTGACAAGTAGTTTAAATGAGCTTATGGGTTTTTTACTTGCAGAACACCAACTTTTTGGCATGATCGTTTGGTTTAAATAGGTAGAACTTTTGGATCTAAAGGTTATCAGTAGACTAGAGACCCTAAATAACAGTCAGACTTCTGCCTCGAACTACTGGAACCCGAAGGATACAAAACATTTGGCTAAAGAGGAAGAGGTTATTGGATTCAAAAAAAGTATCAAGTATCACTTAACCACCAACTGCCGGGACGGAACGCGTGATAACAATTAGTAGTATCATGAAAAAGATACAAGAGAGTTTATTCAGCTGTTTTTGGTATCCAAATGAACCACACACATCCATCTCACAATACACCTACCACACAACTGTTCTTCTACTATTTGAAAGTACCCTTTGCTCTCAACCAAAAGTTATTTAACCTATTGACATTCTTGTGATCCCAAAAGACGGCCAAACCAATTCACATGAAACCTGCAATCCTGCCCCCTCGCATTCACTGCAGTCTCCGTTTCACTAATAAGAGAAACCGAAAACATAGCATGACAGACTCCATTTTACTTCTGGAAGAAAGGGAAATCGGATGGAAGTTGGGAAAAAAAGAACAGATAAATCTCAAGCAGAGGAAGGATTCATCTATTTACCCTGCAGCAGAAAAAGCTTTCCTAGGTTGGCAAAGGCAAAACCTGAATTGCATTTTATACTGGGGACCTGTTGACTAAGATCCACAGGATAGTAAAGAAACGGGGAAGCAAGAGCACTAAATAAGGTTCAACGTTATTATACATTCATAACAGAAGATAACAAGAGAAACACATATACCAGAGTCACTAAGACTCTTTTTCAGAACGTAAAGAGGTCTACAATCCAATTGAACACCTAAACAAGAGTATAGCCTCTAGATCACATCAAACATTGGCTCATTTGTGGTCCTAGAGAACACTTTATTCTAAACTGTATAATCTAACAACATCACCAGCAGCGCCACCACACTTGACACTTGGCCACCAATCACTGAACTGCCACTTTTACTGAACTGAAGACATGTGCTTGATCAAGTCCACCACTCGTGTGCTGCAATTCCATCGAGGATTAATATTAGCAGGAAGCCACAAATATAGTGCTCCTATGCGATGCAGTCATGCAGAGCATCCAGTAAATTGAACTGATGATGAAAGAAATGTAAACTAATATTTCATGTTTTTACCTGTAACCCCATTCGTTGTCATACCATGCAACAAGCTTGACAAAATTCTTGCTCAAAGCAATTCCAGCCTTGGCATCAAATATGCTTGATCTGCAAATTATTACCATTCAGAAATAAAGTGTCTGATTATTAGAGCAAATACAAGTGGATCAGCAAAAGGAAGGTTCGAGCAAAGATAAAAATGGGTCAGCACAGACAAGGTTCAAGCAAGATAAAGTGGGTCAGCACAGACAAGGTTCAAGCAAGATAAAAGTGAATCAGCACAGACAAGGTTCGAGCAATAACACTTTAGTGGAGGAGCTCATGAAACACGAAGTAGACAGAAATTAAATCATAGAACACTTCAAAGTCCCAAACTCACCTATTGTCTCCCACAAAGTCCGTGGATACCACATCATCTTCAGTGTAGCCTAGAATTCCCTTCAATTTTCCTTCAGACTCCTCCCTTTAGAAGATATAACAATGCAAATTAGCAGAGTCGTGCAAACACTAAGCTCCAGAAATAAAATGTGGAAGAACACAAACATTATTACAAGACGCTATTGATATGATATAGATTCTTTAGGAAAAAGGAAAATGACTTGCACATACTAATGCACTTGCGAAAAAATTATGTAAAAGCTTACTTAATGGCAGCCTTGATTTCATCATAGGTAGCTTCTTTTTCCAACCTCACTGTGAGGTCAACCACGGACACATCAACAGTTGGGACTCGGAAAGCCATTCCGGTTAACTTTCCATTCAGTGCTGGTAGCACTTTCCCGACAGCCTTGGCAGCTCCAGTACTGCTGGGAATAATGTTGAATGAAGCAGCTCTTCCACCTCTCCAGTCCTTGGATGATGGCCCATCAACAGTCTTCTGAGTGGCTGAAATATTATGGTAGTAGCCAAACCAAGTGAGCAAGCTAAAGATGAATTATATTCATTTAAAAGTAGAAGCAAGAGACACACTTACCTGTGATAGAGTGGACTGTGGTCATAAGACCCTCAACAATTCCAAATTTGTCATTTATAACCTGCAGAATTACATGATAAATTGTGAGTGAGATGTTGTTCAATTCTCGCATCCACATTATGAAATGACACAATAGTTAATTTGAAGGAACCGGGTAGATGGAAAAGGAGAACCTTGGCCAAGGGAGCAAGGCAATTTGTGGTACAGCTAGCGTTTGAAACAATGTTGAGCTCTGGCTTGTATTCCTTCTCATTGACACCAACAACAAACATAGGAGCATCCTTGCTAGGGGCAGAAATGATAACTTTCTTGGCACCACCCTGATGATTCACAAAAGTTGAGCAGATATTAGCTCCCTTGCATCATTGATACTAACTCGAACTAAGGCCGAATAGAAAAAAGAAATCAATTCCTCTATTTATCATAGCATAACAGCAATGAGCATAAAGCAACCCAGGTGGGTAGATACCACTATACCAAGTTTTATACAAGGTCCTTATTTTAACTCAACAATGAGATATGCTTTATTTATTTATGTTCCAAATTAAAATTGATTTAGTTTCACCAAGGCTTGAGATAAAACGTTCTACAAAAATGAATGTCCTTGGCACCGAAACTCAGGTATAAATCCTCCCCCATCATCAAATAAATATGAACATTCAAACATCAGTTAACATCAGTAGCGACAAATTTTGTGCTATCAGTATATAGCATAAAAGGTGTTCATCAAACATCAATTAACATCACTAATACGGAGTGATTATGCATAGATGCACATTAAAGCGAACCTTGATGATCATATACACGCAATGCACATAATTGTGGAACTTCGCCTCATATCTCGAAGCAAGGAAATCAGTTAAGAACAGAGATCTATTTCTTTATGATCACAAACCTTCAAATGAGCAGCAGCTTTGTCCTTATCGGTGAAGACACCCGTAGACTCCACAATGTATTCAGCTCCAGTCTGTGCCCATGGAATCTCCTCTGGGTTCCTTCACATATACCAAGAAGGTTCAATCAGGAATTCAGATCGACCAAACAAAATTTTGAAGCAAGTTACATATGTTAAAGAGATAAGTATATTACCTAATGCCAAAGACAGTAACAGCCTTCTCACCAAAGAGAAGGGTCTTCTCATCCTTAACCTTGAGCTCATGGTGCTTCCACTGGCCGTGTACACTATCATACTTGAACATATATGTCTGAAACACCAACAAACAGAACCCATCAACTAAACTATCAAAAGATTATCAATAAACTCATTCAAATTTTCGTTTTCTGGGTGTTTTTTGGGGCATGTACCATGTATTCAACAGAGATGAAGGGGTCGTTAACTGCGACAAGCTCAACATCATCTCTTTGGAGAGCAACTCGAGCCACCAATCGGCCAATTCTTCCAAATCCTTCAAGCAAATAAGATTTCAGAGACAATTTCAGCAACAACCATAGATAAAAAAATAGATAAAATTCACTTCGACGTTGAACAGATTCTTACCATTAATTCCAATCTTAACCTTGGCTGTGAGAGTAGAAACAAGAAAAGAATAATGGTAAATTAATCAAAGTTGATGATCTAAAAAGAGAGATTCACGTTTAAAAAAAGGAAAAACTAAAATGGAAAGAGAATCGAAATACCCATGATTTTTTTTCTGCAAAATGAGAGGAGAAGCGAAGTCGGATCTGACTGAGTGGTTGCAGGGTTTTCGTGGAACAGTGTAGGTGTTGGTGGGAGGGTTTTAATATAACTGGCTGGTGACCGGCGACCGAAATTTGCGGTGGAGTGGGGATTTTCAAATTTCAACTGCTTAATTTTATTATACTTAATTATGATAAATAGATAAATAAATAAATAAATTTTAATATAAATATTAGGAACTAATATTGAGAATCAGCTGCATCCCTTCAGAAAAATAGATAAATCACGAATTTACTCCTATGAATTCCAACATTTTCTGTAACTATTTTATTTGAATTTCTTTTTACATAAAAATTTTGAGCTTATTTTATTCGATTTTCTAGAGTTAAAAGTCGCAGTTTTAAACGTACATGCGTAATGCGTTCAAATGAATTTCATGACGAAGCTTTTGAAGTTCTTTTCTCTTTTTGATCAAAACTTGAAAATACGAAATACCGTTGAATTGTGGACAGGAAACTGGGAGTTCAGGTGGTAGAGGTATCAGTGCTATTTATGACGGATTTCCAATTTTGAATAAGTTGAAGAAAGAACCAGAAATTTGGTGGAGAGTTAGAAAGATAGAAAGTGAGGAGTTTCAGTCAATGGTGTGAGTTGAAAGGGACATTTTGTTCCCCTTGATTTGCGTGAGTAGCAAGCTGATAAAACCCACACGGGATACTTGGCAAAAATAGAGGCCACTATGTTACACTAGTCAGCTCTTTTTCTTATTCTATTCATTCCGTATATTAAAAATAAATTTTTATTTTATTTAAAAAATTTAAGATATAATTTATTTTAATAATTATTTTTTAAAATATTGCAATAACTATAGAGGTATTAAGCTCCTAAACTACAATGAAGTTTTAGAAAAAGATTATGGAGTTGAGGATAAGAAAGAATGTGGCTATTTTTGAGAATCAATTTGAATTCATGTCAGAACGTTTGACTATAGAAGTCATTTATCTCGTAAGGAGATCGGTAAAAAATATAGGAAGCAGAAGGACTTACGCATGGTGTTCATTGACCTAGAAAAGGCTTACGACAAAGTTTCGAGAGAGGTTCTATGAAAATGTTTGGAGGTTAGAGGTGTATCAGTAACATACATTTGGGTGGTCAAGGACATGTATTAGGAAGCCAAGACCCGGGTGAGGATAGTGGGAGGAGACTCGGAGCAGCGCACCTTCCGATTTTGATGGGGTTACACTGGGGATCATTGTTGAGTCTGTGTTTGTTTGCCTTGGTGCTAGAAACATTGACATGACAAATTCAGAGTGAGGTACCATGGTGTATGCTATTTGCGCATGGTATAGTCCTAATTGACAAGACGGGATTAATGCTAAGCTAGAAGTTTAGAAGCAAACTTTAGAATCTAAAGGGTTCAAATTGCACAGACCAAGATAGAATACTTTGAGTGCAAGTTCAATAATGTGATGCATGAGGCTGGCGTAGAAGTGAGGCTTGATTCATAGCTTATTCAAAAGAGGAGGAGTTTCAAGTATCTTGGGTTATTATTCAAGGAAATTGAGAGATTGATGAGAGTGTCATTCACCATATTAGTGCACGGTAGATAAAATAGAGACTCATTTTTCGAGTCATGTATGACAAAAAGATGTCACCAAAAGTTAAAAGGTAAATTTTACAGAGTGATAATTAGACCAATTATATCGCATGATACGTAACATTCACTTATTTAGGAAAAAAAACTAATTTTCCAAATAGTATAAATTAGAAACGCTTATGAAAAGATTGCCCGTGAAGAAGAAACGCGTCAAAGAAATCTGGCTATGACTTCAGTATGTAAATTATGTATTAGGGGGTTGTTTTATATATGATTAAAGTTATACAGCTATTAATGATATATAGATTGATAATAAAGAAATTTATGTATTATTTAGTATACAAACTAGTTATTCATGTATTACTTATTTCATCTTTTATTTTATATAAAATAATATATAAATTTTCTCATAATTTATACTTTAAATTACAAATCAAGCAACACAGTAATTTTAAAAATTATATATTTATTTTTTAACTAATTGTTAAATATAATATTTACATAATTCATCTTCAAATTAGCGCCAAACAACCACTGAGCCTATGATTTAATGAGATTTGTTTGTATAGAGAGAATAATATTTCTGGATAAAATCAATCCAGCCTATCCACGTTCGAGTTCTTGAAGTAATCAAATTTTGTGTAAAAATCCAAATTAAGGTTGGCAAGGGAACCGGGTCCGACCCGGTCCGATCCGGTTCCGATAACGGATCCGGTACCGGTAGGCCCGGTTCCGGTATAACCGGTTAAGAGGGGTACCGGGAAGGGAATCGGTGCGGAAAGAGGGTTTTTACCGGTAGACCCAATTCCGATATAGGTTAACGGTCAGAATTTTAAAAAAAAAAATTTAAATGACTGTTAGGAGCCGTTTGGCAACGGGCAGTGGGGCCCATCAACGGCTCCTAACAGCTAGTTTCCCTCCCTCCCCCCCCCCCCCCCAAACATCCCCCTAACACATCTATACTATAAATATATCCCATATTCATCCTATTTTTCTCACAAAATCTTTCATTCTCTCAATTACTTTCTCAAAAACTCACAAATTCTCTCTAGTTTCTACTCTCCAATTTTTTAATCTTATATTTTATGGTATTAGCTAATTAGAGTTAGGAGATCTTTTTGAAGCCATTTGCAAGCTTCAATTGTCATCTTTCAATTCCAACTTTTAACGTTTGCGTTTCGGTATATTCGTTTCAACTTTAATCTCCTTATTTATTTACTTCTAATTTTTTATTGTTATATTTATAATTTTATATTGCTTGTCAATTTGTTATTTATTTAATATCTCTATTTTTTTATTTTATATTTTAAATATGGATGCCGGTAAACAAAGTAGAGGTAAAAGAATTATGGGTGCTATTAATAGGAGACGTGGAAATAGTTCTAGATCATTACCACCACCGCCACAGCCTAGATTTAGTAATGTAGATGAAACTTATGTTGATGAAACTTACTTACCACATCAACAACCTTATGATGTTAATTCTACTACTCAATTAGACGATTTAGGCTATGATACGCTTGATAGAATTTATACTAATTTTTAAGAAGACTTAGAGGATTCTCAAGAGGTACAAGAAGAAGAGTTAGAGGAGACCTCTACCCCTACTAGTCCGATTACAGAATTACCTATATTTACTAGGGTCACTGGGGCCGAACGTCCTAAAAGGTCATTAGTTTGGCAATTTATGGAGCAAAATAGTGAAAAAACTACTGCTACTTGTTTAAAATGTAAGAAAGTATTAAAACATTTGATTGGGGGATCAAAAGGTGGGACAGGGTTGCTAACTAAACATTTGAGATCGTGTAATAAAGAATTTGCTCACCTAAAAGCTGTTGCTAAGGCTAAAAAAAGGGTACACCTTTGCCTGAAGGATCTATAGGAGTAGGAGGGTCAAACATGGTTCAAACTATTTTAAATAGGACTAACTCGGCTGGTCCAAGCACAAACATCACATATAGTCAGGAAAAAGATCGTTGAGAATTAGCTAAAATGGTAGTTGTTTGTGGTTTACCTTTCAGTTTTTCTTCACATCCCGATTTTATTCTTTATATTCGGGAGGTGTATAATCCATCTTTTCAAGGTTTTTCTAGAAACACAATTAAAAATGATGTTTTTAAATATCAAGCTGAACACTGTCATTATCTTCGTTGTCTCTTTGTATATTTTGATGGTAAAATATCTACTATTTCTGATATGGGTCGTAGTATTAATGGTAATGATTATTTTACTGTTACCGCTCATTGGATTGATCATAATTGGAATATGCAAAAAAGAATAATAGGATATAAATATGTAGAAGAAAGTAAAACCGGTTCTTATATTGCTTTTATAATAGCAAGTATTTTACAATATATTAATCCTTGCGATAAAATAATGGGTGTCACTTTAGACAATGCTTCTAATAATTTGAAAGTAGTTGATTTTTTAAAACATAGACTTTGTCCAATTGATAATGATGTTTTTCATGTTAAATGTGTTGCACATATTTTTAATTTAATTGTAAAAGATGGTCTTGATACTTTTGGATTTAGTTGTCAAAAAGTTAGACTTGCTTGTGCTTGGATTTTTAAAGCAAAAAGAAAGGCTAGACTTGTTGAATTTAAAAATAGTTGGGTAGAATGCCAACTTGAATATAGAAAAGTTTCAAAAGAAATATCTACTAGATGGAACTCTTTGTATGAAATGCTTGAAGTAGCTTATGTTTATCGCATGCCTATACACTTAGTTTATAATGCTCATAATGCGGACACTTATTTAAGACTTTGTGATGATGATTCGGCTCAAGTTTATGAAATTATTAAATTTTTTAAAACTTTTTATACAGTTACAAACGCAGTATCTGGTCAATATTATCCGGCCATTTCTTCGGTGTTAGTAAATATTACTGTTATTTCACGGGAATTTGCAAATTTTAAAAGAATTTAAAATGTTTAAATAGCCTATTCAATATATGATTGAAAAATTTTAAAAATATTTTTTTCCCTATTCCACAAATTTGTTTGACTGCTACATTATTCAATCCTTTTTATAAAGCTCAAGGTGTTGAAAAAATGGTTAAAGCTATTTATAAAAATTTAGAAATTCAACCGGATGAATTGCCAACCCTTGAGATGTGTAAGAGTAGTATAACACCTAAAGCTAGAAACTTATATAATGTATATAGAATAATCGAACGAAATGTTCCACCGACGTGACCTGTTAGTTCTAGGCCTAGAGTAGACGATGTTGATGACTTGATGGGTGATTATCTTGGTCTCGAATCATCTAACAGTAATGACTTTGATTCATATATTTTGCAGGCACGAGATAGCATCAGAAATGCAAATGGACAGCCCCAACTTTTGGCGTGGTGGAAGAACCATAGGGAACAATATCCAAGGCTTTCAAGTGTGGTTCGAGATGTCTTAGCCATTCAAGTGTCTTCAGTAGCTTCAGAGCAAGCTTTCAACGCGGGAAGATTTATTATTGGAGACCACCGATATTCTTTGGCAGAAGACAATTTAGAAATATCGGTGTTATTTAGAGATTGGATAAATGCTGAATGAAGAAACTTTGAACTGCCAAAGTTATCGGTCCAAATTGAAGATGAAATAGATGAAATATTTGAGGAAAATAGTGATGACGGCATGGACGCAATGGAGGAACAAGGAAGAGTACCAATTTCAGAAAATATTACAGAGTACATGATAAATAAGTTACATAAACAACATTTTGGAGATTATAGATTTTAGTTATTTAGTATAATAATAGAGATCTAATTGAAAGAGAACCCTTTCTAGAAGGTGGCTGCGTAGATTAGGTACTCTTTTAGTCTTCTAAATATTTTGTAATACATGTATGATTTTATTTATTTGAATAAATTTTTAAGCTATTCGCCTTAAATTTTTTTAATAATTGTCTTTTATTTAATGTAACTCATTTTATAAATACTTAGTATTACTTACTTAAAATTAAATTTATATTTGATTTGCTAACTTAGTAACTTACCGAGTTACTTTATAAATTTATTACTATTTATAATTTTACCAAAACTTTAATAAGCTACAAATTTAATTAGTTTTGACTTTTGTAAAACAATTAGTAAGTTTTGTTACTTTTATAAAAAAGTTCATATGTATTAACTTTAAAATATTTAATAAGTTATTTAAAATATTTAAAAGTTCATAAGTTATTAACTTTATAAGTTATACTTATAATTTTTAAAAAAAAAATAATCAAAAAATATCTCCAAAAAAATTATTAACTTAAATTCTTAATAGACTAATAATTATATTAATGAACTAATAATTAAAAAATTATAAAAACTTTAACTTTAAAAAAAACAGAAATGAATTTTTTTTTTTTAAAAGGACCCGATTCCGAATCCGGTCCGATCCGGTTCCGCACCGGTATTACACGAACCGGACCAGATCATATGGAATACCCAGTTCCGATCAACCTGGTCTCGAACCCGATCCGTTTACAGAAAAAATTGATTCGAAAGTTCTAATTCCAGTCCGTTGCCAGTCTTAATTCAACGAACAAACAAAGCAGTGGAAAAAACAAAGAAGAAAAAAATAAACCCCAAAAAAATAAAAAATAAATTTAAAAAGAAAGAGGGGTGGGGGGTTGGGAAGGAGTTGAGATTGCAACGAAGAATTGAAGAAGTGCAAGATCTTTCGAGGAAATTACGTTTAGTTTCCTTCAACCATCAGATTTTGAATTTTTATTCTTTTTTGATAAACTTATTAAAAAATATCGTTAACTTAAAAAGATTTTACTAAGAAAATTTATTTTCTCCATCAGACGTAAGTTCTAACATTTGCCTATAAAGTAGAACTTATGATTAATTGAACAGATTCACTATCATGGAATATCATGAATTGCCTTGTAGAGAAAAAATTAAAACTTATGTCTAATAGACAACATATCTAATTTTTAACTTTTACCTTTAAGGCATAATTTTTAGTCAATTCAGCATATTCAGGCTTCATTTGTTTGCACTTAATGAAGGTCTGAGTCTGAATAGTTCAAGCTTTAGATCATCAAGTGCATTTGTTTTTTTTTACGATTTAAGCACTTAGTTGGTCTAAATAAGTATTAATTATTAAGATCTGAAACAATGTCTTAATATCATTAAGAGATATATCTATGTGGATAATTTTTACTATCGCTCTGTCCACAACCACCCGCCACCACCACTAATCACCTCTATCGTCACAAACACTGCCGTAATTATCATCACCAACCACCAACCACTAGCCACTAGCCACTAGCCACCAACACCACCAACAACCACCTTTACCGCAATTGTCAACCACCATTATCATCGCCAACTACCCCTATCATCACAACAATCATTGACAAGCACCACTGCTGTCAATTACTACTGTCAATCGTTACCAAACATACCACCTTCACTATTATAATTATATTTCATTGTCGCTATCACCACTGCGACTAATTCCTATTATCAATCTCCTTTATCATCACAACTAGCACCGCCGTCAACAACTACACATTCTTTTGTAACCGCCATCAACACCGCCAACCATTAATATCAATCAACTCCACCATCACAATCACCACTGTCAACCGTCACCATCACGTCAATCACTACAACACTAACCATCTCCATCATCACAATCACCACCACCATAATTACTAGTCATACAATATCAATTATTAACACGATCACCACCACAAACCATCTCCGCTATCACTACGAACATAGATATTTTATTTTTTATGTGATAATAAATTAATATTTAATTATTTTTTATTAAAATTATATATTTAATATATTTACAAATAAATAAAATATGAACATTCAGATGTTGAAAAATAAACAGTCTTAATTATTCAAAATTCAGATCTAAAGACAACATTTTTCATTCAGATGTACTTTCAAATTTAAATAAATCTTCACTGTCTGAATATATCCCAAACGTCTGTTTTATTGAAAAAAATCAATAATTTCTAAAGCAAAAGTTATTCTTTTAAAAAATTGTTAAGGCTGAGACAGAAATTCAAAATCACCTTTTATGATGGTTATTTTTATTAAACTTTTCTCATGGGAGATAAAATATTATGACCAACCTATTTTAAGGCTATTTCTGAACTTGGATCCAGAATTTTCCACCTTAGTATCACTGAAATATAGAGTTTGAAAATGGGCTATGGTGTGAGAGAAGCATTGGGCTCGGCCTAGGTCTTAGTTACGGAAGGGCGAACTTCGAATAGGTTACAAACTACTGGGCTTATAAATGGTCCCATATGTTCCCTGGATGGAAGTCCGTCTAAATCGCTTCCCAGAGTCTCTCTGTACAGGCCCAAAGTCGGCAAGAAGTCCACATATTGCCGATTTCAGGATGGAAAAATTACATAAAATAATCATATAAGACATTTAATATAATATATCTAATTAGTCTAATATTTTTTTTTGGAGGTCTGAAATTTGTATAGAAATTAGTATGTTTCATTTCTATGTTGTTTTTCTTATATATTAGTATGTAAGAAATGTATACTTATTTTAGTATATGAATTGGGTATAAAATATGCTAATACAAATTGGATTACTTAATTTTTTATACCATCATATACAAAATAATTTAGTGTATCGATTGTCTATAAAAGAAAAAAAAATCTAGAAGAAATTTATTCGATGAATATCAAGAATGATTAGAATTATTTGAGAAGAAAAAGAAAAGATTTTAGAATTTAAATAACAATATGGTGTCAATTAGATATTTAATTGTTTTATAATAAAAATACAATAAATCAAGAGAGATATGTAGACAATTAGTTGGGCTACTCTAATTTATGGGATAGTAATTTTATTATTATTTTTTAATTTTATATAATCTGATATATTTATAAATATTGATTTTTTATATTTTAAAACTAAAAAATATTAATATATTGTATAATTATTAATGTATAGTTATGTCTTATTTGCGGCATAGCCAAAGTTTAACTAAATTTTTTATAAGTTATCAACTTTCAAATGACGCGTCTTGCGGGTATGGAATTTGGGCTGTCACGTCAAACTTTAAACCCAAAGACATTGGATATTATGTCAAGTTGAAACTAATTTAGTTTAGTTTATATATATAGTCAGTATTCATCCTTGTTAATATTTTAAAATTTTTATCAATAATATTTATTTGAATTTATTTTTCAAATTCCAAAAATTTAAGGCCCGCTTTTTCAGGTTGCAATAATGGCAATTTTCGATAGTGCTATTTAATAAATATATGTTAAATAATTTTAAAAAACTGAATATAATATAAATAATATAATTTTATGGTGCGGTAGGCTATGATATATTTAATTTTTTTTAGTAAATCTATATACAATATCTGGTGATGCCCTTACGGGGATGTTTCTCTCTGAGACGGGATGATCTAAATTTAATTGAAGTCAACAAACTCGAAATATGAAGGTCATTTTTATCGAATTAGTCGCTTGAGATAATGCTAATTCCCCTTCCCCTTTCTAAATACTATATCAAGATTATTATTTCATAATATTTGTTGTTTATAATCACTGTCTATTTCTTTATTTTTTTCGGTGATATATTGATATTATGATTAAATCGGTCAGATCAGTGTTTTAGCCGACCCATATTTTATTCGATTCAAAATGGGTGGGTTGAAATTTAATACATTTTTATGCAAACTGTTTTCAACCAGCTCAGTTATCACCACTAGCAATCATTATCACTAATCTAAATTATTCCTGATTTTGCTATGTAAATATTATTAATTACATACATGCAGAAGTCGGCATCACAATTGTAAGAGCAAAAAGATGTATAATTGTATGTTGTGAAAATGGAGAACAACCCATTTTCTTTGAGCCATGGCCGGTTCCCTTCATGTTAAGAATAATGGGTTCATACACACTTGAATACTTCATTCCCTTTGTCCATTTCATTGGCACCAAACCATATGGCTACAAAATTTCATGAAGTTGTTTTCCCAATATTCATGGACCTATCTTGCATAGTCTTGTCAACTCGTTTCATTTCGTTTGGATAATAATAACATGTTCAGTGTAATATAATAATTAAGTAGAATTTGAAAAGGATAATATGTACACAGATTTTACTCCTATATAAAAAAGTTATTTTCAATAAATCATCGGCTCAAATAAAACATTTCAAACGCTTGTCATACATTAATTCTTCCTCTGTTCCTCTTAAGATAGTTTTTAAGTGTTCCAAGTTTCTCATTAGATCTAATCCAAATTCTTCATTTTAATTCATCTCACTTTTTTAGTTAATTTATTGATTTTGATGTGCATGTAACAAGGGATGTCCGTCCAACCTGATTAAGTTTGAGCGGATTGGGATACATAGATCGATATATATCCATTGGTAGGTCAGTTTGGACATAACACAAAGTCATCCAGAAGGCGATCGAGTTTGTGCCAACTTAAGCAAATTAATCAAACGATAGAAAAATAATTATTTTGATCTTGATTGGTTAGATATAGTCATGATAAATAAATTAAGTAGAAATAATATTTATTTGTCACTTTTTAATCTTATCTTTAAAAAGTAGTTATTATCGTAGAGTTTTGAAATTCACACATGAAACTCCAGAAGTTGTTCTTGTAAATTTTGAAATCTCTAGCATAACGATTATTTTTTCAATAACAAAAGCACCTTACTTATTGGTCCAACCCGTTTTAACGCGACCAAAATAAGGACCCATGTGACATGCACCCCTTATGTTAATTGAAGTTCGTCCTCCGTCACTATTTGTCTACAGAAGTCTTTCTCATTCAGCCATATATGGAGATATTTTTATCAAAAGACAGTACTTCGAATTGAGACTTGATTTTGATAACTGCTTATAGTACTGTTACAAACGATAACCCCAGGCTCAAAAGATGCCTATGCAAAATTAATTAACATGAGTATAATAATGAGATTTCAGATTCAATTTCTACCGCTAGTATTATACTACTATATACGTGATTTTCTCTCATCTATTCAAGTTCGATAATAAAGCTACTCAATATGATACTGAGAGGTAATAAATATATATCTGATAAAATAATCGAGATGTACGCAAACTGATTCACGTATTATCCAATAAAAAAGAGGTAGATATTTATATGACTTATATGAGAGTGACAAAGCATAGCAAAACTAAAGGGTCAATTGGAACATGCTCACATGGCTTTGCACATGGGATTTCATGATATCGAACTTCAAGTACCTCGTTGACCAAATATACAAAAATAAAAAATAAAATAAAACAAAAATTTTTCTTCAATTAGTAGAGTTTAGTTAGATTCCAAAAATAAATGTATTAATAGTAATTATTTATCCACACTATTTACGAACATGATGATACAATAATTGTTTTGCTCATCATTTGTTTTCCAAGTTATCTTTTTTCCCTGCTTATTAAACGAATCATCCAACGATTAAGAATATGAAATTTTTTATTATAATTTTGCTAATATATAAGCTGAGATTATTAATTATCAGACAAATAAATTATGTAGTTGATTCGATCTAACTATGATTGAACAATGCAAGGAGAATCCAATGCTAAATATGACCAAAATATTCCAGCTGAGTTTATTCTAAATACTTGAACTAGTATAGTAATTATTTCTTTTTAATTGTAATTAATTGCTCAGGGAAGAACCGTTTAATTATTGGTGAATTATATATGAGCAACAAGACCATCAGCATTACATTTGGCATGTTATGGAAAAAATATCGTTGCCTATTTGAGTGTAGTTTTTGGATTTTCAAATATTGATTTACACATATAAATCTAAAAGTATTTTTTATATAATTTTTTTAAAAAAAAGAAGATGATTGACGGATATAAAAAAACATAATTAAAAGTTATGTTTCAGGAAGGTATATTATAGAGATTATAAAAAATATTAAAGATAAAATTTTAAAAAGTTTAGTAAAACAAAAATACTTATTGTAAACTATAAAGTCATAAATTAGAGATAACTAGTTTATGATTTTTGATTAATTTAATATTTATCGAATTCATAGATAGATGAATAGACTCAAAAATATTTATAAGTTAATTTGATCAACGCATAAATTTAATCAAACATTTAATAAAGTATGGATTGCTAAATTTACTTCCTCCGTTTTAAAATAAGTGGTGTTTTTAGTTTGGACACACCTATTAAAGAAAACTACTCATTACCACTTTAAAAAATATATATATACTTTTACCCACTTACCTACTTACTCTTGAAAAAGATGTAACTCTTTAATATTTTCTTGATTATGTAAAATTATCTCCATTTAAATAAGGGTAAAATTGGAAGAATATTATTAATATCTTCTTGATTATACAAAACATCATCTATTTTGAAATAAATCAAAAGATTAAAATACCAGTTATTTTAAAACAAAGAGAGTAATAAACAAACCAAAAAGAGGTAAACTATAAAGGAGAAGGAAGAGTAAAGCTAGAAAGTAGAAATGGTAGTTGGGCGTTGGTGATTCCTCCCTCCTTGCTAGGTTTGAATTATTATGTGATACTTATCCGGACATAGTAAGCTAGAGTCGAGAGGTTTATTTAATTTTTTTTCAATAAAAAATTACATTATTTATAATGGTAAAACATATTTTTTATATAAAATAAACATTGAATCTTCTTAATAACATCTTTTTATATTTATTTTTTTATATTTTAAACTCCCTTAATAAAAATTTTGACACTGTTTTAATACTATATAAAAGGTTGGCAGGTAAAATGATTATTAATGTTGTGACCACATGAATAACCATGCATATATGGGACATTTTATTCACAGACTTTAACCTTTCTCTCAACCATCTTTTTCTACCTTTTTTTTTTTTTTTTGCAAGGCTGGTTTTGAAAATTGTGGGCTCTTAGATAAAGTTTCTCATTATATTTACATTTCCTGTGAAAGATATGAAGTCGGTAAAACTTTTCCTCCTGTAGATGGGACAAAAGAAAGACAGTGGTAAAAAAGAAAGAAGTTATTTTTTTATTTTATTTCTCATAAAATGTCTACAGATATTAATATTGAAGCTCAATAAATTTAATTCTACACTGCTTAAAACTTACTTAAGAAACATGTTTCCTGTCAAGATTTTTTTCATACTTATCTTAAAATGGGCTGAGCGAGTGGTCTACTTCATTTCTCATATATGGTATCATTTGAATTTTTAAATTTTGATAGTAAATTCAGACATGAAATTTTTAATTTTTTTAAATAAAATTAAAATTTATATTTTTAAAAATTACATAAAAAATACAATAAATCATAATAATTGATAATTCAAAATAATTAAAGGCATATAAAAAAAATTGTGATAGAAAACTCGTTTGATCTGAAATTTGTAAATTAACATAATTTCAAAAATATTACAGGGTATGATACTATAAATTTAAGTTATATTCGGTGATTGCATAATTCTTCTTTTAATACTTTGGTATAATCTAACTAGTTTTTCTTACTGGTACACTTGAAAAAAAAAACTAAATAAAAATCTTAAAATAATTCAGTAACATGGCTTAAGTCCACTCGAGGAAGAAATTTTAAGTCATTAATGCATTGTTTGTATCAAAAAAAAATTATGATTGTATTTTTCATTCAAATTTATCAGAAAATCAATACATTAATTGATCTTTTTTTTTTTAAATATATCTAATGGTAATCTTATTAACCTTCAAACTACGATTTACCATTTTGAATAATAGATCCATAAAAAGTAATAATACAGTCTTTACGAATACATAATGTATAACATTCACATGTAGTTGGCAAATGAACTGACATGTTGGGTAAACTCATCATCCAACGGAAGAAAATCCCTTTCAAAATTTGAAATTATTGGGACCACTAAAGTACGAATTATTCACATGGGAGTTTGGGAAAGGCCATAACTAATCCGACTATTTTTTATGTCTAAAGTTATATGCATTAAAAAAAGTTAATGTATAAATTATTTCGCGTTAATAGAATTTTAAAAAAAATTACATAGTATATTTTAAAGAGCATGATGTATACAAATTACATTAATGCAGGTAATCAGTTTTATTTTTAAAACTATAAATTTCACATTTTGAAATAAATAGTAGTATATTTATAAATATCCTTTGAATGATTTGATAATCTAAAAAACATTACCGCACCCATATTGAATTCTTTAAAAATGCATTATTTAAAAAAAATTAATATTACATCCACATTTTAAAAAAAGTTCGAACAACATAGATCTTTACTATTCTATCCACATCTATTCATGTTACTGTAATTCATATTTAATTAAATAATTCAGCTAGCTCAGAGAGTCATGTGTTGGGAGGCTATATATAGAGAGTGCATCTAACATTTCATGCACAATTTGATCTCTCTCCTAATCAAAAAATATTTGAGTAGTTTTTTTGGGGCAAAAAAAGGAAAGAAAATGGTGTCAAGAGTAGAAGGAGGAATGAAGATAAGGCAACAACAAGGTGCAGAGGTGAAAAGCAGTAGCTATAATCAAGTGGTGCAGAAACAGATGATAATGCAATGTAACAAAGGGAAAGCAAACAAGTTCAAAAGGAGCAGTTCCAATGTTGAAGAAGATGGTGCTTCTGCTGCTATTCTCTTGCTCGCTTGTATTGCCTGCAGTACTTCTACTACCACCACTTCTCATCTATAGAATAATATAGATCAAAATAATCGGGTGTTATTGATAGATTGATCGATCGATCGAATCTATTTAAAATTGTTAGCTTAATTCTTCTTCTTCGTATCAACATCCGATGTGAGATTTTGTTCAGTGTAGCTATTAGTATTAATTAAGTTTCCAGCTGCTATATACATATATAGTATATATTCTCTCAAAAGTTTTACATATTAATTAGAGTATATATGCGATCGAATTTTATCAATCCTTTTAATTATTTCCGGGTAATTAGTTGTACTCTTGCTAGCTCTTTTCACTTCCCTTTATTACTAAGCTACTACTTAAATAACCACATTATATTAATTGAATATAAAGAGAATCTTAGTAGCTCGTTAATTTGTTATTATTTGAATTTTTACTTTATTAATAAAAGTTCAGTTCAACACTTTTTAAATTCTTTCCCCTGTTTTTTCTTCCTCTAAACCCTTTTTTTTTAAATTTTTTTTATAAAAGAACTTCAAATTTGACAAAAAGAAAAAAATGAGTAAAGAGCAAGAGATTGTTTAGAACTCCGCCAAATAATTAACCCATCCAAAAGTTAAAACACTTAGGTATCGTTTGATACAAGAGATAAAGAATAATAATTCTGAATAAAATACATAATTATTTTATTTTATATCTGATTAAGGTATTAATTGATTCAAAATTATTTACACTATAATAATAAGATAAATTATCTCAATATATATTGGGACGACTAATTTGATAATTCAAAGAATGAAAAATATATGATTATGAAAATAAATCATTTTTTCAGATTTGTTATACAAGGTGTTAATATAAAATTAGAATTTCATCCATTTTTAAAGTCCAATTAATTAAGGAATGTATTAATTATGAATTGCGTGAATGATGATAACTGATTATTTAGAAGAATCATAATCTTTGAAATCGTTCACCTAACTAGATATTTATAAAAATATGTATTTGATACACTTTAACTAGATTAAATGTAACACATAACACATAAAATATTATCATTTTATATAAATAAATAAAATATTGATACTTTAACCTATTTTCCCAAAAAATATTGTCATTTCTGTAATTTTCTCTATTTAAAAAGCCAGGACATTCAAATGGGCCTCCTTTTGTTTACACTAATATTCTGAAATTTATATGAATAACTTTGTTGAGCCTACTTTTTTTTCCCCTTTTTTATAAATATTTTTGGACAAAATCATTGCGCCCACTTTTTTACAAAGCACAAAAGAATATTGGGAATGGCCCAAGCAAGCATGTTGAAGGGCTGCTGCCTGCTTAGGCCCATTCCCCCTTATTAGTAAGTAATATTGATCAGTCCCGTTCACAAATTAATTACTTTTTTTGTCTCAATTACTTATATGATATAATTCGAATTTTGAAAGTCAAAGTTTTCTATTTGATCGCAATTTAGACATATAACTTTTAAGATTTAAAAAAATATATATATTTAGAAACTATATAAAAAATACTATAAGTCACAAGAATTAACAATTTAAAATATTTAAAGAGCAAACAATAATAATAATATATCAGTGTAATTTCACAAAGTGAGATTTGAAGATAGTGTATACGCGGACCTTATCCCTACCTTGGAGGTAGAGAGACTATTTCCAATAGACCCTTAGCTCAATAAAGAAATAGTCTAAAGCAATGCAAAAAAATAAATAACAGAACTAAAGAAGCCGTGGGCAGAAACTACAGATAACCAATCAAATCCTGAACGATAATCACAAAAATATAATACGATAATTGAAAGACAAAAAATTAATAGATAGTAATCAAACTCAAAGTACAAGACACTACAAGAATAATACTACAACTACTAGTGCAGCTAATAGTACGGAAGGATAAGCAAGATAACACTTAATTATCAAACTGACCTTCTATTTTATTTCGTGTCCTCCATAACCTCCCCTCTAAGGTTATATCTTCGATAAGCAAAAGTTGTGTCATTTTCTCTCTCTATATATATATATTATACATATTATCTGAAGTTTTATAATTATAATGCTAACTTCAAATAAAAATAAGTAAGGTGTGAAACAGAAAAACCTAACTTCAAATCTTCCTTTTTTAAAAAAAAAATAAAATTTTAATCTCATAGGCTTGTAACTTAAATTTTAATGTAGCTAAAACTTACAAAAACTTATAAATTCAGGATATACATTAAATGAGAGTCATAAAATCGGCTATTTGTGCACTTCGGTCGTCGAAGGCTCAGCTACGGTGGCCCAGATCACATTTTCGTCTTCAAATCACTTGGACCTTTTAGTGGACCAAATAGTTTTAGGAAATAATTTAAGCCCACGTCTTCTTTTCACTTCCCGCTATTTTACTTCGTTTTGTTTTTGCCGCCAATTAGATTTGGGTCCCTTATTCGGGAAGTTACTCAAAGTCCTAGAGAGAGAGAGAGAGAGAGAGAGAGAGAGAGAGAGAGAGAGAGAGAGAGAATGCTGGGAAGAGTAAGACGGTCGACGATTAGCTCGCTGGAGCAATTGGAGTTGGAGAGGCCATCGTCGAAGCTCATCAAAGCTGACTCTCTCTCCGTCTATGGTACTTTTTCTTTTCCTCTTCTTATTTCCGCGTTCTTGGCAAATCATTTGGTATCTCTTCTGTCTTCGGCAATTGAAATTTCTTGATTCATAGGCGGACTACATAAGAATTGAGGAATTGATTTATGGGTACTCTGGATGTTTGATTATTAGTGGTAATTGTTAATTTGAGTTAAGATTTTGTTGAGAGAAATATGCGTTATGTCGTCAATGAATTGATTCCGTAGAATGCACAGAAGACAGTAGATCGCTTTTAATTTGAGTCTCCAGATTCCGAAATTTTGGGATTCAATTCATTTCAAAATAAGTAATATTTTTATCTTCTCCGTTTGTTTCAAAATAAGTGTTGTTTTACGTAATTAATAATACATTAACCATATTCTTTCAATTTTATATAATCAAGAAACTACTAAATAGCTAATCACAGCTAAAATTTAAGATAAAATCACTTTGAAGGCCAATGAGTACCAAGTATAAGATTCGAGAGAGAATTGCTTTAAAGGCAATGCGAAACTGATTAATTAATTTTCAACTTTTAATGTTTGTTTATTAAAAGCCCTGTTAGAGGAAGAATTTGTCTCTTTGTAGTAGAAAGCTGAAGCTTCCTTGGTACTCCGTCTAAATTTTGTAGCTGAGTATACTAGCTGTATGCTGTATTTACTGGTAGAAGTTGATACATGGAATTAATTCAAACTCCTATGCTTCAACCCAATAATGAGGCTGCCTTGAGAAGACAATGATCACTAGGTTGTACACCATAGCATGAGTAACAGGGGCCGAGCTAGAGTTACTAGCTACGGATTTGGCGGATCTTAGTAGCTTGAGCCAAAATGCTGTATTTATCTTAAAAAGTTCACTTAATATGAATATATAATTTATCTAGAACCCATTACTACTTTTTCTAGATTGCAGAACCCATAAATTCAATTATGGATCCATCTCTGGATTGAGTGAGAATGAGGAATTAAGTTCTAGTATTATCTCAGGTTACTGCCAGAGTCCCAGCGCATAATGTCTGAAACAACTGAAGTAGCAATAATCTTGCCAATAAAATGGCCACTAAGGGAACTCCATTCTATTGTGTTGCCTCACTATATTTATGAATCCTCGCAGGATATGATTAGACTTGCTAAGGTCTTCCCAATTTTACTTTAACATATATGTCATGGTTTTGGGACTCAGACATATTACACATGCAACTTAATCATCTTGCTCATTCCATTGATAACTTAGGAATCTGGGGATTTTTATAAAGGTTATCTACGAATAACTTCATTTGGAAGAAGCTTTTGCTGCTGTGGGCGGCTTTGCCTTGTGTGCTAGCTTGTTTCATTGTCATGTTATCTTCCTCTTCCAGCTTTTAATTGTACAATGATCCTTTGCATTGTGCCCTCAAAAGAAATGCAGCTTGTCAAGCTTCATGTTTGGTTGATTATGAAATGGCATTCAAAGTAAACGTGCAAGAAACAATTTAGTAAGTGCAGTTTTAGCATATTGTAGGTTTTAATATAATCTGTCTGTCTTCCAAGTTTGCTATTTTTATCAGATCTGCAGCACTTCCACAGATTCGAGAAATTCCATCAAGTATTGGAAATATATTCTCTATTTCCACATCAATTCTTGATTATCACAGTGTGCCATATATGAAGAGCAGCTTTTTCTTCTTCTTCTTCTGATGAAGTAGATAAAGAGCAGACCTACATCTAAAAGCCGAATAACAGCTTTTCTCCTTCTAATGCAGAGACAACCCTTATGAAGCTAAGGGAAGGCTCTCGACGTGATACAAGCATTCCTGAAGAGAGTTTAGTAGATGTGAATATATGTTGCGTTACTTCAGGTGGCTCAACAAAAGAGGAGGCATCAATAAATTCTTCCAGTGAACATCTTGAAGATGCCAGTAGTTGTCAGCCTACAGGCTCCTCAAGAGAAACCAAGAAGGGCAATTTCTCACTTGCTTACATGTTTTCCAGGTATAGAGGTTCTCAATGTGCTGGAGGCACAAATGAGGAGGATGCAATGGTTATTGAAGATAATACTTGTTCTGCGAACTCTTCACTTAGTCCAAACAATTCTCAGTTGATGAGCAGCTCAGTACAGTCCGCAATACAGGAACACATTTGTTGTTCCCCTATGATTTGAGTTAAGATTATGACTCAAGTCATCCGATTGCATTGTTCTCGTGGTCTAGATCTATCATCATCTTGTATACTTTATTTATTATCATGCGAGAGTTGTTTATACATGATGGACAAGTGGAGCAAAGTCTTCGAATGTTGTAATTTTGGCTCTGCATGTTCATCTTAATTGACCAAAAAAGGAGCAACTTCGATCAATGCTGGTCAAATCTCTGAGGATGTATTTTATTTTATCTGACATTAGTTTGAGGACCTAAAGGATTTGCAATGAATCTCAATAAACTTGAGCTTGGGAGTGTTCGATTTTGCATGTATTTAAGAAGCAGAAGCATTTGGTGATCTGCAGCTACTTGGTTAATTGGATATCAAGAAGTGAGTTCATATGTTTACATGGTCCAATCGTAGAGAATTGAAGTGAGGAGACTTTATAAACTAGAGACTAACAAAGTGAAAGCTCCAAGAGAGAAATGAGAGTGCAGGGTCATAAATTACAAAATGACATCTACTCTATTTTAATATTTGTTATTTAAATATTGACATTGATCTTTTAACATAAAAATTATGGGAGGTGAGAAAAATTATTAATTTTTTTAAATGTAAACAGTATAAATATAATTATGCAACCATATATAAGTATACTCTTTTAAATGATAAGATGAGGGAATTGTTATGCAATTACGTCTTTCTTGAGGCAATTGGCAAATTTTGCATATAGAAGTTGAATTATTTAACAAACAGGGTTCAATATAGACTATAGTATTAACAAAAGAAAAAGAAAGAAAGAAGCTATTCTGTTAGAACCTATATATAACTTTGAGGGCTTATGTATTCTTTTCTGATAACTCGAGGATTTACTTGTGACATTTGAAAAGAAGCAAGGACTTAACAGAGATTACATTTTACTTCCATTTTGCGTTATTACCCCATTCGTCCTTTCACTTTCCAATTTGCACTCTTTCTCACTCTCCGGTGTTTCCGAGCCACCGACGCCTCCGCCGGGATTATTAGCGGCGACCGTCTTCCTCCTGTTTCGTGATATTTAACGGTGAGTCCCTCTGTCCCTAATTAAACCCTAATTTTCGAGCTATACCCACGCAAAATGCTCTTACACTGTCACGACCCATCTTTATGTCAATGCATCTCTCCGAATCCACCCTCATTGGCCTCCCCTCCCGTATTTTATATTTCCGTATCCATGTTGATCGAGTTCTGACCAATCGTGGGTCCAAACCACTGTTACTGTAATTTCAACATTATGTGTATCAGTATTTGTATGGTTGTATTTATGTTATCTCCTTGCTTGTTTTACTGTCCTTTTCTAACTCTGCTACTTTTTTGCAGAGTTCTCTTCTGAAAAAACTAGTGGCTGCTAGTGATTTGGGAGGATTACTCTTCTGGGTCAGGTGCGCTCTGAAGCATTAGGGAAAAGTTGTAAGTTGTGCTGCTTCACGGTTATTATTGAATTTGTAATTTGATGTGTTTTCCAGCTTCTTGTCTATTTCTAGAGAGATTGAGCTAGCTGGAGTAATCAGTACTTTTATGCAAATCGAGTTTGTGAATTGTATGTGGATAGATCTAAAACAGAATGTAAGGAAATGTGGACCCTCTTTATATCCAATTTATTTAAAATGTAAAGAGGGTCAAAAAATCGTGCTGACAAGATACATTTTCCAATATCCTTTACGGTAATAGATAGAAGCTTGGCGAAATGTGGCCTTTTATTTGATGCTTTGATAAGTAAATATGGGAGGGACACCATTGTCAGTGACTAATATTGCCTAGGTAGGTTAGAAATGAAGAGTAGTGCTCACTGAAGTAGCTTTGGACTGAGAGTGGTAGTTTTAGTTCATCTGATTTTGTGCCCGACCAATTTACTTGTTTACACATTAGAGAAATTCATACCTCGAGTGTTATCAGGGCAAAGCAAATGTTATTTCATATATATGATTCAACAAAAAAAGTTCCTTTCACTATATATTACATGGAAATCTCCCTCCTCCCCCCCAAATTAGGATTCAAACAGGGCAGTTTGCCGGTTTCTGTAAAGGCTTAAGAAACGGAAAATTTATTATCTTATATTGTTTGTTTCTGGTTAAAGAAAGAAGAATAATGGACTAATTTTTTTTTAAAAAAAGCTAGTATAAAATTATTTTTTCTTTTAAAAATTAGGTTTCTGTGACAATATGATGATTGAAGGTATGGAAGGGGTAGATTTAATGCATGCAGGAAATTGTTTCAGTGAATCGGATGTAACTTAGAATAAAACACAATGGAATAAGGGATCCATATAGATGATACTACCGATGTCCATGAGGAGCTTCTTTGTTTTGGTGAAGATAACCGTATGTTCGTGTAGGGATGTGAAACTCAAAGAACATGTAGTTTTAAATAACTCCTAATTATCCTTAACGACAAATTATTTAATGTATAATGAAATGCACCTAAAGAGCAGAATGGATAAAGAGGAGTCATACAGTCGATCTCGACCAGTTCAAAATGGTTGATGCATGACTAATATGATCGTTGGTTAATAGTCTGGCAATTAACTTTTGCTTTACAAAGCAGCAGGCTTAGGTACTGCAGATGCTTATAGTAAAAGAGAATATACTACTTAATCATAAAAAGTAGAAGACAATATACTAAGGAAACATGTATTTTTGGTATTTTAGATATAGATGTCGAATGATGTGGAAAATCCTAAAGATGGAGATGCCAGGAAGTCATCGGATGCTTCTTCACCGTCCCCCAGTCTCGAATCAACTTGGTACAGTGGATTACTTCAGCAAGCATCCATTTATGGAGTAGCTGCTGGATACTGTCTATCAGCATCTTTACTATCCATCATTAACAAGTGGGCCGTCATGAAATTTCCTTACCCAGGGGCACTAACTGCATTACAGTATTTCACAAGTGCTGCTGGAGTCCTCATATGCGGGTGTCTCAAGGTTATAGAACATGATAAGCTTGATCTTTTAACGATGTGGCGGTTCCTGCCAGCTGCAATTATATTTTACCTCTCTCTTTTTACAAACAGTGAGCTTCTCCTCCATGCCAATGTTGATACTTTTATTGTCTTCAGATCAGCTGTCCCCATCTTTGTTGCAATAGGAGAGACCCTCTACTTGCACCAACCATGGCCAGCAATTAAAACATGGGCGTCACTGGGTACAATCTTTGCTGGTAGCGTGCTCTATGTCACTACTGATTACCAGTTCACACTTACAGCTTATAGCTGGGCATTGGCTTACTTAGTGAGCATGTCCATTGATTTTGTTTATATCAAGCATGTAGTAATGACAATTGGCTTAAACACGTGGGGTCTCGTGCTATACAACAATCTTGAGGCTTTGATGCTTTTTCCTATTGAGCTGCTTATAATGGGCGAACTGAAGAAAATAAAGCATGAAATTCAGGATGAGTCAGATTGGTACAGTTTTCAAGTGGTGTTACCCGTAGCGCTGTCGTGTTTGTTTGGTTTAGCCATCTCTTTCTTTGGATTTTCTTGCCGTAGAGCAATTTCTGCAACAGGCTTTACTGTTCTCGGCATAGTGAACAAACTACTGACAGTAGTGATAAATCTAGTTATCTGGGATAAACACTCGACTCTTGTTGGAACAGTGGGACTCTTGATCTGCATGCTTGGTGGTGTTATGTACCAGCAATCCACGAGCAACAAGCCTAAGGTTGTGAAAGATGTAAATCCACAAGCAGCTGATGAGGAGCAACAAAAGCTTCTTGAAATGCAAAGTAGCATACAGAAAACTGAGAACGAGAAGCAACCCACACAATCGGAAGATGAGAAGCAATAACATATTCTTGGGAAGAGTTCCCTTTTCATTCTTGTATGTGAAAGATATTGTTGAAATTCAATTATACACTTGGTCAAAAAGCCAGTGCTGTCTTACCCACCAGATTGGGTATGTAGTCAGCTGCTAGTTACTTAGAAGCAACTTTCACGAGGAAAATGATAGTGGATTGCTTTATTTTATTCATGGGTATGAAGTCAGCTATCTTCAACATTGCAAAAGTACATGTTAAATTTATCTTCTATAGTTTTATTCGTATTCATTACTGGTATAGTAAGGCTTCTCCTCCCAATTTGAATAGCGGATGATGGTGGAGAAATATTTGTTTAATTCATTTGTTCAACATTGTGACATACCATTCGGATATGCTTTCCCGCTCCTGTACATAAACCAGTGACATGTTTTGAAGGGGGCTAAAAGAGCACTTTGTCTAACTACGACGTCCTGCCGATATAAGATTGCACAACCTTGTTTCAAGAGAAAAAGACGGTAGGAGGAAATGTAGATCATTCATTAGTTGGCTTATGTTTTGTACTTGAGAAAGTCCTCTCCAATGGGATTTGCATTTACACAGTTGGTCGTGCAGGCAACTTTTGTGAAAACAACGGACTCTAGCTTGTTTCAAAATTGCATCACATGTCCAAAGTGAAGCTAAATCTCCACAGAATAAAATAGTTTTCAGTATTTAGAACATGTAATGCATCCAACTTCATACCAAAAAAGAAAATGTTCAAGCTCCTAAATTCAACGTTGTTTATGCTGAATAAGAAACCAACAGAACTCTTCCAAATTGCTTGTACTCTAGCATTACAAATACATTTCTTTAAAAAAAAAAGAAGTTTATTGCAATGGCAGAATGATAGTAGTACTACAAAATTGAATTCATCCATCTCCTGCAGAGTAGTGAAACTGAAACCTCCAAATCCCAGTGATGAGTCATATCTCCTTGAGACATTATTCTGTCAGCCAAGGTTCTTGAACTGGTGTCCATGAACTCAGTTCACCTTCTTTAAACCAAAGAGCTGCACAAAGGAAACAAATATATATAATCAGAAGACGATCATGGCAAAGTCTTTTTAAAAAAAATAATCTAGACCAGGGGTTTGTGTATTATGCAAGATTCACATTACGAACTGCACATTTTACTGGCAGACATGGAATTATTTGTATAGAATTCCCTTTTTGTTTTCAATTCAATTAACTGCTCGATCTTTTGACTTGAAAACATCATAGTTATAGATGGTCTAAATTTCTTCTCAACACAAATCAACTGCTCCATCATTTTACTTTTAACAACAAATCACAGTTGTGAATGGGGTCTCCGACTTCTTCATAGTCATCACAAATGAAACATATCGGCAATATCATGTTGTGTTAATTTCAGGAAATGCCACATCATGCAAGTTACCTAATATGCAAGCTTTCAACACACACCAGTCACCAGCATAAAATTCAGAATGAAGATACCTCAGTTGACAGGTGCACACAAAATCATTAGAGAGAGCTGCTTTCGAATTTAACAACTTAAGTAGGTTGGTGGTGGATGAACATGGAGAGTCAAAAAAGCATCTATGTGATGAATGAACAGGCAACCGCATTGTATGCATGCACATTTGCTGTCTGCTTAAGCTTTATTGCCTCAAAAGTCAGAAAATTGGGAGCTAAAGGTGTAAGGTGACTTCTCTTTAGGTATCCAATTTTGATTATGTTTTAAGCAAGAAGATAGAGAAATTAAATAAAATGGATAAAAGTAATGACTATTATAGATATCTACAACACAACTTCATTTCCGGTCTTTCCTCTTGATTTTCGCCCAAATAATTTCGGTGTCACCATAAGTAGAGTTACAAAAGAGAAGTGATGATAGAAGCATATTAGCAGAACAGAGATGTGTGTGTGTGAGACAGAGAGAGATTTAGGCAGTGAACTGGAGAATCATATGTCAGTAAAACAATGTTTGTTTCCTCCATTTATTCACATCAACTTAAATATGCACGGGGCGACCATTTTAACACTTAATAGTACATTTTCTAACAAACAAAATCAAGAACAGTATCATTCCTGAATAGAAAGCAACTGGGCGAAAGCACCCAATAGCGATCTCAACACTGATCGTGATTACCCCAAAGTGAAGGTGGAGTGGAGTGTGGCATTACCATCTTTTAACATTATTGTGAGGCAAAATTTCTGGGGCTAATTAGGAGGTCAGCATCTGGACTATCCACATAAAGTTCCATATTTTACTTCTTCTCAAAGACATCGCAACTGAAGTCACTACTTTTAGACATTTAATGACTATCCGGTAAACAAACTTAGCGCGGAAACCAGATTAAGTGATTCTATAAGCCACTCACAACTTCTGATGTTGATTTAGTAAAAAAAAAATACCTATTTCACGCTTGCCATTTTCAGGGCTATCACTTCCATGCACCACATTTCTGCAAACAGATTGTCATGGAAATTTAGCAAATACTTGGCAATGTTGAAAACTTCAAGTACAATGACAGCCTACTTATTGAACAATAAAGAATAACAAAACACTAATATTTGTTGCCCCAACCTTCCAGTTTGAACAGCAAGGTCTCCTCTGATTGTGCCTGGCTCCGCATTAAGAGGATTAGTTGCTCCTATTAGCTTGCGGGCAGATGCTACAACACCAATACCCTCCCAGGCCTTGCCAAAATAGAATACAATCCAACAAATTAGGAAGCTCATCAGATTGCCAAAGATAATACATAATGTGAAACTTATAAAACTTTCGTATAACTCGTTGGTTTCAATTAGTGAATAATGGAAATGGGCTAAATGGCAAGAATTTTACCATACAGACAACAGGGCCAGAGGTAATGTAATCGATCAGCTTGGGGAAGAATGATTTGGACTTTAGGTCCTTGTAATGCTCCTGTTACAATTAAGAATTTTGAGCATTATAATCAGGAATTAACAGGGATGAAGTACTACGAATAGACTTGAGAAACGATTGAGAAAATTAACATAGTGATTGGAAATAATTCAGAAGATAAAACAAAATTGGTACAATCTAGAATCTTGATAGCATATATGGGAATTAATTGTCAGAGCATCCCTTAAGCTACCCTCTAAAAGGATTCATCTAGTAAGTGATGTTGTACTTCTCACTTTGTACATGATCACGCTTCTTTACTCCCATTAGGTTCACGCTGCTTTTTATTATCCATTAGTCCAACCTATATGAAAATCTGACATGAATGTTCTTAAAATTTAAACTTCCAATCCTAATGCATTATCAAGAGTCATCTTTATGGCTCCTACTTCCTATGGTTCCACCATATGAGAAGCGTAATTCTGTGGACATAATGAATTATTCCAGAGGAAAAAGTTGGGGTAAAATGGTCTACAAAGCCTTTAGAATTCCAAGTCTTAAATGGTAGGGAGGGAGATAAAAGAGGTTTTTGGGTGTGTCTGTGTGTAGGAGGGGTGTTAGGGCATAGCTAGAACTGTCAAGTTATTGAAAAGAAAATTGTGTAATTCACATGCAAGCTCAGCTCTAGAAAAGACGAACCTCTGCCAATTCTTTGGGACATTGAAAAAGCTTCAATCCAGTAAGCTTAAACCCCTTTTTCTCAAATCTTGAAATAATCTCCCCAACCTATTACAATTAAAGAAAGACACTAAAACTTAAACAAGAGCTAAAAATAATGGTTTTTTTTTCTAACAATCCAAGTCAAAACGAAAGAAGAATATGCTGATGAGCGTACAAGTCCTCTTTGAACACCATCAGGCTTAATCATAATGTATGTCTCCTCCACTTCTTCCTGAAACAAGAAATTGACCCCAATATACAACTGGGTAAGCAAAAGTTCAAATAAATGCACAATTACATACAGATTAGAAGAGAGATAAACATACCATGGAAGCAACCAAGTGGGGAAGGAATATACGAGCTGTATGGTTCCTTTTGTAGGCATGGGGGCGAGATTGGGTACTTGCAAAAAGATGAAATGCTGGTTGAAATGCAGCTAAATTGTGGTGCTTCTTGATGGGGTTAACGTTAAGGATAAGCCTGCAAGAGGGTGCGCAGGATAAGCTGCTGGTTTTGGAAGAAACACAAGGACTTGCTCCCACAACGCTAAGACTCTCCATTTCTCTCTCAGTTTCGCCTCAGGCTCCTCTTCCGCACTAACTTGTGCCACTCCGGCAACTGAATTACCTGAATTACCCTCCTTGCTTTACTTTTTTTAGTTTTTCTTTTTGGCCTATCTAGTTTCCCAAATTTCATGGTGTCTTGAGTTTAAGTGCTTTATATAATAATCGGGATATGGCTGAGTTCCCTCTATCTTAATTCGAGATCTTGGTGTTGAAGGCTTGTTCAGAGGGAGAAATTCTTGGTAAGGAGCCGTTTAACGATTTATATGCAATATAAATTTTGATTAATCGGGTCAATAGATAAAGAATAGTAAATTGATATTTTTTTTAAAAAAGAACACTTCTATGCAGTTGTTTGTCTAATCATTAGCATAATGTTAAGGGTTGTTTTGAATTTGTACTTTATTTGGATCCAAGATTTTTAGGTAAAAAATATTTTTGGACTTCTATATATAGAAGATTTTACACAATACAATAGCATCAACAAATATAGTCAAGTTTTGTTTATGGGAAGATTTATTCTCTCAATAATTTTTTACATTAATACTATCATATGTAGATCAATTAATAAAATCTATATCATATATTATAAAAAAAATTTTAAAATAATTTTTCTTTGTTATCTGATTTATGGTCTTTCAAGATTTACAATTAGTAGACCATCTCTAACCCTTAACTTCATTTTTTGCTTCAAACTCCAAATTTGAAGCAAAAGATGGAGTAGCACAAATTTAGAGCAAATCAACTCCAACCCATTGCTTCAAATTTTACTGCAAAAAGGAATATTCTTCAAATTTAAAGTTTGGAGCAAAAAATGGAGTAGTGCTGGAGATGCCCTTAGTTTGCAGATGGCCCATTAGCTTGCACATGACCCATTATTATTTCGGTCCCAATACATGGGACCAATTTAAATTCAACTTTTTCCTAATTTAGTTATATTACAGTACGTGAAAAACATTTTTAAAATGTTGTCTCGCATGTAAAAACAAATAGAGAAGAGCTGAATTGAGCTCGGATAGGCCCCAGTCTCGAATCAAATCAGTAATATAAAAAGCTCGGTTAGACTCGGCTAAGTAATGTGGACTAGGCTCGGTTGGACGGAGCTCGAGCACTAAACCATAGCAATCCTTTTGTTTTCTGCAAAAATATGTTGCACCTTAATCAAACATTTTATGCAGCGGAACAAGCTGATATCTTTTCTTTATGTACAGTCATTGAAAATATCTATTCAGGAAAGTGTTCATAACATGTACATTTTTGAAGACAACTCGCGATTGTCTTTTTTTTCTTTTGGAATTTGTGGGAAGGAAAACTAGGAAACTAGCTTAGTGTTTAGAACTTCAAAAAATGAAAGATGTCAAGCTATACACCAACAATTATTTTGATATGTAAAACAAAAATTATTTCATCACTCTCCATCTGAAAAGATGACACTCTAACTCATCAGATGTTCTTATTGTTGAGAACTCCATACTCAAGATTCTTCAAAAACTGAAAGTAGGCACACTAACATGACATTGTTGCAGCAGATGATTATGATTGATCAGCATTTCCAGCAAGAGGCAGCCACAATAGGCTTTGATTTCCATCCAAGAACCAAGCAACCCTTCTCTTCTGTGATGGTGAATCCTTCATATGCATTCACTTTAGCAAGCCACTGTTTGGCTTGTGATACCATCTTAATAGGCGATGCCTGAAAACCTGCTCGGCTCATCCTCCTACGCCATTGGTCCACCCTCTCGTGCCTTTCCACCCTTGCCGGTCCCTCACAACTCACGATGTTCTTAATCTCCTCTGCAAAGTAAAATTGCTCTATCTTCGCGCGCTTGGTGTCATACTTAGGCAGCATCACATCAAGGGAGTCGAAAATGGCAGAGTAATAATGCAGCGCTTCCATGAATCTCCCAAGAAAAAAGGGTCCATTGTGGCTCGAGTCTTGCTCCACAAGGACTAGAATCTTGGGAGAAAGTTCATGGATCACCTGCAGAACAGAGTTGAGAGCACCGCGACTTTCCTTCACCACGCAATGGAGCTGAAGAATGCTGTTAACCACGAGGACCTCACCATCGTATACTTTGATGTCCTTTGGCCTAAGGTTTTCCAAATTGCTTTCCACAGCTGAAAACTCCAAATTTATACCAAGGCTTCTTGCATAGGCCTCAAGCTCATCTCCAATAATTTGGAATTTCTCGATATTCTGTCCAACAGCAGTTATCCTAAGGCGACGTGGGGGCTGGCCATGGCAATTAGCAAGACTCTGAATAAGACGACGCCATTGTTGACCATGAGGCAAACCAAGGCTCATTCCCAAGTCAACCACATGAATGAAACTCTCTCCCTCAAAGGCTTCCAATATTGAGCAATTGGCCACAAAATGACCAAACTGAATATGTGGGCATATCTCATAAAGCAGCCTCAAAGCTTCTTCTTTTTTCTCCAAGGCAATGTCTGTTTTACTCATAGCAGGGGTAGCAACATAACCGACTGTGCCAAGCGGCTGCACCAGAGCCAGCCGATCCGCCAGCCCCTGCATGAAACAGGACGCCACGCGCTGGAAAGATGTCCCAAAGACTAAGGCGCTGGCACGTAGCTCGGATAGCAGGGCTGATGCACGGGACTTATCCCTACAAGCCACAGCTTCAGCACAAGTAATGAGAAGCTGGACTAATTTCATGCCTTCCCCATTTTCTTCATCCTGATAAATTATGTCAGCTGCTGCCTCTTCAATAGCCTCAGCAGCAAGGTACCTTTGGTTCAACGCCCAAACGTGATCGCGAAAATGAAGCCCTTGTGGCAATGACAAGCTATTCACACTGTTAGTGCTACCATTTCTCGGTACAGTACAGCAATTGCTACCGCCACTGCCGCTGCTATCAGTACTATAAAAGCTGCTACTGCTTCCCAGAGATTCACCAAGACCTGTGTTCCCCCTTAGCCTTTTAAATTCCCCACTTCCACTGGACAAACTTGAAATCATCATGCTAGCAGCATTTCTCTTCAAAACAGATGTGTAAGGATTAAGAGAATAAGACAGTTCTTTGTGATGACTCAGATAAAGTCCATTTTCCAAAGGGTCATAACCAATTTGATCACGACTGCAAGGCTCAAGTGAGAGGAAAACATTGGCCATATCATGAATCATTCTTTGTTCTTATAGTCTCTTAATTACAGTACTAATATGAAGAGATTTATTCAAGAAACTAAAGCTGCTTGAAAGAACCACTAAACAGGGGAAGAGGGGTTTATATATACTTAATTTGCATGGCATTGTTTCTTGTGTGGATTGATGATTTCAATAACTTTTGTCAGAATGCTATTGAATCTAATGCAGCAACTAATTTAACTACTTGAGATGGACCCTGACAGTGAGAGTTTGTCTGTGAAAAGAAATATTAAATTAAACATAGAGCAATCAATGTGAAAATATATTACTAATTCCTGAGGAATTGGACAATAATATCTGGTTCTCATTAGCCATCTTCCAGCTTAATTGGTGACTATACATTCTCATTCAAAATATCATGACGCAAACCTTAACCAATCATTTTCTAAAGTGACCAGAAATTAACTAACTCTACTCTAGTTGACCAGAAAGTAATTTTTTAAGAGTTTTAACTTTTAAATTTTTACACTATGCCATCACCTAAATGGTAACTATAGTTTATTATCTCAAAAATTTGGGACTAGTAACTTGAAAAAATTATACAGGTTAAGGTAAAACTACATGGGTAATGTGAAAATTCTTTATAATAGTAGTTTGATAAATTAAAAAGCAATTTTTAAAAGCATCCTTCCTAGTCTGTGATCTTTTGGGTTCATAACATTAGTTTAGATTAACAAGGATACCAAACAAAAACCAGAATTTTGGTGGTCCACTTCATGAAAGCTATCCTTATCCTAACTTTTTAATGTTTGGGCTGTTAAGTTCATCGAGACGAGAAAAAATAACTGGTTTTTAATTTCATTCTATTGGACTGAATAATTTTTTAAAATAAATAAATAGCTCCAAATAACCAAACCTAGCATTTCAATCTCTCTATAGTGGAGTAAATTTTTGGTTTAAAGATGGAATCTACGAGCCACTCTCTCTGTTGTTCTGATTTATGTGGTGTTATTTTGGCGGATTATGAAATTTAAGAAAGAACGAAAAAAATTTATTTATTTTTAATCTAGAACAAGTCATAACTATTTGTGCGTCAATAAACAATATTATTAAAATAAATAAAAAATTTAAAATTAAATTGGTTCTAAATAAGAAAATATGACACATAAATTGAAAACAGAGAGTTTATTATGGATTTGTAGAGGATGGTGTGTGCATGATCTTACTTTTATCTTGTGAAGATAGAGAGATTATTTTCGATAAACACTGAGCTTAAGTGCTTTTGGTAATTTCATTTTTTTTTCCCAAGAGAGTTGTATACACTTTGTACTAAGATAAACGGACAAGATATATTGTTGCTCCTCTCATTAGAAGCTTCCAAATAGTGAATATTAATAGCAAATACAACAAGGCAAAAATTAGCCAAGATATTAATGAAAATTGAGAAGTCAAACATGTCAAACCTATTCGTCGTTGGCTGAAAAAAAAATTCGAAGCCGATGAAAATAATTATTAAAAATTAAAACTTGAATTATACGTACTGACATTGTAGATAATATTTACACAGAGTGTAAATATTAAAAATAATTGTTTCAAAATACTTGTTAGTTTCAAGATTCAAAAGATAATTGATCATGTTTTTTCAATTCTACCCTTAGTACTTAAAGTTATTCTAAAATGTAAAAAGAATTATTATTGTATGTTTCCAAAAAATTAACAGGGTTATATTATTCAAATTATCATCCTTATTAACTTTTTTTTAATGAGTGTATAAATCTCATCCTAACAATTTAAAATGAAACAGAGGAATAATATATAATAATAATAATAATAATCGTGTCTCAATTTCAAATAAATTAAAGTCAGATATATAAGTTTTTAATTTCGTTATTTACGTTCATATTATATTATCAACAAAATAAATGAAATAAAAGTGAAAAATATGTTTAAAATATATAAAAGTACTACTACTATTACTACTACTACTAATAATAATAATAAAATTTTTCATACTAGTCTAAAACCTATTTTCAACGAGTAGTTATCACCTATATGTATCTCGTTTTTCATTGTGTGTTATCTTTAATTAAGTATGTCAAAGCCAAACTTCCTTTCATATAATTTTAGGTATAACTTGTCCTCTTTTAACACTTTCACTTGCTACAGTTTCACACCTATAAATCGATATATCTATAATTACATTTTTCAATATTTAGAAGTAAAATTCCAAAAATATCTAGCTAACGTCAGTTATCATCCTCAAAATCCACAATTAACGTTGAAGAGTGAATCCCAAGGTTAGTGGAACCAAATAGGAGTACTATTTACCGTTGACAATTAATTAGGGGTAACATCAGCAGCCGGCTAATTAACATGGGAAGAATTATAAGTACGTAATTGATTTGATTTGTTTAAAAAAAATATTCTTAATTTCTACTATGTGGGTGTCATAAGAAAAAAAAAAGCATCTTTAGCAGATTTATGACTTTTAATGAGTGGATTATTATCAAATATGACAATATTCATCGGCATGGCATATGCTAATCCGGTGCTCAAGGGAAACAAGAAATATATTTCCACATATAAAGAAATTCCCACTTTTTTAAAATAAAAAAGAAGAAAAATCAAGAATAATTAAGGGGTAATAGTAGAAGCTTCTTTACAACAATAACATATCCATACTCGAGGTAAAGTAGAGATGTTATTTTCGATAAATTCTCAGCTACAACAAGGGATAATTATTTGACCAGATAACTTTATAACTATATTTACCAAAGATAGAGAGAGTTTGAAAAATTATCAAACATAGCAATATTTTCTAAATTCACTCTGTATCAGTGATACAATAATTACTGAAATACATTAATGTATTCGACTGCCTTTTTTACTCTTAATTAGTGATACATCAATTTTTAAATTTCCTTTATACCAATGATACAATAATATTGCATCACTAATAAATAACGAATTGTTATATGATTGATAAGGAGCTTCCTTGTACTCACTAAATTAAGCAGCGCACAACATTGGCCAATCTAGAAAGAGTTGCATTTTTTGCTGACAAAGCTTGGATTAGTTTACTATTAATTGGCACTATCAGGAGCCCATGCAAGCATTGAATTAATTAACTACTATTATGTTTCTATTGTTGGGGACCTTTTTGGTGCTAAAGTGGCTTCTTGATCTTGACTTTAATCATTTATTAATCTGAATTCACTCCATGCTTAGCTAAGATGAGAAACCTAACCTGTATCAATTGATGGGAACTAATATGTTTTTAAAATTGTTTAGTCAATGCTTGCTTTATTGCAACAATCTTTTTGTTTTAACTAAGGTGTGCACCTTGTCAGATAAGCTGGTTGAATTAAATTTGAGCAATTTAAAATAGATAAGTTAATAAATAATTGGATTGAAATGAGTAAAACTAGGCTAACTAGGCTAGACTAAAAAAGAATTATATCCCACCTCCTCAAATTCTTATTTAAGTTTTGATTTCTTTGTTTATTCTTTTATAATTTTAAAAAATCATTCTTATTGCTAAATATAACATATTTAAATTAATAATTAAAAAAAGTGAAGATACTCGAACAAAGTTTCTTGTGGTTAATTTGGACTACATATCAACACAATTTTTAGATGACAAGGTCAAAATGAGTGAATCAATGACCCACCCAATCTTGAGCGGGTTCGCAAGTCATGCTTTCATGTGCTAACTTTGTCACTCCTAAATGCACCGCAAGGAATCAGGCTTTAGCAATGCTTCTAGAGTTAGTAAGAGATGCAATGTGGTTGGTACCACGGAAAATGTTTTCTTGGAAAATAAGTAAGAAGCGGTTGTAAATAAACAAAGAATGTTGTCTCAAAAGCATTTATATATAATCTACACAAATTGGGGTGGGGGTAGGGAGGAGACAAATATATAACAGGAAGAACATCTAAAAAAGTTGAAACTTTCACATCAACTTCCGGCCAAGCCAAGACACACAATACAGGGAAGATCATTGTTCAACACGTAAACCTAAGATGCTAAGTTGATACCACCTTTAAGACTCAAAAGCACCAGCAACTACAGATGCAAATGATGAAATGCCCGAGGGCATTCCTAGTTACAGACTCAACACTGCATCAACTAGAAATGCTAATGGTTGTTTGTGCATAGTAGCAAAAGAATTTGGAGATACGCTAAACTATCTTATTGCTTTCCTAATGGTAGATTGTCCACACAATAGCGAACGAAATTGGAGAAACACGACTTTCTTATTGTTCACCAAATGAATGTTTCTCCGCTGTAAGCAAATATTTTTTGGAACAACACACAACTCTCCTATTGCTGACCTGCCGATGAAGTTTCTTTCCCCTTCAATCACAGCCTAGTTTGGTCATGTTTACTATCCAACTTCGAGGTCCCAAAAAAAAAAAAATTCCAACATACAACCTAACAATTTTTCTGAAATAAGACTAATTCTAGTAGTCAATGTTTTTTACAACACCAACTACTGCTAGTAGTCTATGTTATTGACAAAACTACTCTTCTTTTTCTTTTCTTTTCTTTTCTTTTTTTTGATGAAGAATAATTAAAGTTATTGACAGAACTTCCTTTCTGAGCCAATACAAGTCGCAGAAGGAAAAAATATATATAATTGACTTATCCATGACAAGGATGCACCTGAGGGCATCAATTTGATTATGACAAATTACAAAAAGTTACCATGTTTTCAGGTAGGCTCATGCTGATCCTTTCCATACATCGAATTATCTCCAAAATCTTCTTCTAGAAGCTCCACGTCTATGTACTTGCTTCAGATCTTTAGCTGCAAGTAAATGAGCAATATCAGAGAAGGACTTGCAAACCAAATAAGAATAATTGGTTAGTTTGTGATTTGGGAACAAATTAAACAACGACAACAACATACCCATTATAGTCCCACAAGTGGGATTTGGGAAGGGTGGGGTGTACACAAACCTTAATGTAGGATAGGGAGGCAGTTTACGATAGACCCTCGGCTCAAGAAAATCGTTTTCCAGAACAGGTTTGAATGCAAGAGCAAAAAAGCTATGATAAAAATATTGAAGAAAGAAAAGTACTAACAGTAAAAAGGTAAAGATAACCGAAGTAAAAGAAACAACAATAGTAATAAAATCGAATCCTTTGGGAACTAATTACAAACAAAAAATCATACAACAACAACAACAACCACCCAGTATAATCCCACCAAGTGGAGTCTGGGGAGGGTAGAATGTACGCAGACCTTACTACTATCTTAGAGGTAGAGAAGCTATTTCTGGAAGACCCTTGGCTCAAACAGATTAATGAAAAATGGCCTACTTGGAAAAGGAAGAAACTGCAGATATAAATTGCTCTATCCAACATGACATCCCGACCAGGAAACCAAAATAAACTAGAAATGTAACATCATTCTGGATCACAAATAAGCAGAGAAACTAATTATTGGGGACAGACAGACCGGTAAATGTCCACTTCTTTTCCAGCCCACAAAGTCCGATGACCAAAACAGGGAAAGTCCTCAGTATGGATTAGTCTCGTTTGAAAGAGGTATTGCTATAACTGGAGATACCTGTAAGTCTTCCTGCAACATACAGAACTTCTTCAGCAATGGGTCTCCACTGCTCGGCACATGAAAAATTAATTCCCAGACCAACACTAAGTCCTCTCAAGATGTGCACTGTACGGAGAATCGAAAACAGTTCCTCTGGGAAAGCCTATCAAACAAACAATTTTCAGAATTGTTATGCAGTATATGCAGATTTAATTTACCAATTGGTTCACCTAGCAACTGTTATCACCACGTGAATGAAGGAAACCAATGTTAAACTGTAAATATACTATTCTTTCCAAAGGTGGGATTTATGGTAAATAATACGAAATCTAGTGAAGTTAGCTTGGTGAAAGATGTTATCTGTGGTTTTGGAATATCTTACGAGTAAAATTATAGACTGGGAACTCGACTGCAACAGCTAATCGAAAAATAAACTTGGTGCAAAATTTATCAAGCAAAGAAATACGTTCTTGAAAGGTTGAAGGACCAATTACTCAGCACAGACCAGGCAGACATCAAATATAACTTGAGTAAAGTTACTAACCATGTTAGAACCAGAAAACCAAGTGAAATCCAGTCTATTCTTTTCAGACCATTGCATTCACATAGCAAGCTAACAAAATTCAAAAAGTAGTCGATAGGGAGATAAAGTAGACTAACTAAACACCTAGACTAAATGATTCTCATGGTAGTTGATAGTCCACCCAAAAGAAACAGAAAAGCAACACATAAAGAAAGGCCAGAAACATTATGTACAAATTGGGTATTTAGGTCCTAAAAGTAACTTGGTTAATAAGATGCCATCCATTCAATTTGCTCAACCAGTAGACCCAATTCTCAGTATAGCTATATACTTTTTACCTAAGGAACTTAAAGTCATACCTTAACAGAAATCTTTTTTATTGAAGATTCTTCTGCGAAAGGCTGCAGCATTGTAACTCCAGGCGGTAATTTTGTGTCAAACATTGTTTGCGCCAGCCTAAGCATTTCTTTTTGTTCATTCTCACATTTGCTCAAGGTCTCGATACCAAGATCCCTGGGATATAAAGAAGACATATTACCAAGGAAAACAGAAAAATTGGTTAGATTGCTGCAAGCCTGAAGTTTTGTTGTTTATGCATTAGATCAGATTAAGCCAAGTCATAAGAGTGCAGTTATAGAAAAATCAACCACTAGTTCTGGTTGAATGGTGATGAGCCTATGAAGCATGTCAAGGGGTATATTATTTCCAAGGTGGTCCACTGTGATGGTGTTTCTAATGATAGATGATTCACAATCATAGTTGCAATGAGCATGAACACATTTTCTTTTAACAATAACGTGAGCAGGTCTGCCATCTTATGGTAAATAATAAGATGTGTTTCTAATGATAGATGATTCACAATCATAGTTGCAATGAGCATGAACACATTTTCTTTTAACAATATCGTGAGCAGGTCTGCCATCTTATGGTAAATAATAAGATGTGCTGTCAATGATGCATCTCTCCCCTAGAACTATCTTCCCCTCTCTGTATATGTGCATATCAACTGGCAAAGTAAGACCCACTGCCCAAACAAAGGACAGTAACTGATTTCTCTCATTCCTTCCCATTCATTGCAAACTGCAACCATGCTAGAGTAACAGACACCACACAAATGCTGTGAAAGCAGAAAGAGGAAAAATATATATTTACAAGAAAACTTTCTGGGAAAATTACTGCACCTGTAGCTCTCTGAAGCCCTTAAAGGGTCATTATCGGCAATCGCAAGAACCAACCTAGCATATCCAAGCCTCAGTTCATCAGGTAGATCCTTCACTTGTCCATAATCAAGCAATGCAACCTGAAAGGAATAATGTAAATAACAATCTCCATTGTATATTAATAGCAAGAATGATGATTTGTAAATGCTTAGTTTTAGGGATAAGTTTAGGTATTCCAATGTGTGAACATGCCTCAGAACCTTTACAGATCAGAATGTTTCCTGGATGAGGATCTGCATGGAAGAAACCACTCTTGAGTATCATTTGTCCATAAGCAAGTGATAATTTTTTAAGGATATTCCTGCATTTTCAGAATGAAAAAAGGGGACCTTCAGTATAAACATTTTCAGAAAAGAGAAGATACAGGAATTCCACATGGATTCAAATACGTACAGACATGAAAATGACCATATCAAAGGGGAACAAAGGCAGAAGACTGTCTATACAAAAGCGTCTATGTATGAAACAAGCAGGCAGGTCCAGAACATGTTTTAGGATAATTCAGGGACTTACTGTTTTGCAGCTGCTGCTAACTTGCCATCAGGATGTATGCCTCTCTTTGCCATTTCATCTCCTAGCTTCAAAATCGGTATGCCATCAATGTATTCCATCACTAGAACCCTCCTAGTAGTAACATGAAGAAAGTGATTGCTTAGGTGGATAAATATAGGGAGAATAGCAACAGAAATAAACCAAAATTCATGCGAGAAATAGTTATTCCCATCATTGTCAATCAACTAACTAAAATTAGCCCGAAAAATCAAACAAATGCAGAGAAGATAAACATACGATAAAATAAGTGGAACTTATGGAGCTGCAAGGATAAACAATTGGAAATGCACCTTTGACATCGGTAGAAGTAGGTATAAGTGGTAAAAGTAGAATTCTTGGACTAAACATACAACGCAAAGGTAACCTTAAGTGTTGGATTACGTAACTATGTGTTTTAAGTGTTGGATTACGTATCTAATTCTGCAATAGATAGGCCAAGCATAAGTGTTTTTTACTGGTTCTTTCAAAAGTATTTCATGTCGCCACTCCACCGATCCTTTACTGTTTGCTAAATATTACCCTTTTGCAGAACTAGTCTTGTGCAAACACCCTGCATCCACTCCCATATAATCTGATATGCTGAAGACATACTTCAGCAAATAAATGAGTAGTCTCCATGACAATTTAAGCTTTTAGATGAGATGGTAACACACTTCAAAAAGAATTTCCCCGCACTTGGCCGCAGAAAAAATACGTGAGGGCCCATGTAGAAGGCATAGTTAAGATAATTAAAGTATGCTCTCTCTAATAGTTTAAGCTTTTAGATGAGATGGTCACACACTTCAATATGATAAATACACCTACCACCCACCCATCTCTTTCAATGTAGGATTTCAGATTTAATTGACCTTTATTATAACTATCCTTATATGTATATGAAAGATACTAAAATACATATCCACGTTATCTAATCAATACATCAAATATTCTTTCTACAAGGAAAAACATCATACCATAAATTACCCTGAAGCAAACTTATCGGAAGTATAAATAACATTAAGAAAAATATAGAATGAATAAGGCTAGGGAAAATAGACTTGTTAAGCAATCATTCAAATGAACTGATCCCACTAGGAAAATCTTGCGATAGCGAAGTTGAGCGAAGTTGAACCAATCTTACAGCAACTACTACTGAACCAGATAAACCAATGTGGAAGTTAGGCAGTAACGGAACTTCACTGTAAAATCTGCTTAATGGAAGAAAAAACAAGATTAATTTATCTGAGGCAGGGCTTTGGAAACTTATTTGGAAAGTTAAAATTCCAACTAAGGTTTTTGCTTTTGTCTGGCTGGTTACAAGAAGGGCCTGTTTAACTACAGGAGGCTTTATATGCTCAAGATGTCTTTTTTGTCAGAAAGATGCAGAAAGTAATCAACATCTATTTTCACATTGTCAGACAACGGCAAATCTGTGGCACATGTTCTTATGATCCTAGAAGTGACTTCGGTGCTACCTAGATCAACTCTAGAACTTTTGTGTAACTGGAAAGAAGAAGTGGGGCAGAGGAAGATTGGTGGAAGTCCATTCCAGCTTGCATCTGGTGGACAATTTGGAAGGAGAGAAACTCAAAAGAGTTCGAAGATAAAGCTAGTTCCATACAGACAATGAAAATGAATCGTCTTGGTCTTTTCTTTTTTTGGTGTAAACAGGATATAGTTGAGGGAGTAGGAGTATGGTAGAGTTTCTAGGCAATGTGTAAATTGTAAGCTAACAACAATAGCCCATGTACACTCTTTTTGGAAATCTGCTTGTAAAATACCCCATTAGCACTTTCAAGTGCTGATGATTTTGGATTAAATACAATATTACCATATTCAAACAAAAAAAAAAAGTTGAACCAATCCTACATTCAAGCCGATCGCATGTGGGCTTTAGTAGACTTACACAAGCATCACCCACTGCATGAGGGTTAATTCCAAGAATAGTTTTTTTTTTAAAATAAGGTCATGAATAGGTTATCTAAAGAGTATTCCATTTGGGAAAAATCTGATCAATAGAAAATATTATATCAATCCATTACTTATGCAAACAGAGATTTGATTGTCTTGCAAACAGTGGCATACGCAAGATTTTTTATAAGCGGTGTCACCATTTAAAGGATTGAGCACATAATAAATCGCTACAATGATATTATATTATAAATAAAACTCAAATCATATTAATAAAACTCAATTCAAATACATTACTACAATTCTCCTCGACGAGATTTCATGTTTTGAAAGGTATTCATAATAGACTCATTTGAAACACTACTAAATAAATAAAAATACAACTTCAAGCACAACCAGCAATTTTTTTATTTTTCTAACTGTTAAAAAAGGTTTTAAAAAAAAATTAAGGTGTATAGTGCCAGTCGTTTGATTTAAAAACCAAAAAATTGATGCTGCAGGGAGATTTGAACCCATGACCCCTCGCATATGGAAGCTTCATCCAGTAACCACCAAGCTAACGCTTTGCTTCATTCACAAGTAATGTCCTTCTATTGTATTTGTCTCCTAATTTCGTTTTATTTATTATTTATGTATACATATTTAGTAAAAAATTCTACCAGTGTCACGTGACACCCCTCGGGCCTTAGTAAATCCGGCCCTGCTTGCAGAGTAAAATGAAATACGTATACCCAGTATAAGGAAGACATAAAGCTTATAACAAAGCTAGTATGAAACAAACTGCAAATTACAAAGTGATCGACGTGTATCAAAGACTGTTACAAATAACAGTGCATCCAGCTAGAACTGAACTAAACCTTATATAAGGATTTGACATTTATGTACTACAGACTGAGTATTACAGTGGAGAAACTAGTTGATTTTGTTTGACACTAGGGCAAGTCATAACAAAGTAAATACTTACTAGTTAAAGAAAAAAAATTCTTAATAAAGTCAAACACATTAATAGAAACACAAGGAAATTAAAATCTCCAAAAGAGGAGCTAAAGTTAATAGTCTCATTTTAGTTCAGTATGCAACTCAGACAAAGCAAATTTATTCACCTGAGCATACCTGCTGACCATGTCTCGTATCACACAAGGTACGCGAACAGGGGACTTTTTGTTATTCTGGCAAAGGAAATGCCGAATTCTTGCCATAGCTTCAGCCTCCCTCACAAAGTCAAATTCATAGCTAATCTTGAATTAACAAATTAAAACCAAATTACTTCAAAGATGCAAAAGTTGAAAAAATACAATCTACTAGATTCAATTAATCAAGTTACGATATTCAGGCGAGACGAAGTCGACTAGCTGCATGCAAATACCAACAGATCAAGTGGTGCATATTTGCTGATCTTGAAATATAAAATATTTAGAGTCTTGCAGACATATAATAGTGCCATATCAAACATCAGAGAAGTCAAGTACCAGTTAGAAAGTAAAAACCAATACTCCTATCATTTTTGCACAGAGTAAAACTCAAAAACAGTATTTCATAGGGGAAGGAACCAAAATGGCAGCCGTACCATAAATTAGAAACTGGTCCCAAGAGAATGCAAAATGTGAAGGTGGGAGGCTAAGGAATTCTATCACAGGAAAAAAAAAAAGGAGATGGATTTGGGATTGGGAACCACTCAGTATATACAATTAAGTTCAACATCCATAATTAATAACATTAAACATTAGCTGATTCACCTTACAGAAGAAAAACAACTAATCTTATGTGGTACAACAACTATGTTTTCATCCTTCAGCAATGAAAACCTACTGAGCATTGACATAGATTGAATTGGATAACGAACATTTTCTTATAAGTTGCACTAACAAATATTTTCCTGGTGAGCTTGAAAGCAATGCTCTCATAGGCACTTGAGAATTAAGATAGACCGAATTTGCAACTGAAAGAAAATGAGCATGAAAGTGTAAAGGAGTACTTGGTCAACAGATAATCAAATTAGAAAAATGGACTTTATAAATATTTGGCATCAAGCAGTTGAGATATGGCATAACATCCTCTAGAGAACTTTAATTATAGTACAGAGTATCACCCACAACACAACAACAGACTTTTTAAGTCCAAATGATCTGAGATAATCATAGGAAGGATCGAGAATTACTCCCAGTTTCATTTTCCTTCCCTTTTCTGGAACCGATTCAATTAGAATTAGGCGTTCCACTAGGAGAACCTCAGCATATAGTAAGCATTAAAGTAAAAAAATATCAAATAGGAATAAGGATATGAAAAGGAAAGAAATGGAAAAGTCTAATAGTACAAGACACATTGCAAATTCATGAATGTTTTGCACCTGTTTCTCCATTTCCTTGGTAACAGAGAACAGATCAAACTTGACATCTGTCCTTTGAATATATAACGCAAAGGCTTGCAAGTTGCGGATATCAGTCATCATCAATTCCTTAACTCCAGGATGTTGGACCTATAGTTTTACGACAATTAGCACCTCATACTTATACCATTATTGCAAGAGGAAATTCAAATTCTTACTTTGACAACAACATCATGCTTGTCACCTTTGAGTCTTGCTTGATGAACCTGAAAATGGCATACATAAAGATTAAAGAGAACTTATGCAACAAGTCGTACACTAAAGAAATGACAAGATAATGTTTTAGATTTGAACATGAATTAAATACTATGATTAAATCCATAAACGTCCTTCTTATTATATTGCGCTTAAAGAAATAAAGACCACTCAAATGGAATGCTTAATAGAATATAGCCAGTTTTTATTTTCCATCTCATGATTTCCATCTTTTCTTGCAAAGAAATGTCTTTGAGCATTCTATAATTTAGCAAGAACTAGAAAGGGTGCAGAAAAGTATATACCTGAGCAATTGAAGCAGAGCCTAGTGGATCCTTGTCAAAATATTCGAACAATTCATCAATACTTTGACCCAACTCCTTCTCAAGCACTATCCTAATCACATTGTATGGCGTAGCAGGTGCCTGGTCACATAGAGTTACTAGCCTTTTGACCCATGCAGCTGGGGCCAAGTCTGGCTTACCAACTAGTTGGGCAACCTAAAATCATTAATCATCCAAAGATTGAATATTTCCCCAGCAATGACTGGTAATACAATGATACAACATAAATTTTAAAAATAACTAAATAAAAAGTAAAAATAAACAGCTTGATAAAACAGTAACTCGCAAGTAATTAAAAACCCACTATTAAAATTGGTCAATACTTTTGCTCCTAAAGTGATGTGCAACTTCTGAAGCATAAGGAATGACAATCATGTCAACCTAAAATCATTAATCATCCAAAGATTGAATATTTCCCCAGCAATGACTGGTAATACAATGATACAACATAAATTTTAAAAATAACTAAATAAAAAGTAAAAATAAACAGCTTGATAAAACAATAACTCGCAAGTAATTAAAAACCCACTATAAAATTGGTCAATACTTTTGCTCCTAAAGTAATGTGCAACTTCTGAAGCATAAGGAATGACAATCATGTCATCTCCTCAATAGGGTGGGAGCGGACTCGATATTAGTACTTGTTAATCATACAGATTGTAGGAGTTTGATGAAAAAGTGGAGAAACCAAATTTAGATCACACTGTGACAGTTCAAGGTTTAAAATTTTGAAGTAAATAAAAAAGAAGCCAAATCCAATCTAGACAAAATCGCTGGATTTTCGTAATTGAAGAAGTACCTTGAGGAAAAACCCACCAAGTTCAGAACACATGCTATATATCTTCTCAGCAGCAACCTCGTGCTGCTTCTCCCACATTAACTCCTGTTTCTGCACATCCTTCTCGAGACTTGCTCTTACCTGAAATACCTTTGAAACCCAAAAAAGTACCCCAAGCATAAATTTAATCGAACTACTTAGGAACAATATAAATATGTATAAACCGATACAGAGTAAAAGAGGCAAAAGGGGTTACTTTATAACCAGTATAAATATCAGCAGCGCGAACCCAGAACTGGAAAGAGCGTTGCCACGGTCGGAGCTGAGTGGAGACCTTTTCTTGAAATTCTTTGAGATCAAAATGGAAAAACATCGCGATATTACCCAACTCGAGAGCAAAAAAAAAAAATTTTTTTTTTTATGACTAATTAGTAATTGCATATGGGTGTCCGAAAAGAGGAATTTTTGGGCATTTGTGTTGCTCAAAAGGTCTCAATTTCTTGCATGGCTTGGCTTAGCTTAGCTTGAAGCTTTATAACTCTGTGATGGCTAATTTGGAAAATGGGGGCTGATAGACAGGTGAGCCAGTTATATGTAGACTGTGGACCGGTGAAATTAGAAATCAATTTGAAGAACGTAAAGGAAATCTTCACTGTTCAAAGTTAACGCCGCAGAATTCAAGAATGGATCTGACAAGCCACAATATAGGTCAATATTATTTTTATTCCTTCAATTTTATTTTTAAAATTAAATTTCTATTTAATTTTAAATAATAAATATTCTCTACTTTTATTTCAATTAATTTTTTAAAATATTTATTTATCCTTATTATTTGCAATTCTTTATATATGTCATATATTTTAATATTATATATAATATTTATTTTTTAACTTATATATGTATAAATTTTTTATTTAAATTTACTAACATTATCTCAAATATTAATATTTAATTTTTTATTAAAAAAATATTTATGATTTAAAGGAAGTAAAAAGAAGAAGACAAAGTTGATAAAGCAGAAGGTAAAACAAATATTTTCAATATTCAATCAAGATAAACGAGGGAGAATGTTTATTATACAAAATTGGGGGAGAAGTTTGACTTTTAAAGCAAAATCAGGGAGTGACAATGATTTTCACCTCCCACAAATATATTTACAATGGGATTTTGTTTTTTTTTTGAAAAAAGTACACAGTACAGCAATAATGTGATAATATTTATTATGAATAGCTATAGTTTTAAATAATTATAATTATTAGTTATACTTTCAATTTTTATGTCATTTTTTATTTTAACTTTGTATTACAAATTTACCATGTACTTTTATCACTTAACAATAAAAATGTCATATTTTATGTGATGTATCAATCTCATTTCTTCTCAAATTTTTTTCTCTCTCGAAATATCCAAATTATCAGAAACTCTACCATCTTCAATCTAGATGATTCAAATGGTTACAATACCAAATCAAATACCCAATCTCTATTATTTTCTATCTCTCACTCTCTTTTTCTCTCTCTCGTTCTCTCTTTTTCCCCTCTATCCCTCTCTTTCTCCCTCTTCTTCTATTTTTCTCTTTCTCTCTCTCTTTGCGATAAATTTTTGTATTTTTATATAACAAATGTAAAAATACAGCATATAAAGGTAGAGATACAATTTAAATACAAGAATACAATAAATATAATTATCTAATACTCAAAAAATATTAAAATGCAAATAAAAAAGAGTGAAAATACAAATACAGAGAGCTAAAGATACAATATACAAAGAGGGAGAGACGGAGAGAAATAAAAGAGAGAGAGAGGGGTGCGGGGGTGGGGAAGAGGACATAGAGAGAGAAAGAGAGATATGAAAGATTATGTATTTAGTATTAGTGTGATTTTTTAGTAATTTTTTAAAAGATAGTATCTCATATTTTATCCGACCCGACACATTAATTAATGTATCAGTATCTAAATATAAAATATCCTAATTTTCAAATGAATACACATCATAACAACTTAAAATATAAATATAAATTATAATTAATAAAATATAATTATAAAGATCTATTTATTTACGTAAATTTCTCTTTATTTTTCCTCTCCATCTATCGGATCAGGACAAAATCCGTACAGTTCTTCTTTCTTTCCCTCAGGTGCCATTTTTAAAAATAAAAAATTACTTATATTTCTAAGTCAATAATCTGCTCTACAGTCCGATCTTTCTATACTATAATAATTAATAATTATAATAATATTAAAATATTTTGCAACATTATAACTTATAACGCTAAGATTTTCTTGAATCTAATATTATTTTTTAAGGGAGATTGAAGGATGGTCTAGTTAAAAATTTTATTCAAAAATTAGTTATTTTTTTATTTTCTTAATATAAATTAATAATTCTATAAATAATTTATATATTAAATTGAATTAAATAATTTATATATTAAATTGAATTGAGTAACAAAATAATATATTAATTTGATTAAATTTTTATCGAAATACTATTTTTGTTTAGTGCAGTCTACCGAATATTCGAAACCCGTGTTAAAATGCCACGTGTGTATATAGGAAATAAGTAGTACCTAGTAATGGATCTATCGTCTATCTTATAGAGTTGGGCAGTCACGAAAAAAGAGTCGTTTGACCATGAAAGTATTTAATTTTTTTCAAAAATAATTTTTTATTTTATTCAAAATCTTCATTAGATTATACAAATATAAAATTTACTTTGGAGTTAAACTTCAAATCTTAAAAAATATTTCAAACTTATTTTTTAATTTCATCTTCATAAATTTTTAAATAAAATATTTTTTTTTCTTGAGAAAATGTGATTTTTTAGCTTCTTATAAAATGAATAAAAAAAAACCTTTTACAAATCTTACGTACAAAAATGAAATCTCTTACATATAAAAATAAAAAATTCCTTATGAACGAGCCATAAAACTAAAATAAATTATATGTAACCTAAAAAATTAGTTCTCCGCTTTTCTTCTTTGCCAAAAATATAATCAAAAAATTTTTATAATTTCAACTTCATAAAGTTTAAATAAAGTAAAAAGTATTGAAATTGATAACCAATCAGCTAGAATAAAACAAAAATGATAAACTATAAGCTACGAATTTCCCAATCTTGACAAAAATTATACATATCTATTTGTTTATTAAAAAATTTCCTCTTAATTATAATAACTCTTCAAACTGTTTTGATATGAATTATTTAAATCGAAAGTCTTTCGAAAAAGATATTTTTATCTTTGTATGATAAGGATAAGATCTGCATACATTTTATCCTCCTCAGAGCTACCCGTGGAATTTTGTGGAATGTTGTTGTATTGAAATAATCCTAACTTGTGGTAATCAAATATACAACCTTGCAATAGTCACTTGCTTCTACATATCATAAGATAAGGTCATGTACCAGAAAAAAGTAAGATAAGAGGTCATTTTCTCATTTCAGATTTACAGATTCTCCCATATTAGTACTAAATATAGGGTGGAGAAGGGGTCAAAGGCCCACATGAGAGTAAATTTTTCTTTTTTCGTTTTGCAGGCAGTGATCCTAAGACTAGTAGCAGCAACAAATGAATGGCAGAAATTGAATAGCAAATGTTGGGGTTCACCATATATCCTCTTAGGAACAATCACCACATATTGCAAAATCAGCACCAAAATCTAAAAAACAGATGTACAGTAACCCTTCATTCATCTTTAATATGAACTTGGAAAAATGTTAGGGCACCCGTTATGCCAAAACTAGAGTATTTCTGCTTCAATGTACTCCTGTTGGCTTACACAAAACGTCAAACTGCAGATATAGCCAGGTTCTATAGCAAAATCAGTGAGAACTATGCAGCAGCTTGTTGTACTAGAAGAATATCTGCTATGCGAAACCTTTGTTCTCAGACCATTTTGTTTTCATGTTGCTCGTTAAGGTCAAGTATAGGGTGATTCTACATCAATGAGGTCCCATTTATCTTCATCAGATTTATACCCCTCATCCTTCAAAGTTTCCTGTGTATCCCCTAGTAGAGCTTTGGGTTGAGGCCTTCTGCAGATACAAAGGAAGAGCTTGGTTAGCCATCATTAACAATTGTTAGTCCAGTATCCATGAGGGCCACTAGGAACACTTAACATAAACTATCAAAAATGAAGGCAAAAGTTAGCAAGGACAAGCACAAGAACTCAAGTGGTCAAGATCTGGCAATCTGACCATGAATTAAAATGTAGGTTGCTATTCCCAAGAGGTTCATTTAATATCACGCTCCTCACCAACCTCGGATGGGCCTAAGCTTACACTCCATCTATTACTTCCCAAGATTAATATGACAAAAGGCAACCTATCTTTTGCTGCGCTAAATAAACCAGTATATTTTGGATAGAAAGTCAACATAGTCACAAGCCTAAACCCACCCAAAAACCAGAGAACCTCGCAATCCAGCGATTTATAGTAAAGAAGAGGGGATCAAATAAGACTAGATACAATTAAGCACCAAGTCAATGCACAACCACAACTGTGAATTCAACTATATTCCTCAAAATATTAGCACCATTGTATTAAAATAAGCGTAATCATTTGGGAGTTCTCTAAGGGCTCCCTTCATCATTCTCATTCCTCCCCTTTATAGGACAGGGTAAGAGGAAGAGGAAGCTTAATGATATGAATTACGCTCTCCCAATCCCCTATGTTTAAAGTTTTGTCCGTGCAGTCTGTTTCTTGTGTCCGCCTGTGCTACTTTTTAAATGAGAGGTCCAACATCTTCTAAATGATTTCCACATGAATTTTGAAGAAGTAAATACAGTAAAATTTCAATGGAACAAAAGAAAGCCAACTTGGAGGCTAGGAGATGTTTTGCACACCCCTACAATACTTGTGATCTCTATTCTCAGACAATTATGTGAAAAATTATACACACCCTCATGCAAGGTATAATAGTGTTCAAAAATGCTCATCACATTTTCAATATTAACTAAAAAGACCTTCCTTTTTTATAAGGAATTTTTGATAAGGAAAAGGCAGGCCTTCCTTGAGAAGTCTATTCTATGAGATTCCCATATTAAATCCGTTCCTTTGCTCTTAATGATGAAAAAATATTATGCTTCTCCCATCCTGCTTTATGTGATATCATTTGATTGGACATGGAGTTCTCTACTACTTCAAACAGTAAAAGTTTACTACTTCAAACACTTTACCTATGTGAGAGGGATCAAGGAAGGGGAAACCACAAAGATTTCACAAATTTCTTTTACCAATCTGATCTATTTTGTACTTTTCATTCAATGAGAAAGAGTGGTCAGCGGTCGAGTTTTACAAGATCAAACCTGTAAGACTTGAGGAATGATATAAGATATTCACACTTTGGCTTAGACTGGTCTAAATCCATGAATAGTAATACATAAAAGACTGTTCCCAATCTTACTCTTATGCTATACTCACAAGCTGTATTGATCACAACTCATGCAGATCTCAGCAAATATACCTGCTATATATTGGTAAGCTGTCTATAAACAATGACTTCCTCTTGTTCTACTTTGAGATACAAAAACGGAAATGAGTTATCTTAACCGACTCAGCTTTTTTATTTTTCTTTATACTGTTGGACCACCAACAGCTAAGCAAATTATTTTGTCCTGATGTCAACGGCAATGTCAAATCCTGTCAAAGAGATCCAAAAGACACTCTCCGGAGAAGGAAATGACCGAGACAAACTGTACCTGGTGGATTTCAAACAAGATTCAGGAACCAGTAGATGTTGGTTAGTCATAAGCATCCAGAGAACTTGAAGAATTCAAATCATCCAACAACAACAACATAGTCAGTGTAATCACACAACTGAGGTCCGGAGAGGGTAAGATGTACGCAGACATTACCCCTACCTTTGTGGGGTAGAGAGGTTGTTCCCGATAGACCCTTGGCTCAAAAAGAAGAATTTAAATCACCCATCATTGGGAAATAGCTACGTCAAAAGAGTTCAAGTGCTGCAAATAGTCATCATCTCGATGCAAAATATAAATTAACAAATTAATGCTTTCAATTGTGGCTCCTAGTAAAAGATAACATGGAAATGCTTCTTTAAGAGATTCCAGGTTTCACCTAATCTATCTGAGAAAAATCAACACAAGGCATCCAATTTTATATGTAAAGGATTTATTATTTTCTTTAATGGCTAACACCCAAGCTCAAAACATTCAAAGGAAATGTGAGCATCTACCAGTTGATTTGTTCTCACGATATGATACTATATCATCTACTTACACTAGGCTCAGCTAATTGGAGTGTGGGAGTCAGGACTTCTTCAGCATGCTGTATTTTGCAGAGCTGCGCATGACCATAACTTAACTGTGAAATTTTCAAAGGCATAGGCATGTCCAGTATGTTTTCACCAAAGGACTACAAAAAGCTTGAGTAACACTTCTCAAAATTTCACTCAAAAGGTTTGAGACAGAAACCAGCAGGCTCATTTTAAATGGAAGAGAAATTCAGAAGTAGGAGAAATTAGTAATTTCCCCCAGCGAATAATGGCATACTTTTACATGTGGGAACAAACTGTAGAAAGTACAGGAGTTACAGTAGTATATACAAGTTGAAGATGCATAACTCAGTTGGTATTAATTAGTGAATTAGTTGCAACTTAAGGGACTAAGAGTTAGTTACACCTTCTAACAAGGTTAGCTAGAAGTATAACTACTGATGTATAGATTTGTTTTCAGAGGTACTGAGCAATTACAGAAAGCTTACATTTCACTCTTTCCCTTCCCCTTCACTCTCTCTAGATTCTTCTTAGCTCAAGCTCTTCCATCTTTTACCACAAAGATTGAATTAATATTAGCAGATCTCGCTAAAGAAAATTCTAAACTCAAGGTGTTCTTTTTCCTTTTTGATAATCGTGCTATCCAGGCTAGCTTGTATGCAGCTCGACTAATTCTACAAGGTGCATGCACCTCCCGCCAGTACCCGGGTAATTATGTCCACCAAGGCTTGAACAGATGGAAAGAAATCACCTAATGTTTTTGCCCCGGCCGGAATTTATACTTGAGACTTTTGGATCTTAACCCACTTCATTGACCACTAGGTCACACTCTTGGATGCGAACTCAAGGTGGTTTTAACTGATAAATATAACTTTGTAGCATCAAATTATTTTATGCAGAACTAGATTCAACATTAGGCATGTGCACATAAATGTGAATGACCTACTTAACTCCAAACAACAAGAGCAGAAAAACCTCTGACTTATGCAAGCCAGATACATTAACTCTTTAAGGGATTTATTTCACTTCTGTATTAGACCTCCGCAATGTCTTCTTTAGGCGATCAAGCCCCTCAAACTATTGCACCAAACCGAGTCCCCGTTTTCTTTTCCAAATTTTAAGACCGGAACTCCATTTACCTGCGTTTCACAAAGAATAGTTGATCCCCAATAAGGATAAAGAATGGTGGTTGTTGTAGGCCGATGAACATAGTAAAAATAGTCTGAGCATTGTTGTAGGTTGACGGTCCGTATAAAATAACCTAACTATGAAAAGTGAATTCTCTTAATGCTGAAGGATCAATATAGATTGGAATAAATGGGGCTTCAGCCCAATTAGTCAAGGTGATATCAAAGCTATTGGCTGAAAAAAGTGATAGACAAGTTGGTGAACCAGAATCAAATGACATTTATATAAGGGAGACAAATTATGGATTTTGTACTCATTGCTAGTGAGTGTGTGGATTCCGAAATGAAAGGTGATGAGTCTAGAGTGATGTGCAATCTAGACAGTGAAAAGACCTATGACCATGTCCGCTGGAAATTTTTGCTAAACATACTCACAAAGTTGGGCTTTGGTGAGAAATGGTTAGGTTCAATTAGTTTCTACATTAGTACTGTTAGGTTTTCTATTTTGGTGAATGGTGAACCAATAAGTTTTTTCCCCACTAGGAGAGGTCTTAGACAGGGAGATCCTCTCTCCCTTTCTTTTTGCCTGGGCAATGGAAGACTTTGATAGTATGATGAGGAAAGCAAATCAACATAACTAGATCAGAGGCTTTCAAATAGGAGAGTTGCAGGGCAAATCAAGGAAGTAAGTCATCTCTTTTATACTGATGACACCATTATTTTTTTTGAACCTACTGAGGAACATATAAACTTCATCAGATTGCTGCCTTTGTTTTTGAAACCACCTCAGGTTTAAAGATAAATTGGAGGAAGAGCAATTTGTTCCCTATCAATGAAGTATCCAATACAAAGTTTGGCAGACATACTTGGCTGCAATGTGGATCATCTATCCACAACCTACTTGGGCCTGCCACTTGGCTAGAAACACAAAGAGGCAGTGATATGGGATGGCATAATAAAGAAGGCGGAAACGAGATTAACAAGATTGAAGACTTGATATCTTTCTTTAGGACGAAGACTCTCTCTCATAAACTCAGTTTTAGATTCTCTTCCTACTTATGCAATGTCTATATTTTCTCTAGCCGGGAACGTTATAAAGAAACTGGATAAACTCAGAAGGGATTTCCTTTGGCATAGCAGCAAAGAGAACAAAGGATAAAATCTAGTTAACTGGGAAGCAACAATGAAAAAAAGGCAATTGGGAGGATTGGACGTAAAAAATTTAAGGAGAGAGGACGAGAGCCTACTGATGAAATGGCTCTGGAGATACAGTGATAAAGAGCAGGCTTTATGGAAGGAGATCATCAAAGTAAAATATGGTGAGAACAACCCCCAATGCGGCAATATTAGTCATATGCCATTTGGGGTGGGGTATGGAGAAAAATCGGAGATCTTCGAACAAAGCTAGTAGAGAATTTAGATATAAAAGTGGGAGATGAGAGGAATTTTGGGGAGGTGCCAAGAATAATCAAATGCCACATAAGGTTACCTTTCCTGATTTATTCAACATATGCAATAATCCTGAAGCAATTGTCAAAGAATGTTGGATTGATCAGGGTTGGGTCATTCCTTTTAAAAATTATTGAATGATTAGGAAATAGACTGGGTGGCCAACCTACTTTTACTGCTAGAGGACTTCACAGGCACTACCTCAAGTTTAGATTCAATGAGATGGAAGCACAAAAAGGATGGGAAATTCTCTGTAAAAAGGGCTTATAAAATAGGAAACACACAGCAAAACAGAAGACAACAATTTTTGTGGAACAATGTCTGAAAAAACATAGCTCCAACTAAAGTAAAATGTTTTACCTGGTTGGTTGTAAGAAAGGCATGCCTGACACAAGAGGTATTGAAGAGAAAGGGTAAAATTATAGTCTCTAGATGCCAACTTTGTGGGGAAACAGAAGAGACAAACAATCACCTTTTTGCACCGTAAATTCACTGCACAGTTATGGACCTTATTACTCACCCTCACTCACAAAATGGACAGTGCCTGAGCACACTGCAGATCTATAGAGTTGCTGCATTGGAAGAGGGGGGAGCAAGAGCCAGAAGAGATGGGGGAGAATCGTCCCACACAGCATCTGGCAGATTATATGGAGAGAGAGAGAGAAAGAGAGAGAGAGAGAGAAATAGTAGATGTTTTGAAGATAGGTCCAATTCCATTCATAATGTTAAATGGAATTGTATTTTATGTTTTTATTACTGGTGTAAAAAGTTAGACATACATGAATTATAGCTAGTAGATTTGTTAGGCTCATTGTAAGTAGCTCCTTCCTACTCTTGGCTTCTTTTTTGAAAGTCTCTGGCATATCCCTAATGCTGAGGAATACAACATTACCAATTCTCAAAAAAAATATAGCCAAGCCCAATTAACTTGGAATTAATGCAAATTTGATTGATCAGTTTTATATTCCTAAGTTGAATAAAGAGAAAGCTAGTTTTAGATTATAAAAGGGGCCCAAAAGTGACTCTTAATGTTGAAAGTTTTGAAGATTCTGGTTCCAGCACATGAGCATTATTTTAGGATAGACAAAGAAGGATATGGATAAATTCATTTAGGAAAAGGAAAAATGTTTAGTAGGTTTTATAATTTCTAAGAATTAGGGACATGGTGTTTTTAGAACTAGAAAAGGCGGACGATAGGTCCCTAGGGAGGTCCTCAGAAAATGTTTGGAGCCTAGAGATGTACATGTGGTTTACATTAGGCAATTAAGACATGTACAATGGAGCCAAGACCTGGGTTAGAACAGTGGGTAACTCAAAACACTTTCCCGTCATGATGGGGTTGCACCAGGAATCAACCCTTAGTTTGTTCCTATATGCCTTGGTGATGGAAGAATTGACACGGCATATTCAAGAGGAGATGTTGTGGTGTATGTTAATCGCAAATGACAGTATTTATTGACAAGATGCGGGATGAAGTTAACGATATGCTAAAAGTTTGAAGACTGATCCGAGAGTCTAAAGGTTTCAAGTTAAGCATGAATAAAATAGAGTGCAAGTTCAATAACGTAACGCGTCAGGAGGAGGTGAAAGTGAAGATCCATGCAGAAACTTTAGTATCTTGGGTCCATAATTCAAAGAGACGAGGAGATTGAAAATGATATCGCACATCGTATTTGAGCAGGGCAAGTGAAATGGAGGCTCGCATCTGGGTAATGTGCATTAAGAATGTGTCTCCAAAGCTTAAATTTAAGTTCTACGAGGTTGTGGTTACACCAATTTTATTATAAAAGTGTTGGTCAGTCAAGAACGCCCACATTCAAAAGATGAATGTAACGAAAATGAGGATGCTCAAAGCGATGTGTGGACAAATTAGGAGAAATATGATCAGGAGCGAAGTTAACCGGAGCATGGTGGGAATGTCCTTAGTGACAGACAAGACGAGGGAAGCGACGGTGAAACGGTTTGGGCATGTCAAGAGGAGGTGTCGGATGCGCCAATAAGGAGGTGTACGAGGTTGGTTGTAGCCGGAGTTAGAAGAGGTAGGCTGAAGAAGAACTGGGAGGAGATGATTAGACAAGACATGGAACAAGTTCAACTTACTGAGGACATGAACCTAGATAGGAAGATACAGAAGTCTAGGATTAGAATAGAAGGTTAGTAGGTAACCAAGTGTTGTCACACTTTATGTGGGAAGGGGGGGGGGGGGGGGGGGGGGCTAGCCTCATTTCCTCTCCTTCTTATTAGTTGTAGTATTTAGTAATCACGTAGTTTCTTATTTTCAATGTGCATTGCTATTTATTGCTTCATTTGGTTTGTAGCTTGCTATTATAATGTCATATTTTTTATTGCAACCCTACTTCAAAAACCTCTCTTTTGAGTCGAGGGTAAAATTTGCGTACATCCTACAGAATTAATTGAAGTGCCTCTTGTGATATGATGTGACAGAATAAGATATTGCCACAAACTTAGTTTGAAAGGGAAAAGCTTCAGCTGGCCAAATTTTAAGGGGCTGGGCTGCACTATCCTGTTCTTCTTTATTCTAACCTAAAAATAACTTTTGTACCCGTGAAGATGCTTTATAATTTTGATGTAATACATTGAACTCCTCCATGAAGAAATTGAATAAATCAGGCAACTTCAATACTCCCAGCAAATACACCAAACAGAACGGAACCATATTGATAATGGTATACTTGTGGCGTGATGTGTACATTTATCCATCTGTTTACTTAAAATCAGAGCAGGTTTGAGAAAGGATCTTAGAGTGTCTACTGTTCAGCAAGGAGGATCTCTTAACGGCTTCTTTTTTCCTTCTATACGTAGTTACTTCACGAAATCTTGAACTGTATTGAATTATGTCTTTCTGGACCTAAGTCAACACTAAAATACGACAAGGATAAGTGGAACTGAGTAAGCTTACTTTTCCTCGTCCTATACAAAATACAAGCACCAGCAGGCGAAAACTACAATAGATATTAATTCCAATTCCATTCTTTAGGAAGGGGTAAAAATTCAATTGATAAAAGGAAAAATTCCATCTTTTTATATAAGAACAAGGCCGACAGTTTCTACAAGACACCCGTCGAATTTAAGAATACAGCGATGATAGAAAAGCAAAATTCGACGCAGACCTTTTGCGGTTTCGTCTGGCAGCATCACGAGACTTCCTTTTCTTCTTTTCCTGAGTCGACTCAAAGAATCTTCGGCGCTTACTCTCTTGGATAACTCCTGCCCTGAGAACCTCTCTGCGGAAGCGGCCGATGAGCTTCTCTTCCGGCTCGTTTTCGCCGGCTATAACCTGAACATTATATGCTGATTTGAAGAAGAGAATGTTTGAAAATGAAAGTGAAGGGAATAGATGGTCGGGAAAATGATCTGAGTTGTCTTTGTTGAGTTTCAGAATTGGAGTTATACGCGACGACGTAGTCGAGAGAGATGGAACACGGAAAGGGACGGCATGAACAGTACTGAATTGCCCAGTTTTGGAAGGGGAGTTTGTATGAAGTTGGTTTCCGGGAGAAGAAAGCGAAGGGTCGAAGAAGGATGGTGACAGGAAGAGGGCCATTGATGTATGACCTTCGTGGGTTTAAGGCTCAAGATTTGGGGTTTTACATTGCAAGTGCATTTGATTAGGGCAGCTAATTAATTTAGTTTTGATGCACTCCTAATTTGTTTGTCCTTTTCTTTTTTAAACTAATTTTTGTTTACTCGTCTCGCAAGTTTGATTAGGGCAACTAATTAATTTAGTTTTGATGTACTCCTAATTTGTTTGTCCTTTTCTTTAATTAATTTCTAATTCACACGTGTATATTCACATTAAATAATTAAATATGAAATTATGATAAATGTAAATTCAAAATAGTTGAATTGTCGTTTTGGATACTTTAGTTTATAAATTATATTTTGATGATGATTAAATATAAAGTGTGACAAGATCACATAATAAAATAAAAATTAAATTTTTTCAGCATTTATGCAGGAAAGTACAAGAATTATATAAAATACAAGTTATCATGGTGGACATAAATATAAGTCACGCGTCAAAAGTAAATTTAATCTGCATGTATGATACTACTTTTATCAAATTTATGGAAATTTCAAACAAATTCAAAATGCTAACAACAAAACAAGAAGGTAGATCAAAAAATATTTGAAAAACTATCAAAAAGAAGAAGAAATAATGTCATATTACCTATTAAAAGGTGTAGACTATGATCATGACACAAATACATATATTTTTCATATTGAGTATGTTTAATAATGCAGATCTTTCATTAGAGGATTGTGTATAAATAATATTGTAACCAGTAGAAGCTTAAAAGATGAAAATGTGGTATATAAAATTATAATTAAAAAAATAAAAGTGTAACCTACAATAATTACTGACATGTGAAATAATCTCCCTCGTTTATTTGGTTCAATAAATGATTTTATTCATTTGTTTTTATTTAAATATATTAGATATTTGATGGTAAAATATTACTACTTAATTAGATATTTTATTATATTTTAATTTACTACAAGAGCAAAATGATAATCCAATGTTTAAGATAAGGACTTTCCACTTTTAGTATATTATTATTATTATTATTATTATTATTATTATTATTATTATTATTATTATTATTTATTTATTTATTTATTTATTTATTTTAAATTTTAAATTTTTGATTTCCTACTTATATATAAATATATAAATATGATATGATATGATAAAATATTAATATTTAATTAAATTTTAATTTAGTGAAGGGGCAAAATGACAATCTAGGTTTCAACTTAGGGATTTCTCACTTATAGTAATAAATATGTGTGTGTGTTGATATGATATGATAAAATATTAATATTTAATTATATATTAATTAAATTTTAATTTAGTGGAGGGGCAAAATGGCAATCTAAGTTTCAACTTAGGGGTTTCTCACTTATAGTAATAAATATGTGTGTGTGTGTGTGTTGATATGATATGAAAAAATATTAATATTTAATTATATATTAATTAAATTTTAATTTAGTGGAGGGGCAAAATGATAATCTAACTTTCAACTTAAGGGTTTTCCACTTATATAATAATATATGATCAATTATAGTTTATGCGTCTCGCACGTGTCTTTCATATTAATAACAATAAATATTTAAAAATATTATAAATAATATTTAAAAGATATACTTATGCAATAACATAATAATTTAGAAAGAAAAGTATAAATTTTAAATTGATGAATAATTATGTTTAAGAGTTTGATCATACAGAGAAGTCCGTATTTTCCAATCAACTTCATTAAAAATTTGAATAGATCCACATATACCTTCGTTTTTACATGAGCACTTAAATGCATACATTATATGTACATTTCATGTTAATTATTATAAAATTTGTATTACTACGCTTTTAACGTATTAACATTTAACATAGATATCAGCATTATGAAAATGCATTATAATACAAAGTTATATGGTAGTATAGAACATATAGTATACGTTATTCTTTTAAACAATTAGCACTTACAAAATCGTTTTATGAGTTATAGGACTTGTTTTGACATTAATAAATTGATATTATATCATAAATGTATTTGTAATTGCTCGTCCACTAAGAAAGACTCATCAAAATTAGTGAAAACAATCACGAATGCTTGTATTGGGGTAGATTGTTTATATTATGCTTCTTGGGACTTTTTTAAATATAAAATTTGACCCACGAGTTTATATTTTGTAAAAAATAATCCATCATTTTATATTTTACCAACAATTTATTGTATTATTATTATTCTTACCAACCTTTGTTAATAATTTAATTGGATGTAAGTTTGCCAACTATGTGACATGAGTACACTACAATTCAGTTCAATTTTAATTTTTATTGAACTAAAGTTTGCTTAATTGATTAATAAATGTTACATTCTTTTTAGAATGACTTTCTGACATATTATATTATACGTTGTTATGAACTTTTACTTATTTCGTAAGATTGTATAAGAATTGAAATTTTTTTGATAGTTATTGTAGCTTTAGAATAAGGGGCAAAGGGATTGATCAAGAGAGATCTTTTGTTATTATTATCGTCATTGGATTCACATATGTTTGGTAAAAAGAATAATATTATCCTTCAAGAATGATAAAAAATATATAGTGTTCAATTAAAACATGAAAATATAATTAAATTGGTTTTAGTTACTCTTCGAGATGTAGTGAAAGAAAGAGAAATTCTAAAATACAAGAAAAATTCAATAGATTCAAAAATATGAGATTTTATATTCACAAGGAGAAAAATATATTCCAAAAAAGAAATAAAATAAGGGTGACTATCTATCCATCTTTCCACTATCACAAAATTTTATATTCACGAGAAAATGAATATAATTTTAAATTTTCAAATTACATTTTCAAATAAAAATTCAATCTCCCATGATTTCATGTGTCCAAATTAAAGAAAAAGGATCGAGTCAAATTGAAGAGGCTATATGTAATTCACAAAAAAAGTGAATAAATTGCAATAATTATGCTCAAATTTTCGAAACGATTGCCAGAACTGAAAAAAGCTCCTCTCTACGGGAATGGCAGGAATGGCTATGTTTGCCTCAAATATCTCGAGCGAGGTATCCTCTTAGTTCTCACTCTCTCCAATATTTACTATGCGTAAACACTGATCTGACTGCGATTGCGTTTAGTGACAATCCTTTTTGCTGCCAGTTTCTGATTTAACTGGGTTTTCTTGTAGTATCATTAGCAATTAAGGGTTTAGGCTATGCTGCTGTTTCAATTTAACAACTCTTTTTTTTTTTTTAAATAAGTAAAATGATGATATGCTCATTCAAATCGCACAAAGAAGGTGCCAAGATCGAGTAACTGGGTGTTCTTGTAGGATCAATTAAGGGTGTAACTTGTAAGCTATGCTGCTATTTTGATTTAGCCGATTATAGAAAGATAATTTATTGAAAGTATATTCTCCCAGTTATGAACAACTCTTTTTTTTTTATTTTTAATATAAGTAAAATGATGATCTATTCATTCAAACGGCACCAAGAAGGTGCCAAGATCGAGTGATTGGGTGTTCTTGTAGGATCCTCATCTTTCATTATTCATCTTTTATGTCCCATTAGCAATTAAGGGTGTAACTTGTAAGCTATGCTGCTATTTCAATTTAGCAGATTATAGAAAGATAATTATTGACTGTATCTTCTCCCAGTTTCGAACAGCTCTTGTTTTTTAAATAAAAGTGAAATGATGATATGTTCATTCAAACGGCACCAAGAAGGTGCCAAGATGGAGTGTTAGGTACAAAAGTTCTGGCCCCTTACAAATGATGTAGGAGTCCAATAACATCTAATGATTTACAGTTGTAAATTTACATAAAACGGTTACAATATTTAATGTGCTAGACAGTAGCGAGTTTAATCTTCACTCCGAGCATCTCTGATTACTCTCTTTCCAACAACAACCAACAACCACCCAGTAATATTCCATCAAGTGGTGATTACTCTCTTTCCAAATAACACATATTTTCCATTGCTTGTTCCGAATTTCCTCCCTTTTTAGCAAAATAAACGGTCTTATAGATCTAACTATCGCCTGTTGTACCCCAGAGGGACTAGGAAACGTACACCAGATTCCAGAAGCAACTGGGCAGTGTAAAATTCAGATGATTTACACTTTCAACTTCAGACTTATATGTAACAACTGTTGCATATTATAGATCTCCCTTTCCTTAAATGGTTTCCCATTCTTAAGACACACATGTTAACGAATTCCTTGTGGATGTTTTATTGATTACCTCTCCAATCTAACAATGTTTTTTGAAATTCTATATTGAGCGGTCGTGGTATATCAGTTCTTACATTAGGAAAGGGGTATCCAATCCTTACGGATTAGATTGAATAAGGGAAAATGGGAAATAGTGTGCGAATTAAATTTCTATCTCATGTCTGGCGTGAAGGATGATGTACAGATTAAAATTTTCATTTCCAATATGCCTCTTCAAATGGTAAAAGATTTCACTAAAAAGTCATATGAAGGACCAAAAACACAATAGAAGAATTTCTTATATTAGAGGATCATTTCTTATATTTGGCCTTTTCAGAGGGATCCCCACCCACATTGGACAAAACAGTGAGGGTTTCCAGATTGGCCTATCAAAGGTGGGATTAGACTAAATAAAATTATCTCAACCAATTGGTTCTCATGTTAAACGACCCTAAAGGTGTTAATACTTTAGTATAAATAATGAATAAATTGATCAGATCGTTAGAAGCATAAATAGAATATCATCATTTTTGTAATGCTGTAATGTTCTGAGGAAATGTCGAAACAGACAGTGATCTTTTATATCTTCTTGCCAGTTATGGTTACTTGACAAGTTGGTAAAATTTGTAAGTATCCTATGCTACTTCCCCCAGTCTCAGAGTGTTTGAACTGGCCAACCACTCTTGTTCTGCAACCCTGAGGTCCATCTTACAATTTGACTTTTCAAGCTTCACCAAAACTTCTCTACTATTACTGGTCATCCTTTTGCTTAGAACTTTCATTTATGTCATGCATTCAGAAGATATAGGCTCTTTCTTCTTTTCTGGTCTCACACCACTTTCTTTTGATGCAGATTGGGTTAAAATTGCTTCTTAGCCCGCTTAATACTAATGTTGTTGTCCGCTCTGCATGGTGAGCTCTTATTCGAGTCTGGAGATTTCTTTTCATGGTCCCAATTGATTTTTGCTGTTGACTCTTTTATGTTTTAAGAAGGCATCCTACACTGTTGCTTGGGATGAGCCAGATGCAAAAGTTTCGGTGCCATTTCACGAGTCTGGAGAATTTTTGTTTCTTATAGACATTCTGAACTCTACTTGTTTTGCTGCTTCTATTATTTGGAAAAATTGAAGATTCTAATTGAACTTAAAAGGTATTTGCAGCTGTTCTGTAGGGATTGTTTTGCCTGTTTATTCTACCTTCAAAGCAATTGAGATGAGGGATCAAAATGAGCAACATAAATGGCTTCTGTACTGGGCAGGTGATGATGCTTTCCAAAAGCTTACAAATATTGTTTTGCTTTGCAAATCTTGAAATTGTATTTTTCTCCACATGATACTGATTGATGTCCTCACCACAAAGTATCTCTGTTAAATGCTATTATATGTCCTTCTGTTTTCCCCAATACCATGTGAACTATTGCAGGGAAATAATCTAAGAGATCATTTGAAAATCAATAAAAAGAAGCTGTCGAGTCTAAAGAACAAGAAAATATAACAAGAATTTAAGTTAGATCCTCCTTTAAATCATCTCATTTTTTAGTAAGAAAGACGCTGATACTTGTAATATCTCAATTACTTGTGACGTCTCAGACTCGGGTGAGGGTACCTGATATGGGTGTGGATCTAGAGGTCAGATACTTCATCACATAAATTTTAGGATTCGGATGTAGGGATCCAAGTGCGGATATGGCCAACAAATGTATATTGCAACATATATGTATATATATTTCGATTAATTAGTAATATTGAACTACAACTAATAAATTTAATTCTTTATATAAACACCTACATATATTCACAAGATATCTCGTGTAATACCAAAGTGCTCTCTATATATATGAGATAAACCCAAAAGTCAAACCAAATACCTTGTCAATCTATACTTCTTGGTCATAGATGTAGTCAAAGTACCCAAGGTAAGTTGACCAGATCTGGTGTGGATCCCACACCCAAATTGTGTTGGATCGACATGGGTGCGGCAAGGATTTTGAAGGGTCTGAGCATCATAGACATCACCTAATTTGATATATAACCGCAGCACAAAGTGGGCTATCGGTACAGATTGGTGTTTGTCTTTTTCTTTCACTTCTGGTTATAATTCTATGATTATACTAAGTTTATCTTTTTGAAGGCAATTAAGAAATTTCTATGCGTCATGATTATATGTTTTATGATAATTTTTTACAGAGTATAATCACTGTGGATTAAATGCCTCACAGTAACTAGTTTTAGTTTCATGTGATTGCATTTATCTTGCCCATATATCTCTTTTAAATGAAGCATAAAGTCACTCTCTCTCACTCCCTCTCTGCTTGCAGCATATGGATCTTTCAGTATCATTGAAGCATTCACGGATAAATTTCTCTACTGGTACTGCTTCCCACTTATTTTCAAATTTGTTTATAGCCAGTCTCATGTGGTTACATGGGTTATTAGTTTGGGAGTACCAACTGTTACTACCCTTGCTCTTGTAACTTGGAAGAGCTTTGTCTTATTTCATAGGTTCCCACTATACTATCATGTGAAGCTCGCATTTCTTGTTTGGCTTCAACTTCCGTCTGCTGAGGTGTGTTGAACAGATATTTTTATTTCTTGAACTTTATCTTTCTCTTTCCTTTCCATTTCGCTTATCCTGCTTGGGGGAGGATAGGTGTAAAACACAATTCACTTTCATGGTTTATGTCTCCCGAATATTTCCCCTTTCCCCATTCCAAAAGATAAGTGCTTGGGAAATAGCCAGTACCTTTACCGTTAGGAAGACTGCGACTTTCAGAGCTAACAACTTATAACTGGATACTCTTTCCATATGAAAGCCTTGTTGGTTCAGCTTTTGAAGAGAACCGGAGAAAGATAGAAGAATAACACGTTTGAGAGGAGAAGATAGATGAAGAGATTTATAGAGATGAAAGGGGGGGGGGGGGGGGGGAAGGTACACAGATGGAAGTAAGGTTTCAAATAAGAGAAAAGGAATGCGGAGCTTAGGTTTTCAAGCAAGGGACAAGGAAGGTGAGAGTCTAAGAGAGGATGGTTGAGGGACGGAAGGGTGAGGGAAGCTAGTGAATCTGGCAGACAGTGGAAAATAGAGAAGGGTGAGGATAGTGAACTGTGTTTAATAATTAGAAAAATCATTGGTCCCTTCTGTGACTTTTTTTTTAATCAATTAAATTAGCATTAAAACGTCCTAATCTCAACATACTTGTGAGCGTATCCGGCCAAACCTCCCGGAAAGAAAAAAAAAATATCTAGCTGATTTTGAGTTGAATTCAGCTGAACTGCTTTATTAGAGTTAAGGATGTAGCTTTAGCTTGAAGTTTATACTTACTTTTTCACCAAAAATGGATTTTTGGAAAGTCATGCACTTCTTTTGGTGTTACACAGGGTGCTAAGCAATTGTACACAAACCATCTGCGCCCTTTCCTCGTGAGACATCAAGCAAGACTGGATCATATTTTGGAGTTATGTCATGGAGAATTGGTAAAAGTTGCCTGTGAACATATGTTGTAAATTTGCATATCAAATGTGTAGATGCAACTTGCCATTTAATTGAAGGTTATGTAAAGTATCATCTAGTTCACTTTACTAGGATGCACTGTTGTTGCTTGATGCTTTAGCCTTCTTCCAAAGACTTAGAGAAATTTCAGTGCAATGTTGGAAGAAACTGCTATCTTGCATGTAAACTCATAGGAATGCTTAATGTTCTTGTTCAATAGTTTGTCTCTAACATGTATACACGCAGCTTCTTATGGATTTTTGAATCATTATTCGGATTGTCTTATAGAAAGAAAATATGCAGGCAAAATTTATTAGCACTCACCAAGCAGAAATCCAGTTTGCAAAGGTGCTTCTTGGCAAAACTTTATTATCAGGTATTTTTTTAAAAAATTTAAATGATTTCCATCATTTTGAGAGGAAACATCTTTCCTTCATTAATGTCCACGAGCTATTTCTTGGTGAACATCAGTATTATCTGTCGTATAATTGAAGAAGAAAAGTACTTTCATATTATAATTTGGTATATGTATCATCTACATCAAAAGGCGAAAGGTTTAACCAATTAAATTTCCTTTTTTATTTAGTTGGGAATATTCTTCAACAACCTGCTCAAGGACGAGTTGTTGGTAGAATTGAAGGGCCAGTAGAGCAAGTAGAGACTTCAGAGTCAGAAGATGAATCATGATGCCTTCACTCTGTTGTATTTCATATCCAAAACTTAGTTTAGCTTTCGTTCATTTTCGCACTGCAGCTTTGATGCATAAATACATAGGAGTGATCAACTGTATACATAATTTTTCTGAGGAGTCAAATTTGTTGTGGGTTTGCGAGTTTCCTTCTCCGTTTTCCTGTAAATATATCAGCAGAAATTGCCGATTTCCTTCAGTCTCACAGGGCATTATAAGGTTTTCACATGGTTTAACCATTTTAGCAGACTTTGTGCCCTTATTGCTTTTTATGCATTCTGAAATACTTACTTACTGGGAGTGAAGTTGTACTGACTATCATTTAGACCAACAAAATATCATATCCATGATTTATAACAATTTTTAAGTTGTATTATTATTATTATATGCTGTACACAAAGTATTATCATGCCTTTTTTTTCTTTCCAAGATGATTTAAGAGATTATGGTTGCAAAACACATTTGAATTGTTATTTTTTCATGACTTTTTTACTTAATTATAAGTTGTTTTCTTTTTTTAAACTAGCATCATTTATGTATTAAAATACAAACACCTAGTTGAGTAGATGGTGATAGTTTAGATAGAAAAAAAATCAATAACTGATAATTGACCTAGTCAATTTTGAGGTATAGTTTAATACATGATGATAATTTAGATCGGAAAAGAAACATAGTGATGGTTTGCGAAAAGTAATTTTTTTTTTATCATTAATTCATGGTTTAAATAATTGGATTTACTAAATTGTAGACAAGAATTGAGTAGATCCTAATTAGCATTCAACTGGGCAAAACAACGACGATGGAGTTCTTCATGGATTGGTTTGGATCGATTTTAGTTAAAATTAAAATTAAAATTGAGCTAATTTAATTGTTTTTTAAAATTATTAAAATCAAATATAATACAAGTCATCAATTTGGTTATTGTCGGTTTTGTTTGGTTCAATTTTTTGATTTTTAAGAAATCTAATGATATTTTCTTCGTTTATTATTATTTTTTTTTTACGATTAAGAAAGACTTTTTCACCCTTTTGTAACTTATAATCTGTTACTTTTATTATGAGAATTATAAATTTTTTGGATTGTCGAGAAAATGACTTAAGATCTATAATTTTTAATCAAGTAAATAAAGTTTATAAGAAATGCAATTTATAAAAGGTAAATCTCGTGGTTATTTTTCAAAATAAATGACTTTGGATTCATGTCAAATTTCTTTTAAAAGATAGGCATAAGGAGTAAAGTTCATTATCCCATGAAAGATAAAGAAAATTTTGATGAAAAAATAATTAAAGTATTTAAAATTATTTATAAAGATTAATGTATTGTGTATACATATAATTATAAAAATTGTGTATATAAGTTATCAATTTGGTATTTTTTTAAAACCAAACTAAATTAAAATATTATTAATTTTTTAAATATAAAAAATCAAATCAAATCAAATCAAAATAACTATCCGTTTATTTAATTAATTTTATTTGAATCAATTTTTAACCGACCAGTAAACAACCCTACACGTCCGGTCGAAACTAAATCTTACCAAACTAGATTTTCAATTAAGACCAGAATCATTTTATTCGCGCTCTCAAAATTGGAGAACATACTATAATTAAAATTAGTGGCATAAATTGAAAACTTTCACTTACCTTGGGGTCTTAATAGTATTTTTTTAATAATTAGACACCACTTTGTAAATAATTATAATGTACCCCCTCCATTTTTTCTCATTGCGGGTCCATCGGCAAGAAGCAAAATATACTGAAAGCAACCGACATCGGCGGTTTCAGGTCATAATTCGGGTTTCTTTCTCACTTCATTCTTCTCAATATCTCACTCATGGCGGCGGCGGTGGTAGCGGAGACCCGAAAGCTCCCGCGGCCGGGGAGGGGCGGAGTCGTGTCCCTAGGCCTGACGGAGGAAGAAGCCAGAGTTCGTGCTATAACGGAGATCGTCAACAACATGGTGGAACTCTCACGGAAAGGCAAGGATGTAGACCTAAATGCGCTAAAGTCAGCAGCGTGCCGCAAATACGGGCTCTCTCGGGCTCCAAAGTTGGTAGAGATGATCGCTGCTTTGCCTGACTCTGAACGTGAATCACTGCTTCCCAAACTCCGAGCCAAGCCAGTCCGTACAGCCTCGGGCATAGCTGTCGTAGCTGTAATGTCCAAGCCTCATCGTTGTCCTCATATAGCTACTACCGGAAACATTTGTGTATATTGCCCTGGCGGGCCCGATTCTGATTTTGAGTACAGTACCCAGTCATACACCGGATATGAGCCTACTAGTATGCGAGCTATTCGAGCTAGGTCAGAGTCAATTCTACCTCTATTTTATACAGACACATACTTATTTGCGTTTATATGCAACGAATGATACTCTCCCTCCGTGAATAACAATCAAAATGAAGGAACTATCCTGAATTATGCCTTTGATTTCAGAAGTTTATTTATATATAGTTTAATAATTATTCAATTTTTTATTGGAGAAGTTTTCCCGTTATCACCGGAAAGTATCATATGTTTGCAGAAAGATAACCATTTAAGCCTGGTTGATGTGTGTTTTCGTTCGAGATTGTGGAACTACATATCTGTAAAATAGACTTAACTGTGAACACTAGCTTTTCTTCTCCAGTTTTTATAGGTCTTAATCTTTTAAGGTTTTCTTGTTGGAAAGATGTGGCATTTTACATGGCTAATTAGAGAGTTATTTTATTCTCACTTGATCAGAAAGTGGTATCTGGAGAGACAAAATCAGCATTTCTATCAGATTTAGGAGAAAGTACTTACGTTATTCATTTTTTCCAGATACAACCCTTATGTACAAGCTCGAAGCAGGATTGATCAACTTAAGAGATTGGGTCACTGTGTTGACAAGGTTTTTTCCCTTGGATGTACTACTAATTCTTTTCTGATTTTGGAAAATTGTTCTGAAGTTGGCTGCTTCCTGGTAGTTATAATTGTCTAATTGCAGGTTGAATTCATCTTGATGGGAGGTACATTCATGTCATTGCCAGCAGACTACCGTGATTACTTCATACGGAATCTTCATGATGCTTTGTCCGGACATACTTCTGCCAATGTTGAAGAGGCTGTTGCATACTCCGAACATGGGGCGACAAAGTGCATTGGGATGACAATTGAAACGTGAGTACCTATTGGCTACATGAGAGAGGTTTAATAATCATAGTGACAAACACTTGTCAAGAAAAAAGAAAAATCCACAGGGAAAAGCACCTCGAGAAACTGTTTAGCTTATATTTTGGTCCTCTGTAACTGAGACGTCCTCTTTTTATTAACTTTATACTCCTCCCTTTTGTGCTTTTCTTTTGAGCTGAAGGTCTATCATAAACAAACTCCCTACCCCGCAAAGGTAGTGGTAAGGTCTGCGTACATCTTATCTTCCCCAGAATGGAAATACACTGGATATGATGTTGTTGTTGTTGTTGTATTATTCTCCTCCTTTTGTCTTGCTTTTTTCATGTGCGAGCTGAGTTCAGACTCACTGTTTAATGCACGACAGTGCATCTTCCAGTAAGAAAGAAAATGCATTTTGAGTTCTCTTCTTCCTCCTCATGATTAACACTGCCATCTTTGGTTTGTTAGTTATGTTATTACTCTGTGACCTTTGATATTGTAATTATTCTTCTGTCGTATTCGATTATAAAACTACTAATAAGGAGATGGAAAACAATATAAACTAAAACAAGAAGCAGACAAAGTGCTGTACTTAATTTCTTTGGAGTCTGACACTTGGCTGAGCTATTACCTCTGAATAATATGAGCATACAGCATTTTATTCACATCTTTTTTGTGTACTAAATTGTTTGTATTTTGCCAATAGGAGGCCAGACTACTGCCTTGGACCTCACCTGAGACAGATGCTTTCTTATGGTTGTACGCGTCTAGAAATTGGAGTCCAGAGCACATATGAGGATGTTGCTCGTGACACCAATAGAGGCCACACTGTAGCAGCTGTGGCTGATTGCTTTTCTTTAGCAAAGGATGCTGGCTTCAAGGTGCTTTTCTAATTTCTTTTTGTTGGTGGTTTGGGTTCAACCTCTACTTTTGGTTCCAGTCTATGAAACGCTTCATCCTCTAATAACCTTCCCCTTCACCCTCCCCAAGCGACACAGAATATGAGCTTTGAAGAAGAAATTAAAATGGAAAGTCAAATTTACATCCGTAGTTTGCAATATTATCTATTTGGAGGTATCTTAGCTCATTCGAGAGGATTTGAAATGAAGCTTTGTCTTGAAGCTGTTGCCGTGATTACACATTCAATTCCTTTCTATTACATTTTTGGACTTGAGGAATATCTCAAGTATCTAGTAGTAAAGTTTTAATTCATACCTTTGTTAAATTTTTGTAGGTTGTTGCTCATATGATGCCTGACCTTCCAAATGTTGGCGTGGAACGAGACTTGGAGAGTTTCAAGGAATTCTTTGAAAGTCCTTCATTTAGGGCAGACGGACTTAAAATTTATCCTACACTTGTTATTCGTGGCACGGGACTTTATGAACTGTGGAAAACTGGAAGGTATAGTCTACTTTCTGGATTTGTTATCGCACTTGTTGTTTTCGGTCGCTGAAATCATTTATTTAATCAGTCAATAAGATTGATTTCATCCAACCTAGTCTGCAATAGCAGCAAAGCCATATTGTTGGATGCAAACTTGAAACTACTATTGCAGTGAGGTCTTTACAAGTGTTAACTCATGCAGGTATAGAAATTACCCACCAGAGCAGCTTGTAGACATTGTAGCTAGGATTCTTTCTATGGTGCCACCTTGGACACGGGTTTACAGGGTCCAACGTGATATCCCTATGCCTCTAGTGACTTCTGGAGTTGAGAAAGGGAATCTCCGAGAATTGGCTTTAGCTCGAATGGATGATCTTGGCTTGAAATGCCGAGATGTCCGAACACGCGAAGCTGGGATCCAGGTAATATAACTTTTGTATCTACTTTCTCGCATCTCCTACAGTGTGGTCTCAGAACTCAAATCTTTTGATGGAATAACTTGTCAGGACATTCACAACAAGATAAGGCCTGAAGAAGTTGAGCTTGTTCGCCGTGATTATACAGCAAATGAAGGATGGGAGACTTTCCTTTCGTACGAAGATACACGCCAGGTATGCTGATTTACAACTCCTTCCTTGCTCTAGTGTCAAACTAGTAATCGAACTCAATGCATTTTGCTACCAAAAGCAGTAACTTGTTCTATTCTTGAACCAAAAAAAAGCTACTTGTTCTCTAATGAAAAAAAAAGTTACTTCTAGATTTGTTTTATTTCCCCTGCTGTGGGATCAGCAGATAACTTCTTATACAGTGATGTAAGCAAGCCTTTTTTCTTTTTATGTTTTAAGGAAATTCCTTGGGAGTCATGTCCTGCAATTTAAAAACAGAAAATGGTCCAGGAAAGTCATATTTCCATTTTTCTTTTTAACTTTTAAATTTAATAAGATTGTAGATAGTAAACAAGTCTTCTAGACCTTTCTACTAGTGCTGGTAAACTATTGCAAAGTATTCTTACGTGCACTATGAAGAGCTTATGTAATTGCTGAAATAACTTGTTGTCTCACATCTTTGCCGGTCATTTGTATGACTGTTAAACATCTTCAATATAAGAAGGGACCTTAAACAGATTACACTATTCCTTTCTTTTTGTTATGATGCAGGATATTCTTGTTGGATTGCTACGGCTGCGGAAATGTGGACGGAATGTGACTTGCCCGGAACTCACGGGGAGGTGTTCAATTGTTCGTGAGCTTCATGTGTATGGGACTGCAGTTCCTGTTCATGGTCGAGACACAGATAAACTGCAGCACCAGGGTTATGGTACTTTACTGATGGAGGAAGCAGAACGAATTGCTTGGAGGGAGCATAGGTCGACCAAAATCGCTGTTATCTCGGGTGTAGGTACCCGGCATTACTACAGAAAGCTAGGGTATGAGCTTGAAGGTCCTTACATGGTAAAAAGCCTCGTGTAGACTGTAGAAGTATACTTGTTATTTTGCTGCAGGGTCTTGCTCCTTGCTACAAATTTTGTATCACGGTAGATTGTGTTTAAGTGGTATGCATATTTCGATGCTGGTGAAGACAAGTATCTTCCTTCTCTGAAGTCTGACCCATCCCCCAAACTTCCCAACAGTGCTCTGTTTTAACAAAATTACCTTTCTGAATATCCCTTCTTCTAGCAAAGACCATTTTATAATGCTTCATTTGGAAATTTATAAGCTCTAAAATTTCCATGAAAATGCCATTAGTTGAATGCATTGGAGTTGGCAAATGGATATTCTTGAATGGGTGTCCTTTCATTTGACGAACAGTTTTATGTTTTTGGTTTTCTCCTTTCTTCGCCCTTGAAGGGATTAAGAGGGTAGAAAGACGAGTGTCAACGTAAATAACATTCTTTGAACTTCTATGATCTGATATTTTGTCTTTTATTTCTTCTTTCCACGTCGGTGTTGGAATTAACAGTGGGTATAATTATCTTTGAAAATTGTAAATTCGTACGTGCTATCAGTCCATGATCGAAAGAGCCTTGGATCAACTTGAATTGATCAAGATTAAAGAATAGAAAAATCGCTTTTCAAATGTTTGTCTTATTTTTTTTTTTTAATTTATTTAACAAAGAATATTTTTTTTACAACTCTTTAATTATAATTTTTTTCATGATATGTTTAAAATCATAAAATTAAAAAACATTTTGATACATTTGGTATACTGTTTTAGTCATTCTTTAATTTTTAAAATTTTATGTCAAGTTAAAATTAAACAAATAACTTGAAATTGAGAGAATAGTATTCCCTCTATTTAGTTTTTATTTGTTTATTATATTAAAATTAGATATTTAATTTTACTTGTTCAGTTTAAAAAATCAATACATAAATTATTATTTAGTTTTTATTATTTAAAAAATAATAAAATAAAATTACGATTTTATTTATTATTCTTTAAAAAATGCATGAAGTCAATAATTGACAAATTAAAATAAACAAAGGGAATAGTATTTTGCTTTCGAGGGTCAACTTTCATAGTTGGGCAATTTTATTAAGGGTGACAAAAATAGTTCTAAAATATAAAAAAAGTGACACAAGTTTTAATCATTTAGTAGAGATGACAAGTTTATAATTAGTGTTTAAAGAAATTTGACCATTTTTTGAATAAGCCCTCATCTTTTTATTTTTATAATTTGACCAAACTTATATAAAATCCTAATCATTTAAAAAGGGAAAAAAAGAGCCGCCAAATCAACAACCTGCTCTTCTTCTTCGGCTGTTACTACTATTGCTGTTCCTCCTCCTTTTTATCATCATCATCTTCTTCTTCGTCTTCTTCTTCTTCTTCTTTTTGAAGGTTTGGTGAGACAAAAAATCACTGGTTCATATTTTAAATTGCACTTGCTGCAAAAATTACAGTAGCTGTTGCACCTTTTGTTGTTAGTTGTTGCAACAACTGAGTAATTTATTTTAAAAAAATTTTAATTTTTCCGCAACAACTTATAAAGAAGTTGCAACAGTTGTTCCACTTGCTGCAACAACTACAACAGTTGTTGTACTTGTTGCAACAATTGCAGCAGTTGTTGCACCTTTTGTTGTTAGTTGTTGCAACAACTGAGTAATTTGCTTTAAAAACTTTTAATTTTTCCGCAACAACTTATAAAGAAGTTGCAACAGTTGTTCCACTTGCTGCAACAACTACAACAGTTGTTGTACTTGTTGCAACAATTGCAGCAGTTGTTGCACCTTCTGTTGTTAGTTGTTGCAACAATTGAGTGATCTATTGTAAAAAAAAAATTTAATTTTTCGCAACAACTTGTAAAGAAGTTGCGACAGTTGTTGGACTTGCTACAACAACTGCAACAGTTGTTGCACTTGCTACAACAACTGCAACAGTTGTTGCACTTGCTTTAACAACTGCAGCAGCTGCTGCACCTTTTGTTGTTAGTTATTGCAACAATTAAATAGTCTAGTGCAAAAAAACTTCTAAATCGCAACAACTTGTAAAGAAGTTATAACAGTTGTTATGCTTGTTGAAACAACTGCAATAACTATTGTACTTGCTGCAACAACTGCACCTTTTGCTTGTAGTTGTTGCAACAACTGAGTAATCAGTAAAAAAAAATTCTAAATTTTTCCAATAACTTATAAAAAAGTTGCAACAGTTGTTGTATTTGCTGCAACAACTACTGCATCTTTTATTGTTAGTTGTTGGAGCAATTGAGTAATTTATTGTAAAAAAAGCTTCTAATATTCTGCAACAACTTACTCAGTTGCTGCAACAACTATTTTAATTGTTTCAGCAACTCTCTAAATTGTTGCAACAACTACAATAATTGCTGCAACTATTATAACAATTGTTTTATTTTATCGCAGTTTTTTTTTCGGTAATGACTAATTTTGTGACTTTAACATAAAATATCTTTAGGTATCTTGAAGACCATTAAAGGGAGACAAAATAACAATATGAGTTAATTGTCATGGTGAATGGATCGAATCCAACAACCACTATATTTAGTGTTGGAATGATAGAAACGGTAGTGATGATTGTGAACAGAGATATCACTTATGAAGATTTAGGGAATAAAATCAACACCAATTAAGCTGAAAAAATTAGGAAGAAGGCATATGAAGAGGAGGATATCGGTCGAGGAATCATTGTCGATAAAAAAAATAAATGCTCCATATGCAAAAGGATTGGGCACAAAAGAACCAAATACATGGAGCGAATTGCTATATAGAAATAGATTTGATCTTACTTGTAATAAGAAAACTTATTCTTGTTGTTGTTTGGGTACTTGATTCATATTCTCATAAACTTGCTGTGAATTTTCAAACAAGTTGCCTGACAGGTGCCAACAACTGTTGCACTTGCTGAAAAATTTCAAACAATTAACCTAATCTGCTGCAACAACTGATAAACTTGTTATGAATTTTCAAACAACTGGCATGACAGGTGCCAACAACTATTGCACTTGCTGGATAATTTCAAATAAGCAACCTAATCTTCTCCCGCAACTAATAAACTTGCTATGAATTTTTAGACAATTGGCCTGATCGGTGCCAACAACTGTTGCATTTGATGGACAATTTCAAACAAGTAACCTAATCTATTGCAACAACTCATAAACTTGACGTGAATTTTCAAACAAACAGCCTGACATGTGCCAACAACTGCTGCACTTGCTGGACAATTTCAAGCAAGTAACTTAATATGTTGCAACAACTCATAAACTTGTTGTGAATTTTGAAACAACTGTTGTTAACAACTTCCACTGCTGTTGGTTAAAAATCAAACAATTGCAGACCCCTATTTACTCCATAAATTATGAAACAAGAGTGAGTACAAAAACAACACCAACAAGTTGTTGCAACAATTTCAGCTCTTGTTTGGCAAATAATAATTTTTTCTCAACAAGTGTGTGAGTTGTTGCAACAACTCAACAGTTGTTTGACAAAATCAAACAAATACTGAGGTTGTTGCAACAAATTGTAAACTTGTTGCAACAACTCTAACAACTGTTTGATTTATTTCCAACAGTTGAGGAAGTTGTTGCAACAACTAGACCTCTTGTTTGACAAAATCAAACAACTGCTGAGGTTGCAATAATATTTTGTTGCAACAATCTCAGCAACTTCTGATTTATTCAAACAAGTGCAGAAGTTGCTGCAACAACTTCTTCAACTATTGAAAAATAAATCAAACAACATCATAATATGTTTTTCTACAACAACAAAAAACCCACAAGAAAAATAAGTCCCTACCAGTGATAATATTTTTAAAAAAACACAATAAAAACAAAAAATACAACAAATAAAGTCATCCAACAACATAATATGCGAAACCTCACCACTTTGAGTTCGAAAAATCGAAAACCCTAACTGTTCAACATAGTTATATTTGACAGAAGTGAAAGAAAAATTATCTTTAAGCAGAATAGTGTGCATCGACGGCTCACCGGTGTCGATTGGGCTCACTAGCGTGATGATTTCTGAAGAAAAATTGCTTTGGAAGAAGATGAAGCCCAGTAAAAAAGAGAGGAAGTGAGAACAATGGTTGAGTGAAAGAGAAAGAAGAATATATGTGTGTTGCAGGGGTTAGGGTGTTGAATTAATGCCGTTGCGTTAATTTATATTTTTTAAAAGATTAATAAGTTTTAAATATTACACTTCACACTCCATTTAACTTAATTATAATTTAAAAGAAGTTTTGACCAAAATTAGTCAAACTTATCACATTTTTTAATTAGAAGAGTTTTTTGTCACCCTCAACTTATTTTCTTTTCATAGTTAATGGAAAAATGTATTGAAAAGCTTTACATATTAAGAGTGACAACGTGTTTTTTCAACATTTCTAGCTTATTTAACCAAATACTATAATTAAATTTATACATTGAATATTAAAGTTATTTATTTTTTTAATACCAAAAACAATATTTCACAAGATATTAGAGAAAATATTAGCTTATTTAGTGATTTAATTTTTTTTTTGTTTTGATGAACTATGATTTAAAAACTAGTGGCGGCTTGTGGTTAGTGGTGGGTAGATCGGAAATAGTGATTGCGCAACGATAATTAGTAGTGATTATACATTAATAATCAAGAGCGATAAATGTACGGTGATATCTGATAGCGAAAATGATTGATAATAAAGATATTATTTATAGTGATACAGTGATCGATTGATAGACGATAGTAAATATAATTAGTAATGATTGATGATAGCAAGTTAGTCACTAATAATAATAATAGTAATTAGTAGTTAACTATTATAACTGTATAATAAACTCATAATAAAGATGTTTGATATCGAAGATAAGGTACAAAAATTATTATAACAATGATAATTTGATTAGATGTGATAATATAAAAATAATATTTTTTTTGTAAAAAAAACTTATGTAAAATATATTTAAATAATCATCTTAGTGATTTAAATACTTTGTGCCGTATTTAAATTTTTATACCTAAAAAAATTAAAAAGTGATTCTAAAAAGAAAACAAAATACATCAAATAATTGAACTAGTTTAGATATAAATAATTGAATTAGTTCAAATATCCATTAAAGACAAACAAATAAGGTATGCTAAATGATTTAATTTAACATATTCTTTTACTGGGAACGATCACTTTGATTGATTAAGCTACTTGTCTTTCACTTTAACTTTAAAAGGTTAATTATTATTATTAAGTATTTTTTTAGTAATTTTTAAAAATTCGTAAAGTATATTTTTCTTCTTATTTTCTCATGCTCCGTTTTCAAACTTAATTATAAATGTAATATTTATACATAATTTTTTTTTTGAAATTAGTATTTCAAAATTAGCAAATTCTTTTAATTTCGAACGACTAACGAGAATGTATAAGTTAAAAAATAAAATATTCAAGAGTAAATATAAGCATGCATCTTGGGCAACATATAATAAACTGCAAGTTACCATCATTAGATTCTGTCAATGTGATGCAGGATTTTAATTTAGCGAAATATTATTATTATTATTATTATTATTATTATTATTATTATTATTATTATTATTATTTATTTATTTTTAACCACATGAACTTAGATTCTTTTGTGGTCCATATATATGGCTTGCAATTTCAATCCAAACGAAATCTTTTATCATAGATTAAATGATATAATTGAGTTATTTTCATTAGCTATATTATTTTAAAAGTTATTAAAATTATTTTCGATTGTTTTTTCTCGACGAGTATTAATTGTTATATTATATGTATATAAATTAAATAAATTTAAACTTTTTAATGATTATGTAAAACCTTTTATATTTTTAACACTATTTAAAAGATGAATATATGCAGTTATAAAATTAATAATTTTAAAAAGTAAGAGTTATGACATGTACAAGCATGAGTCCAACGGATTTGAATCAGTTGAGGCCACATTGTGATTATCGCATCGAAAAATAAAATAAAATAAAATAAATCGTATAAAAACGGATTAAATTATAGGCATATTATCAAATTTGAATTATACTACAAATAAGTACAAGTTAAATTCAATTAGATTATTAGAATCCAATTAAATTTTGCAAATGCTTAATGACTAATAACAAAAGAGAGCGCTATGGCCTATGGTATTGAGTGACTAAGGCCGTGTTTGACATAGAACTTGGTTCTAAAATTTGAAATAATAGCGCTATGAATTAATTTATGTCCAAACGTCTATTTAGGGCTTATTTGGCCATGCGAGATAAAATTATCGTATGAAATTTTATGAGATGAAATTGAATGGACATGCAATTTGAAAACTTTAAGTCGATTTTTTTTCTAATGAACGTAAAACCCCGTTAAGTTGCAAAACTATCAAAATTTCCCCAAATCTTATACATCTTACCAAATAAGTAAAAGTTCATAAGAAAGTATAATACAACATCAAAGTTATAATATTTATTGATCGAACTTTAATTAGTTCAATAAAAATGTAAAATTGAACATGAGTTGTAGTGTACTACTCCTCTCATAGAATTGACAAACTTATATCCAATATAAATGGTTAGCAAAGGTCGATAACAATAATAATACTAATAACAAATTTTATTTACAACTAAAATAAATAGTTGGTACATATAAAATAATGAATATTTTTTATAAAATATAAATTTATAGGTCAAATTTCGTATTTGAAAAAATCTATCTAATGATTTAAAATATCAAATTAAACTTTTTTAAAAATTTAAAATTTTATCTCATTATTTTAAATTACGAGATAAAATTAAATGTCCAAACACATACCTATACTTAAAATAAGCAAGAAAAAGGTGTGAAGGTGGAATACTCCTATCCAAATTAATTTTGGATTCATCCTCCCCGCACCAACCCGCGGCTACTCCCATCTCACATACTCCAATATAATATAAATATAAATATATATAATATAAATTTTTTTTACAAACAGAAAGGAAAGCAACAAGAAATAAAGAAACCCAAACTACTTTCTCTCTCTCTCTTTCTTTCTATCGCTCTCCAGAGTTTTTGGTCTCCGGAGAAATGGTTGCGACGAGACGAAGTGGATCTCTGCCGTCGACTGTTAAGCGGTCGGCGTCCTCCTCCGATGATTCTTCCTCTAAGCGCCAGAAGGTAATCTTTCCTTGTTCAGCTCACTCTAATTTGCTGCCGTTATCTTTTATTTTTTTTTCCTTTGTTCGGCGAGTCAATCTTATTGTTTTATTTTTTTTCAATTTTATTTGGGTGACTGATTTTAGGTAGATAATAATAATGCGGAGTCGTCGGAGAAACCGAAGTCTCTTCCATCGACGGAGAATCCCAAGGAGTTGTGTTCTACTGACCCGCCGGAATTCGGCGCTGTTACTGCTCAGGCTACTCCCGACGGTGAGACCGCCGCCGCCAAGGGCGACGATGCACCCGCCATATCCGTTGTCACACCTATCGCAGAGGGCAACTTCTTTTAACTCTTTCTTGCGATATTTACTGTCTTGTCTACTTGATCATGTGCAAGGGGCATGTGAAGTAAGTTTCTTTATTTTTTTAATGGGATTTTAGGGGAAACACCCGCTGTAGTTGATAAGCCGAGGAGTTCCATGACTTTGAGGAAGCAGAATCAAGGCTCGGAAACAACGTCGCCTTGGTGTAGGCTTATATCAGAGTTTCCGCAGGTGAACTTTCTTGCGTCAAGATTCTCTTTTTCTTATTCCTTTTATCTACTTTTCAGAGGTTGAATGAAATTTGATTGTTGTTACTCCTATTCGCGGAGTTTATGTTTGGCAATTCAAGATTTGTTACTGGTTTCACATGTGCTGCAGAACCAAACTATACATGTTTCCGCGACAAATTTCTTGATTGGTTCTAGCAAAAATGCTCATCTTCCTATAAAGCACCAAACAGTTAGTGCAACCTTATGTTCAATAAGGCTTACACAGGTACTGCTTCAATTTCTGGTCTTTACCCTGAATATATTCCCAAATTTTGTTGCCAGCTGCCCATGGTTTTAAGACTATTCCTTGTGCCAGTGACAGTATTAATACAATGATTTGGGAAAAAGAAGAAAAAATTTCTTTTGGCATTTTTGATTTCCTTCTGCCCTTCTCTTGTCAGCTCCCCAACACTATCTAACTTGGCGTAACACTATCTAACTTGGCGTGGCCCATCCATTTTTTCCTGTATCACTGGTGCTAGACTGTAACAGCTGTCAACCATGTTGATAGAAGTCCACATTTCTGGTCTGAGATTTTATTGAAAAATTTTGAACAATTCCTGGTCTGAAATTTTACTATAATGTTTTAAACAATTCTTGGCACTGCTTATATGTTGGCTGAACTGTGCTATTTGGAGTAAAATATCTTTGGCTGATCTGGGATATTTGCCAATACTTGGCTTTGAGCCACTGCACATGAAAATTCACTGCTTTGAACAGCTACATCTGTGCTCAATTTGGTGTTTATTTATTTTTTTCGAGATGAACTTCATACAGTGTATATGAAGTATGTGTACTCATTGTTTGTGGAAATGATCAGCACGAAGGAAATTGGGTTGCTGTGCTTGAGAGCAGGGGCAAAGGATCTGTGCAAGTTAATGGAAAGGCAGTTAGGAAAAACACTAGTTGCATTCTCAATTCAGGCGATGGGCTTGTTTTTGGTGCTATGGGGAATCATGCTTATGTATCCTTAAAGTTACTTCCAAATTTCCTGCCTCTGTTGCTAATTTTCTGATTTTCTTTTTGCGTTTTGTAAGTTCTGCTTTTCGTTTTTTGGCCACATGATTCATAAGAATATCCTTAACATTTTTCTGATGTAGATATTTGAGCAGCTGCCATATGAGCTTGGAGTAAAGTCACCTCCTTCAGATGTTAGGACCAATGCAGGTAAATTGCTGCGTATTGAAAGAAGAACAGGAGATGCTTCAGCTGTAGCAGGTGCTTCCATTTTGGCATCGCTTTCAAGCCTGCGGCAAGACCCATCGCGTTTGAAACCTACGTCTCAGGTTAGTGGGAATGAGCTGCCTTCTTCCCCCGTTATTCATGAAGATGAGCTTGATGGGCTCGAAGTCGATTCAGCTGCAAATGTTGGAAGCAGCAGTGCTTCTGATGTTGGGTTGACTAGCAAGATCCTCCCTCTTGATGGAAACCTGAATGCCGGCAGAGAGGCAGGCAATGTAAAGTGTCTGACTGATTTATTTCTTTTTGTTCTTCTATTGTGGGTATGAGCCCGCTGATACGTGAGATGAACTAATTATAATTATATATGGGCAGATACCGGAGGAAAGGGAGTGGACCAGAGATTCAATGCCAGCTTCCGCAGCAGGGGTGTCTCTGAGATGTGCAGTATTTAAAGAAGAGATTCATGCTGCAATAGTTGATGGACAACAGCTGGATGTTTCATTTGATAGCTTCCCATATTACTTAAGGTATTCCCCAAGACCACAACACATTATCCCATTTACATGGTATACTTAATACACGCTTGGTTTATATGATATATGATCTCTTTGAGTTGAAAGATATGGTATTTATGGAGTGTATTTTTTAGTTTATTTTAATCATGTCTTTCACTTGAATGAAGCAGTTTTTGCTTTAAGCCCTTAGGGACTTGTGCATTCCTGAATGATGTTAACGAGTTACAACTTGTGCCAATGTGTTACAAGAGTCATAATCATATCTTGTTTGTGAAATTCCTATGTTGCACCTTAGTCCTCACATACTCTAACCTCTTTCGGAAAAGCTGTTTTTATTGGCCCTGCTTCGGACAATTGCCATGTTAAAAAGTTTGAGCATTAGCTTATGTGGAAAAAACAGTATCCTTTGTTTGTAAAATTGCTACTGCTAGAAGTTAAAAAAAGCTAAATTAATCTTTGTTCTGGAATTTCAAATTTTAAAAATATAAATGTACATGTCTTCAGTGTATTTCTTTCAAAATCTTATGCCTATGTGGGAGGTAAAAGTGTGTCATTGACAACTAGGAGGTTGAGTTAGAGGATACAGTTATTAGTAGGCGTTCGGACAATATTTAAGCCGAAGTTGGTCCAGTGACAAGGCAGATTTGATCCTTATTTTTTTGACCTATTCAGTATATCTTTTACTGTACCTAGCTCAGTAAGGAACTTCTGATCAGCTGGGATGTTGGGGTAACAAAAAGAAAGCCTTTGAGAAAGATTTGGAACATGATGCTTTTGCTTGTCTTGCTGGGTGGTGGGGTAGGGAAGGAACGCGATATGTTTCGATGGGAAAGTAGATGCTATTAAATTCAGATATTTATGGCTTTTGGATTTTTGGTGCAACCTGCAGGATGTCAAAGATGAAAATAGCATGCTAGAATTCATTGTTTCTCTACATGAAGAGTACTTTGTACAGAAGGAAGCCATTTCTTTTGTTTTTTTTTAAAATTTTTTCTTATTTGAGGATTTCTGTGTTTCTAATGTCCTGGCACCTTCTTAGTGCTAGGCTGTTTATTATTTTCTTATTAGTAATATAATCAATATTTACCTGTTAAAAAAAAAGTTGATGTTAAAAATAAAAAGTGTATTTGAGGTTGAAGTTGGAAAATTTTTTTGGGGAATTTGTTGAAGCTTTAATGGTAATATAACTTATTTTAACCTGCAAGCAAAGAGTATGGGCTGCAGGCATGTAGTTTCTCTCTTCTTTTTTTTAAACCCAGAATTGTGGGGGTGTGGTAGACAGGTGTATCATCATTTTTTTGTGTGAAATATCAATATTTGGATTTTCTCCGTTACCAAAATAACCTTACAAATTTTTAAGCAGCATGAAGCCCTATTCTCCAATAAAGGTTGGGAATTCATCTTCTGATTTTATGTATGTCTTTTAATGTGATGAAAGGTTAAACTTCAAAATGTGATTTCTTTCAGGTGGCCTGAATGCAATAAGTGCATCACTAGAGTTATTAACTACACTTCTCATTTTAGTTGCTAAAAGAATGCATTTAATTTCTGGTCCTTACTGAGCGAGTGACCGTAGATAAAATTCTGTTGGTTATTTACCAGTTGTGCCTCATTTTTGTTCTTAATTGGTTTAGCAATCCCATATTTGGTAGCATTGTTAAATAGTCAATATATCCAACAACCATGATTGGTGAAGATTCATTTGATATCTGAGCTTGCAGTGAGAACACAAAAAATGTGTTGATTGCGGCTTCATATATACATCTGAAGCATAAAGAACAAGTAAAATATACTTCTGAGCTACCGACTATCAACCCAAGAATTCTGCTCTCAGGTCCTGCAGGCAAGTTGCTTTCCTTAGTATTTTTTGATGAAATGCTTCTTATGAATTGTTGTCTTGTAGACTCTTTGTAGTAAATTTTAATGTTTGCGTGTTAAGCACTTCTGCTTTTGTATAGCAGGATCTGAGATATATCAGGAGATGCTGGCAAAGGCACTTGCTCATTATTATGGAGCTAAATTGCTTATCTTTGATAGCCATTCCTTTTTGGGTGTAAGACAATATTCATGTTATCTTTTTTTGAGGGTTGGATTGCTTGATACCTTGTCATGATTTTCTTAGTCGTGTTTTCCCTCCCTTGCTTCTGAAATACTTTAATTCCTAATCCTACCTTGTTCACGTCATTTTTTTTATGATTGCTTGCTTTGCCACTTGTCCGGGACAACATTGATGGTACTTATGGACCTCTAGTTACAGAGCAGAAGCAATATTATCTGTTGGTTTGGTCACTAAAAGGCAGTTAGCAAGGTGGACACGTTGGATGATACGGGAGTAACATCAAAATTTGGAGAAATTCTCTTTTCACCAAGTGTGTTGGGGTGGGGTGGGGGGTGTCACATGTCTCCCTAACTTATAACAGTTGGAATCTGTGCCCCTTTACTGTTGTTAAATAGTTATGTTCTCTGTCAGAAAAACAAAATATTGTAATAATGCAACTTATGGATTACTATCTTATCATTCAGGGTCTATCAGCAAAGGAGGCTGAATTACTAAAAGAGGGATGCAGTGCACATAAGATGTCCGCTAACTCCAAGCAGATTCCTGGAGAACCTGACTTGCCTAAAGGCAATGAGTCAACATCTGGTCAAGCAACTAATACTAACACTCTGATTGATCCTTTGGGTTTGGAAGCACAAGCAAAGATGGAGAGTGGCAATGTACCGTCTTTAGCTGGGACATCAAAGAATACCTTGTTCAAGACAGGTATTGCCATTGTGTTCTAATATTTATTAGTTGGTACTGCATCTAGTGTTCTTTTTGGGTTATATAAACATTCTACAGTTTCTTTTGCTCTTTTACCTTAGTAACCAATGTTGGTAATATTTAGGTGATAAAGTGAGGTTCATTGGTTCTGCTTCTGGTGGTTTATATTCAAACTCCACCAGGTAAGTTCTAGAGAACAATTTCCCCTTAAGAACTTCTACCGTTCACTCTTTCGGGACACAAAATGAGTTGTATTATCTACTATCTGATGTTATTTTTATAGTTCCTTTTTGATATTGTATCTGTTCTCCTTTCTGAAACTTTTTTCCCTATTTTTGAATTTGGAAGCATTTGAAAATGATGCACTACTTTTGCCCACAACAGTATAAATATTATGGTTATCAAGAGATAGATATCATCACAATTGAATTAAAGGTAGAACAACTTGTTTAGGTTTAGATATTAGGAGCGGAATGGAGGAGAAGAAAAATATGGTTATCAATTCTTCTTTTTAGTAGCCTATTTGACCAAACTTTTGGGAGACCAAAAGCAATTTTTCCGTAGATTTGAGGTGTTTGGCCAATAATGGTACGGTGCCCATGGTAATACAACAACAACAACTAGTCAATCAACTCATATCAGTTCCTCTTTTTCTTTCCTAGGAAACCAAAACACAGATCCACATGGTTGCTATCTGTGTTTCTTTTTAAGTGGCTTTTGTTTTTGCTCATTTAATTAGATTCAGACACATTCTGAATGAAAGTTGATGTGCTAACATCTGTTTTATTTACTATGAGCCCCTGGGCAGCGGGTGAGTGTAGGTGTCTTTTGCTTCCACTTTTCTCTATAAATTTCCTTAGTGTACCACCACCATTCTGCCAAGGAAATTAGGAACATATATGAATTGCAGGGCCTTTAATGAGTCCAATTAAATAATATGGAGGAATTGGAAGTGTGAGTGTTTTGGACTTGCTGTATGGATGTTTATAATGAATAGCAAATAATCACTAGAGAGGATCAAGTACAAATCCCTTGTAACCTATTTGGAGACCTAATTTATTAATAATGGTGATTTTGTTGTCCTCGTTAAGCATCTTGATCCAGTGGTGCTTGGCCTGTGATGGTTCTGTAAATTGTAACGAGTGGGGGATGTATCTTAGAGCTACAGTTCACCTGAACCCAATATCTTTTACACGGTATATAGATATATGTCTGATAAGTAATAAATTTCAACAAATATTAGATTTTGAACCTATGAAATTAAAGTCCTAATCCACCTCTAGACTTGTAACTACCATTTATTCTAGATATGATGTATACGGAGTAGGGGAAAAATGGTCTTTTCTCCAGATCTTTTGATCCTTAAATGCCATCTGCAAATGGATTTTTTATTTATTTAGTCTAGAATCATATGGAGTTCTAACTTTTTTTGTTGTCAGCAAGTCAGATCAGTGATCATGTTGTAGTACAGTTGTTTTGCTTTCTACCAATGAGAATATGTTAGAAAGATCAGCTCATACTATTTTACAGCTTTATGTGGAGAATTTGGAAGTTTTAACAGTACTTGAAGTGGAAATTTTATGTGGTACATGATAGAGCGATTGCATGTATTTTCCATTAAGAGAGTGGGGAGAAGAAAAGGGGTAGACGAGATTCAGTGTTACTGTTGATTATTTTATTTAACTATGATCCTGGGAGGCTTTTGCAAAACCGGAGATTCAAATAAAAGAATATCTAAATATTACGGGTAAGACGAAAGTGATAGGTTTTATCAACTTGTGTTACCAGTGAAATTGAAAGCAATTCTGTTTTAGCAATATGTCTGAATACCTAGTTGATGCACTGATCATATTTTCTGTCAATGTGAAGGTAACATTAGGCCTGCAACTTGCATGAATTGATTGACTTCAGTGCCATTCCCAAATGTATTACTACCTTTTATAACTGTTTTTCTCTTTCAATTTTCGGAACTTTCAGATTGAGGCGCTGTTTGATTGATTTCTGTTCTGGCTTGGCTGTGCACATATACGTGCATGCTTTACTTGCAACTTTGTTTTGGTGCCTTTTTTTGCTGTTAAACTTTATGTTTCACTTGAATCTCGATGCTTTCTCGATAATTTGATTTCATATGTACTTACATTATTCATCATATAATCTCTTCTTCCTCCTGTTTTATCTGTGGCAACTTTTTAAAGATTTAATTTTATACGGTGCTTCATTTTTTTGGGACAAGGCAATACTTCTTTTTTTTATCATCCTTATTTTAATTTTGTTTTGAGATTTTGGATTTTAGTCCTTAACTTTCCTCATATTATTGATTGTAGAACTAGTCATGCTAGTAAGTATTTTATTCTGCAACAGTGCCTATGAATTTAAAACTGTTTTATTTAACTTATCTATCTTGGTCTGAATTATTACTAGGGGGCCAACTTTTGGGACTCGAGGGAAGGTTGTGTTGCCTTTTGAAGATAATCCATTATCAAAAGTCGGTGTAAGGTTTGATAAGCCTATACCAGATGGGGTTAACTTTGGGGGTCTTTGTGATGATGGTCATGGATTCTTTTGCAAGGGTATTGCCTACATGCTGTTGCTCTTACTTTCTTTCTCCTTTAATTTGTCAAGTTCAGTAATGCCGAATTTAGTTTTCTTTGCTTTTTATCATCTCCCTCTCTCTCACAGCCAATGAACTACGCTTGGAAGCCACAGGTGTTGATGATCTGGACAAGTTACTCATTAGCACATTGTTTGAGGTTTGAGCATAGTGATTACTTTGAGAACTAATGCTATTGAATTTGTGTTCATTTTTTCTGGTTATTCTGAGGTCCTAATTATCTTTGTAAATTTCTTTCTGCTTGTAAGGTTGTATTCAGCGAGAGCAGAAATTCTCCCTTCATTTTATTTATGAAAGATGCTGAGAAATCTATGGCAGGGAATTCAGAATCGTATTCAACTTTTAAAAGTCGGCTTGAAAAGCTTCCTGCTAACATCATTGTTATTGGATCTCACGCTCATACAGATAACCGCAAGGAAAAGGTACTTTTGCTTTCCAAGTTGTCAAGTTGTCAAGTTTTCGGTATGCGCATGCTGTGTGTTAGTATTTCGGATTAAGTTCCCTGATTAAAGAAGTCATAGGTGCAAAGGCTCTAGAGGTGAGGCCTGATAAGGAAGCGAGATATGTCTCTTTTTCTGATAAAGTAATAATATTATTGATGTTGTGTGGGAAAAACATCGTATACAAAAGGTATATCAAAATTAAGAGTCCTACATGTTATGTTTCTATAAAAAATCCATCCAATAATCTGTACTAGCCTCGTGGGTGCCCTAGAAGTCATTAAAAAATATAAGATATGCCTAACAATTCACATGTACAGAGTCGTATTCCACCACTCCAGAGGCTCTCCTATTCCTTTTTATTTTATTTTATTTTTTTATGAAGTAAGAGAATTCCATTAAAAGGCATCAAGAAGATGCTGACAAAATTACAGGGAATAAAACAGGTTACTCTATTACTCCTTAACTAAAGAGCAAACTCCATCCAAAACTGTTCAACAACTAGATACAGGAGCCTGATTTAGCCAGCTAAATAAATTCATTAAGCATTTGGCTTTTAGTATATGAACTGGAGTTGAGATCCCGTCAAAACACCTATGGTTCCTTTCATTCCAGAGACATCAAAAAATTGAGGCAGGAACCATTGACCAAACCTAGAGGCTCTCCTATTCCTTTTCCTCCAAGGTGCTGATGTAAGTGTAACAGGAGATACAACTAGGCTCCTCCTGTTCTAAGTGCCAACATAAGTGTGAGGGGAGATACATCGGAGGCTCCTCCTCCTTATCTTCTTGTGCAGATATGTACCAACTACCACGTCATTCACTGTTACTCACATTGTTCATTGCATTTCAAAGAGTTCTAGGATTATCCACCACAACTGGTTAGGGCAGTAGTCGATTGCCTAATTTATAGAATGTCTCTATCGGGTTTGGAGTTTCTCAACCTCCCAGTCTTATAATAGTGTTATCTCCTTTCCTTTTTTTTTATAAAAAAATAAATAAATAATAGTGTTATCAAAGGTGCGCTTAAGCCCAAAAGCGACGCGCAAAACATGTTGAGCACTTCGCTTCATGGGTGCTTCAGTGTGGCACACTTTTCCTTGTCATTGAGCGTAATCCAGAAGAACCGACACTAAATAATTGGTATTTCACTTTATCATAATTAATTTTCAATTTCTCTATCCATATTTTTGTTATCTTTTATTATAATTATTAGTCTTAATCAGACTCTCTACCTTCTCAAGATGTAGGGTAAGGTCCGCGGACACTCTATCTTCCCCAGGCTCTACTCGTGGGATTATACTGTGTTTGTTGTTGTTGTCTCTCCATTTGTGTCTTTCTTCATTAAAGACAACATTTTATTCTTAAAGCCCCGATGGATCTTAGAGTTTTTCTGTGCTTTATGCCTTTGATAACAATGTCTTATAAGTTTCTATATGACCTTAAATCCCATGTTGCCTCCACGTTTTACTCTCCATACCTTGTACAATCTTCCTCCCTTTGACTTTGATATGCGGAAGAGGACAGATAGGTGATACTTGGTGTATCGTGCTGCATCACCTAGATTCATGCAAAAAAGTAACATGCACTCAAGGATGTGACCCAGTGGTTAATGAGGTGGGTTAAGAACCATGATATTTCAGGTTCAAATCCCAGCAGAGACAAAACACTAGTGATTTCTTCCCATCCGTCCTAGCTCTGATCTAGGACAGAGTTATCTGATACCTTTTGTTGTTGGGGATAGGAGGTGGAAGGTATCCCGAGGAATTAGTCGAGGTGCATGCAACCTGATTCAAACACCAGGTTATTTAAAAAAAAGGTAACAACTGACATTTGTGAACAGAGACCGGCTCTGTACAGAAAAATCCGGATGAACACAAAAAGGGTGGGGTGGGTTGGGGGGACAGGGCTGTTTGAACCCGGCTGCACACTTCTAATCCTTCATAATGTTCCTCCACAGTCTGTAACTTTAAGGACAAGTGATGTTCATCATCCATCCACCATCCTTCATGTTGTACTTTTCTGCAATCACTGTCCTCCATAATGCCTATTCGTCATTCCCAAACCTCCACAGCCACTTTTTGAGTAGCGCTCTGTTAAAGATCTTCAAGTCCCTTATTCCAAGCCCTTCATACCGAATAGGGGATGTTATGATAATCCAGCTTACCAGGTGAAACTTTTTGACCTATCATTCACATCCCACAATAAATTCTGTTGAAGTTTCTCTAGCTCAGTCGAAATACTTTCTGGTACATGTATAAGAGACATGCAGTATGTACATATGCTTGAAAGTGCGATTTTGATCAAAGCTTCGTTGCTTTCTTTAGACATTGCTAGCCTCGTTGATCAGTACAGAGCAACTTTATTTATGATCATGCCATTAAAAAGGGATGATGCTGGGTAAGTTACACTTCAAGGGAAGCCATTACAAGTTTTGTAGTGTGCTAATGAACCCAATCATGGTACTAGGGTCAGAAGCCTAGCCTGTGCCTAGCCTGTTTTCAGTTCTTTCAACGACAAGATTCCAAAGCAAAAGGTCCATGTTAAATGCTCCTAAGCAGTAGTCCTAGATGTGCTGTTGGCACCTGTACTAACTGATCAATATGTTCCACATCTCCCATGGGGGATGAAATCACATTTCTTAATATCCGTTTTCAGTCTCGAGACTACTGAAACACACCAGTACTTATCTTTGATATGAAAACTTTTAGAGTCCGATCGCAGGATATCAGGGTGTTATATACGAACAGTAAGTGAGAGACTCTAGTTTTCACCTCATTCCAGCCTTGAGACTCTAGAAAATCCACTGCAACCAGATTGTCCATCACCTTATCAACACTGCGATCATCATAATGAACAACATCGGCGATAATAGGTCTCATTTTTCAGCCTTCTGGAGCCATCTAAAAAGCCACAAGGGCTTTCAGCGATTAGGGCTGGGAACTTGACCGTTGATATGCAAAACTTCACCTACCTCCTTTACTTCTCTTCGAAGCCCATCTCTACATCAGAATATACAGGATGTTCCTATTCATGTGATCTTAGGACTTCTTTATGTTGTGCAAATTATCTCTTCTTAATTTCACCGATTCATCTGTCCTCAAAGTTGCATCTACAATCTATCTGTCCTCCACAAACAGGTCTAAGATTTTGATAGTGTTTCATCTTATCTAAGACCTTCTTTAGTGTATCTGAGAGCATCCTAGAAATGATCTTGTAAATGGGACACAAACCAAACCTATTTCTGCATTGTAAAATTACTGCACAATTTTGTGGGACATGCTTTTAACATTTTGGGCCTAATGGACTATGCCTAGAGTCACATTATTCTACGAAGTTGGCATAAGAGGGGGCTGAGAAGGATATACACTCAGGGGTCTGAAATGAAATTCCAACAACCAATTTGGGGGTTATTAGAGAGAGAGGAATTCCAGAATTTCTAATACAAAAAGGAGAATGTAACTAGTCTTAAGTTCTGTTATATTTCCTTGCTTTCTTTTTGGAGCAACATGGCAAATGTACATTATGCTCATGACTTTGAGGTTACGATTGACGTTATTAAATCTCTGCACAATCTATAAGAAGTTTTAATGATGACACCATGATGTACATGCCAGTGATGCTGATACATGTATAAAACAATTTACCTTATCAAAAAAGAAAAAGAAATGATCTTGTAAATGCTCTCAGTAGACCTATTCTAACAGGTCTATGATATTTGAAGCTCCCTCTTGAGAAGGATTGCATTAAGGCTCTTTTCGAACTCCCAATTTTGTGGAATGATGCTATAGTATCATGATCTCTCCCTTCATCACTTCCTCTCACTTTGCTAGGGTGTAGTTGCTTGGCTCTGGTGCTTTGTCCATTGTTTTGCTCATCTCCTCCTGTCTAATCTCCATTCTCTACCCTCCTATTTGACCAAACTCTGTTTTGCCCAAAGTAGGTTTCAGCTCCTTTTCCTCTTTGCACAAAACTGAATAGAAATACACTATAGCCTCCTTTGCACCTTTCTCAGCTTCATAAGCCATGCCGCCTACCTCTATTGTCTCCATTAGGTCCTTCTCCTTTTCGTTTTCTTTTCTGAATCAGGTAACATTTTTGTATATTAATAACAAACTACAAAAAGGGTGTGTAGTCTCCATATTTACATCCAGTTTGAAACCCCCCCGCCCCTCCTCCCCGAAAAAAAAAAAAGAAGAGCTCCTAGTCCTTAATTTTCTCATAAGGAATCTAGTACATCAAAAATATATTGTGGATCTTCTTTTAAACTATGTTTACACCAAAAAAGGAAAGCCCTAAACGTTTCATCTTAGTTCCTGAAAATTGATGATTTTATCTTCAAAACAACTTTGTTTTCTTTCTCGACATCACTGTTCCAGCATGTTAGAACCTCAGACACTCTTCCTAGCATAGTCCAACTAATGCACCTCAAGTTAATGACGATCTTCCACAGCTGGTCAGTCCAACTGCAATGTAGAAAGAAATGAGAAATTGTCTCTGCTTCCTTACCACAAAGGTGGCATCTTGATATAAACCTTGTTACATGAGTTTATTTGCCACCCCAGTGGTGACTGGTGAATCTTATTGCAGCGGAACAGGTTTAGAAAATGCAATACTTTTAATAGGTTTGAGGGATTTATATTTTCTTTGCATGCAAGCAACCTGACACACTTACAAGAGAAAATCCTAACTGAGAGGATGGGAAGAGGAGACATTCTTATAAATATGAGTTGTTAGTGAAAACTTGGAAAAGTGAATTTACAGCATTACAGTTGTGATTTGCTCAAATACTCACCAAATGGAGTGTTGAAGAAGAGAGACTGGTCTGGCGGATGTTCAATTAGGTCAAAAGACTTCTGTTTTCTTGATTGACGATTGAAAAGAAATTGATATTCTGAGTGCTCTTCTTTATCTTTCTTATTGGAACTCCAGAAAGGACTAATAATGAGCTTGTAGTTTGGCTGCTGTTGACCCAGTTGTCAGACGACTAATCTGGTTCATGATTAGTCAGAGTACCAAAAAACTACTTCCAGTGAAATGCCAATGGGTATGATGATCCAAAAGACAAAAGACAGATTAGTTGCTGACATGCTTGCAACAAGGGCAAGTTTTCTCATAAAAAGAACAGGCAGAGAGGTTTGAGTGACTAAGATTAAGTTTTTAGCATGAACGCAGAGGTGCAAATCATAAAAAGGAGAGGTTCAAGAGGGTTGAATGCCTGAGTTTTGCTTTATCATATGCTTTGTGATTAACCATGCTCACATGACACAAAATAGTGTTCAGAAGTTTCTTATGACATTAAATTTATAATTTTATCTGTCTTATCAGACTTTTTGCTTTCTTGCTCCTCCTCTAGAGGAGATATATTATGTGTGGGCTTAAACTTTTCTTTTAAATTTGTCAATCCGATATATTATGTGTGGGCTTAAACTTTTCTTTTAAATTTGTCAATCTTTGTGTTAACTATTTATTGTTGGGATAAGGTCTAATCTTTTCCCATTCTTCCTGCTTGTAGTCACATCCTGGGGGATTGCTCTTCACCAAATTTGGCAGCAATCAAACTGCTTTGCTCGATTTGGCTTTCCCGGTATATACTCTTTCATATTTTCTTCTGTGATTTTTTTTTAGAAGGTAACATATTTGTATATATAAAATTTAGCTACATCGAGAAACTGTGTAGTCTCCTATTATTACAAGGTGGAATGCAGAAAGAACACTCTCCTAATCCCTTGTCATCTTACAAGGATTCTAAAACATTAAGAATAGGTTCATGATCTTCTAAATACTTCCCTTTACACCAAAAATATAACAGCACCAAACACTTCATTTTCATCTTCTGAATGTTGCTAGACTTATCTTCAAAACATCTCTCATTCCTCTCTTCCCATATTGTCCACCAAATAGAAGCAGGGACAATCTTCCATCTCTCTCTATGATGGACAATCCTAGGTAGAGTATGCTGTTCCTTAAAGTTATACTTTTCTTGATGCTAGTATTTTGTACAGGATTATGCCAATTGGAACAATGGCTTTATTGTGTCGTATCTTTTCTCTCTCTTTCTTTTTCTTCCTTTTGCTTAGGGGCCCCGGGGAGTGGGGTGGGGTGAGGGTAGTTTAGGAGAAGCAGTATCCATAGTATGAGGGTACTATACTACGTTATTTTTCTTGCATCACTATTCTTTTGCAGATGTCCTTCAGTACAGACTTATTACACATCTTTATTTCCTTTTATTTTTAAGGTTGGCAAGCGATGCAGTTGCGTGTCAAACCCACAAAAACTTCAACCTGCATAGCATAATTTGCTGATTTCAACCCGCCCCGCATAATTTTTTCCCCTTTTTAACTGAATTTAATACTAAAATATGAAATTCATAATTTCTTTTTCCTGCTAAGTAGTATTAATTTAATAAAAAATGACTTAAATATTTTACAACTAAAGTATTTTTCAAGCTTTCTCTGTTTAGATTGCTTGTTAGTGTAATTAACATTTTTTTTCTAATTCTTCTTTTTGCAAACTTGATTACATTGAATACAAAATGCTATTTCTTATTTTTACGTGCAGTAAAAATTGAAAACAGGCTGCAGATGTAGAAATTTCAATTTTGTGAGATAACTGCAGTAAAAATGTTACATTCTTACGAGCATTTGTTAAAAAAAATGTAAAGTACAGAAAAAATTTGCAAGACTTTAACTGAGAAAACTTTCGTGTGAACCTGAACCCAATAACAAAAAGCAATACAAATTTCTTCCTTTTTTGGTACTATAAAAATTAAATAAGAAAGAAGTGAAGAACAAACTGTTTTTAGTGTTTTTAGGGGTTGTTTAAACAGATTTAAATCCTCAACCTGCGCCGCACCGCACCTTCGCGTGAATTTTTTACAAAAATATTCAAACCTGCCCCTCCCTGCACCGCAAAACCTCTAACCCCCACTGCCCTACAAACGCTATAACCCGCCCCGCACTGCCCCATTGCCATCCCTACTTTTATGAACAAGTCCAATGTATGATTATGAGGGTTCTTATCCGTATAATAATAATACGGGGAATCCAGAAAATTTAAAATTGCAATTGCTTGAGAAAACTTTGATTTGACTGCTTTTCCTTCTTATTTGATGTGGATGGTTTTTTTCTTTTCACCAATTTCGTTAAGTCATTATATCTGAAAACACTGGAATCTGGCAGCCCCAAGCCTGTCGTTTGAGTGGTTCTCTTTTGTCTGGATGTACTCAGTTCCTTGTGCCAATTCCGCTCACAGTTGGACTTTCTTTTCTCTTCTTTTTTTTCTTTTTTTTCCCTTTCAAACCTTAACTCTACTGGCTCACAGTACTCAAATTTGTTGACCTCAGGATAGTTTTGGGAAGTTGCATGACAGGGGAAAGGAAGTTACCAAGACAACTAAACTTATGACAAAGCTTTTCCCCAACAAAGTGACCATTCATATGCCACAGGTCTGTTTCCAAAATTTTTAGGATTTTTTATTTTCTTACTGTCTTGAATAACTGGTGAGTGGCTTTGTCTATTGCAGGATGAAGCACTTTTATCTGCTTGGAAGCAACAGTTGGATCAAGATGCTGATACCCTCAAAATGAAAGGAAATTTGAATAGCTTGCGAACAGTAAGGGCTTGTAACCTATCTTTCACCTGTTCTTTGATTATGTTGTTGCTAATCATCCTTTCTGTAAGTGGAACCTAATAGTTTGAACTGCTCAGTATTTAAATCAATTGACATCTCTGCATTCTTATGAAGATACAAGCTTCTTTGATGTGGTACTTCATTTTCCTCTACATGAATTTTGCTTTTGGTTATACACCTAAGGGTGTGGCCTAGTGGTCAATGAAGTGGGTAAGAACTATGAGGTCTTAGGTTCAAATCTCAGCAGAGACAAAAAACACTAGGTGATTTCTTCCCATTTGTCCTATCCTTGGTACCTGTTGCTGGTGGGAGGTGGCAGGTATCCGGTGAAATTAGTCGAGGTGCGGGCAAGCTGGTCCAAACATCACAGTTATATAAAAAAAAAGCTTTTGGTTATATAAAAAAGTTGAAGAGGAACTACTGTTATGTTAGCATAGATCAAAGTTTGATGATAATACGTGCCTTGTTGTTCCTGTGTTTTTTGATAATTCAGAAGTATTTCTCTAGTTGTACTCCAAATAGTTGTTACTAAAATGCACAAACTGACAGGTTGGCTGACTTACTGTCAAGGAATCTGCTATTTACAAAAAAAAGATGGGTCAACTTAGATATTCATCATCGATGTAGTTGCTTTCAAACCCTCCTGGGTCGCTTAGTGATAGCTCCAGCTGCTGTAGCATCAGTAGCGAGTTTATCTGTCAGTCTTGTTCCATCACCTGCCAGACAAGTGTCTCAATGTCCTGGTTCACCTTGTACAGATGGTTCCACCACCATAAGACAAGCTTTTATATTCCCGTCTTTTCGCTTGCTGCTAGGCAAGCTTCTCCATTTTGTCAATGTGAAAATTTTTTTTTGGGTGGGTGGGTGGGGATCTACTGTTGAAGGAAATAAGAAGTATTGAGATCATAAACATTCAACAAAGGAGAAGAGAGAGAATTTGGGAATTTTGATAGCTTGATTATTCCCTCAAGCTAATGAGATTAAATAAGAAAAGAAACTAATAAGAACTTACACAATCTCCTAATTGCCTAATTACAGGGATTTGGGGATATTCTCATATCTATACTACCTAATTATACCATATTTAACACTCCAATATCTACACTATCTAATTATATCATATTAACGGGTTCCTTACAGCCTTCTTAACCATATGGAAAAACAATGTAGAGAAGTGGAAGCAAGAGGGAAAACATTGTTGCCGAGGGTAATGAAATTTCCTGTGAATTGTTTTTCGTCTGACGAATTTTGTACCTTTGGGTTGTATGAACTTTCAGCTTGTTCTCTTCTAGAATTTTGAGTTGTGATTCTGAGTTGGCAACAGAACACAGTCCACTAGTTTAGTTTTGTTCTTCCCCAGAAAGTGGGTAACATGTCCCAGCATTCCGAAGCATTGCAAATAGTGGGCTCTATTATTTGTTTTTTGTGTGAACAAGTGGAATAACTGACATGTTGAGTCAAGAGATCAATGAAAAAATCATGATTCGTTTTACTTATTTCTATTGTTGGTTGATTTCCCTCTCTCTTTCTTTGGGTATAGGTTCTTAATCGGAATGGATTAGACTGTGATGGACTTGACACTTTGTGCATCAAAGACCAGACTTTTTCTGTTGAAAGTAAGCAATTTCTTTTTCATATTGTTTACAATTTCTTTGGATGGGTAAGAGGGTGGGGGTAAAGGAGGTTGTCAGGCTACTTCACATTTTATTCTGTTTAAGGCAACATATGGTATTCACAAATGGAACAAACAGTTCTTTTTTGGTCATTTGATTTGATTTTGTTGCTTAAGGATGAGTGATTTAGTTTTTCTTCTCTTTCTTTTTGGTGCTTGAAGGTGCAGAGAAGGTGGTTGGATGGGCCTTGAGCCATCATTTGATGCAGAACCCAGCTGCAGATTCTGACGTTAGGCTTGTTTTGTCTCCTGTGAGGTAATATAAGTAGCAGCAGCAGCTGAGGCTCTCTGCTGTTTGCTTAGCTGTAATATTTTTGGTATTGAACAGTTGTTATGTATCTTTCAATCTAGCAGCATTCAGTATGGATTGGAAATTCTACAAGCTATGCAAAATGAAAGCAAGAGCTTGAAGAAGTCACTTAAGGTGATTACCTTCTTTCGGTGGTTTGCTAAACTTATATCTTCATGGGATTCTATCCTACTGTGACTGTGGGAGGTCTTTGGCATATGAATTTGTGAATAAATTGTTTTGTTTGACCCAGGATATTGTGACTGAGAATGAATTTGAGAAGAGACTTCTGGCAGACGTTATTCCCCCCAGTGATATTGGAGTAACATTTGATGATATTGGTGCGCTTGAAAATGTGAAGGATACATTAAAAGAGCTGGTCATGCTTCCTTTACAACGACCTGAACTTTTCTGCAAGGGTCAATTAACCAAGGTTTTCATCTTCACTTCTTGCTTGTTTACATGGTTGTCTAAAAGTGGAACCGTATATTTTTTGTTTAGTAGTGTTTTGACCTTGTGTTCAAGGATCTAACCGTTGGCACAGATGGTCTTTATGGTTTCTGTCCACTCTTTTTATTGTTTTGTTGTCTTGCTAACAAAATGTAAAATGAGAAGATGACTATAAGTTTCACTTTTAGTGAATTCTTATTTTGACGTCAGTAAAATGAGTTCTCTAGGCATTATGGTACTATTTCTGATGAGGTTTTTAAATTACTAATTATAATATTCATTAGAGTGTGGCTGCATTAATTTGATAGCTAATGTAAATAAACATAAAGACAATCTTGTAGGTTTTCTCACTCCTTGTTTTGCTTCTTGAGCTTCTTTGCTACTTGAATTTGATTATGAAGATTCTTGTTTATCTTGATTAAAAAAAGTTCCTTTTTTATTTATCTGTCACCTCCCTATATCCATATGTTACATATTTCCATTTTCTTAAACTTTGTGAGATCCTTGATATGGATAGTCAAATTGATAAAAATATTATGTGGCACTGGAGAAGCTTCTTGTACTTGAGTACTCTCTTCGGTGGGGGTAGAAGAAAAACTTTTTGTACATAATGCTATCTTATTTGGCTTCACTAAGTATTCTTCTTGTTATCAGACATGTATATCACATATAAGTCTCATTTGTGATTGCCTAAGTTTTCTTACTGGAGAATGATGTTCTTCAACTGCTTACATTGCAGCCATGCAAGGGAATACTTCTATTCGGACCGCCTGGAACTGGGAAAACCATGCTCGCGAAAGCAGTTGCCACCGAAGCGGGTGCGAACTTCATCAATATTTCAATGTCAAGTATAACTTCAAAGGTTTGCTTCATTTGGAACTTGTCGGACTGTTCTATCGAGTATGGAATTATGTGTTCATATGTGCTTCTTGTCATCTATACACCTTACTATTGTTTTTCCATGCTGCAGTGGTTTGGTGAGGGTGAGAAATATGTGAAAGCTGTCTTCTCACTGGCTAGTAAAATTGCTCCGAGTGTCGTTTTTGTTGATGAAGTACACTTCCTAGAAGTCTTACTCATGTATTTGTTCTTTCCTGTTTTATTCTATGCATTTTCTTATTCTTGCTCTGTTTCTCTGATGTGATCTACCTAAGGTTGATAGCATGCTGGGACGACGGGAAAATCCAGGAGAACACGAGGCCATGCGTAAAATGAAAAATGAATTCATGGTGAATTGGGATGGCTTGCGTACAAAAGATACTGAAAGAGTGTTGGTACTTGCAGCTACAAACAGACCATTTGACCTTGATGAGGCTGTCATAAGGCGACTGCCGCGTAGGTAAAAGAAGAACCAGTAATTTGCACTTACCAATGAACTGGGAAAATTTCGTCAGTCGGTCTCAATGTTCTTATCATGACATTTTATGGACAGGCTGATGGTCAATTTACCAGATGCTCCAAATAGAGCGAAAATTCTGAAAGTGATACTTGCAAAAGAAGACTTGTCTCCAGATGTTGATCTGGATGCAGTTGCAAGTATGACCGATGGATATTCTGGAAGTGACCTTAAGGTGTGTTTGCTATTTCATTGTTGCATGACAAATGACTATTCCTTTGTGTCATTATGATGTTTGCAGAGGCTGACTTAAGTCCGGTATTTTGCAGAATCTTTGTGTTACAGCGGCATATCAACCCATTAGAGAAATCCTAGAAAAAGAAAAAAAGGTACAGGGTTTGTTATTAGATGTTTGTGAATGTACGTAATTGTTAGAGAACATATGTGTTGCTTCTTTAATAGATATTATTAGTGCTGCTGTTTGGATGTGTCAATTTTACTTTCTTTAATTATTAAGTGCTTGGGTTGGGAGGACTTTGTGAAAGCATACATGCGCAATCAAGTGGGAATAGGATGTAGGTGTATCAACATAATGTAAAGGATCTCAAGATGTGGAATTGGTGGTAGAATTTGGGGAAAATGCCTCTTCTTAGATAGTCATACTTTGGCAGATAGTTCAAGATAATGAATAGGCAATGAATAGGCTTCCCTTATGTTGTTCCATAAATACTTCACCTAATTTTTAATTGTATTTGCAAGCACAAGTTAGGAGTTACTTGGGAAGTATTGTTGGAAAACTAAACTAAATCCATCTCAAGTACATAGATTTTCCTAATTCATATACAAGGATTTAACGTGAGAATGCATGTACTGTTTTGTACATGCATTTAGGAATGGGAGAAGTCTGGAGTTAAATTATGATGCCTATAAATACTTGGGTAATGTAATTATTTTATTCAAGCCACGCTAGAAGAAGTGAAGAGGAATACTTTCTTCCACTTGTCTTCAAGAGAATTATTGATTGAGAGTGCCCTTCCTCTTCAAATCTTCAACATTTGGTGCCATAATTTAAATGTACGATGATCCGGAAAATAAGACTTTCCTTTTCTTAAAAGAGAAAAGTACTTCTCTGTCAACTTCTCTTTCGTTCTCTCGCCCATTTCCCTCTCAAAACCCACCATCTTAAAACCACCAATCTGCAACAACCTTCAATCCACCAGAAAGTACACATGCAGCCTCATATACGAAAATGGGAGAAGGGTGTTGTCACAGTGGCAGTCTGGTGGCTGTTGGTTATGGTGGGGAGAGGAAATTTTTTGGCGCAAGTCCGCCATTGAGGAAAATGGAAAATGGTTGACAGTTGATGGTGTGTTGCTTGGAAAATGGGATTACAGGTGGTTGGAATTCCGTTCAGAATGCGTGGAAGATGAGTGGAGGGTAGTTTAGTGATGGAGTAGCTGGTAGGGAGAAAAAAGAAAGGAAACAAAATAAAAATAGTATTAAAAAACGAAAAATTACGTGGCAAAACATAATTTGTGCATGTCATACACAACCATCTTTGGGTCCCTATTCAATGTGGTGGTTGTTATTGAAGAGTTGGTTTAAATAAGAGTCTGTCTATCGCCTTCTGCTCTCTCCTCAGCAGAAAGCCACTCTTTCGGAGGCTCATCTATCGCCTGCTTAGGCAATTACGTTGGGTGTTATGGAGGAACCATACTAGAAAGAGAATTGAAAGGGCAGGGAATGTTTCAGGTACACGGATGTTCTTAACTTATGTATCACAATATTACTGTAAGAATGAATGCATGGTATTGTACATGCATTTAGGAAAGGGAAAAGTCTAGTATTAAAATTATGATAAGTTGAAAGTAAAACTTTTCAAAGCTCCCAGGCATGAGTACCAAGAAATGTTTCAATTTTAGAGTAACCATCAGTTAATAGCTATTACCAGAGGTCTTTCCATTCGGAATTCCTTCAGAGGGGGATGATAGCATTCATTACAACACGGGATCTAAGTCATACAAAATCAGCAGATGCAGGAAAGAAGAAGACAGATGGTTTGAATTGATAGAACACAGTAGGCGCTTAATGAGGAGAGTCAGAGTAAGAATTAAAGTGCTCAGATGGTAAGTTACAACATTTTTTGAAGCTTCCAAAGAACAGGGGAAAACAATTAAGAGATGGAGAATGAAAGACCACTTCTCAAATTATTTCTGCACTCTTAAAATCAATGAGAGTGGCAGATACATCAGCTTCATAGCAATACAAGGACAAAATAAATCAGAGATCATTACACTGAAATCTACACACAGAGGAGGTTGGGGGAACATTGCACACAAAATTGCGAAATTCATCTATGAGCTAGAGGAGAGGCAGGTGACACAGAGACCAAAGCTGAAACAACCAAATGTCTCGTACAAGGAAGCCTTTAGAAGCAGCAGATGGCTGTCTGAGTCGGTGAAGCAGGCACAAATTGATGTCTCCCACGAGAACAGATTAAAATCTTTGGAGCAATCACAAATTCAAATGCTGATTTGACGAGGAGATGCATAGTGGGGAAGTTTCAGAACCCTAACCAGGAAAACCCAAGTCTTAATGATGTGAGAAGCTGGGCTTGCAATACCTGGAAAGCGGCCATTGGAGTGAGTGTATACGCAGTGAATGACGGCCGTTTCTTATTTGAACTCCCATCAAGAGTGGCAGCGGAGCACGTTCTGGCAGGCCAATGGTCATGGAAGAAGATGAAGCCGAGGCTTGAATGGTGGAAACCAACAACTGGGTGTTGGCCGTCAGAAATTAAGAGGGATTGGGTCTGGATCAGAATCCTAGGCCTACTTTTGCATATGTGGTCGGAGGAAATTTTGAAGAAGATAGAAGACCAGTGTGGGAGGTTTCATTGAGACGGAGACCTCTCTCAAAAATCACCTTCACTGGGCTAGAATCAAAGTGAGGGGAGATGGAAGTAATGTCCCCGGAGAAATCGAAATCTCCAATGAGGGTTCGTCTTCAATATCCCAATATGGTGTGAAAGTCCGGTCATTGTCAGGGAGTCCGGCGAGAAGAGAGGAGACTTGTACCAGCAGGCAATAATGCCGGAACAGTTCCAGAACCAGCGGATATTAGAAATAGCCAATCTTTTCTCACAGGGGGTCCACCGAGAATCACATAGGGGCACGTAGGCACTTCTACCACTGGTGAAATTTCAAAAGTAAGGACACTTTCCTAGGGTTTAAAGGAAAGGAGCCAGGTGGCAAATTGGGCTTCTCATTAAACAGGCACGTTAGGGTGCACATGAATGGGGAAAACAAAAAGATAAAGGAATTAAAGACTAGGCCTAAGACCCTCTGGCCCCAAGCTTCAGTACTTCTATTGAAACAGAGCCCAATATCAGACTAGAGCCCCTTTTCGATGAAATAGAGGCAATTAGAATGGCGGTATTGGTGCGTGAAGACCTCGCGCATCAAATTCCACCAGGACATGCAGAAAACACATTAGCCCTAAAGTCACCACAGAGGGACAATGAAGTTATGTCAATTATCCAGACTGAGGAAAGAGCATATTTGTTGGTATATACAAAAGGAGATTTACAAATGGAAGAGAAGGAAGAAGAGGATAAAATTGTCGAAGATATTTTGTCACTGAATTCGGCAGAACATAGTTTCGCCACAGAGGTAGAGAAATAAATCCCCGTCTGGGTACAACAAAATATAATTAGATTGAGCAAAGAATTTGGTGTGCACTTCAGCGGGTGTGAAGAAAAGGCTTTGAAGTTATTTATGACAATTGATGGTAAGAGACAAGCAACAGAGGAGGCGGCTAGAGCTCTAATTTCGGTAACGCCAAAAGAGAAAAGACCAAAAAAACTCAAGAACCTGGAGACGACCAGCAATTTTATGAGTTTTGGTACAAGAAGCAGGGGAGCTGTTTTATCAAATGTTTAAATGCAAGTTAACGTTGTGTCTTGGAACGCAAGGGGCCTCAGTGACCCAAAGAAGAGGCTAAAAATAAAAAATAAGATGGGTAAGTGGAGGGGCTAGTGTGTACTGTTTTCAAGAATAAAAAATAAAAGGAGACAGAGAGGAGATTATCAAAGAAATACAGATGAACAAGAGAGTCAAATATGCACAACTAGATGCGTGCATAACTAGAGGGGGCATTATTGTACTTTGGGATAACAGTGTATGGGAAGGGGAAGTGTGTGAAGTTGGGGCATACTGTATCACGGTTAAGTTCACAGGCAAAACACAAGACTTCAAATGGCACCTCTCAGGTGTTTATGCTCCAAACAACCGAGAAAAAAGGGAGGAAGTTTGGGGGGAGTTGGGACCAGTCAGAGGTCTATTTAGTGGACCATGGGTGATTGAAGTGGACATCAATGTAGTAAGACTCCCTTTAGAAAAGAAGAATGGTAGAGAATTCAACAAAAGCCATGGAAGACTTCACAGAATTCATCGAGGATATGTAATTAGAAGATTTACCTTTGATGGGTGGTAGCTTCACCTGGAGAAAAGGAGACAGACAGGACATTGCTGCTAGACTTGACAGATTCTTGATCTCACAAGAATGGGAAGTGTCTTTCATGAAGATTAAGCAATCAATTTTTACTTAAGAGTAACCTCTGATCACAATCCTTTGCTGCTGGAATGTGGTAATTGGGAGAGAGCAAACTCTTATTTCAAGTTTGAGAATTGGTGGCTTCAGACTATAATTTTAAGGAGAAAGTAAAATAATGGTGGGACTCTAAAGTTATTGTGGGCAGACCGGACTACATACTAGCCAACAAACTTAAAATTCCTAAAGAAAAGCTGAAAGATGGAGCAGGACTATACTAGGTAATTTAGGGCTGCAGAAACAGAATATCCTTAGCCAACTAGCTGATCTAAATGTGATACAAGATCAGAGTTTTCTATCTGATGATGAATCCTACTTAAGAGCAGTAGTAATGGTGGAGTTTGATGAAATTTCCAAGAGGGAGGAAGTGGCTTGGAGACACAGATCTAGGGCCTTATGGCTGAAGGAAGGAGACAAAAATTCAAAATTTTTCCATAGGGATACAACAATATTGACAACTTGATCAATGGGCTAATGTTTTTGAACCAACATAGATCAAAGCTGAGGTGATACGTTTCTATCAGAAGCTATACACTGAAACAGACCCGGAGACCTCAGTTCAATCGTAGAGAGCAACCTATGGTAGATGGTGAAGACAATGTTGCAAGGCCAATTTGAAGAACAGGAGATTAAAATTGTGTGTTCTCATGTATTGGGGATAAGGCACCTAGGCCAGATGGATTCTCAATGACTTTTTCAATATATTGCTGGGATGTAATAAAAAAGGAGGTCATTGCTGCTATCCAGAACTTCCATGACCAGTTTTATTGCGAAAAAAGTTTCAATGCTACATTTATAGCTTTGATCCCTAAGAAGGTGGGAGCCTCAGAGTTGAAGGATTTTAGGCCAATCAGCCTAATTGGGAGCATCTACAAGATTATATCTAGTTGTTGACTGAGAGACTCACGAGAGCAATGCCAATGCTGATTGATGAACAACATTGACTTTCACTAAGAACAGGCAAATAATGGATGCCATTCTAGTTGCTAATGAATGTGAGGAATATTTCAGAAGTCCCAGGAATCCTATGCAAGCTAAACATAGAGAAAGCCTATGACCACCTAAATTTGGACTATTTGTTGAAGACTTTAATGAGGATGGTCTTTGATAGTACTTGGATAAAAGGGTGAAGTATTGCATATCAACAGTAAAGTTCTCAATTTTGATAAATGGATCGCCATCTGGTTTCTTCCCCTCTGAGAGAGGAATGAGACAAGGAGACCTTTTGTCCCCTTTTCTTTTCATCTTTGCAATGGGAGGTCTTAATGATATGCTAAAGACAACTAAGATAAACAATAGAAGTCAGAGGTTTCAAGATTAGGGAGGGAGATCTTTCTGGAGTGTCATCTCCCACCTACAATATGTTGATGACACACTTGTATTTTATGATGCCAACAGTGACCAATTGAAGCACCTAAGGGTCATTTTCATATTGTTTGAAGCCATTTCTGGTTTACACATAAACTGGGGAAAAAGCTTTGTATATCTAGTGAATGAGGTCCCATATATTGGAGTTTTGGCCAACATTCTAGGTGGAAAGATAGGAGAGCTTCCGACAACCTACCTAGAAAATCTTTAAGCATATGGAGTTCAGTGGTGGAAAAATGTGAGCAGAAATTAAAGAATTGGAAAAGTCAGTACCATCTCTGGGTGGCAGGGTAACTCTGATAAACAGTGTATTAGATGCCATGCCAACCTACATGATGTCCCTTTTCTCCATTCTTGGGGAAGTCATTAGGAAACTGGACACTAGTAGGAGGAATTTTTTATGGCAAGGCAATAGTAAAGTGGGGAAGAAGTACCACTTGGTGAAGTGGGATGCTACAATTAAAAACAAAAAAGAAAGGGGTTTGGGGATTAGAAATCTAAAAGCCCAAAATCAGAGCCTTCTCTTGAAATGGCTTTGGAGATTAGCATTAGAGGATCAAAGATTGTGGAAGAAAATGATAGTCTCAAGATATGGGATGGATGGTCCTTGTACTACAAAGGAGGTAAAAAATCCTTATGGTTGGGGTTATGGAGATCTATCAGAAACCAGTGGCCTAAGTTGTGGGGAAATTCTACCATCAATGTGGGAAATTGAGGTAAAACTTTCTTTTGGAATGATATTTGGGTGGGAGAACTACCTTTAAGACATCGGTTCCTAGATATATACAATTTAAACCAACAGAAAGTGGCAAGAATCTCAGAATTCAAGAATGCACAAGGCTGGAATTTCACCTTTAGAAGAGGCCTAAATGACTGGGAAGTGGAGAGACTAAAAGAGTTTTACAAGACCCTTGAACAAGCCAAGATTCTCACCACTAAGGAGGACAGGTTGATGTGGAAGATTGACAAGAAGGGGAGATTCAAGGTGAAGTCAGCTTATAAGTTTTTTGATAACTCAACACAAAACAGGGCAATATGGTCTTGAAAGATGATCTGGAAAGTGAAGATTCCTTATAAGGTGTCCTGTTTCACTTGGGCACTTGGTTGTTAGCCAGGCAAGCAGTGTTGACACAAGAAAATCTGATGAAAAAAGGAAGGCAGTTATGTTCCAGATGTTTTTATTGTGAGATGGAGACAGAGACGATAAACCATCTCTTCCTACATTGCAAAGTGACTGGAAAGCTTTGGCAGATCTTCATCAACCTGAGAGGTATCAGATGGACTACGCCAAGAAACATCACAGAAGTTTAGCTTGCTGGAACAGGGATGAAAATCAGTCAGGGCACAAGGAGAGATGGAGGATTGTCCCAGCCTGGATTTGGTGGACTATACGGAAGGAGAGAAATCAGAGATGCTTTGAGAACAAGAGCATTCTCTTCCAGAGCCTAAAGATGAACTGCCCAGGGACATTTCACTTTTGGTGTACTAATAATCTACCCAAGGAACAGGGGAATATCACTCTAGTGTTAGATAGCTTATGAGTAATGAATGACAGATAGATGCTAGATGCTAGATGATTGATCTCCTTTTGCTTTCTCATCTATACAACTGATGTAATTACTATGAAATTCAGTATTGGTGTATTTCTTGTTTATGATACCAGTTAACTTTCTCAAAAAAAATTACGATACATGGAATAAAACTAGGTGCATATTGTAAGCATATCTATAAATAACTTTCTGCAGACAGGCAATTGTTTATAGTATTCTTGATTTGGTAACATAATTATAGTTGATGTATGTATATATAAATAATAGTAAATTTGTCAGCTGGATTTTTTTTTGAGAAGGTAACATTTGTATATATAGACAAACAATATGTAGGATGTACTGAAAACCATATTTACAACAAAGCAAAATAAGAAAACCTAATCCAAAGTCCTAGCAAGAGCCTAGGATATCTATGATAGAATCAGTGGTATATCTGTTTGCACCAAAAACACAAAAGTCTAACACAATTCAATTTGATCTTTTGTGTTGCTTTGCTGTTGTCTTCAAAACACCTGGGGCTTCCTCTCTTTCCATATTGTCCACCAAATACAAGTTGGGACAATCATCCATCTATCTTTGTCTGCAGCTCCTGTTCTTGCCTCCTACTAGCTAGCTATAAAGTAAATGAGTAATCTTATTTGGCATTACCCAAGCAATTCCTCTGAGATTAACAAATATACTCCACAGCTGGACTGTTATCTTACATTGTAAAAATAGATGGTTGATTGTCTCAGCCTCTTCACCACATAGATAGCATCTAGAGCAAAGAGAGATTTTTCTCCTCTTGAGATTTTCTTGAGTCAAAACAGCTTTCCTTGCCCGTAGCCAAGTGAAGCATGCAACTTTGTAAGGTATCTTCGCTTTTCATATGTACTTCCATGACTAGTGATGCATCTGTTGATTGCCCTGGATCAAACACTTGTAAGTAGACCTCACCTTATAAATGCCCCTGCTATCTTCTTTCATTAGTTTGTCTATTCCTTCCTGTGTGTCTTTAAATTCTTCCAGCTTCTTGAGTCCACCTATTGAACTCATTAAGTGTATTTATTTCCCAATCATTGAAATTCCTCCTAAATTGAATGTTCCAGCCTTAAGGGGTCCAAATCTCAGGTACATTCTACATTCTTCTGTTGATGCACAATCAGCCCATGAATGTCGGGGGAAAGATCTTTTATCTTTTAGACTTCTGTACCCAACCATTTTTCCGCCCAAAAGGCGGTGCCATTTGTCCTCCTAAAAGGTGTTGTTGCACCCATTGTTCACTTTGATTTGTTGTATGATTCCACATGAAAGGCCAAAGTGACCTTATAGACTTCCACAGAATAACTCCATGAGAAGAATGCACCTCAGTTCTTCTCACCAATTTTGCTTTGATAATGTTACCCGGTAGAATTGAGGTGTTACCTCCATAACCATTTCAATCTAAGAGCCTTACTCTCTGAAGCTTTAAATTTTGTATGCCTAATTCACCATGTTTTTTCCCCTTAAGAACATTATCCCATTTGACCAGATGGAATACTTTCTTGTCTTTATTTCCTTTCCAAAGAAAGTCCCTTCTGAGCTTGTCTAGTCTCTGTAGTATAATAATCCCATCTGGAAGGGAAAAGATGGACATCATATATGTTTGGAACTGCATCCAAAATTGAGTTTATTAGAGTGACTACCCCCTAGTGACAGATATTGTGAGTTCCACCTAGTTAACTTCTATTCACACTTCTCAATCACTATGTTCCAAATATTCTTGTACTTTGATTTGGCGCCTAAAGGCATCCCCATATAAAAGTGGTAGGCAGTGCACCTACTTATCCACCCAAAATCATAGTCGCTCTTCCATATTAGGTAGTACTACATTGATTGGATATAAGTGGCTCTTTTTCCAGTTTGTGTAAACCAGAAACTCCTTCAAGCAACACCAAAATAGTTCTCAGAATTCTTAGTTTATCTTCATCCGCATCACAAAATATTAAGGTGCCATTTGCGTATGAAAGATGTGAGACTTCCATGTTGGCATTTACGTTTGAGTTTGTAGCCACCTCAAATCCTTTGAGACATTCATTGGTTCCATCACTTTAATCATGTTGTTCATGCCCTCCATAACTATGATAAAAAGAAAAGGGGACAGGGGATCACCTGTCTTAAACTGTTCCGAGCTGGTAAGAAACCTTCAGGTGATCCATTGATAAGAATTGAGAACTTGACAGTTGAGATACAATATCTAACCCAGTTAATCTATTTTCCTCCAAAACTCATACATGAGATCATCTTTAATAAGAATTCCCAGTTGACATGGTCATAGGCCTTTTCAAAGTCCAACTTGCAAAATGTTCCTGGCTTCTCCTGCTTGATTCCAAAATCCACAACTTCATGAACAATTAAAACAACATTCGTTATTTGTCTTTCTTTGAGGAAAGTCATTTGTTGAACGATTCATCATCTTGCTAGTAACCCTTGTCATCCTCTCTATTAGGATCTTTGAAAGTAGCTTGCATAACTTCCTATGAGGCTTACGGATCTGAAGGCTCCCAAATCATACCTTCTTTAGTTTTTCAGCCATCAATCTTGTACACTCCACTGATTTATTGGTCCAAAATCCTTCAAACTCGGAAGCTCCTACTTTTTTGGGAATGAAAGCTATGAAGGTTGCATTGAAGCTCCTCTCAAACCTCTGGCGATCATGGAAGTATTGGATGTATTTTGTAAGTCATCTTTGAAGAGATCCCAGAAAGTAAGGTAAAAGACATGCAAAATCCATCAGGCCTTGGAGCCTTCTCCGGAGCACACAATCTAATACATTTCGGTGTCTCTGCCTCATCAAATTGTATCTGCAACCACTCTTGCTCCTCAGTAGTAGATATCCTTTGGCCTCGACCCCTGAATTTCCTTGTACAAGTTATTGTAAAAGTTTTGAATTGCTCCTTGAATAGTAACAGGGTCTCTGATAGTGTCCTCCACATTCAAACTGTCTATGGAATTCACCCTTCTCTGTGTTGTGGCTATCCTGTGAAAATATTTTGTATTTTTGTCTCTTTGTTTCAACCACAGTATCCTAGACCTTTGCCTCCAAGATATGTCCTCATTTCTGGATATTTAATAGACTTGCTACTACTGGAATCTCATGCTTGGAGTTGATTTTAGGAACATGCTGCAGCTTTGGCAGAAGGTAGACCTACGCCAACACCATGTGGCAGTGCAGACATACGGCCTTTGAACATGGACGACTTTAAAAACGCTCATGAGCGGGTGAGTTGACAAAAGTTAATGATGTATCTTTAAGCTCACTGTTTATTTTGCTGTATCAGTATGCTGAGAATTCAAGTGCTTTGGTGTTTTCATAGGTTTGTGCAAGTGTTTCATCGGAATCTATAAATATGACAGAGCTTCTTCAGTGGAATGAACTGTATGGAGAAGGGGGCTCTAGAAGGAAGAAGTCCTTGAGTTATTTCATGTAAAAGTTGTTCATATTGTACATTGATTTCTCAAGGAAGAAGTCCCTAAGTGAGTTATGTAATCTCCTCAGGCCCAGGTCAATCGCCGCCTTTTGTGGTTTGCCATGAAACCCTGGAAGTTTGTACAATGAGTATAGAGGTCTCTTTAGTTATATACATGAGTTTTGAGATGTAATGAGGGTGGAGTAGCCCTCTAGGAATAGATAGTATCTCCACCTTCATTTTCTTTCCCTTCTTTCGCACAACGAGCAGAAAGATGTCGAGGTTTTTATTTAATACAGCTGCTATTGTTGCTATTCATTATATGTCAAAGTTGGAAGCAAATAATATGCAAGTCTTCTCAATTTCTGCTGTTCTTCTTGGACTCTTTGTTACAGATGCTGACTTGGTTCTTTGGATATCTAGTTGTTGATGGGCCCTTACTTGCGAGTTGCAGCAAAAATACAATGAAATCCCCCATCCCATTATTTATTTCATGACAAATTTTGGCGCTTTCTCTTCCAATCCGTTTTACTTTATATGGTTTTATTGGTCTTCAAATTGAAATTTTGGTGTACGTTGGATGCCTAATAATTACCTAGAAGTAATTTTGGTACTTTATTGCATTAGGTGTTTGCTAGCAGGAACATTAAGTACACGTCTATCCCAAACGTTTCTCATACTATTATGTCTTCAGAATGAAGCCCCTTTACCACAGGGATAGATCTAAATCAATTTAAAGCCAAGCACATTGTTTTATTGATTAACCAAGTATCAATACAAATAACTCAGTTGATAATATCACACTACCATGTGTTATAATTCTCATCAAATCACCCCTTAACGTCTATTGTTTGAGAATTCGAGGACAGTTGAAACATGGATTCTCCATAATATTGTATTTTACAACTTTGGTGGGTTCTCTTTTCCACCAAGTATCAACAACCAAGACGCATGAAAACGGTCTCCCATGTTGGGCATACTGATTATTTGTCCACTTCAAACGTTCAAAAAAGATCATTTTTCATGTGAAACAACAAGGATCCTTCCGGGTCTAAAGGGACCTCTCATTCAACTCATAACATGTTCAGTAGCATCTTTTTCTGATAATGTTCGCATTCGAGGAGGCTTTCTGGATGTTCCACAATTAAATTGAATAGCGGCAATTCGTGATTCTCCAATTGGCATCTCAGCTTCGAAGTCCTGTTTCTCTATTCTAATTATATCAATAGTAAGTATGTTAAGAATAATTCTGTTAGAGTATGAAACTTAAGTTGTGTTTGGTATAGGGAAAAAAATTTTCTTTTGCTAAAATTATTCTCTAGTGTTTAGTTGAAATTGTTGACAGATGGAAATATACTTATTTGAACTGGTGTTTGGTACTTTACTCTGTTTAAAATAAATTTAGAGACCAGATGCATTGTAAGATGCTTGTTTATATAAAAGTAATAGATAGGTTTTTTTCTCTTCAGTATCACTCATGTTTACCAAATGATGACCAAAACAGTACAAGAAAGAAAGAATGAAATTGCAAAAGCAGATGGAATTTGGTGTCCAACTTCTTAAACAAAAGAGTAACCATCATTCACAATGATTGATCACACCTACATCACTTACAACAGTTGCCAAAAAATATTCAATTTAGTAGATACTGATTGAACAAAAATATATATATAAAAATGTGAATGCTTAAAAGTAAAGGAAAATACCATTCCTTCTTCTTCACTCAAGAAAAATCTGAAGGAAATTAAACACATGTCACAACAAATTATTATAACCCCCCCTTTAGGTAGAAAATAGTGACATAAGAAAATAACACAATGCCCCCTTCTGAAATTGCTTTCCCTCTGCTTCTGTTCTCACCAAAAACTCGTCTTAAAAAGACCCTTCTACACAAATACTACACAGCTATGAAATTTACAAAAAGAAACATCATCCCACTTCTTGTTTTCATCTTATCATTTGCTTCCATACTTAGACTTGTCAAGATTTCTGTAATTACTTCGCATTCCTCTCCGATTTTCTTTGCCCTGTCTCCAGCTAAACACAGCCACAGTCTCCTCGCGGAGAAAGAAATCAACTTTCTCTATGATCTTGTATCGCAAAAATCCCCCTGCAATATTCTTGTTTTCGGGCTTGAAACACAATACTCTTCTCAAGTTTCAAACATCAACAGGGGTGGAATCACCGTCTTTCTTGAAGACAACCCCGCGAAGATCAAGGCTAATAATTCCACGAGTAATACAAATAGTACTCGAATTCACAGAGTCGAGTATCAAACAGTTGCTAGAGATGCATACAAGATTTTAAAACATGCTAGACAAAACCAGAAAGACTGCTACATATCAGCTGCTGCTAGTTCAAAACATGATCTGCATAGTAATTCATCAAGAAAGTGCAAATTGATGTCACTTGTGACGAAAGTTCCTAAAGAAGTGTATGAAGTGAAGTGGGATTTGGTGATTGTGGATGGACCGGATGGAGATAAGCCAGAATCACCAGGAAGAATGGCTGCAATTTATATTGCTGGTGTACTAGCAAGAAGAAGCAAGAAAAAGAATGGGACTCATGTGTTGGTACATGATGTTGATAGAATGATTGAGAAGTGGTTTTCTTGGGAATTCTTATGTGACATTAATTTGGTGTCCTCTAAAGGGAAATTCTGGGATTTTAACATACTAGCAAAACCAAATGCCACCACATTTTGTCTTACATAATTGAACATATAGTCTGATATTGTAGAAGAATTTTTTTTTTTTTTTTTTTTTTTTTTGTTGCTATTAGATTTAGGCATCTAGCTTATGTTCATTTCGTTACTGTATATCTTCCCTTAATTATTTTGAGAACCATCTTAGTAACTTTTTTGTTCATAACGAGGGAGAGAGAATGGAGTTCTTCATGAAGTTTGAAACAGAGGAATAAAAAATGAAAATTTCTAATGCCTCCTGTCTTTACGGTCAAGTGACTTTCAGCTCGTCGTTTGAAACATTATGATCTCTCTGTAAATTAGCTCCCCTCTATACATGTTCAACTCCGAGGATACCTCCATTCATTAATCTTTCTAATCTTAACTTTGACTCTGTGCACTTGAATGGTTATAGCATATACATTTCCAAAATGGAGAAGATAAAGGATCTGGTACAAAAAATTTGGGGACTGAATTTAGACCGGTCAAAATATATAATAATTACATATCTATCGTAGTCTAATAAGTGGGGTTTGGGAGGTAAGATGTACACTAATCTTACCCTTACTTTTGTTGGATAAAGAAGTTGTTTTCAATAGATCCTCGAACAAAAAAGTGCAATCAAAGAAGGATAGTAAAAAAATAATGACAGCAAAATAACAAGATAAACAAAGCAATTGAAGTAGCAGGTGGTAACAAAAATAAAAAATAAAATACTATGTGAATACTAGATAAAACTACTAAATAAAGAGAAGAGGAGACCAGCTTCTCCCTCTTATAAAAAGTATTATAACACACAGCTACCCACTATCCTTCTATCTTAATCCCGAGCTTCAAACCTTCTTATCTAGGGTCATGTCCTCAATAAATTGAAGATATGTCATGTCATATCTAATCACCTCTTTCCAATTCTTCTTTGCCTACCTCTACCTCTCCTAAAATCTGCTATGGTCAAACTCTCACACCTCCTTATTGGTGTCTCCGCGCACCTCCTTTTCACAAGCCCCAACTATCCTCAGTCATACTTCCCTCATCTTGTTTGCCACGGAGTCCATTCTCATCGTGTCCTGTATAACTTTGTTCCTAATCATGTTTCTCCTAGTATGCCGCACATTCATTTAAGCATCCTCTCCGCTACCTTCATCTTCTGATGTGTGCGTTCTTGAGAAGCTAGCACTATGTCCCCTACAGTAACGTAGGTCTAACAATCATTTTGTAGAACTTATTTTTTAAATTTTGATGACACGTACACCGAATATGAACCTCTATTTCACCCATCTCACTCCAATATGATGTGCGACCGAGTAAAAAGGTGAGCGGTTCATCAACCAGTCCAGAGATTACTTGGCTGAACTGAGTTAATAAATGGGTGTATCTTTAGTTGATTTGGATTATTCTAACTGAAATTCAGTAAGTGTTTCTAACTAATCAGTACGCTGCTCTATCAGCATTTCTGCACTAACTACTTCCTACACTTCTTTCCTCTATCACTTTTAGAGGTAATAACTAATTATTACTTCGATAGAGCTACTTAATCTAAAAACCAAACAAGACAATTGATATGTCAAAAGTATACCTTCTTTTTCTTAGGACAAGTGTCTGTGTGGCATTAATGATGAGCCTAGCATACTCGTTACTACTTCTGTCACTTGTTATTTAACTTTTTGCGCCGAAATCAATTCCCAAATAGAGAAAGCAGTGGCTATCTACTGCTTGTTAACAAAGAAGGATCAAATGCCAATATTTTCCCATATTGAGTAAAACTTAAATCTACAATAATAATTCAGCATGTATGAGAGAGAATGTCTAAAAGAAACACTTTTTCAAACCAAATAACCAACAAGGTTTAAAAGCAAGAGAAGGTTTTCTTTTCCAGCAACACTCGAGATATCTACAGAAAACAGTGTTTGCTACAACCTGATAACCAACAAGGTTCAGATATAAGAGGCGATTGTCTTTTCTCATCAACACAAGAGATGTAAACAGATAAGAGTGTTTGCCATCATAAGCATGATCCGGAACATGAAAATAAGGCCTTAGCAAATCTCAGTGTCAAACTTGAGAGATATTCCCATGCTGAAAAGCTCCTGGCACAACAACTTTGCACCATATGGCACATTAACTTTCACTATATCTTCGACTGATTCACAGAACCGGCAAAATGGACCCCTTACCTTACCACCTTGCACAGATCTCTGGATTACATTTGCCATGTTCTTGCACTTACCACAGATGTGCATCTGGGAAGAGTCACTGAGTGTGAAAAGGCGTTCATGCAGATTTGCGGCAGCACCATGAGCTATAAGACAGTCGCGTTCCATTTCACCAAACTTAATTCCACCAAAACGTTTTCTGTCTGCCACAGGTTGGCGAGTAAGGGGATGGACAGGCCCAGTATTACGGAATTTCACCTTGTCCTCAGCCATATGGATGAGGCGTTGGTAGAATGTTGGGCCCATGAAAATCATGGAATGAACCATTTCACCCGTCCGACCGTCGTAAACTCTCTCATTTCCCCATCTCGAGAATCCTCGCCTGCAGGTCATATAGCATTTAATAATCAATGACAAATCACCAGAATTAACAATTGAATACAACAAAACTAACACAGATTAACTGATTGGCACAACAATATGGAATTATGAAAAAGGATACAGCTTTCAGATATCTTACTCATGAAGCTGCTCCATTATGGCGTCAACTGATAAAGTGGAGAAGGGAGTGGCACATTTTTTACCACCACCTAGGGCAATGCCCTTCCCTAGAGAGGCTTCTAGCAGCTGACCAGGGGTTTGCCTTGAAGGAAATGCATGGGGATTGATTACAATATCTGGAACAATCCCCTGAGCTGTAAAAGGAAAGTTTTCCTGAGATTCCAGAAATCCAAGGACACCCTTTTGACCATGCATGCTGGAGAACTTGTCTCCAAGACATGGAGAACGAACCTGCCACAATGTAGAAGAATACTGCAATCATTTAAAGGGAAGGAAAGGGTGGAAGAAATGTAAAGATGGATAGGAAGTGACCAAGTTATTCACACATCTATATTTGAATCATAACACAGAAACATAGTGGTTACCACTAACAGCTTTCTTTGCTAACTTTTGTTTTGAGAAAGGTAAAGTAATTTATAGATAAAGTAGCACTAAGGATGTGCTGAAGAAACTGTACTTGTCAAAGCAAAACAGCAAAAGTATTCCCTATATAGTCCTGTAGGGATTCTGACATCAGTACCACTGATTCAACCTTTATTTACATGTTCCAATATACACCACAAATAACACAAACATATGTGATTAGGCTTTCTTGCTAACTCATTGGTTCTCCCTTTATCATGATGATTGAAATTCAATTTCTTGACTGTACCTTCAGTTAGCATATTGTTAATCAATCCCATAACCAAGTACTGCTTTTCCACCATGGAGATAAGGGGCTAAAAGATCATATACTTTGATTCTTGTTTCAAAAGAAGAAAATTTTGTATTCAGCAGTATAAAGGCAGGGCAGATATATGAATGGGAGGTGTTGTATCCCATGAAGTGCAAGTACTTCAAGAAGCTTGCTAAATGCATGCAAGCAGTTCTCCAAAGATTTAATATGGTCTTTTAAATAAAGAAATGTTTCATAAACCTGCATCTTAAACGATAAGTTCTATATAGAAACACAGAGTCACTTCTCTCTCTCTCTATATATATATATATTGGGCATCTTACTTGTCTGAGAGATACAGCAGCAAAATTCTTCCCTTCATCATTAGCGGAGAGCAAAACCTTCTGAACCATGCCTCTTTCCGTATGCTTCAGCTTGACACTGTGATCAGCACCTGATTCAGCATATTTCCCAATTATGATATCTCCGCTCTGGAGATTTGCCCCAATGAATGGGAAACCATCATCATCTAGGCTGTCCACTCGTCCAATTTTACTCTGGGTTTTCCCAAAGTTGACAGAGTCCTCAACCTTTAGCTTCTTAGCAATAGCTTCCTTATTGTCGACCTCAGCCTTGTAGCTCCTAACATGCTCAGACCGAAACATTCCACGCTCCAGTGAAGCGCGATTCATAACCAATGAATCTTCTTGGTTATAGCCAAGGTGCACATTCACTGCGACAATAGCGCATTGCCCGTTGAAGTATTCAGGCCGCGGAAGCATTCCTTTCCGGTGACGAGCATACTTCGGTTTCCCAAGGGAATCTGCCAACATTGTCCGGAAAAGTGGCCTCTGAGGATAATACAATTGATGGGTATTCGTATCAACTCTAGTGTTTGGATTCACTGTTGAAAACCCAATTGCCTGCTGAGAGTGCTTCTCAGATTGATAGAGGACCCTCCTAGCATGATCATGGTTTGCAAATGGGATAATACCACAGCTCAAGCCTAATAGGAGTGACATGTCCAACTCACAATGGGTATACTTAGCAGGTGGATTCTCTTTATCTGCTTTTAAGATGTATTCAATTCCCCACGCAGTTCGACAGTCTTCTTCTTCTTCAGGTCCTATGAGCTCAATAATCCCATTGTCCAGAAGAGATTGAAAGCCATAATCTCCCCCTTTCAAAGCTTTGATTTTCTTTAGATTTGAAACAACAAGAAGAGGGCGCAGAATCCTTCCTGCATCAGAAAATATGCGAACTTCACCCTGTAGCTCATCTCTCTTAACTTCAACCTAGAAGAAAATTTTAGACTGTTCAGTGTATGAATATCAAATTTACAGATTTTATATGACAATATATGTCTTCTCGAAAACAATATACTAGACTGAATTTTTAATATCCAAGTAAGAGACTTTTCGCAGCACATCCACACAGCAAATGAAAAAAGTATAGGGTCAAATTTCCCTAGACAAGAAGCTACATTATCCCCCATGATTTTAACTTTCATGGTACATCTACTAGTGCTAGAAGAAATCAAATCAATTGCCAAATTTGTGATAAAGGTTATTTAGTAGAGAACTTTTGGATTTAATTTTATTGTTCTGGCCAAATGTTTGATAAAGGTCATTTCATAGAGAACTCTTGGATTCAATTCTATTGTTCGAACCCTTCAACATATTTAAATGTTGAAATATCAATTTGGTTAGTCTGAATTTCCATAAATTGCAAAGAGATTTTTCAAAATGTGATTTTTTTTCACCATCTACCTGAGCCTTGGTGGGCAGAATTAATGGTGCCTATGGAGGTAGCAAGTACTCGGTGGATTGCCATTAAAGAGAGAGATTACCCAAAAGGAAAAAGCATCACAGAAGTGGAACGACAGAGTTCAAGGATTCCATCTATTCCGAAATCTATTTCCATTTAAGGAAACTTGGCACAGACAAGAGAGGTTGCTCTAATGGTAGACCCTCTACTTCCAACCAAGAGGTTGGGAGTTCAGGTCAACATTGGAGGAAAGAGGCACAGCCTACTGTTCGCAGCTTCAGGGTTCAGGATTTACCAGCATACAAAAGTTATTCTACATTCAATACAACAAACCACAAAAGTCACGTCAATTTCAGCAACAAAGAGAAAAAGACGAGTCTTTCACATTTGGTTAATAGTTTTATAATCACCTTCTAATGAATCAATGAATGTATTTGCAATATAACCAAAACTTCTACAGTAAGTTCTATGACTCTGCTGTACATAATTAGATGAAAATGATCACCACTTATCTGGTGTGACAATTTATTCCTATCAGCCCTATATGTCATTTCACATTCAATGCAATATACCATAAACTTGAGGAACAAAGAGCATCATACAAGACATTTCGCTTACAGTTTGATAATCATCCTTTTGATAAATTGATTATCATACTTTTTGTATAAGCAAGGATTCTACTTTATCCCAGACAAAAAATAAATAAACGCATGTGTTCAGACGCGCACACACTCACAACACCAATATTCTAAGTGAAGTCCTAAGAAATATGTACATAACTAAATCAAGATGATCATGAGTTAACCTGATGTGGGACCTTATTCCAGCGATTACATGATACTGTACATCCAATACAGTATACCAAAAGATTTACATCCTACTTGAGGAAAAAAGAGAAAGAGACAAGTTTCTATGTTTTATTGATAGCTTCATAACCATTCTTTTAATGGATCAATGAACAAAGTTGCAATATAGATAAATATTCAACAGCAAGGTTTTATGATTCTACTGTACATAATTAAATGAAAATAATCATGAGTCAACCTGGTGTGGCACTTCATTCCTACGGCGCTTGCGTCTTAGCTTTGAAACAAAGAGTGCAGAATCTTCACATACTCCAACCCACTCCCCATCTAGTAATACCTTTTGCTTTCCATGGAGTGAGGTAGCAGTATCATCAACTAACTTTTGCATCCCACACCGGAACAATGTCTCAAGAAGTGGCTTCAAAATAGTTGTGCTGACAAGACCCATACTAGCCAAATTTTTCACCAGGCCACAATTTTCTCCATCTGGGGTAGATAGAAAACATACCTTTCCCCAATGTGAGGGATGTCTGCATAAGTTATTTTAACAGTCATTAGATTATCATACTTAAGTTAAACAAAACAGAAACAAAATACCAAAAAATTATGACAGAATGAGCAACAATCAGGAAGCAACACAAATGACGTCACCCTTTTTTATTATGGGAAGCACAAAAAGAAAATGGTCGATATAATTTACAAACACTTACGGGTATCTAGCATCGCCAACCTTCCCGGTGTATGTAACCTGCTGACGCATTTTCCTCATATCAGCAGTCATTTGCAATGGATTTGTTCGTCTAAGAGTTGCAACTACACCAGAAACCCTCTCCATTTTCTTGTAAGGGTGACACCAATGTCCAGTGGAAAAAGCCCTGGAGAGACCATTGGTAATTATTGATGCATCCAAGTAATGCTCAATTGGCTGCACCTGTCGATCTCCATAAAGATCTCTTTGCATTGCCTTCACCATACGCCTCTCGGCATGTTTAATGTGCGCCCTGAGCTCTCGTTCAAGGAGCTCACCAGCCAGCTCCAATCTCTTGTTTCGAAAATCATCTCTGTTTTCAACCTTTCTGCGGCCAATGAAAGAGTGCAAGAGGCATTTTACCATATAGCCAAGGAAGCGAGCCTTCTGCTTGAAACCACTAAGATTAGGGAACAGGTATGCTTTTATGCACTCCTCAACAGATTCTTGAGGTGGGAATTTACAACCCTTTATAAGTCTATCAACATAAGCAAGAGCCTTTTTCCCCTTCCTGAAATCCTCACAGTTCTTATCAGCCTCATGGATAGAAGCTACTAGTATATTAACGATTCTAGTATCTTCAATATCCACATCAATTAAATTTACTACCTCCTTGTCCGAGGATACACCTAAAGCAAAAAACAGGATCCAAATTGGCATTTCTGCCAGGAGGTACACACTGAGGGCTTTTTCTCCTCCCTTAATATGCTCAAGCTTCAAGGTCTCAGTCAGTTTAATGTAGACTCTCTTCCTTTTTTCACCTGGACGATATCCAACCATCCAAGTGGGATTGTTTGAAACCCAGAGTCTTTTTAGACAAATCTGCTCCTGGGCAATGAAGGTCTGAAATGGAAATTGTAAGAGGTTTCAATCTATAAAGAACTGCAATAGGAAATTTACTATAGTAATAGCACAAGTGCAGAATGCATGCCAAAGTTACATATATTCCCTCAATCCCGAAAAGAATGGTGGATTCAGAGAACGAGGATAGGACACATTTAAATTTCGAGGCGAAGTATCCATTCTTTTTTCTTTTACTGAAATAAATATTACCCCTACATATTTAGAAACAAGATACACGTACTCAAACCACAATTTTTGTTGCTAAGAGTATTTAGGAAATGTTTGAAATTTGTAGTCAAGAAACAAACTGTTTGACTTTCCAAAATTGTACTTTGTCATTCTTTTTGGGACAAAGGAGTACTATATAGTCAGACAAGGGAAAGATTGCATTAAACTGATGCACAGTGTTGATGAGTAGTAAAATGGTTCATTTTCTTCTTTTTTAGTGTAGTAAAATGGTTGGTGCGGCTGTACTTGAATGGTATCTCTAATTTTCCCTTTAAGACTCATTTGGGCTTAAATAATATACTAACTATCACCAACTTTCCAGCTTGTTTTCTATGCCGTCTTTAGGTAGAAGAGAGAGAGGCGTTGAGGGAGGTGCTAGCAGGAAGATCTTACCTTTTCAGCTCCTTTGACTATGAAGTATCCCCCGTGATCAAATTCACAATCAGGCTTGTCAACACCATTCATCCAGCACAATTCTGAGTTCACCATCACAGGGATTCTCCCAATCAAGACATCCCTTTTCTCTTCCATCTCACACTCCTTGTCAACAAACCGGTCTACCCCAGTTTTGAACTTGTCACTTCTAACCAGCTTTTTCGTATACACCTGAAATCATATACAAGGGCAGCCAAGGAAATTAAAAGAATAAGAAACTAACAGATGAAAATAAATAAGATGTTGGATGTGTTCTGAATGCTAGTTTGAAAAGGCTGTCATTGCATGACATGGATGAGAAGGGATTATATTTCCATTATCAGTGGTACTCCGGATAACAGTTGAATTTTGAGAAGTTCAAATAAATGATAGTATCAAGTATCAAGTATCAAGTATTATGGATTAGGATGCATGCAGCTCAGAGCCTCTTATTTCCTTTGTGATGGTCATTTTCTTACTTATCTTCGGATGGACAATGCATTTAACAAAGAACAGTCCAAGAGAGATCAACAGGATTGGCAACTTTATCTCCGGAAGAACAGCTCAATGCAATCATTTTAGAACATAGTTGGCTAATTCAAATTTTTTTGATAAAAGAATATTTTTGTTAATGTTAGGGCAAAGAGTCACCCGTACACCAGTAGTATACCAAGAAAGTAGAAAACCTACAAGTTGGCCCATTTAAAATTAAGAATTATTAGAAAATTATGAATTTGAATAAACAGAAAGAAATTGATACGCATAAAACTGTAGATTATAGGCAAACATCTTTTTTTTTTTAAAATATTAGACAAAAATAAACATTTCCTAACCTGAACATGAGTCTCAACCATAATCCTGGCAGAATAAGTCATGTTCTGAAGGCGAGCGTGCCGTGGCCACAAGTCCAGGTACTCTTTCCCACTGTCCACAGAGAACTTCTCCCCAGCCCAAAACTTTGGCCGCTCAAGAGTTACCTTCCCAAACTTCACAGTCGAATGCTTCCAATCACCATCACCTCTCTTTGATGGATCATAACCTGGCTCAACATGGATCTCCCCAATTGAGTCAAACACCCTTTGGATTCCATAGTTGATGAAGTCATTATATGAATTAATCTGGTGACTGATTAAACCATACTTCTCAAAAAAACTAGTTGATGCCTTTTTACAGAAGTTTTTCAAGAAACCTTCACCCAACTCTTTAATTGAGTCCACATCATGGTTATCATCCTCATCTTCATCCTCATTATCGTCCCAATCATCATCATCTACTTCAAAAAGATCATCAATATCAAAATCCATCCTTACTGATCCATTGGATATCTTTTCTTTACCACTACTACTACATCCCACTTCTTCCGTGATGTCAGAAATTGTCATCTGAATGAAATGCCTGCATCAAAAACAAAATCAAAGTGCATCAGTCGATATTAATTTTTTTTCCAACGTGTACTAGTGTGCACAAACATGATCTCTCAGCTAAAAGTCTTTAGATAGCACAGTTGAACCTGCGAAATATTGTCCTTCCAGGAAGCCAAATGAGTAATTTTTCTAAAAAGGAAAAAGCAGAAGGACTAAGGCTTGATCTTTCATTTCTAACTAGAACACAGCTTTTATTTAGAAAACAACAAAATAACAAAGCAACAAAATAAATGTCCATCAGATGGAAACTGCAATTGCTTGGTGAAATTTGTTCTTGAATGTGAACTGTGTTTTTGACAACCCACTTCAGCTCTAGTTGAGCTATTTCAAAAGAAGATAAAGCTAAAAATTATAGAGAAAATGGAAGGCTGTGACTTATAGTATGTTTTATGTAGCATTCGAATCTGTAAATGTTACTTTTAAAAAATTAAGAATCACTGTCTATTCACACTGAAAATTGGATGCATCGATTTGTTCTTCTTGGGAAGGCAGGAGTATATGTAACTTTATTCATGCCCTCTAAAGAAATAATAATTATGAGAACAAAAGAGAATAACAGGAAAACAAGCTCGACCAGAATTTACTCTTAGCATTTGCTCATCAAGCCATAAAAACTGAAAACCTCGAAGACCCAAGACATTCACCAACATTTCAGAAAACAAAAAGTTGAATGAAATGTATAAGCTACCAACATGGCAAACTCCTTTTTTAAGAAACCCTTGAAGTGCTTCCAACATTTCCAGATATGTATAAGATCCCTTAAAAAATCTCTTCTTTATCTTCTTGTTTTTCAACTCTAGAAAACTCATAAAATACCTAAATCATTTTCAGAAAATTATAAGCTACCTTAAATTTAAAAAAAAAAAAAAAAGATTCGCTTCTTTTCTTTTGCACCTCAACACAACCCATAAAGTCCTTTCAGCTATTTTTTAGGATTTCAGCACAAAAATATTCTTATTTCAGCCAATTCACCTCTAAACCCTAAACCCAAAATCATGAAACAGAAACACAAGAACTCGACATGCAAGAAGCATCAGAGAAGCAATCAACTTTTTTTTTCCTTTCTACTTACAAAAAACAGATTAAATCAGCCTCATCTCTAAAACCCGGTGCTTTCCGAATTCACCTACTTCTAACTATTAAAACCCAAAAAGAATTTGCCGACCAAACTACATTTTAGCTATATAGATAAGAACATGAAGAAAATCCACAAAGATTATACAAACAAACATAACACTTGTCAGAAAATTATTTTGAAACCCCACATGTTCTATATATCTTAACGATCTAGGAGAAAATAAAAGAAGATGATGCGATGTTGAAGCAAGAAAAGAGGAAAGGCTTACAAAGTAGCGTAGATTCTACTTTTGCTTTGCTCCTTTTGGGCGAATTTTTCGAGAGTTTTTCCGCAGTCGCACAAACAGAGGAGGAGGCAAGAGTTATGAGTCGGGGAGTGTTAAATCTCTATTTATATTAAGGCACGCATTGAGAAAAGGAATCAAAATATATTATACCCTTCTGTGTGACATGTGTTAATTGGATTAAAAAAAAAAAAAAAGCTCTAATTAATCCCTCTTTGTTCGGTAGGAAAAATAACATTTATAAAAAAATAACTGATTTTATTACTTATTTTTATTTTAATATATATTTAAAATATTATTTTAAATAATATATAGATTAAAAATATATTATTTTAAAAATAATATAATTAAATAAATAGTGTGTGTGGGGTAGGGTATTGAGACGGGACTACAAAAATGAGATGCATCGAATATGGACAAGATACAGTCAATGAAAAATGATATTCGTGGAATCTGTTTTGCTTATTTTCACTATCAAAGTCATTTTCTTCATTTTTACAAACTTACTTTTATATGTTTTTTAAAAATTTTAACTAATCAAACATATAAAAATTAAAAATATTTTTCTTTCATTCTAAAATATCCTCTATTTTTGACTTACTTGATCCAAACACTAACCCGTCTGAAAAACATAAAATCACTATTAAAAAAAAATCAAAAATCGATCACGGAAGGGGTGAGAAAAAGACGACCTTGTTAATATACATATATTTTTTAAAATAATTAACCTCCAGAGTTTAATTTTTTTTCAGCATCACAAGTCGTTGCAAACCGATTTTCGGAGGTCGGTTTCTTCAAATAAAATGCAAAAAATCGATCTTTGAAGGCTAGGTTTTTAAAACAACAAACATTATTAAATACTGTTCTCCAAATGTTGATTTTATTTATTTTTATATATATATAATTTTATTTTTGTAGAAACCTACCTTTGAAGATCAATTTTCATGGTGTCAAAAATCTGAAAAATGCACATAAACTTTTTGGAGGTCGATTTTTTTTAAATAAAATTATCATAAAATGAGTTTTCTAAAAAAAATTGCAAAACACCAATCTCAATAGATCAATTTTTATATATATATAAATTTTATTTTTGCATAAACTGACCTCCAAAAGGTCGGTTTCTCTGTGAAGAATAAAATTGAAGCATATAAATTTTTTTAAAAAAAACAATGGTAAGAACTTGAGTTCAGAAAGTCGAATGGGTAAATTTATTTAATTGGTCTCAGAGTTTAAAGTTGGACCAATAATAAATGTCACGTGAAATTTAAACAAAAAACATTTAATTCGATGTTGACCGTTAGGCAAAGGCATAAGTGAGCCAAAAATGAAATCAGAAAAATATTTATTAGCGAAATAGATGAATGAAGGGTAAATTAGATTTTAAATCCTTGCGATAGTTCAAAAATATATTTGGCCCTTTTTCGTTTCTTTAGATTACAAGGGAGTGAAATAAGGAGTGGTACTAAAAGTGATTCAATCATGGATACATGATTCATTATTCATTTATAAGGCGAGATTGCGAACTAACAATCCAATAAAAGGACTGAAAACACCTTTATAAATGTGTTTGTGATTCAAATGCCCTTATAAATAAAAGTGAGATTTAGAGAGTAGAAAAATAAAATAAAATAAAATAAGAAGAAAAAATGAATTTCTTAAATTACGGCACACATCTTATTAAATGTGTATTTTTTTATATATTTCTATCACAATTTTGAAAATTATTTCAAAACTCAGATGTTGTTGGATTGTCATTTATATTTGTAGTTTTTTAAAGAATTCGCCAGTGATGGGTAGGAGTAGAGCGTTCAACTGTTAACATATTGCTCGCAGGTTCAAATCCTACCTGAAGATACCTTATGTATCTAAGATCTTGGATGTTTCGAGATATGACGGGTAATGCATTCGAATATTTATTTAAATATTCAATCTATACCAATAAAGATTTCTTAATATTTTCCCAACTACTTAACTATTAATTCTTTCTTAATTTGGTCTGCTTATTTATAAGCCTTATTTAATAATTCTACATTTTTCCTTTACTCTTAATTTTTTTTTCTTATTATCCAATTGAAGTCATGATTAAAGGTTCAAAGTTTATGATTTAGTTTAGCATCACACTAGGTTTATCTTTGTTATATCTATATGCATGTGCATCTTCTCTTTATTTTTCTCTAGGATCTTTTCATTTGCTTAGAAGCATTAATTCCACAAAGACGACATAGAGATAATTTGTTTTCTTGCATTAGCTTAGGAACATTAATTCCACAAAGAATACTTAAAAGATAACTTGCTTGTTTAATTTGCCGTATGAAGTAACAAGAAATGCCACGACACAATAAAAAGTCATACCTTTAAACATATACCATGTAGAGTAGAGTTGTCATGAGTATACTACAGGAAAGCTATTGTATCTCTATTGGTTTACTTCTTAACAAAAGCCAAACTTTTGATCATGTACTCTGCTGGCTAGAAGAGTTGCATCATGTGCATGTTGTCAAGAACTTATGATTTTGCTAATTAAGATAATCATGAAGACCAATGAGCTGTTTTAACTGAGGATGCTAAAAACTCACTCATAAAAAGAGATTATTCAATTTAGAGACTTCTATTTTTATGCTATAAATGTAGAGAATGCTTTATTTTCCTTGCTTTTCTTCAAGTTGCATGTTTCCCCAACCTTCTCTTCTCTGGATCCTAAAGGATGATTAGAATGAATTTGGTCCTTCCATTATTCCAATGAAGGATTTTGGTGTGCACTTATCATGTGCTTCACTAAAGTGTTAATATGATGCTTATTTAAATTAGTATTTTGAGGTCATAATATGAAGAATCTCAAAACTGCTTTATTAAATATTCTTTTCTTGAGTCAATGATATATTGGAAATCACCTTTTTACTCCACAAAGATAGGGATAAGATTTGTGTACATCTCATTCTTCTGGATGTACTTGTGGGATCACACTGTTATTGAGTTCATAATATAAAAATTTAACATGATATTGAATAATTTATGGTGGATAATAGCATAGAAGCTTTTAGAATATAACATTTATTGTTTTTATGGCACAACACATCTTAGAATTTTAAACATTGTGAAATGTGATAAGTTACATTGCATTTTTTCTAGATATTTTATAAGGTAACATTTCTGCCCATGGATCTTATTGATGTGATTGTTGCTTACTAATATGACCTGGAAAGAAAAGAAAACTTTGGATACAGTCACTCCTTTATATTATTTTTTAAAAATAAATGTGTATGATAAGTTTGTTTTGCCTCTATATACTTTAGGGTCAAAATGATAACATATGCTTTCTATGAGTATATAATTTTTAGCATATGATAAATTTTTATAGAGTTTTTCGTAATAAGATGATAATCCAGAAGGTGATGTAATAATCAGTCGTGTTATTAATTAACTATGGATTTTATTCAACTTCCTAAGACACCATGCTCAATGTACTAACTACGTCCCCAAAAGTAAATAGAAACAGAAATTTTAAAAATTTAAATTGGATATGGTCACTCCTCTATATTTTGTTTGGAAATAAATATATATGATAATCCCATTTTGCCTCTGTGTACTTTAGGGTCAAAATGACTAACACATGCTTTCTTTGGATATATAATTTTTAATATTTGGTAGACTTTTGTAGAGTTTTTCGTAAGAAGATGATAATTCAGAAAGTGATAGAGTAATCAGTCATGTTATTAATTGATTATGGATTTATTCAACTTCTTAAGACACTACTTTCAGTGTAGTAATTACTTACAAAAGTAAATGGGAAGGAAAATTAAAAATTCTCAATAAAACTTAACAATTATACAAAAAATTAAGTATGCTAGCTTCTAAAAGACCCTCACTTGATGAGTGACTCATATTAGAAGAATATCTCTAAGTACCAGAACATGGCAACTATCTACAAATTTATGCATCATATACAAAAATCTCTTATACCGTTGTCGAGTTGTTATTAGGTACACAACCTCTGAATAGTAGTTATTTGGATACATCACTCAACAGATATTCATGAACTGAGTAAATTGAAGTCGGACATTCTTAGAAAGCTTTGTTGGATATATTTGGACCGCAAATTTCTTTCTATTTATGCCAGAAAGATTTCTGCCGCTGCAGTAGATATTAATGTGAATTGGCTGCTACAATAGATTTCACATTTCTTTATTATTCTCTCCAGTAACATATAATCTATCATTGAAAATATATTATTGTTGTCTTAAACTGATGTTGTAAACATATTGTAAACTGATGTCGCACTTAAGTGTATAAATTTATATTTACCTCAACTTTATTTTTACCTTTTAGAAGGATAATGTGATTTTTTTCTACTTTTATGATAATTTTAGCTTGTACTATTCTTAATTTCAATATCCTTGATTGTTAATAATTCAAAAGGAAAAAAATCAGCTTCTATTATTATCTTATATCCTATAAATTGTGTTTTAGATGAATACGTTATGTATTCCAGTAAAATCTACAAGGGTTATTTGCAATTTGCGCAATTTATTGTATGTATTCTCCTCTAATTTGCATAATAACACAATGTTTTTATATTTTTATCATTGATATTTATTTCTTTAATTTAATTCTCTTGTAAATGAAATAATGGGAGTATAATAAAAATTATTAAATGTGAAATTTATTTTTGAACTATTTGAAATAAGATAAATTTATTATTTATTTTATTTTTATTGTATGAATATGCACTTACTACTGATCAAGTAATTTAAAAATACTGCTAAATTAGTTAAGTAGCTCAAAAAAGTCATTTCACTTGCTTATTTTCTTTAAATGTTTATACTAATTTATTAGCTGATGTTTTGTATTTTCTTATGCGTATAAATACATCTAAATTATCAGAACCCAAATTCTTTTTTAAAAAATGAAGAATTAAATTAAAATAATTATTTAATCTCTATTCTGAGCATTTGAAATGACATGTTTATAATAAGTTTTTTTTACTTACGTGCATATATATAGCGTTAAATTCAAAGAATGACACGCTCATATTTATTTTCAAAATATAATGTAGGTGATAGTTATTAAGTCATAATTGACTCTTTTTTTCTTTTTTTGATAATGAAATATACTCATGTAAAAGAATGATACTTTAATAAAGGATGGCCTTAACGATATCATGCAAGAGATCACAGACTTTGAGTTTTAATGTCTTCAAAGGAGATTTCGAGGTTATTTCATGAACTCAACAAAAGTTTGTAACTCATCCTTACATATTTGCAATTAACGATCCTTATGATTCTTTCTCCTTTCCGATGGGGACAACATCAATATTTGGTATCCCCCTTAATAATAGTTGTGTGATTATAATATTTCTCCCCTCAAAAAAGTAATAGTAATTGAAATGATACACAATTTTCAGGAAAAACGTCTAGTTTCTAATATAATATAATTGTAAGTACACAATTATAAGATGCGTTTTAATATTTATATATAATTTATCTTGTTACATTAGGCTTTATGAACCTATAGTTACAAATATCTCCATGTGATATATTCTATAAAAAATCTCTAACCTTTCTTTGGATTATGCAACACGAAGTAATTAATATATTTTGTGGCTTGAATCGCTATGTCGTGAATAAAAAATTTAAGAAAAAAATAAAAAAAGTAATTAAATTATTAATTGCACATCAATCAATCAATCATGTGTAACCTTAACCCATATAAATTATAACAAGTTATATAATTTGGAAAAACACGAATTTAAAAAAGAGAAAACTATCCAAATTAACTTAATTTTAAGGAAACGCAGACTTATAGTTTTCTATTTATTTAGAAGTCTTAATTGTTAGGAAAATAACTAAATAATTTTTTTGTGCGCAGTATGAACTTTTCTAATCCTAATAGAATTTTATTATCGCCAAAATTCAAAAAAAGTATTTAATAACAACTCTATTTAAAAAAAAAAGTAGATAAAAGGAAATAACTAATATTTATGACTTTTTCACATTAATAGTTTATTATGATGCTAGTTTCACCTTATATGTACTAGTGAATTTTGTCGCGTTTTTCGTTGTTAAATGATATTGTTAAGATAAAAATTAATTATCTGCACTTAATTAATTTTTTTTTGTTCTTTTATATCATATCGAGTTTTTCAAATGAAAAGAAAAAGATAAATGATAGAATTTCTTCTTTTTTTTTTTTTGTATAAGGTATTTTATTATTGAAATTGTTAGTTATTTCGCACAAGTGCGAAAAAAATAAAAGACACACATTTTTTTATCCTTCTCTAACTTTTATGTGATACAAAAAATTAAAGTGAATCGATCTTTTTATTTTATTCATATTAGTAAATCGTATTATGACATACATATAACCAATCCACGAGCTTATACAATTTTTTGAAAGGGAAAATCCAACGGCATTACATGTTTACTGCTTTGCCTCTGTCGTCATCACTTTTGCCACCTTCATAGCGTACTATATTAAAGTTGCGGCGATTTGAGAATTAATTTGGAAAGAAGAAATTTTTTTGTCAGTGATTAAACATGTTTGGAATTTACAAATTATGTTTTATTAATATTTTCAAACTTCTCATCATTGGGTCATTTGTCTTCTCTTAGAAACCTCTTTTTTTATCTCGATTTACTCGGAATCTACTCCTGCAAGATATCATAACTCAGAATCAATCACAAACCTTGGCTCTAAAGTTTAAATAACGCACCAAGCATTAATTAATACATCAAAATAAAATAAATATTTACTTTCTTCAATATATAAAACAAAACTATATAGGAACTTTAATTTAACATGATAAAAAAATTATTCTACTCCTATTATTGTTTTCCTTATCACTCATTCTTGAAACTCAAGAAGACATATGTACAAACAACAAAATCATAAAATAAAAAAAAAGAAAAAAAAAAGAAAAAAATAGAGATTACTCTTAAAAATGACATTTAACTCAAACATGGAACAAAATAACGTTTATGAGATAATAGTACATGCCTACAATATAAGAGTTCTGGAGAAAAATAAAGCATGGAATAGAAATTAAATTAATATTAAAAATTCATGTGAAACTAAAAAGTGTGCAGCAATGTCCAAGACAACGAATCAGAAAAAAAAAATACTTACATACCTTGAATTCCACAAGAAATTTTAAAGATCGAAAATGCTCATTGTAATCTTTTTGGATTATAGATATCTCAATTGACAATCTGTTTTTTCAATAGTCTTTGTGCTTAGTATATATATTCTTCAAGAACCATGGTCATATCTGCATATTAACCTTGAATCCTCAATTCACATGTAAGGTGTCAAAATTTGTAAGTAACATACCATTTGGGGGTTATGGACTTGAAAAGACAAAATTAAAATTAGGAGTTATGAAGATGAGAATGTGTGGGTTAAAGACACAAGATTAATGGACATTATTTTTTAAATGAAAATACTGTAAAGTAAATTATTGTGTTATTATTATATGGTGAAATGAAGCGGAAAATGTCCAAAAAAAAAGGAAAAAAAAATGCAAATTGAAGGTCATAGAGAGGTGCCCCATCACCTTGATTATACCTTGCTTTAGTATATATATAGATTGTTTGATCTTCTTTTTATCCCGGCAGAAAAAGTACATCATAAAAATTGATGCACTATGAATGAAAATTGTAAGAAAATAAATTAAAATCTCACATATTTCGTTCTTACTTAGAATCAAAACATGATACTAAAAATTAATTTACTGAATAAAAAGTTTAAAAAATAAATCATACACAATATTTTTGTGCAAAATATTTTTTGTAATGCATGATAAAATATGCCAAGGGCACAACAATTGGAGAATATCATGCCAAAAAAAAAAAGAATACAAAGATATATATATGTGTGTGTGTGTGTGTATGGCAAAATAAGGATATTAATATGCAGGTGAATTAATTGGGCATTATAACCATTGGTAATTACGTATTTAGAAAAAAATGTAAACAAGGACACTATGTGGACTTAAAAAAAGTTTAATTAAGATTTATTATAAAATTATATGGGTTAACTCTTGCAATTGAATATTTAATGTATAATAGCTTTTTAAATTCAATTAAATAGTAAATTATGTAGATAAATAAAGAGAAAAATGTCAAAAAAAATAAAAAGATAATTAGATTTTTTGATTAAAGAGAGGTATCACATCACATTTTTTTTTTGCATAGTTTGAATATGTGTGTGTGTGTGTAGTTTCAGAAAATGATCTTTTCATATTTCATATGTGTAAAAATGAAATCTTATATGTAAAAATGAATAATATTAAAATATTATCTTACCATTAAGTAACTACATAAAATATTAATAGTCAAATTTAAAATCAATATATACGTTAAATGAGGTAAAAAAATTAAAAGGAAGAAAATGCTCAAAAAAATAAGAAAAATGATAAATGAAAATAGAGACTTTAGAAGTATGCCACATTAGGATACGCTCATAACTTTCTCTTTTATATATATATAGATATAGATAGATAGATAGATTGATAGTCATTTTCTTTTTAAATTTTTTTTATTTTACTATTGTTTTGATTCTTCTCATTACTATTTATCCCAAAAAATAATTGCTAAAATATATAGCATAGCCTTATTTACCTTCCCTACGAATTCAATATTATTCATACATAATATTAATTGATTTTAAATAATTTAAAACTTATAAAATCTTAAAAATAAAATTAAAAAAGCAAGAATTACTGTTTATAATACCATTTTTTCCTCCAAATTCTAATGTTTGGAATTCAAAATTAAGAGAATTTTAGAAATTAAGATAAGAAAACAAAATAAAAAAGTAAAACTATTTCTGCAATTTTTAAAAATTAAATTTTATTGTTCACAATTTATTTATGAAATATTTAACTACTTTCACTTATTAGAAAAAAAAAATTGTTCGCTATTTTATTCTCTTGGTTATCTCTATTCTTTTCTAATTTGATAAATATAATATATCAACTTTAAAGTATTAAAACATCATAAATTGAAGAGACAAAGAGTTGAAAATTCTTACTCAAAATTAAAGAACAACAATATTAATAATGAGTATTATTATAAAAAGTTCTTTGCTTCCCATTTATCTCAAGAATCTTCATATTTGTTAGTATGGAGAAAATCTTGATATCTAAAAAAATATGAAGGAAAAAAAGAGAAAAGAAATAATTAAGAAAAAGAAAAAGATGATGAAAAATGAGCATCCAGCAACTCTATATGTGATTGTTATTTACAAGGTAATTAAGTCATAATAATTAAGTAAAAGAAAATTGAGAAATCATGTTATTTAAATAGAGAATGCAAATAGATGGAGGTTTTTTTATAACTCATGAGATATAATTAGATGTAATAAATATAATATTTTTTTTTTATTTTTTAATTATTGAACAATTGATTAATTAATAAAAAGAATGAAAGGAAAAAAAAAGTAGATAAAAAATAAATATTTTTTTAATGCATAAAAAGATGTCACATCACCTCACATGTGCCTAACTTATTATATATATATAAGATTTCAATCGCATTTATTAATATTTTTTTATATATCCATACATACATGTTATAACTAAGGGGCTAATCTTGAAAGATTTAAGCTTACCAAGTAGTTAATAATATGCATTTTCAATGAATGATGCATTAGACCACATGAACAGGTGAAAATAAAACTTTATTTAAAGTAATAGTTAGAGAATAACATATTCAAGCCGATAATAAAGAATTATGAAGTGGTTTACTTTCGATTCCACGATAGTAAGCTTTGAAAATTGCTATTTTTTAATGGAAAAAAAAATCATCAATGTTGAGCATTCCATTATAGCCAAAAAAAGAAGGGACACAATCAGATATCTATGCCTATTTATAAATAACTCGATATTCATAAAAAAAAAATATGTTCTACTTATAAAAGATGGTCATTAACATTGTTGAGATTTGCAAAGGTGGTTAAAGTTGGTTATGCAAGTTAGTTATGGAAGGTGGTTACAATTAGTTACACATATTTAGTTACTAGTTGGTTAGCTTAAGAATGAGGTTAGTTTAGTAATTAGCTAGACACACTAATCACCTATAAAAGGATACTAGATAGGAGAGTTAGTTAGTTAGTTTTCAATTTTCAAAAATCTGTAAAATTTCTCTTCTCTTCAATGGAAACCTTTATACTTCTTCATGGCAGTAATCTGCCCTAACTTGTGCCTCATATACACAACAATGACTGCATTTTAACATGGTATCAAAGCAAGGTGAATCAATGGAAGATTATCAATACAATGTGGCAGCTGAGTTGTGATCTTCGAGCAGTTTGATCAACAACCAGATCCGGTTTTATCTTCTGATCAACATTGAAATTTGTTTTGTAATCTGTTTTCTTCTGCTCATTTCTATTCAGTTTTGATCATCTTCGATTTATTTCTTATTTGTATGTTTCGATCTGGAAGTTCTGCAGTATGGAATCCCTTCCTGTTTTGAGGATAGTTTACAACCTGTTCGATAGCTGTTCTCCTTGATCTGCAGTTTGCATGCTTTTCTCTCTCTCTTTTTTTTTTTGAATTGTTTTGGCTGTTGTTGTGGTTGATCAATTGAGCTGTTTTTTTTCCTGCATTCATACTACTACTTAATTTGATCTGATCATGGAGAATAACATGGATGAAAATCGATCTGAAGTTCATCCAACAGAGACAGTTGGAACATCTGCAGATTTCAATAGTGCCTTCTATGTTCATCCTTCAGAGAATGCTGGCACATCTATAACTCCTACCTCCTTTGATGGATCAGGCTATAGATCATGGAGGAGAAGTGTGTTACGAGCTTTGTCTGTGAAAAACAAACTAGGTTTCATCAATGGTAAGATCATGAAGCCTAGTGCTGATTCTCCATGCTTCACACAATGGGAAAGGTGTGATGACATGGTGACTTGCTGGATCTTAAACTCTCTATCAAAGGACTTAAGTGATAGCTTGCAGTATGTAAATAATGCCAAGGAACTATGGGATGAACTGGAAGAAAGATATGATCAAACAAATGGTGCAAAGTTGTATCAATTGCAGCAGGAGATCAGTGATCATACACAGGGAAATTTGGATATTACAGGATACTACACAACCATTCGAAGGCTTTGGGAAGAACTCAGCACTCTGGATGCTAATATACAGTGTGTCTGTGCATGCACTTGTGGTGGCAAAGCTAAGATGCACAAAGTAGAACAGGATAGGAGGCTTATCCAATTTCTTATGGGGTTAAATGATATCTACACAGTGGTTAGAGGGAACATCCTAATGATGAATCCACTACCAACCATGGCTCAAGCCTTCTCTATCTTAGTGCAAGAAGAAAGGCAAAGGGAACTTAGGCCTCACAACAAAATTCATTTGGAGTCTACCTCTCTAACTGCAAATGCAGGTACTGGTAATGCAGCTAAGAATTCAAATACATTCAGCACCTACAACTATAGAGCACAAGGGGTGAAGCAGAATGCAGGAGACTTCAGGACTAACTATACACAAAGAAGTGGTGGAAAGGGAAGTTACAGAGCTGGAGGCCAACACAAGTCACTCCTATTTTGTGACTACTGCAAGAAGCAAGGTCATACTAAAAACAAATGTTACAGGTTGCATGGATTCCCACAGGACTTCAGATTCACAAGAGGGAGACACACAAGCACAGCAGCAACTGCATCAACCAGTGAACCTGGCAGTAATGAGGAAGCATTAACCAAGGGCTGCATTAAAGACAGTGGCTGTGAACTTGATCTAACCAGAGAACAATATGACAAGCTGCTGAAATATTTAGGTAATATCAATGTGAAGGAAGGCAGTTCTAATTCCAACAACAGCAGTCATGCAGGCAGTCTATTCAATGGACAAGCAGTGGCAAATCTAGCAGGTATAATGGCATGCCATTCTTCTATAACTGAGATTGGTGACTTATCTTGTGCATGTGTAAGTTTGTCTGCTGACTCTTGGATTATAGATTCAGGAGCTACAAATCACATGACTTTCAATAAGGACCTTTTAGTCAAAATCAGAACCTTACCATATCCTTTTCTAGTCACATTACCAAATGGCTACAAAGTGAAAGTGACTGAAGTAGGTGAAGTACATTTGAGTCCAATCTTAACTTTACAAAGAGTATTGTTTGTACCTAGCTTTAAGTTCAACTTGATCTCAGTTCATTGCTTGGCCAACCAACTTAAAGGAATTGTTAGCTTTAATAGCTTTGATTGTCTTGTGCAGGGCCCTTCACTGAAGAGCCCTCTGGCAATTGGTAGAGCAAGGAATGGACTATATTACATCTGTTCAAAATGTCACACTTCTTCAGATTCAGTATCCAGCTATGTGAACTTCACTCACCAAACCTTACCTAGTTGTTGTTCTTTGTTTCCTTCTTTCTCTTCTCCAATGTCTTCTGAGGCTGTTAAAGTTTGCATTCCATCATGTATGTCATCTGTAAGATCCCATGCATCATGTAATAAAACCACTTGTTCTGTGAATGAATCTGTTTCTGCAATCTCTACTGCTAAGACTTTTGAAACACCTTCTCATGATATCACATCTGCTGCAAATAGTGTAGACTACTTATGGCACACAAGACTGGGACATGTGCCCTTTAGTAAAATGAAAGGTATCACTGCTATCCCATTCAACTTTGCTCCCAAACAACCTTTTACATGCACCATTTGCCCCATGGCTAGACAAACCAGACTACCATTCCCTTCCAAGACTGCCTCTCAATCAACCAGATTACTAGACCTACTTCACATTGATCTATGGGGCCCTTACCACACACCAACACATGATAATCATAGATGTTGTAGATGACTATAGCAGATCCACTTGGACTCAACTGCTTAGCTGCAAAAGCAATGCATTATCAGCCATCAAAGGCCTAGTCTTCCTGATGGAAAATCAATTCAGCACAAAGATAAAGTGTATTAGAACTGATAATGGACTGGAATTCCTCAATAAAGAAACCTCTGATTTTCTGAATGACAGAGGCATTCTACATCAAAGAACTTGTCCTTATACACCTCAACAGAATGGTGTAGTAGAGAGGAAACACAAACATCTTCTTGAAACTGCCAGATCCTTATTGTATCACTCCAAGCTTCCAATGCAATATTGGGGTGAATGTATCTTGACTGCCACATATTTGATAAACAGGTTACCCTCAATCTCAACACAAGGCAACACACCATTTGAGAAACTATACCACAAACAGCCTACATATTCCCACCTCAAATCCTTTGGATGTCTTTGTTTTCCTACTAATGTTAAACCTCAGAAAGATAAATTCTCACCAAGAACCACTCCTCATGTATTTGTAGGATATCCTTTCAATACAAAAGGGTACAAGGTCTTAAGCTTGAGTACTAAGAAAGTGCACATTTGCAGGGATGTGTTATTCCATGAACATGTGTTTCCTTTCAGCTTGACATTTCCTATTTCTGATTTCAATTCTGTGTTAAAGAAACTTGATCCTAATTCTACTTCACCATTTCCTAATGACAATGTCTCTAGTAACAGATTAAGTATGGATGAAAATGTTCCTACTTCAGTCACCTCTCATCCTACCACTGATACAGTTAGAAATACAATACCTATACCTGCTGACACATCCTCACCTAATAATGAAACTACTGCTCCTGATTCACACATTAACACCACCTTTTCTAGTTACATTAACCAACCTGTTAGGAGATCTAGTCGACCACACACCATACCTACATACCTAAATGACTACACCTACCAACTTCCCAGTCTCCAATCACCTAACACCTCAGTTATATCTGTTACACATCCAGCCTCTCTTGTATCTTTTACTCCTATTGTTTAGCAGCAAGCACACTCACATGATTATGAACCTTCCTCATATGAGGAGGCTGCCTCACATCCTGAATGGCAGGCAGCCATGGACCTTGAATTTCAGGCCTTGTATGCTAATCACACTTGGGACTTAGTTGTTCTTCCACCTGGAAAGACAACTGTGGGGTGCAAATGGGTATACAAGGTGAAGCATAAGGCAGATGGGACAGTGGAAAGATACAAGGCCAGACTTGTCGTGAAAGGATACACACAACAAGCTGGAATAGACTACACTGAGACTTTTTCACCTGTTGTGAAAATGACCACAGTGAGGCTTCTGATTGGTTTAGCAGTTAAAGAAGGTTGGACTCTATACCAGCTTGATGTGAACAATGCCTTCCTTCATGGAGACTTGCATGAAGAAGTTTATATGGCCTTACCTCAGGGATTGATGGTACAGGATGATAGGGTGGTTTGCAAATTAAAGAAGTCACTTTATGGACTGAAACAGGCCAGTCGACAGTGGTATGAAAAACTGGCCAGATCTTTATCCTCTAGAGGTTATGCTCATTCCTCTGGTGACTACTCCTTATTTTCCAGAAAAGTAGATGGTTTTGTGGTTTTTGTGGCAGTATATGTTGATGACATCATTGTAACAGGGAATGACAAGGCAGAGATTGAGTCTTTAAAATCCTTTTTGCACAATCAGTTTAAGATCAAGGATTTAGGTAAACTGCATTATTTCTTGGGGATGGAAATCACATACCAGAGCAATGGAGTTCTCATCTCACAGAAGAAATTTACTCTTGATCTGATAAAAGATTTTGACTGCCTGAGTTACACTTCAACAGCTTCACCACTTGATCCAACAATCAAGCTGAGGTCTGATGAAGGCTTGATGCTTGAAGATGCTACACACTACAGGAAACTGATTGGCAAACTAAACTTTCTCACACACACAAGACTGGATATAGCCTACAGTGTGCAACACCTTAGCCAATTCCTTCAAGCACCCAGAGATACACATTTGAAAGCAGCCACACATGTACTCAGGTATCTCAAGGGAAGCATGGATCATGGTTTATTCTTGTCCAACAAACCTGGATGCAGCATCACTGCTTACTGTGATTCAGATTGGGCTGCCTGTTTGGACTCAAGGAACTCAGTAAGTGGTTATGTGGTGTTCTTGGGAGACAGCCCTATAAGCTGGAAATCCAAGAAACAAACTACAGTTTCTTTGTCATCAGCAGAGGCAGAGTACAGAGCAATACGAATGGTAGTTGGAGAGTTGGTTTGGATGCACAGATTGCTGGTGGAGCTGATTGGTGCTTCCTCAATGCCTATAAATGTGTTTTGTGATAGTCAGGCTGCCATTCACATCGCAAAGAATTCGGTATTTCATGAGAGAACCAAACACATCGAGATCGATTGTCATTTTGTTCGTGATAAGCTTCAAGAAGGTTTCATTTCACTTCATCATGTTCCTACCAGTGCTCAACTGGCAGATATATTAACCAAAGCCTTGAATGGTCCAAATCACTCAAATCTCCTTAGCAAGTTGTCATCGCCTTCAACTTGAGGGGGGGTGTTGAGATTTGCAAAGGTGGTTAAAGTTGGTTATGCAAGTTAGTTATGGAAGGTGGTTACAATTAGTTACACATATTTAGTTACTAGTTGGTTAGCTTAAGAATGAGGTTAGTTTAGTAATTAGCTAGACACACTAATCACCTATAAAAGGATACTAGATAGGAGAGTTAGTTAGTTTTCAATTTTCAAAAATCTGTAAAATTTCTCTTCTCTTCAATGGAAACCTTTATACTTCTTCATGGCAGTAATCTGCCCTAACTTGTGCCTCATATACACAACAATGACTGCATTTTAACAAACATAACTATTATGTATCTCCTTAGACACACCAAGATTGCGTATGGATACTTTTGGCATTAGTTGTTTAACTTGTAAGTCCAATATGATGTTTGTGATTTTGTTGCTGGTATCACATTTTTAGTGTGTGCGATTATGTAATTCTAACACAAAAACTAAATAAATTAATATTTGAAATATTTATGCATATATATTATATTGTTTCATAATCTTGTTAATATGTTTTATAAACTATCGAGGTCATATATGTTCTAATATGATATTCTACAACTGCGGCTATATAATTTTAAAATTTAAAATTCCTACATAGAAAATTTATTTTTCTAAGAAAAATATACTAGATGCAATGAACAAAAAATACATAATTTTTTTAAAAAAAATACGTATTGGATTGATAATAGTATCATATCATTTGACATTATTTGCAGCTCATTAATGGAGTGACTTGTTCTTCATTTCCATCAGCAAAGATTATCAATTTACTTTTTTTGCATAGAGCTTCGAGGACAAATAGGTTCAAGTACAATAACACGTGTGCGAATATTTGTGTCATATTTTACAATTTAAAGACAAATAACTTGAATAATTGAGAAAATAATATTGTCACCACATTTTCCACTTCGATAAAATAGGGCATTCGTTTTTGAGCATCAACACAAATATAATAACCCGTTTGGCCAAATTTCTCAGATCAGTTTATTTTGAGAAGTTATTTTTTCAAAAGTGCTTATCAAAAAAGTACTTTCGATGAGAAGTAGTTTGTGTTTGGCCAATAAATTTAAAAAGCACTTTTGAGTAGCAATTCGTGTTTGGTCAAACTTTTGAAAACTGCTTCTAAGTGTATTTTTTAGAAAAGTATTTTTCAAATAAGTGTTTTTGGGAAGAAGCTACTTTTTTAGCTTTTGAAAAACAGCTTTTGCTACTCTTTAAAAGCACTTATTTTCTTCCAGAAGCTTGGTCAAACACCTTATTTTTTAAAAATAAACACTTTTCAGAAAAAATAAGCACTTCTGGCCTCCAAGAAGCTTGGCCAAACAGGATATAAATCTAATATTAATAGCCCGTTTGGCCAAATTTCTCAAATCAGCTTATTTTGAGAAGTGCTTTTTTCAAAAGTGTTTATCATAAAAGTACTTTCGATGAGAAGTAGTTTGTGTTTGGCTAATAAATTTAAAAAATACTTTTGAGTAGCAATTAGTGTTTGACCAAACTTTTGAAAACTGCTTCTAAGTGTATTTTTCAGAAAAGTGCTTTTCAAATAAATGCTTTTGGGAAGAAGCTGTTTTTTTTAGCTTTTGAAAAACAGTTTTTGCTACTCTCTAAAAACACTTATTTTCTCACAGAAGCTTGGCTAAACACCTCATTTTTTTAAAATAAACACTTTTTGAAAAAAAAAATAAGCACTTCTGACCTCCCAGAAGTTTGGCCAAGGCTACAAGTGCCTATTAACTGACTCATCTACATTACATTATAGGTAGTTGTTTCACTATAGAAAGAACTTAACAAAAGGCATAAATGCGCATATGATGATGGATTATATTTTTTTATAATCACGTTGCGAATGTTGTTGCCTATTGCTGACAATTCATACCGTTATCAACCACGTCAGATGATTTCTTATTCATATATCTTCAATCTAACTTAAACATACAAAATTAAATGTGTTATTATATTTGTGAGAGAAGAATATACTGTTTTAAATAAAAGTAATGCGATCAAATTGTAACTCTTTGAAATGTTTATTTTAGTAATGTATTATTTATTAAGTGAAGAAGTTAGGATATTGTGAATATTAGTAATCATCATGATTCTATAGTTGTTGCCGTGAAAGAGATCAAAGTCATTTCGTTTTATTTGTTTTTTGAAAGTCAATGTATTTTTTTTTTTTTGCTTGTAAGAGTAAGTTTGGAATATTCTTCAGACGACAACGATTAATCTTTAAAAAAAAAATTTCTTCATAAAATAGGATCCTTTTTATTGTTTATTCATGCAAAAGATGAAAGTTTTTTCAATTGGTTCATCTTTTAAAGGCGAAGCAAATAATCAATTTTAGTACGAATGGTTGGTGTTTGTATAATTCGATTAACTTCTCTGTTTAATATGAAGCTTGTGATACTTGTTCTCTAATACAATAAGATACCCTTAGTGTGTACAACTTTATAATTTTTGAATTTTTAATTACAACACGAAAATTGAATGGATCAGTATTTTCCAAATAACAATAGGTAACTTATTTAACTTCTCATGTAGCTTCAGCCATGGGAGAGACCAAAAATGTTGCAATTGTTTCATCAAATAAAAATGCGGCATCTTGTGAGTTTTGCCCATAAGAGTATGTTTGCAACGTTTATACATATTATTTTCTTTAATAATCTTGTTTATATATTGCATAGATGCTCAAGGTTATAAGTGGTAATACCATAACACATTCAATAATGTAAGCGAATATATAATTTAATTAATTTAAGCAAGTATTATCTCTTAGAAAGTTGTCAGGTTTACAAATATATTTATTTATAATTCAAGAAGTAATTAGAATATTATGAAAATTAGTAAATCGTCATGGTTATGTAGCTGTAGTCATGGGAGTTGAAAAAATCATTTTTTTTTTTTGAGAAAGACGGTTTAGGTTGTTATTTTTGCTTGTAAGAATATATTTGAATAGTTCCTATATTTCTTTCTTTTAACATATCTTTGTTTATATACTACAAAGATATGTATATAGCATGGTAATGTTAGAAAAGTTAAATCTAAATTTCCGTATCAAAAAGACGATTTGATTCCCATTGAATTTTCTACGGAAAATGAGTTTTATAAAAATTGTGTTGATTCTCGTCAAAGAAAGATATTAATTGAGGCTGTTCAAAATGCATAAGTTCGTTTTACCATACTGATCAGTGAATCAATAAGATTCCATTTCGATATAATTTTTGCATTCACAACTTTAGTAGTTTCCATCACTTTCTGATTTAATGAATAAATCTAAATTCAATAATGAAGCTCAAAATGAAATTGGTTATACATACTGGAATGTCCTCTCTCATTCCCTTCTGATGCTAAACTCTCATTCCCTTCTAATACTAAACCACAAAGTAATACCCATTAATATATTAGAATAACAAATTAGCACACTAACTAATGATTATTTTATCAATAACAGATTTAAAATTATTCAGAAAATTGCACCTTTTAGTCTTTCACAAAAAAACGCACGCACATGCACATACACAAACAACATTAAACACAAATGTGTACCTCTCTTTAAAGGAAATTGACATCAAACTGACCCAACGACGTTTTGACTGAGTGATTCCAGTGGCTTCAAAAATCTTTCAAACTCCATGACAGACAACATGCTCGAGAACATATAAAGCAGAAAATACAAAATTTGAAATTTAATAAGACAAAAATTTCAATGAGAACCAAATCCAGGATTCCATCTACCTTTCAAGAACAAACTACAAAGAAACTGTAGCTACACTGTTCACTCTTCAAAAAGTTTTAGCTGTTGACTAAGGTTGTATGAATATCTATTAAATTAGGAAAACCATCCTAGTAAAGAAATTTAACTGCAGATAGTGAAAACTATGCCTCTTTGGCTTCTCATCTTAGTAATAATTAAGATGACAATATCAACCATTGGAAGAAGCCAAAGAGGCGCAATTATTTTCCAGCAAAAAGACGTTTTATGATAACTGAAATTGTAAGTACTAAGTGGAAGAGAAGTTGTGACTCTTGGCATTTTTGTTTTATTTATTCAAAGCTCTTAATAAGAGGGTAAAAAGGCAAAATTCCAAGAAAATAGATAAATAGCAATACTAATTTTTGAGACATGCCACATAGGAGGGCTTATATCTCTTCTTTATATATATGTTGCTTATAAAATTTATAGGAATAGGAGTCCTAAATTGGATGGAAAGTAATTGAAAGACTCTTTTTGTTGGTTTAAATAATCAAAATTCTATTATATGGTACTGTAATAATAGTATGTTCATAATTGATTTTAACATAGTAAAAATATCGGTTCACGCAGATTTTGCACTTTTTTAAATTTATTTATAAGTTTTAATTATAAATAAAATAATTAAATGTTTTTTTTGTCCAATATGAGACACTTGAAATATTATATAATTAAATAATAATTTAAAATAATAATTATGTAAAATTAATAAATAAAATTTTTATTTATTGTAAAAAATTTTATTGAAGAGCAAAAAGTTGACCAACATTTGTATGGACGTTAACGCTTTTAATATAGTATATATATAGACAGATTAATTAATATTCGGGCCAGTTTAAGTAATTATTTTGTTTTAATGGGCATTTTCGGTAATTCCCCAAATATGTTTACAAAAAAGTTGAAGCCCATTTGAACTGCAGGGCCCAGGTATAACCCAAATTCTTTAAAAGCAGGTTGGATGAAAATGGAACCGAAATTGGAACTCTTTCTTGGGAAAAACTCACTTCTCATCTGACCAAAATGGATGCTCTCGACTCTGTTTTCGACCCCCTTAGAGATTTCGCCAAAGACAGCGTTAGGCTTGTTAAGAGGTGCCACAAGCCCGATCGCAAAGGTACTACTTTCACTTCTCTTGTGATATGTGTATTCAGTCCATCGATTTGTATATGTGCGTGCATGATCTTTAATTTGATCGAATGTCTTTGTGCAGAATTCACCAAAGTTGCCACTCGTACTGCAATCGGTTTCGTGGTAATGGGATTTGTAGGATTTTTTGTCAAGTTGATCTTCATTCCTATTAACAACATCATCGTTGGCGCTTCTTAACCGGTAATTCCTACATTTATGTGGATCTTCAGATATATCTCTTGAATTTCACTTAGATCTGGTTGACCAGTTTCAGATTTTGATGTTAAATTATTATCTAAGTATATGATAACACTGACATGGTCTTCTTCTTACCGTATTTTGTTTATGCATATTCACAGATTAATTGGTATCAAATAGGTTTTTATATTTTGAAAGGAAAATGATCCAATTGCTGATAAGAGCTGAGTTAATCTGTACTTGTTTAGGATGATATTGACTCTTAACGGAGGTGAACCCATGATTAGGAGTTAGCTTTACAAGTGAAAATAGGTGTTTATACACAACAGAAGGATATTTATTGGTTATGAAGAACAAGGGAAGTTTCCTTTATGCATATTTCCAGTTGAATTTTGATGTTAAAACATATTTTTATACTGTGGGATTTCGTCATTAATACACAAACAGTTGGTGTTCAAGGGTTGTGCGAAAATCTGGTGCTATGTAAATATGTGAAATTTGACTATTGTGTGGTGTGGTACATAGTTTTCATTGTTCCATTTTGACCAAGTGAAGCATTTTTTGTGTGTGCGAGTTGGCAGCTTAACCTTCATTTAAGTAGTGTCATGAGCTTTGTTAGATGTTCTTTTCATTATTTAGCTGATGCTAGAAGTGCCATTTCATTAGACTTGGGACAGAAGAATATGAAGATATAAAAGACATGATCTTTGTGGAAGTTTTAATCTGCATTTGGTTTATTAGTTCCTTTTATGAAAAGGTCTCTTTGTCTACTTAAACAAAAGAACGAAGGCCCAAGGGCTTTTATCCATCAGACATATGAAAGCGGATGACTTCATGACACCACTCTAATGATAGGAAAAATCCTTAATATCACAAAAGAAAGGTCTTTTTCTTAAAAAGTTCAGTAATAGGAAAAAGAAAACAGCCTATCAGGAATGGCCTACTCCTTATCAGTGTTTTGGGGAGTGTGAAGCCAAAGAAAACGACAAGGTCCTGTTTCACGCTTTAAGTGAAGTGCTCGCTTCATTCAATGAAGCGCACTTTAAAAGAAAAAAGAACAAAACGAATAGAGACAATATAAATAAGCATAAGTTCATATTAAATACTAAAAAGTAGATATTACAAAATCCTCCAAGACCATAGGACAAACAAAATCAAAGCCTTTTCAAACCCTTAAATCTTTAAAAAAACAAAAGCGGCGCTTCCCTCGCTTCGAGTCGTATTGCGCTTCAGCGCTTCAGACCTTCAAACTTTTTCAGTGCCATTGCTTCAGGTCTCTGCAGTGATAAACCTCCGCTTTGCACCACTTCACCACTTAAAGCGACTAAGAGGTCGCTTCTCTAAACACTGCTCCTTACTCAAGCAAAGTTGCATGCAACTGCATAGAGGAAGTTAAGCCAATCCCTTTTTTGTTACCTAAAATTGATCCCATGCTTTTCTTTGGATTGTCGTAAGTATGATAAACTTTGTTGGTATTGTTAAATAAACAAACTTCATCCTTTTTCTTTATGATCCCACTCCATACTGACCTCAACCCTCAAAAGAATTTCATTAAGTAGAGAACTCCTTGACCTCTTCTTTTTTCCTTCCCTACACTCCCCAAAACCACCAATCTGTATTGATTTGTTACAATTGATATGTGGAAGGGTGCTAACAGAAACGGAAGATATCCTCAAGTTATGAATCTGTCCAACCTCCATTCATCATTTGATTGAATAAAGAAGAGGAAAAAATTGAAAATGTTCAAGGAGTAGTACGAAAGAAACAAAATATGCAAATGTTTTTTTTTGATGATGGTGTTGGCAGGTCCAAGTTGTGCGTACCTTGATTAGTTACTAACCCAGATGTTTGGTAACTCTGTCCACCTAATGCCTTGCGCAAGAAGAAATCACCCGTCGTTTATTGTCTTTGTCTTGATTTGAATCTTAGTATCTCGTAGTCCATTCTAGATTCATCGAATTGCTAGGCCACAACCCTTGTGTGTGCAAAAAATTGAACTATGCAAAATTAATAGCATAGTGTCTTGGCAACATATCATCAAACTTGCTTACAGGATAAGGATCCTGTTGTGTTTGGATGCTTTGCTCCATAGATTGCAAAATGCCTTTCCAACTCCATTGCAGTGAAATATCTGGATGTTTTAATCCTGCTTTTCTTCAGAATGTATAATATGGTGCTTTGCAACAAGAAAACTGAAACTGTTTTGTGAAAACTGCAGGCCATGAAGGAGAAAACTAAATGGAGATATAGAAGGAAGCAACGCATGACAGTCCCCCCAATTTAGTTTAATTTTGTAACCTCTAGCTGTTGGATATCTCTGACATCTTATTCTGAACCCTAGTTTGTCTGAGGTCGAAGCACTTATTTCTCAATTTCACTTTTCTGGTGTATTTGCTACAGAGAGAAATATTTTTCTATGAAAAATGTATTCATGAAAGATGTTCTACTATGAAAAAATCATTAAGAATGAAGAATGAGGGATTGTTTTGGCGTATAATGTGGCCTGTGTTATAACACTTTGTCAATCCATTGGATTTTGAGTCTGATGTGAAGCTTTGTTCCATTACATCTTATTCAGAGTCTGATGTCAATTTGTTTCGTAGTTTCTGATTGTGTCTCAAAATGCTGCTAGAAAGGATTCAACTAATATAATCGGTTGAATTTACTCGCTCTTTGCGAATTGCAGAGTAAATTCCCCTTCTCCTAAACCCTTTCCTTATCTTGCTCTTCTTTCTTTTTACCTAGTGGTTCCTCTAGATGGTCTTTAACCTCCCTTTGTATCAAGTGGTAATTTCTACTCTGAAAATGGGGAAATGATTTCTAAGTATTGCGTACTGGGTTCGAACCTAACCTTCAAAGTATGAAACTTCTTTTTCCGGAGAAGAAGCAATGACGGTATCTGGGGAATAAGCATCGGCTAACTCTGTGCCAGCACGCGGTAATACAGAGGATGCAAGCGTTATCCTGAATGATTGGGCGTAAAGCGTCTGTAGAGTGACTTTTTAAGTCTGCCGTCAAATCTCAGGGCTCAACCCTGGTCAGGTGGTGGAAACTACCAAGCTGGAGTACGGTAGGGGTAAAGGGAATTTTCGATGGAGCGGTGAAATGCATAGAGATCAGAAAGGACACCAACGGCGAAAGCACTCTGTTGGGCCGACACTGACACTGAGAGATGAAAGCTAGGGGAGCGAATGGGATTACATACCCCATCCTAGCCGTAAATGATGGATACTAGGCGCTGTGCTTATCGACCCATGCAGTGTTGTAGCTAACGCGAAAGTGTTATAACACTTTAACAAAATTCATCATTTTCATTGCAAATTGTCTTGAAACTATTTAGAATCCATTTAGATGGTCCATGACAATAATAATATATTCAGTCTAATATTACAAGTTGGGTCTATGGAGGAGGGTAGAGTATAGAGAGGTTATTTTTGACAGACCCTTGACTCACAAGTGGGCTTTATGGAGGGTAAAATCCTTATGTTGGGATGGTGAGAGATTATTGTCCATTGATCTTTGACTCAAAGAAAAACAAAATAAAGTAGTCTAGAACAAGAAATAGTTAGTAAAGGAGCCATGGCAAAATACTATATGAAGTATGATAAAGCAATTTTTTTTTTCTAAAAACAATAGTTACCACAAAATAATGTGATAATCTAAGTAAAAAAAAGACAGAAATCGAAATACAAGAAAATACAAGAATAATATTAGAAATTCTAATATAGAAGAATGAGCGTGACAACATTCACCTATCTGCTAATTTACTTTCTAATTTGCATCCTTCGTAACCTTCTATTTAACATCATGTTCTCGGTGAGTAAATATCATATATGCACCGTGCACGTATGATTTGTTGATCAGTTTGCAAGGAAATTTAAAAGAGAAAAAATAAAATTCTGTCCTTGAATAATTTAAAATTATTTTGTGCCATTCCTTCTTTGCAAAATTATACATGTTAGTCCTAGTTAGTTGGAAAAAACTTATCCACATCGGATATATACACCCAATTAATAAAAAAATGATGTGTCCTTTATTTAACTATAATTATTCATATTTAGCTATAGTTAACAACTATGTGTCTAAAATAAAACTCATAATAAATATTAATTTATTTTTTATGATTAATTTAACTATGTTGGGTGCACCCAATGTGGGTAAGTTTTTACCGTACATTTGGTTTTCGTTTCTCAGGTGCATGACCCCCTTTTAGAAGGATAGGTCAAATTCAAAACCATTTTTCTACGCATCATTTTGGGGAACATGTAAATAGACGTAAAGTCAATTAACAGAAAGAGTTCAAATTTTTGTATTTTTAATTTTACTGAGAAAGTTTTTTCTTAATAAAAGACATTATTTACAAATTTAGTACTATCAAAGAGGTAATAACTCTTAACGCATTTCTATCGTTAGTTTTTTCGTAGAGAGACTCAATTTTACATGATACGGGTTAAATTAATTTAACAGTATTCTCAAAGATTAACACTTGGGGACTCAAATCGAGAAATATGAAATCATATTATCATGTATTTCATAAACCTAAAGTCAGAGCGGCTAGCATATTTAAATTGAGACGAAAACTTGCGATTCTTTTTCCCTTTATTAAGAACAAACATTGTGAATCTGGAATACTTAACACTACAATTTACCTGCATAAAAACTTCCTCACATGTGGTTCTGTTAGTTCAAGAAAAAAGTCGGTCTGAATAAAAATAAAATTATGATAAAAAATTTAACAAGTTAATCAACACGAAATAATTGTTACGTCAAAATAAGCTAAAAATAATAAGTTGGACAATCCTACCTTATTGCTTTTAAAAGTTCTTAGCTTTCAAGCTACTCTGAATTTTATCAAATACTTCAAAAAACTGAAAATTAAGCCCATCTAGATAATCTCATTATACCAAGAGCATTTGTATATAGTTTAACCAAATACCACGGAGGTGAAATGGGGTGGGGAATGGATTCAAGGGTGCAGGGGGCTGAAATGTCAAGGGTGTGGTTTAAGAGAAGACAATAAACTTGAAATGTAAGTTTTGAAACTTATTTTTCTTAATAATATTTTGACTAACCAAATATAAGAAAATTAAAAAATATTCTCCTCCATATTAAACACAAAAAAGAAAACTGTACAAGGCATTGCTGCCGCTAGGTTTACAAATCTTTTCTTTCTTTTTTGTGGTGTCTTGACTATCTTGCTGGTATCTCAACTATTTCATTATGTATTTGCTATCTTCCTTGAGTACAAAAATTGAATAACTCTATCTACAAAGACTTAAAGAGGATTAAAAACGAATTACCTAATATTTTCTGTATATGCTGAAATTTGAACCCTAGTTTAGATGGACACTCAAAAATTTGGCGGATGACCACTGGAACAAATTCTTTGAGTGCCCATCTAAACTTACTCAATGACTACTAGGCAAAATTCTTGAGTGCCCATCTAAACTTACTAATCATCCCATAGCCAAATAAGTCTTGGTGGATCCATCATACCACTATAGCACGGAGCATTAGACAAAACACTGGGTAAAAAGAGGATTGATTAAAGTAACATAACACATCTGTTGCGCAAGAAGTAAGGTCAAGTTTATCATAACACTGGAAACCAGAACTCCATAAGCATTCCGATAAACTACACAGTTTTATACAGATAAAATGACTAAAAGATTCAAGTCATTACAGTTAAGCTAGTATCCATGGCCGGTAGCAATAAGGTGCATCCACATTTGAGAGAACCTGTAGCATTAGTAACTAATAGCTTCTCAAACATGGTCTTTTAACTGCAGCAAGATCAAATAGAAAATTATTACAAACAATTAATAATTGAACCATATAAATGAGAAATCAGTGTCTTGTATCCTCAAACAGAAACACATTAAGAAACTACAACAAACAAATATTAAATAGATAAATTAGCTGCTTAGCCTCGCAAGTAAGAAAAACAATTTAGAGACTACATATATTTAACTTTAGCAATCATAGGTCATCTAAGAACAAAGATGCCAACATCATACCAAACAAATCAAGACATGCCAAAAATGAGTGAAATAACATGAATACAAGCGGATTAATGAATACAAATAGCTCATTAATTATGAAACTGTCTAAACCAAAAAAGATAAGAGAGATGGAATAAATAGGGCAATGGATAGAGGTTGTTACAATAATAAGTTCAGTAACAAAGAAAGAAAACACAAGGGTGGTAGCAAAGTCACCATGAACTAGCGACTATAAACAAGCAATATCAGATTTTCACATGCATTTTCTCTACCAAATAACAAAATGCCATACATGAATTTACAGAGCAACGAGAGCAAGCATGGCACATGATACCTCATCAGAAAATTAACACCAACCAGCCAAGTTTGCAAATCTTAGAATCACATTCGAGCTCCAAATGTGATGTTTGCTGAGATATTTGGCAACCTAAACTGCTTTTGCGTTTATGCTGCTCCCACGTGATTTTTGGCATTTGCAACTCAACATACTTTTCCTAAATTATCATTTCTAAGCATGATGATGTCAGAGCTAACATTTATCAGGTTACTAGATTAACATTTATAATCTCCGATTGAGTAATCTACAGGGATACATTTAACATAATAAATAATGCAAATAAGTTAGTTGAGAAAGCACCTAAATAATTGTGTTTATTGGGATCTCATTTACCAAAATCTATCAACAAAAGAGACAGATTTATCAGACTACTTACTACATGTTTCAAACTAGCACTAAATCTTTAAATCAGCTCTACATTATTAAGTAAGAAAATGAGTTATACTTCCACAAATCTTTGATATTCTTCAACTATCTAGGAAAAACACTTTTTAGGTCAACATCACAAAACCCTCCTATATTATAGTCCTTGAACTCCGAATCCCAAGTCAAGTAAATGCTATTTCTTTGATCATATAATTACATAAAAGTGAAAGATTGACCAATCATGGAAAACAGATGAAAGCATTTTACTTTTACTAATATTATAAATCAGATACTCATCAATATAGAAGAATAGAAAAAAACAGCAAAAACATTGGAACCCTTAATCTCTCTTCAGAATAGGTTTCTCAAAACTGGACCAAAATGTAACAATAACAACAATTACGCAAGAAGAGCATGCACATAAGACCAAAAATGTAGTAGTTATAATATCGTTTCCGAAGAAGAAAATTTGCTATAGCATATGGAAATATTTAATATCCTCCCTAATTGCCGAACAAAGAAAATCATCAGATTCATGCATGAACCTGTGCCTTGGACAACATTTTGAAATTCTGTAGCCCATATCATGAAGGCTTCTTTTGAGAATAAAGTCAGCAGAATTACATTATAAACTGCCCAAGCTGAATGGAAAGCATAAAAAGTAACTTGTGTCAGCTTCTGAATAGTCCAATCCTATATTCCTATCCATCTCTAAAAAGTACCAACACTGCAAGCGAGATAAATACATCTCTGTTGAAGGATGGTTCCTGGTAAACACAACAGAGAGTTCCCACCATGATTCTTTAAGATATTTTAGCACATAATTTTAAATCTGAATTTATAGTTTTACACCTTATAATGACATGTCCAATTTCCATCTAGCAGACACAACTCACTGGTAATTTACCTTAAATTCAGTCCCAAATTTGTTTGCATCAGGGGATATTGTTCTCCTTGAAACACTAATCAGAAAACCATGTTCTAGACACATTCAATAAATACAGCAATAGCTCTTCTACTGTCAGTCTTTCAAAAAGAAAACCAAATTTTGACATGGTTTCCGCTGGATGATCCGCTAGTTGCTAGACCAATGAAATGTAAAAAGCAAACTTTCTGTGACTAACATGCAAGGAATTCAAACGGAAGGTAGTCATGTGAGGTATGGCAACAATGCACTGCTATTAATTACTCCGATTCAATTTGTTTGTCTGGTTTTGACTTGGCACGGAGTTTAAGAAAGTAAAAGAAGACTTTTGAATCTTGTGGTCTTAAATTAAAGATATGTACCAAAATGTCTTTTAACCTTGTGGTCTTAAACACGCCATGTGAAAAGTTAGAATTAAAGAATTGCGAAAAAAAGAAAAGAGACATTCTCTTTTAAACGACACTAAAAAGACAAACAGATTGAAACTGAGAGAGTATTTAATTAAGAGGGAATGCTATACTGGTACTTGGTCCACAGGTTATAGGAAGTTGAGATTCAACTTTGATTAAACATAATGCACATTAAGTCTTTCTTTTTATTTTGGATAAAGTAAAGTTTCATACTGTGTATTGTTCATCATCTTTTACAACGATAATAAGTACTGGACATAATCCCACCTTTTCCATTTCCTTCTAATTTTCTTCCCCTTCCTCATCATTCAAATAGATTAACCCTAAAGAGTAAAGGGATCAAAGAGGAAAAAAAATAAATAAGGATTTCAAGAATTTAATCTACCTGACTATGAGAATTAAACACTGAAGTTGAGCAAGTGTTTGAAGTAACTATGATCATCCATTAACCATATGTAATTTAAGTTGAGCAAGACAAATATAAACTATGATCATCCATTAACCATATGTAATTTAAGTTGAGCAAGTGTTTGAAGTAACTCTTGTTAACTTTTCAAATTAAAACAAAGAAAAAAAAAGTATGGATGCTGTAGAGGTAGATTGAAGAAGACTTGGGGAGAGATCAGTAGAGATGACATGACACATCTTCAATTCACCGAGGACATGACCCTTGATAGGAAAGCATGGTCAGTAGGTAGCTGAGTAGTTTCTCTTTTTCTTGTGGCAGAGCATGATTCTAGCTCAGAGCACCTTGTCGGCTCCCTCTTCTACTTATCAATATCAGTATTATTATTATTCTATTACGATTTTATTCTTCACATTGTATTCTTGGTGTTTTTTTTACTTAGGTTATCTTTACTATTTTGTTGTCAATACTTTTCTTTTCTATAGTATTTTTACTATAGCTTTTACTTTTGCATTCGTCAAATCTATTCTAGAAAATACTTTTCTTGAGCCGAGGATCTACCGGAAACAACCTCTGGTTTGTGCATAACCCACTCTCCCCAGAACCCACTTGTGGGATCACATTGAGTAGTACGTTGTTAAAAAATAAGTTTGGAACATCCAACCACATACAATTCTAATCTAAAATTCGTCTCACTGATATACTTTTTAATTGGCTTATCCGGAGTTTTTGGACCTGACAATAAAATGAACCAAACAATGGATGAGTCATGAGTTATAAATCACTGCCTAAACTGTCTCGCTGAGCAAAAATCAGCTGTTGGAGTAACATGTAAAGTACTATAAAAAATTGATCACCAGAAAGAAATTCACTACAGAATTTTCATCTCCACATTAGTATATTAATAAGGTAAGATGATTTGTTCTCTGAAGCTAAAAATGTCAAATATAACTTCCACTCACGCCCTAAAAAATGAATCATAAGACAGTGAATGTCTTTTTGCACTAGCTTCATTGAGAAGCCAAAGTGAGAAAACTCCTACTGACGCGGTCTTTGGAAATACATAGAGATGAGATTCTACCATGAAGAGACAGTCGTTAGCGCTCTAACTGCTCATGCAAAGCACCAAATATCTGGTACCATAGCTGTCTTGTTTCTCTTTCTTGGCATTCAGGAAAACAACCAAAAAGGAGAAAAGAAATGGTTATAACTAACCAAATCAAACTGTCCTAGTTCTTCGGACTTGCGTTGGATTACTTTCCTATAAGACATACTCTAAGCTAAGGGGGTAAGTAACAAATTTAACCCCACTTTACCTACCGGCCACGTGTTCAATATGCGTTAGCATAACCAATAATTACTTGATAAAGGAAAGACAAGAATTGTACCTTGACATGCATGTAAACTACATAAAAGGCATGCATATACAATCATTCCATTGGTAAGGAAATTGAAAACTTATGCTTTGGCTTCATCCTAGCATCAACACCTATGACAGTTACCACTGCAAAAAAATCTTGTACTTTCCAATTAAGAGAATCAATCATGAACTCCTTTATAGTAAAGAGGATCAGACAAATGTTTGAAAGCATTTCAGTTTGTTGCTCTAAATTTGCATACCCGCAAGGTCCAGATTCGCCAAATCATTTACTGGATGCAAAATATGAAGCAAAATTGATTGATGAAAGTCTATAGTGTAACTTCTATCTCCAAGTTGCAACATCAATGATGTTGCAGAAGAGATTTGTTCTTTATTAAGTAAAGAGAGAATGCGCGAAATCATTCAAATACTTTACTTGAATTTGGTAAAGATTGCCCTAGATGGGCTCAACATGCAAGAAGGAAAACATATAAAAACCAAACTTATATATAGCTACAATCTGATAGATTAAAATTGAAACAAAGATTAAAAAGAAAGAAACTGCAGCTTTAACAGGAAATACTAACACCCCGCACCTCAACTCCTCAGAAAGTTACCACCTTTCAGAAAAATGGAAGAAAGCAATTCCAATGACAAAGTTATTTTGTATAACCCTAGCTTATCCAGATCTGAAGGAAATGACAAAGTTACCTTTGACCATCAAGGTTACCCTGTCCACTGTTGCCTCCACTAGCATAAGAATTATCATCAGCAGCCTGCCACACGGACTGCCACGCCTGCGACGGTGGTGGCGGAGGCTGGACGTACATTGAGGGATCAATCCCAGGCATAGCAGGCCTTCCCATCATCACCCCAGGTGGAGCAGGCTGGCCCATTGGTGGATAATAGTACGGAACACCACTTGCTGTGGAGCCGACCAAGCCGGGCCCAAGGCCAGCACCCTCTTCCTTGATCTCATCCCTAGGAACAATGTCAACAAGGAAATCGAAAATGTCAGTCCGCGTAATCGCGGCGGCGATGTCATTCTTCTGCAGAGTCCGGCGCTTGTTTTCCTCGGCGTGAAGCCAGGAGCGAATGGTGAGTTCCAGAATGAAAAGCTCACACGCCTTAGCAAACAAAATGGGCGCTTCAGCGGAGATCATGCGGACATCCTCGTCAGCTTTCATGATCTTCTTGATGCGGGCAAGAGGAAGTTGGTGGTTCTTGAAATCGCTAACCTGTTCGATTTCCTGGCGCTGGTAGTTCCAAAACATCTGCAACTGCTGCTGCTGTTGCTGAAGGAGATGGTGGTAGGGTGGCTGCGTCGGGTACCCAGCGGACTGAGCCGCTGCAGCCGCCGCCGCTGCATTCGCTGCCGATTGCTGAGGGCTGTTTTCCATGGCGTTTGGGCCGAAGGGGCGGATTTTTTCTATATTAACAGAGGCAGAGAAAATGTAAGAAGCCTAATGTAGCTTTGCTTTCTCTCTCTCTCTCTCTCTCTCTCTCTCTATATATATATATATATATATATATATATATATATATACACACACAGAGAAAAAAGAAAACTAATTACAGATTTTCTTAATCTAATGAAAGTATAAGCCTTGATGCTCGAGGTACAATTATGTATTGCAAAATGAGGGAAAAAGGGAATGGGGGGCCCATAATCTTTACTTAATTAAAATGAAAATCATACTAATAATGGAGAGTGCGTATGGATAATAAAAATATAGTCACTATTCCTATCTACATTGTTTTAAGTATTATATTAGTGGAGAAAGAGGGGAGCGGGGTCCACATTAGAAGGGAACTCATGTCCATTGGCTTATCCTTTTAGTCTTCATTGTTGGTTGATCGAAGAGGCCTTACGCCATGCCACATGGAGTTTCATCTATATGCCACGTGGACTCATCTAAGCTAAAATGGGCCCCACTATCTTTTTAAAAAAAAAATAAATTATCAAATGAAAGTTAGATATTAACGAACGTTTTGTTAAAAATTGAGGCCTTAAATAAATCGACATCCCTTAAACTTACGACTTAATATCCTTTACACATTTAAATTGCATTTTATTTTAATTAAATATTTAAATATATGATAAATTATTTTTTTTAAATATTTTTGATTGATGAAATTTTGAATTTTTTTTTTGTATCTTCTCAAATGTTCATTAGGTTAATAAGTTAATCATTTAAAATACATCATCTCATTTAATTACACGAATTAGTCTCAATAAGTCATAAAGTCTTATGCTTGTTTCAATTACTAATGATATTTATAATCAACATATTTTATATGATTAACTTATTTACATAATTACTTAAGAAAACATGTAAAAAAAAAATTCCCAAAATTTAAAATCAAAAGTATTTTAAGAGATGCTCAAATAATAATTATAAGTTATTTCATACATTGTCTTAATTTTTTCACATAATATCAAATTGATATTTGATAGTATATATACATGAGTATGTTCAATCATATTGTGGTGGCCACTTTAATTTCTTGCAATGTAGTTTTTTAATTTCTAACTTTTTAACTTAATTGTGTGTTGTCATGACAGTTAATTAAGCAAATGAAAACAAATTTATTCTTTGTTAAATCTTTTTCTGAATCTGGAAATTAAAGTTGTTAAAATGGAAACAGGTTGTAAGGACCCCTGGCTGGAGTCTTCCTTTCGAATGTTAATACGTTTAAGATTAAGTTAATATTTCTTATTATTCAAAAAATTAGAGTCCTTTTATTGGATTAAGATATGATGTTCAATTTGTGCGCTTAATTTTCTTGCTCTAATTCAAATAAAAATGTAAAAAGGGTGATAAAGAAATGTCTTTGGGCTTTATTTTCATGCTATGCTCCAATTTGTAAGGACCGTGGAAGGAAAATTGGCGTGGTATGTTAATTTATTCCGCGAATTGATATAAAATAGTTTATTTTTAATTAGTTGACACATAGTAATTTTTTTATATTTATTGGGCTAGTGACAGTAACATTTAATGACCAAAAAAATTGAGTTAAACTAGAATTTTTTTTTGGATGGTTATTTTCATTTTTTTAAAACGATTTTGTGCATTCTCTCTTATAGGGATTTCTTCTCTATCTATCTTCTTCCCTAGATTCTCCCCATTAGAAGTTCATACAACAGTGAATCTTTAAATTTGATAAATAGAATCCCATCGTATGTTTATATATCTACTGTGTGCGTTTTTCTCCCAAAAAATAAGGATTTTGGTGTTCTTTATCTTCCATTTGGAATTAAGGGTTTCTACAAAAATTTAGTTTTCTTTTAAATATTTTAAATTCAATGAATAAGACTAGTTCTTCAAAGAAACATATCAAGTACTGGAGTAATGACTTTGAATTTTTAAGATTCTCCACCTACAAGGTCATCTCTGTATCCAACTATATCGAAGAAAAAGTTTTCAAAAGAGAAAGTACGTAGAAAGTGAAGTTTTCAATAATTTAAATGTATAATATTAGAATGTATACACAGTTAATATTATGTAGAAAGTGAAGTTTTACGATATTTTGAATATACATGCAGTTAATATTATGCATACACAGCTAAGACTACGTATACAAACTTGATTATATATATAATATCGTAATGCTTTGAATGAAAGTAATATCATTTTTGACATATACATCAACAACTTATAATTGTATACATCGCCTAAATTAATATATACAATAGCTACACAATAAACATTATGTACACGAATAATGTATATAAACACAATAGATTTCATGTATACATACTGAAGTTACCTGTCACAATCAATGTATATTCAAATTATAAAAGTATAAATCAATTAAATGATACATCAATTATATATGCAATCTACATCATGTATACATAAAAATTTGTGATAGATACACAACTATTACTATTTTAGAGGAGTAAAAAACGATATGGTTAAAGTTCTTATGTATACAAGTTAAATTAGAAATTGAAATGTTAAATTTCTAATAAAACGCCTATGTAAAAAGGAATCAAAATATTACATTCCTTATAACACATTGATTTAAAAAGGGATGAAAATATTACACTTCTTATAAAGCGCCAGTTTTTTTCTTGTTTGGCTAATTTTTGGCAATACTTTTAGGCTTAAGATTTGCTAATATGTTTTGGTTATAAAATTGCCAATCATATATAGGACTTGTACCTATATATCAATCCCCCAATGTCGATCATATAAGGAGACAACATAACAGGCCAAATAGCTAGAACATGAACAAGATAATATGAAGCCCAATATCGAGTGAAATAAGAATTGGATGCGCCTGACTTTCATACCTTGCTAATTAGAAAGTGCATTATTTATGTATTACAACCAACATATTAGCATTTTGTTTGATGATATTTTAATTGCTATATATAAAATCCCAGCACACTAAATATGATGTTTGGTTATTATATTTTACAATCCCACATGACTAATATTAATACATTAATAACTAAAATCTACCTAATTAATTTCGCCTTACTAATATATATATAACTCTAACTGACAATTAGAGATGTAAATGGGGCAAGCTAGGGCAGGCGAACGAAGCAAATCTTGACCTGCTAAGATTTTGACTCCCCTTGTCTTATCCCATTTAATATTTTTAAAAATTTTTATCTTGCCCTATTCTTTCTGCTTAGTCCTATCCCGCTCTACCCCGCCTTGCCGCTTTATTTTTTTATTTGCAGCATGATTGTTATTTGTTTTCTAAACTTTTTTATATTAAAAAGTTATGTGACAATTGAAGTTCAGAAGAGATCAGATAACATAAAATTATTAAAAGTTTAGCACTTTGCAAATAAAATTCAAATATGAACCAAAATAAAATAAAATATGAACGTGAAAAATTTCAAAGCTGGTATGTAATATGTAGAGTATTTCTTTTGTTCTGGAATTAGGATCAACAATTATGATCTTGGAAGTGTCAAAATTAATCTAATTGGCTGTCATTCAACGGATTCTTATCAATAAGTTAATGTACATTTGATTTCCTCATAAAAAAAATTCTTTCTTTTTACACAATTTTAATGCTTAGTATCATTATATGAGTAATATTTATTTGGTATTTTAATACCTAATTAGAAACTATTAATATCATTGTGGTGGGGTGATAATTGATAAATATTTTTTTAATCATTAATAAGAGTTGGGTTCGAATACTGAAAAAGAAATCGCTTCGATATGGATATTTTATTCTCAAATCGTAATCTCCGCCTACTCTACTCCGTTTATATATTCTCTTTGATTATTTTTTTCTCTTTCTTTTTTAAAATTGCTTTTACATTAATTATATTACTTAATATAAAACAAGCCTATGCTGGTAAACCAAAGAAAAGAAACAACAGAAAATAGACATCAAACATTAGGCTCGTCACAGAATTGGAAATAAAAATTCGACAAATTATAAACTGTTAATTATGTACTAATTAACTTTCACATATAAAATCCTTGTATCTTACAATATTTCTATATAAACTTTAGTAAAAATAACACATGTATAAGTTTACAACTTCACGTGTTGTAACCTTTTTTTCCCCCTTTATCATAATCTGCTAAATTTTATGGGACTGTGGCCTATTTTTCTATAAAACCCATCACCTGTTTTATCTCATTTAAATTTCTAACAAAATAAATTTATCCTGTCCCGTCTCTTTTAAGTCTTCTCCTGATCCGTTAAAACTTTACCCTATCGCATTCCGTTTTGTCCCGCCTCAATTGCCATTCCTATCGACAACCAAACGACCCTTAATTACTTCCTTTGTCAGAAGTTCCTTTTTTCTATTTTAATAATGGCATCTCGTAGGGGCAGAATTAGATGCCCCTTACATATATATTCGAATCACTTTACCACCCTCTCTTCCTTCTTTGATCTTTCTTTCCTTTTTCTTTGTGTTACCTAAAGTGGTTCTTATTAAATTTGTTTTGTGCTGTAGTTCACCAAAGAGAGTGTTCCAAAGCATCTACCTCGAAGACTCATAATATAATCATGGAATGGTAAAATTAGTTTATGAAAATATGATTCGTTTATTTAGCTCATAAAAAATAAATTACATGTCATTTAAATTGAGTCAAGAGAATTTTTGTAAAATATTTTTAAAAAGACATTTAATATGTTATGTGTGCGCGCGTTGTGTGTGTGTATATGTCCATTTGACACCTCTAATATAATTAATATTTACACTTTGAAACACTAGGAATAAATTAAGAGAAATTTACATAAATGAAATGTTTGATAGAATATAGATCCTTATAGATAACCTCTCAGTAACCAATGATCAGGCGAGGCAAAAATTATTTAGTTCGGATTTACATTTTCATTAATTACAATTTGTAGCCAATATGGATTGTATATTCATTTAAAAAATTAGAGTATTTTGTATTTGGATACAAATACAATAATTAATGTGTTGAGTGAAATATGAGATACTATCAAATTACCAAAAATTATGCTATAATTAATACATAATCTCTCTCTCTCTCTCTCTCTCTCTCTCTCTCTCTCTCTCTCTCTCTCTCTCTCTCTCTCTCTCTCTCTCTCTCTCTCTCTCTCTCTCTCTCTCTCTCTCTCTCTCTCTCTCTCTCTCTCTTCCTCCCTCTTTATATACTGTATTTTTCACCTCTCTCTATATTTGTATTTTCACGTCCTTCTCTATTTGTATTTCTCTATTTGTATTTGTTTATACATGCATTTAGGTTGTATCCTCTATCTCTCTGTGTGCTATATTTTCACCTCTTTCTTTCTATTTTTATATTTTTTGAGATGTCAGACGATTATATTTGTTGGATTAATACGTGTATTTAGGTTGTATTCATTCTCTCTAGTTTATCTTGTACTCGTTCGCTCTTATATCACGTGTATTCACTCGCTCTTATATCGATTGTATCATTCGTGACACAAAAAATACAAAAAAAATAACAGGAAAAAAAGAGAGGGAGAGAAAGAAAGAGAAAAAGAGGGAGAGAGAAGGATAAAGGAGAAAGAAAAAGAACAATAGAAATAACATAGTATGTGAGAGGGGAGAGAGAGAGGCAGCGAGAGAGAGGCGCAGGAGAGAGGCAAAGGAGAGAGAGAGAGGGAGGAGATCAGAGGCAACAAGATAGGGAGAGAAATTATGAGATTTTTTCTTTATTTGCTATTAATTAAAGATTAAAAAATAGCTAAAAGTTAAAAGTATAGCTAATAATTATAATTATTTGATACTATAGCTATGTATAGTAAATACTAACATATGATTGCTATATTATGTAATTTCTCCATATGTCTAATAGAGATATAAGTGATGATGCTTGAGATACAACTGTATTGTAGGCAAATGAGTTGAAAAAGGAATGAGGGCCCCACCCATATACTCTATTTTAATTAAATGAAAATCTTATTACTTAGGGTCAAAAATATGAATTATGCTAAATTGAACAAAAATATTATCCGTTAGCATAATTAGCAAATGTTTATGTTTTTTCAAATCGAAAAAGATTCAAAAATAAAAATATCTTTTTATTTTATTAGGAAAGAGAATTTTATTGTTATTTCTGTACTATTTTAAAAGCATGAAGGTCCTTAAAAATGTTGTTTGAACTTTGTATCCTTCCTTAAAACACTATATAATAGACAAAATTGTCATTTAACTACTTTCTTAATATTTAAGATGTCCCCTATCGGGCAATGCAAAGAAAAATTAAAAGTTAAATGGCTATAAAATCAAATCAAAGAGAAACATATGTATTTGACTGTGTCAATGGGTGGAGATCTACATTCTCGTGGTCCTACCTAATTGATTCTAAGACATAATTTTCATTTAATTATTTTTTAATATTTTAAAATTTAAAAGCAACTAAAATTTAGCTTGTTAAATCTTTCATTGTTTGAACTGTGTAGAAAATCTAATAATAAGGACTTTAAATTCAATTATAATTTTAAATTTACTAAATTCTATATTTTAAAATATTGATAGATTAAGATCAGATTTTTTTATTGTTATACATGCATAAAAGTGAAAATCATTTTCGGATTATAATTTAGTACAATTATCTATTGATTCCAATATATGTATGATTTATAATGATAATAAATGAATTACAGTTTCACACCGTAACAAAGGTTGAATTATATTTGTTGCAACATTGTTTCTCCCTGAACGATGATATATATATATATATATATATGTTACACCCCGTAAATTCTCGAAATGTAGATGACCTATTCGCATGTTGGTTAAGAGTTTTAGAATGGCATACATGCTAGGAAAAGGCCCGGGGAAAGACCGGATAAGCGACACGTTGAACCATCGCAATAGGAGGATGGCAGACCTCCTCCGCGATGGCCAGAGTGTCACAGAGGCTCACCTCTGCGATGGCCAGCGTGTCACGGAGGCTCACCTCCGTGATGGCCAACGTGCCATGGAGGTGAGGTGCAGCCCCAAATATAAAAGCACCAACTTCGGTTTTAAGTAATTAAAACATAAGTTTTTTTTTTGCAGAAATAGGCAGAGAGTGCAGAGAGGAATAGGGGCACGAAGGTTTGGTGCTAGTTTCCTTTCGATTACACCTATATACGCGGTCCAAACTCGAAATAAACGTGGGTAGTGAGGTATTAAGCAGCAAGGGGCATTCCTACGGATTTAGTTTCGTAAAATTCGACCGGCGAATCGTCGTGCTACCGAGCTAAGGTAAGTGGAATTGTTCCAAATTATTATTAATATACTCCTAGCCCTAAAGTGAGTATTTCGCCCTTCTGGACTTCCGAGAAATAACGAGTTTTCGGCAGTTTCTCGATAAGTCAAAGTTTGGGATATATATATATATATATATATATATATATATTAAAAGTGATATTTTCTCTCAGAATATTAATGTATTTAGTCCTAATTGATATATATATATATGGATGCAGTTGGGAGAAATAGCGTAATATTGACCGAATTACACCAATTAGCTGGGAAATCATAAACGGAGGTATGTAAAGCCTGTTCCTTCGGCAAGTTAGTACTCCTAGTATAGCAAATAGAGTGAATTCTAAAAGAAAGAATCCATAAGTTGAGTATTGAGTCCAGTATGAATCTAGCAAGCATGTTTTATGTTATTATGCTATATTCAGAATAAAAATCAATAAGTCAGTATCAGACAGCCAAATATTATTTTAGATACAATTAGCTCAGTAACAGAATCAGTTTAATACAGAAAAGAGGTTCAGAATAGAATATCAAAACATGGATAGTATTTTCATATTGAACATGCTTGCTATATGTGATTATTGTTTGTTGAGACCTGTTTGTGCTATGAGGGCACCCTTAGAGCGTCCTCGCCGCCCCAGGGTTAATAGCTGTGTCGACTCGCCCACCAGAGGATGAGGATTCGTCACTCTGAGGAGTGGCATGCCGTCCGCAGTAGGATGAAGATGGGATGTAGCATTCCTCATATCAGGCTGATCAGCATTATAGTATACCTTGCCGAGCGCTTGCGCCCAGGGCACAGATTACAGATACAGATACAGATACCAGATATAGTTACAGGAGTCCTCCGGACTCAGATACAATTATAGTCAGGGGCCCAGAGAGCCCAAACTGCATACCCAGGGGGCCGGTAGAGGTGCTCGTAGTTAGTAGGCGAGTGGAGTGATTTATTTTTGGATGATTTTGACCCGGGTAGGGGTATATAAATTGTGTGTTGGTTGGCACCTTTCGGCTTATGGGGGCTGGTATAGGTCCTTGCATGCTATATATATATATATATATATATATATGTATGTATGTTGTTTACTAGATTAATAAATAGAAGGACGCCGCAACAACATGTATGACTTTCATCTGCTTTTCAGTACAGATAAGCTTATTTCAGATCCCGGCAGCTCAGACAGTTCCAACTACTTTATGCTATTCAGAACTACTAGTATTATTGCTTATATTCAGTTATGTTCAGTTTGCTTTACATACTCGGTACCAGTAGTACTGACGCCCGTTTGGGGCGCTGCATTACTTGCCTGCAGGTACTCATAGACGAGGAGCCGACCCCTCGTGATTCCGGCCAGCACAGAGTCATCAACTCCTGTCATCCGGAGCTTGATATCCAGAGGTTTACTCTATTTTCTTTGTTGTATAGTACGGGTAGGCCGGGGCCCTGTCCCGACCATCTTATCAGTATTCTTAGAGGCTTGCAGACTATATATTCCCTGTGGTTAGCTGTACCGGTCGTGAGGCCGTGTATATGTTTTAGTTTGTTTATGATGGCCATGTGGGGCCTTATTCAGTTGGTAGTGGTGACCTTGTCGGTCACGTAGTGGTTTAGCACCTGTTTCCTTGATTTAGAAGTAACTAGACAACATGGTGGCCTTGTCGGGCCCGCATAGGTTCCTTTAAACTTGTGTTGTTCTGGTTAGCTGTTGTGGTTGTACAGGTGGCTATAGGCCTAGTCGGCCAGAAACTGTATTTACAACCGTTATATAGCCCGTCATTTTCTTGAATCCCGAATTAGAGCCAGCCTGGCACCAGAAGGGCTTAGGCTCGGTAGTCCAGCAGTCCAGGTCTTAGTAGGGCACCAGGTGTCAGTCATGCCTCCCAAGGCGGGGCGTGACAATATATATATATATATATATATATATAGCACTTTTAGATGATTATCAATAGAAAAAATAATTTTCTTTTTAATCATGATAAAGCAATCAAATGACAAAATAGAATATAAACGAACTGTCAGGTGAGATATAATAAACTAATATATTGGAGATACGTACAGTATTTATTTATATTATTAAAAAAAGATCATATTTTTTTAACGTCAATTATTATTTTTTAATAATTTTATTTTTCTTGCGTATATCAAATTTGATATATTAACGTAAGACACACTTACAACAATGCATATACACAAAACTAGTCCTCAAAAATGAGGGCATCGAATCAGAGATAAAAGAGAAAACAAAAAACTGTTAGTCTTACTCACATAGCATGTTTTTCCCTACTTCATTTATTTTGCAAATATAATACTAGTTAGTGAATTGATAGATGATCTGAAGAACAATATTTTTCTTGTTATTCCGTCAAGTTCTATCTTTGCTCACAATCAACTTTTAAACAACTAGCTGTAGTTTTGTCTTTTTAAGTTTGTTTCATGTTTCTTGTTTTCTTAGTGAGAACAGTTGGGGTTTGTAGTCAAATTTTTTTATTATTTTAGTTTTGTTTTATCTTTACAGAAGAGAAAGAAGATAATATATCTTGCGTAATTGATTTATTCTTTTTAAGTATCTTGTTTTTTTCCATCGAATCATTTTACAAACAGAGAAATCAGCAAAACCTTTTTTTTCAAAAAAGTAATTTTTAGAAAAATATTTTTCTTGCTATGAAACACACTCTTAAGGTGGAAATAATTTCGTTTAAAAATAATTCAAGAAAGGGCGTCACACGATTCCTACAAAGTACAAGTGTGTAATCGTATGCCTTTTTCCTTATTTTCTATGTTGAGCTGTATTATGATTCTAATTTCTCAGGTAGCATGTCTTTTCCTACCACGTTTATTTGCAAACATAATACTACTATAGCTAGTTCGTGAAATTGACAGATGATATGAAGAGAACAATATTTTCTTATTATCTCCGTCAAGTTCTATATGTGCAGATAAAATCAACTTTTAAACAACTAGCTCTTTTCGTCTTTAAGTTTGCTTTGCTTCGTGTTTCTCGTTTTCTAAGTGTGAACAATAGGGTTTGTAGTCAAACTTTTTATTATTTCAATTTTGTTTTTATCTTTTTTACAGAAGAGAAAAAGATAACACATCTACCCTTAGCGTAACTGATTTTGTTTTTTTTTCATGTACCCCATTTTTTTCCACCAATTCATTTTGCAATCAGACAAATTAATAAAACCACTTTCATTTAACTTATATAAAACTTGTTTGAACAACCTACATACCACTCGACTAATTTTACGAAACAATTAATTACTAAATTTCTCACCATCAACTAGTTTCAATTTTCATGGAATAGAGGTTATTACTGAGCAAGTAGAATTCTTACTTATTTGTTTCGTTTTTCATAAATAAATAAAAAAGACATTACTCCAAAAATATTTATATGTAGTCTAACCAAATATTATATATAGAGCGGGAAGTGGAGGTTCGAGAGTGCCAAGAGATAGATGCTCAAGGGATTGGTGGTGGGTGGAGAGAAAACAATGAACCTGGAATGTCACTTATGAAACTTATTTTTTCCTATATCTATTAGAGAGGTCATTTTCTCATTTTTAAGAACTTATTTGCCTAGAGAAAATGTTTTTCAAAATATTTTGATCAACTAAATATGAAAAAGTTAAAAAATATTTTTTTTCTTACCAAACACACCCTCTGTATCTTCTAATCTTATTCGATGAAGAATCAAATTAGTTTATAAATAGTTTTGATTTGATCATTTTTTTTACGATTTTATTTCTAAGTTTTGTAATATTAATTTCTTTTTCTAAAATACAACTTTCAAAATTTAATACAACCTTTAAATTAAAATACAATATTAAATTTTAAATATGCAGTTTAAAACCACAAGAATTTTACTAGTTGCTATTTTAGAGACTGTTTTTTCTAAAAGCCAAGAGTCTATCGGAAACCGCTTTTCTACCTCTGTGATAGAGGTAAGGTTTGTGTATATTCTACCCTTACCCCAATTTGTGGGATTACAGCGGGTAGTTATTGTTAGTTTAAGACCACAAGATTAAGAAGTCTTCTTTACTTTGAACTTTCTTTTGTATCAATAAATTTGATTTTTGGGTGGGTCTGTGGCTATAAGAAATGGGTTTCTTTAATTTTATTTATTTTTGAGGTTCATGTTTACATGACACAAAAAATAATTTATTTATGTCAAATCTTTTATTATAAATTTGATTAAGTGATTTTATAAGAGAAATATCCTAAATAGAATAATTTTATTGATACAACAGAAAGTTTGATAACTTTACTATATAAATTTTAATTGAGTGATTTCTGAAATATTAACTTTAAATAAATTGTAATCTTGAGGCTGAGAAGATTGCTTGTTCAATATCTCTTTCTTCACAATTCCAATTTTTTTTTTTTTAAATTTGAATATTCATGTGGTTTTGAATCTGATAATAATTGTTTGGGCTGTGGAATAAGAATTGAAAAGTTTCTTCTTTTATGTGAGCAAAATATTCTGCTTACAAGGATAATTCAAAGTTCATTCATGTTAGTTATTTTACTTTTTCAAGAAATTGGTTGCTTCTTTAGTGTTGTGTTTCAGCCCCTCCTTTCCTGAAAGAGTAAAAGCATAAAGTATAATATAACAGAATTATAATAGCAGCAGACCCAGAAATCTTGGACTGAAAGTCCAAGAATTTGAATCAGCAGACGTAGCAGCAGCCTTAAGGTTTTGGGCTTAAAGCCCAACTCTTTAATCCCTTCTTATATTTTGTTACTCTCACACAATCTCTTTTTTAGTTAGTTTCAAAATAATAATATATTTTTATATTTAATAATAATATTTTAATTTTAAAATACTCGTTTCATCTTAATGAGATAATTTATAGTCACACAAATATATATGACTTGTTTTAGATCATTAATTTAAAAAGTCTTTCCATATTTTTTAAATCTCATGTATAGTCAAATTACATCATATAAATTAGGATGGAGGGAGTATTTCATATTGTGATTTGTATTGATCACATACTACTAACTACTCTTTATTTTCTTTTTCCTTAACTTAAACGAATCCCCACAAGTTATTTGACTATGTTTTACCTAATCTTCTTTATATATATAAGCATAAGTTTGTTTCTAATAATTTTTAGTCACAATCAAGTTATTTTATGTTGTTTAGTATAAATAATAAATGAGAAAATATCAAAGGAATTTTATTCATATAAATAAGATTTTCAAACAAGCTTTAAAAAAGTTTTCTTTTTTTCTTATTTTATATAAAGCTAGCTAAAAAATATTTTTAAAATTCATCGGTAAATTGTATTTATGAATCCTTTTAAGGTGCTTCAAAAACCAAACATATTCATCACTTAGATAGGCTTTAAAGATATATTTAATTAAAGGTATCTACACCAAAATTTTAAAGCGTTGAATCAATACAGAAACATATGAATTCAGCAAGATAACTAAATCCTTCTAATTTCAAAAGGTTATATATACATGGTCACAGACATACGTACACACACACATACATAACATATATATACTAATACATATACACACACATCAATGCAGAAATCATCTTCCTAACAAGAACAAATGCAGAAAAAAGTTAGAGCAGTCTAAATGAAGCCATGCATGAAAAAAATTAGAAGCATTTGATTGAATGTGCAAAAGGAAGCAAGGATAAACCGCACAAAGTAAGTCGCTGTTGAATTTTCACCCTAAAAAGAATTCTTTCTTCCACTTCTAGTCATTCAAATTGTTGATCAAGGTAGAATTTTGACAAATCCCAGAGGAATCCGCAATTTAATTTGGCCAGTAAAACCACTTTTTAACAAAAATAAAAGAAAAGAAGAAAAATGGAAAAAATGCTTTGTTCTCTTGAATTTGAAGTAATATCTTCAGGTTTTGGACCTATTTATTTGAAATTTAAATCCAAGTACAATTCACTGGTCTAACTTTGGGAAAATTTAGAGCGATTTCAAAAGTGACTAGTTAGTTAATTTCTTTCATATCATTTGACTAATAATTACTTCTTAATTTCAACAGTTAGAAGTATTGAGCAAAGACTTAGAATAAGTAAGAACAAAAATTTTGATTAAAGTCTTAAACTAGTTTCAGTTTGTTCATATTTTGCCTTTCTATTGACTCCTTTCAGAAGATATAAGATTCCGTGAATCGAAAATAATTAAATAAGAAATAAAGATTTTTTATGAAATAGACATATGAATATACCCTTTCCCTTTCTCAAAGAATAAAGATTAGAGGAGGAAAATCTTGATAGAAACGAAAAAGCAAACGACATGTAGAAGGCATTTGTTTTTCATATTTCTCTAAGCTAAGATTTTAAACAAAATGATTCAGTCTGATCATTTCTTAAATTCTGTTGAATTGTATTGCATCTATTTTTAATTTTAAAACGAACAGTTACCTTGATTTTTTTCCCCTTTTTTACTCAAGCTAAATTTAACTCATTAGATTTAGTAATATATTAATTCACATTATATCTTGAATGATGGAAAAGAAAAAAATTATCACACAATTGCTGGAACATATTCATTTTTTAAATCTTTTATAGTTGTTGAAGGGGGGGGGGGATGTGGAGGTTCATAGAGGTTAACCTGTTACCATGGTTAATTTCTAATTGTTAGTAGGTTAAAGTCCCACATTGGTTGGGGAATGGACTGATGGTTTGTTTATATGGACTTGGGCAATCCTCCCCTCATGAGCTAGCTTTTGAGGTTGAGTTAGGCCCAGGTGTCATATCTTTACATGGTATCGGCTATCTAGGGAAAAACGATCTTTTTTTTTCTTCCTTCCCCAAAGCTCCCTAGCCTTCTTCTTCTTCTCCATTACTCTTCTTTTCTATTCTTCTTTTGTCCACCATGTCGGATAACAAGAGCACTTTTCATCCTGCATTTGCGGTTTCGAACATTCGGAACCATATCTCCATCACTCTAGAAATGGAGAATGTCCAATACTCCACATGGGCAGAACTCTTCAAAATCACCGCACGCTCTCATAAGGTCCTTCATCATATTATTCCTCCTGCCAGGGGCAAATAGAAGCTTCATTCGACCGAGGATGAAAAGGAATTATGGTCGACTCTTGATGCTACGGTTCTTTCATGGATTTATGCTACAATCTCTAATGATCTGTTGCATACTATTATCGAACCCGATGCTACGACCATGGAAGCTTAGAATCGACTCCGTGATATTTTCCAAGATAACCAAAATTCCCGTGTGGTAACTCTTGAAGCCGAATTTTCCAATACAAAGATGGAGAATTTTCCGAACGTTTCGGCATATTGTCAGCGTCTCAAGTCTCTTGCTGATCAATTAAAGAATGTCGGAGCACCGGTATCGGATAGTCGGCTTGTTATTCAACTCGTTTCGGGTCTCACGAGAGCATATCGGGGTGTTGGTACCTTGATTCGACAAAGTGACCCTTTACCTCCATTCTATCAAGCCCGGTCGATGTTGACTTTAGAAGAGGCCGACTTGGCGAAGGAGGCTGCCGCAGGCTCGGAGTCCGCTATGGTGGCTGCCTCGGGATTGGAGTATGAGCATTCAGGTTATCCATCCTCTCTTTCGAACCATTCTAATCATCGTGGGAAGCAACATGGCAACCACAAGAATTCTGGGCGTAAGGGTTTCGGTGGCGGCAAAGGTCCTGGTGGGGGACGCCAGGGTCAGTCTCATGGTGGTGGTGCTCGGGGTGGACAACAGCAACAATCCGGCTCTAGGCAGCAGCCTTACGGACAACAGCAGTGGGGGTCACAACCGTGGCTTAATTTTCCTCCTTGGGGTTGGATGCCACAATGGGCCACTCCACCTTGCCCATATCCAACACAAGGGTGGGCTCAGCGTCCAATGAGTAACAAGGGGCAGCAGCAGCCTGGTCTTCTTGGGCCACGACCACAGCAGGCCTTTATGGGTTCAACCAGTGGGCAGTCCGCTACATATGCACCAACTGATATAGCTTTTGTGATGCATACTATGTCGTTAAATCCCCCCGATCAGACATGGTACATGGACACCGGAGCTACTTCTCATATGACTTTCTCCAATGGTAATCTCTCGTCTTTTTTTAATTTGAGTAATCATAATAGTGGTATTACTATGGGCAATGGTCATATTATTCCAATTCATGGTTATGGTCACACGTCTTTGACTAATCATAACCCTCCCTTTGTCCCTACTACTGATAATTATGTGACAATTGAGTTTGATCCTTTTGGTTTTTCTGTGAAGGATTTTCAGACGGGGAAGCCAATAATGAGATGTGATAGTCGGGGCGACCTTTATCCTCTTACCTCTTCCATCAACAATCAAGCCCTCTACTCAACCTTTGCAGCCATTTCACCTACTCTTTGGCATGATCGTTTGGGTCATCCAGGTGCTTCCGTTTTAGATGCTCTTAGGCTAAATAAAAGCATTGATTGTAATCGTCATTCAAGTTCTAGCATTTGTCGATCTTGTGTCTTTGACAAACATATTAAGTTGCCATTTGTTTCTTCAAAATCAAGTACCATTATGCCATTTGATATTATTTATAGTGATCTTTGGACATCTCCTATTTTGAGTTCTATGGGGCATAAATATTATGTTGTTTTCTGAGATAATTATTCTAATTATCTGTGGACTTTTCCGATAGCTAAGAAATCGGATGTGTTTGACAAATTTTTAGCTTTTAAAGCTCATATTCTCACCCAATTTGAACGTAATATTAGTTTCAGTTTGTTCATATTTTGACTTTTTATTGACTTCTCTCAGAAGATATAAGATTCCGTGAATCGAAAATAATTAAATAAGAAATAAAGATTTTTTATGAAATAGACATATGAATATACTCTTTCCCTTTCTCAAAGAATAAAGATTAGAGGAGGAAAATCTTGATAGAAACGAAAAAGCAAACGACATGTAGAAGGCATTTGTTTTTCATATTTCTCTAAGCTAAGATTTTAAACAAAATGATTCAGTTTGATTATTTCTTAAATTCTGTTGAATTGTATTGCATTCATTTTTAATTTTAAAACGAACAGTTACCTTGATTTTTTTTTCCTTTTTTACTCAAGCTAAATTTAACTCATTAGATTTAATAATATATTAATCCACATTATATCTTGAACGATGGAAAAGAAAAAACTTATCACACAATTGCTTGAACATACTCATTTTTTAAATCTTTTATAGTTGGGGGGGGGGGGGGTGGAGGTTCATAGAGGTTAACCCGTTACCATGGTTAATTTCTAACCATAATTTAATTCTTCAACTTCTTATTAATTTAATCTTTTTAGCCTAAAAAGTTCAGTTGGCCCGTGCAGAGCACACTTCAGATTTACTGAGTTGTTGAATGAGAAGGGATGAAAGCACGAGCTAGAAGAAGAAATGGTAGAGGATTATCCTTTCCTATATTTGGTGGTCTGTTTGGAAGGAAAAGAATGAAAAATATTTTGAAGGTAGGTTAAATTCTATTCAGAGAGTGAAATAAAATTATGTCGTATCTTTTTATTTTTAGTGTTAAGAACAATATATAAAAGAAGTAGATCGTCTTGTAAAATTTCTATGAGCTTTGTAACTAGCTTTCTTTTATCTTTCTCTCTTTCATTTCGGAGGTTTATAGTTTTTCTTGCTAAATTTTTTCCTTATATTTCTTCTTTCTTTTAAATTATATCCTAAGAAAAGTTTTGAATTTCTGACTCTAAGTATGTATACCTCCTTGAATATCTAAAGCCTATTTTAGATTTAATAATGTCTTTCTATCTTCGCAAGGTAGGAGTAAAGTTACATACACATCCTCCTCCTCGAATTTCGGAACTTCTCTTGTAAAATTATATGGGGTATGCTATTGTTGTTTGTATTTCAGATTTAGTAAAATTAGACTTTCTTGCTAAACGAAAACAATTAAATATTAAAAAATATTTAGTATTTAAGATTTTATTCTTGCTTTTTTAATGAAGGGTGCAAATATTAATATTCAAATCACCATCTACTAACTTCCTTTTCTTTTTTTGAACATCAAAGTAAATGCTATTTATGAAGTTTTTTTTTTTTTTTCCCTTTTTCAAGTATGAAGTCTTTAGTTTTCATTTGCTTTAACTTTTTTAAGAGACACAGTGATAACAAAGTTAGTACTATGTTGATAATTAAAAATTAGATGCAAAATTTTAATGATTGATATATAATTTAGTCATGTTTTGCTTCTTCTGAATAAAGAGTTGTTTTACTCAATATATGCATCGGATATTTATGGTGTAAGACTACATTTCAGCAGAAAACTTGAACTCTGATTTGGTCTTTTGATTAATCAAAGCTGAAAGGAACACTATTTTGTATCAGAGTGAAATCCACTTATTCACTTACATACTGTCCAAAAACAAAACCCTAATGTTCAGTTACAACCTAAATTTACTATGTCTTTATATGATCCTTTCCGGTCTGTGTGAATACTAGACCGACAAAATATTATCTTATCCAAAAGCCTCATGCGCTGTTAAATGTTAAAATCAGTATCTCTTTACATTCATCAAGAAATGATAGAAGTTTGATAAATTCCGTTTCTAGCAATACGGAGTGTTGATCAATATAGAATTTTGACAAACTCTAGAGAAATCTATAATTTTAGCAAGCAAAGACCATATTTTCAAAAAAAGACGATAAATGGAAAAAAGGCTTTGTTTTCTGAATTTGAAGTAATATTTTCATGTTAGACCTGACCCTATTTATTTAAAACTTGAATCCACGTTTCATTCACTGGTCAAATATGGATAAAAAAAATAGGTCTATTTCAAAGGAGACTAGTAATTAATTCCTTTCTATTATTTGACAAATTGTAAGTTCTAAATAATTGAAATATTTAGCAAAGACTTAGAATAAGTAATAATAGAAAATTTAATCTAAGTTTTAAATTAGTTTAAGCTAGTTCATGTTTTAACTTTTTATTGACTCCTTCCAAAAGATGTAAGATCCCATGAATAGGAAAGAATTAATTAAGAATTCAAAACTTTTTTATGAAACAGACATATGAATATTTCTTAATGTAGGTTCTTTTCTCAAAGAATAAAGAGTTAGAAGAGAAAAATCTTAATAGAATTTGAACAAACGACAATTCAAAGGCAATAAAAAAATAAAAAAATAAATTTATCTTTTTATATTTCTAAGATAATATTAAACAAAAGGATTGAATCTGATCATTTTTTTACATTCTGTTGAATTTTATCTAATTTTAGATTTTAAAGCAAATAATTACCTTATAAAACTTTTTTTTTACCTTAATTTAAGTTCATCTCATTAGATTCAGTAATATATTAATTAACATAATATCTTGAATGATGGAAAGAAAGAAAAAGTTATCATAGAATCGCTTGATTTTTTTTTTGTACTTTTATAATTGGGGGGAGGCGCTAGTAAAGGTTAAACCCTAACCGTGGTTAAGTTTTAACCATAGTTAAACTATTCAAATTTTATAAATTGAAGAATATAATTTAAAAAATTTAATTTTGAGCTTAGTCATCTGTTCCTCTATAGTAGATTCACAATTCATATTTGGACAATCCCTTTTAGCCGAAAGAAGGTTAATTAGACCATGAAGAACACATTTCGGGTTTACTGAGTTGTTGGATGAGAAGGGATAAAGGAGAAGCCAGAAGAAGAAGTGGTGGAGGGTTATCCCTTTTTGTATTTGGTGGTTTGTTTGGAAAGAAAGGATTGAAAAATATTTTGAAGATAGATTCAATTTTATTCAAAAAGTGAAATGAAATTATATTGTATTTTTTTAGTTTTAGTGTAAAGAACAATGTATAGAAGAAATAGATCGTTTCGTAGAATTTCTAGGAGCTTTGTAACTAGCTTTATCTTGTCTTTCTCTCTTTCTTTTCGGAGGTTTCCAAATTCTCAAAATGATAATTTTGGGCTATATACATTAATGGTAATTTTCCGGGCTAATCTTTTTTTCCTTATGTTTCTTCTATTTTTAAATCACATTTTGAGAAAAGTTTTGAATTTCTGACTATAAGTATACTTTCTTGAATATCTAAAGTCTATTTCACATTTAATATTACCTCTCTATCTTCACAGGTTAGGAGTACGATTGCGTACACACCATCTTTCTCAAATTTCACTTGTTGAATTACATGGGGCCCAATATGTTATTATTTGTATTTCAGATTTAGTAAAATTAAATTTTCTTACTAAAAGAAAGCAAGTAATATGGAGAAATATTTAGTGTTGAAGATCTTTCTTCTTGCTTTTTGGATGAAGGTACAAATACTAATATTCAGCTCATCATCTACTAATTTTCTTTTCTTTTTTAACATCAAATTGAAAACACTATTTATGAAGTTTTTTTTCCCTCCTTTTTCAACAGTAAAGTCCTTAAAGTTTTATTTACCTTAATTTTTAACCTTATATTGTTGTTTTATGAATGATAATTCAGTGTTTTGTATCCTCAAATAGAACCATAATAAGATACTACAGAAAATAAATATTAAATAGATAAATTAGTTGCTTAGTCTCGCAGGAACAACAATATCAAAAAGCTATAACCCATAAACAGAAAATTGTGGAGTAAGAACTTTTTTTTAGACTACATAACAATCGTGTCATCTAAGAACTAAGATGTCAATATCATACCAAACAAATTAAGGTATACCACAAATGAGTGAAATAACATGAATACAAAAGCATTAATAAATACAGATTCATGAGAAGGATGTAATAAATATGGCAGTGGACAGAGGTTGTTACTTCTATCTCATAGACTGAAATTAAAACAAAGAACAAATATTACAATTTCAACAACAAATGTAGTCTCGACTTAGAAAAAAAAAGAAAGTTACCATCTTTAATGAAAATGAAATAAAGGAAGTCGACTTGAAATTTTTATTTTTTTTAACCCGCACTTACCTAGATTTTAAGGAAATAATAAAGTTACCTTTGACCATCAAAGTTATCTTGTCCTTGTCCACTATTGCTTCCACTAGCATAGTAATTATCTTCATTAACTTGCCAAACAAACTGCCACACCTGCGATGGTGGTGGCAGAGGTTGGATGTACATTGAGGAATCAACCCCAGGCATAGCAGGCCCTTCCCATCATCACCGCAGGTGGAGAAGGCTGACCCACTGGTGGGTAATAGGACGAAACACTACTTGATGTGGAGCCCACCAAATCGGGCCCAAGAGGATGAGTTCCAGAATGAAAAACTCACTTGCCTTGACAAATAAAATAGTTGCTTCTGGGAGATCATGCGGACATCCCTATCAGCTTTCATAATCTTCTTGATGCAGGCACGAGGAAGTTGGTAATTCTTGAAATCGTTAACCTGCTCGATTTCCTGGTGGTGAAAGGTCCAGAATATCTGCAATTTATTTTCTTGCTGCTCCATGAGATGATCGAGGGTGGCTGCGCTGGATACCTAGCGGAGTGAGGGGTTGTAGCCTCCATCTCTAATATTCAGATCACCATCTACTTTTTTTTTTTTTTTTGTGAATATCAAATTAAAAATACTATGAATGAAGTTTTTAGATTTCATTTACCTTAATTGTTTCGACTAACGCCGTGACGATAGAGTTAGCAATATGACACTTTTCAAAAAATAAAAGTTGGACCGAAACTATCAATTATAACTTACAGTCTTTATCTAATCCTTTTCTGACTGTTTGATCACTTAACTAATAAAATATTATCTTTTGCAGAACTCCTACACTGCTTAATGTTAAAGCTACTACTCCTTCCATTTGAATTTGTTTGTCTTATTCTTTTTTTCAGTCCATTTCAAATAGAGTGTCTCTTTTCTTTTTGTTTTTGGCAATTCTTCAATTTCAACTTTCTACATGACATGTATAAAACCACAAGAATAAAAGTATTTTGGTACATTCTATATATATATTTAGTTTAAGCCACAAGATTGAAAAGACTTCTTAACTTTAAATACTGTGGCATGTGAAAACTAGACAAACAACTTGAAACTGAGGGAATATCACTTTATTTTGACTAAGAAATGACATAAGTAGACAAGACCTGTGAAAAAGAGAAGCAAAAATGGATGATCTTCATATTTTCAAAAATTTAATAGTACAATGTACCACTTATAGTGATCATACTTATAGTGATCATGACATAGGATGAAGAATTACATGTCACTGTAGAAGTGGCAGCAAATAGGCTAGTTGGGTTAAATTTGGGTGAATCAAAATAGTTTAAATTATAACATCAAGATTCAACCTTCTCAATGCTTAGGTCAAATAACAGATCTTAGTCTAAGATATGCACATTTTAAAATATATTTTAGTTATAACAATGGAGAAACTCATTAATGTTTTACATTTATAAAACTGATAGTATTTATTAAGATACACCCATATTTATGATTAAGTGATTTATCAACGTCAATATGATCTAAATCTAACAAATTAGACTAATTGTGCCATCCAAACTTTGCAAAAATTTTATACTAATTTAATTATGTTGAGATTGTATAAATGATGGAATTAATGAAATCGTAACTACCCTAAACATCATGGTCTACATTTAAATTATTGAACACTAGGTTAGACTCTTAAATGTCTACTAAGCTTACTAATAATTTCAAAGCCAAATAAGCCTTGGTGGCTCTATTCTACCACTAAAGCACGGGCAATAGTGAAAACACTAAATTAAAATAACATAACTCAATTGTTGTGCTTGCATAAATATTAGTTTGCTATAACCATGAGAACTCCATAAGCACTCTGATAAATTACACAAAATTTTGTACAGACGAAACGACTAAAGGATTCAACTCATCACAATTACGCCAATATTCTTGGACAATAGCAATAGGGTGCATTCACATTGGAGAGGACCTGTACCATTAGTAACTAATAGCTTCCTTTGTTCCACTAGGCATCCAGATCAACAACGAACATGATTTTTAACTGCAACAAGATCAAATGGAAAAATTATTATAAACAATTGATAATTGAATCATATGAATGAGAAATCAGTGTCTTATATTCTCAAACAGTATCATATAAAGAAATTATAGAAAACAATACCGAAAAGATTAAAAAGTTGCTTAGTCTCGCAAGAATAATAACCTATAAGCAGATAACTATGGAGTAAGAACTAAGATGCCAACATCATACCAAACAAATCAAGACATTTCACAAATGAGTGAAATAACATAAAAACAAATGGATTAATGTGAGGGATGAGACTAAAATAGAGCAATGGATAGAGGTTGTTACAATGGAAAATTCATCATCAAAGAAATATAGCTCAAGAATGGTGGCAAAGTCACTTCAAAGTTTTCATCATCATATTAGCATATTAATTAGGTAAGGTGATTTGTTCTCTGAAGGTCAAATATAACTTTCACTCAATAACAATAACAATAAACTTATTATAATCCCACAAGTAAGGTCAGAAAAAAATAGAATGTACGCATATCTTACCTCTAACTTTATGACGTAAAGAGATTATTTTCAATAATCCCACCAGGACTTTCGCTTATACCCTCTAGCTTCATTGAGAATCAAAAGTGAAAAAACCCCTATGTACATGATTTCAACAAATATATATATATATATGCTTCTAGTATTTTTTCATGAAGAAGAAGTCATTGATGCACTAACTGCTCATGCAAAAGATAGAAAAAGAGGAAAAAATGGTTATAACCAACAAAATCAACTATCCTAGTTTTTCGGATTTGAATTCAATTTATTTTCCTATAAGACATACTCTAAGCCCACAGGAACAGTGATGAATTTAATCCCACTTTACCTATCGAGTACGTGTTCAATATGCATTAACATGACCAATAGTTACTTGATGAAGAAAATTAAAAGTTATACCTTTGATATGCATGTAAACTACATAAAAGGCTCTAGAAGTTGGAAAACGCTTTTCGTACTTTACAACACCCATAAAGACATTAGATATCAGTTGTTTCTTAGGATAATAGGTAGCTGTCATGGATGACATATCCCAAGCATGTATATATGATCATTGCTTTGGTAGAAAAACTAAAACTTATGTTTTGGCTCCATAATAACATCAATACCAATAACAGTTACTATTGTGAGAAAACTTATAATTTTTGATTAAGAGAATCAATGATGAACTCCTTTATAGTATAAATTATCAAACAATATTCCTATCTCCATGTTGCAACAACAATAAGAGATTGTGGAAAAGATTTATTTTTCTTATAAGTAAAGAGAGAATGCAAAAAATAATTCCAGTACTTTACTCAAATTTAGTTAAGATTGCCCTAAGTGCAAGATGACAAACATATAAAAAAAAAATATTTATAGCTAATATTTGATAGAGTATAATTAAAATAAAGAACAAAAATTATAATTTAACAACAAACTCAATCTCAACTTCTTAAAAAAAATTACCATCTTTAAAGAAAATAAAATAAATCAATTTTACTTGACAAATTTATTTTTTCTAACCCTAACTTATCCAAATCAAAAGAAAATGATAAAATTACCTTCCACCATCAAGATTATCCTGTCCATTGTTGACTCCACTAGCATAGAAATTATCATCAGCATCTTTCCAAACAGACTGCCAGTCTTGCGGCGGCGACAGTGGAGGTGGGATGTAAATTGATGGATAAACAATAGTCCTTCCCATCATCACCGCAGGTGTAGCAAGCTGGCCCATCGGTGGGTCATAGTACGAAACATCACTTGCTGTAGAGCCAACCAAGCCAGGCACAACACCAACACCCTCTTCCTTGATCTCATTTCTAGGAACGATGTTAGAAAGGAAATTAAAATTTTTATCCCTCATAATCGCCTCGGTGATATTATTTTTCTGCAGCATTTGTTGCTTGTTCTCCTCAGCATGAAGCCAGGAACGAAGGGTGAGTTCCAGAATAAAAATCTCACATGCCTTGGAAAACAAAATGGGTGTTTCAGCAGAGACCATGTGAACATCTTTGTTAGCTTTCATGATCTTCCTGATGCGAGCAAGGGGAAATTCGTAGTTCTTGAAATCATTCATCTGATTGATTTTCTGATGTTGGTAGCTCCAGAACATCTGCAACTGATGTTGCTGCTGCTCAAGGAGATGATCGTAGGGTAGCTGTATTGGGTACCCAGCGGAATGAGCTGTTGTAGCCTCCGATGCTGCATTCACCGCTGGTTGGTGAGAGTTGTTTTCCATGGCGTTTTGGACAAGGTGGTGTCACTGCCTGGCGATTTTTTCTAGGTAAAAGAGATGAAAGAAGACAAATGTAGGTGTGCTTTGGATATATGAAGAGAAAAGAAATAACTAGTTACAATTTTCTAAATCTAATAGAGGTATAGCAGATTTTCTAAATCTAATATATGTATAAGTGTTGATGCTTGAGGTACAACTATGAGAGGCAAATGCTTGGAAAAGAAAATAAGGGCCCAAACCATATACTTTATTAAAAATGTGAATTATGCGAAATTGAACAAGAATATTATACATTAATATTAGCAAATATTTATGCTTTTTCAATTTAATTTTTTTAAAATAAAAATATTTTTTGTTTTACAAGGAAAAATCTTTTTATCGTAATCTGAATAAAATATATATATATATATATATATATATATATATAAAATATTCTATCTTATCTCCGTATTATCTTAAAAGCATGAAGGTCTTTGAAAATATTGACTGAACTTTTTGATCTTTCTTAAGAGACTCTATAATTGATAAAATTATCATTTGACTATTTTCTTAAATATTTATTATGTCCCTCTTCAGCCAATCCAAAGGAAAATCAAAAGTTGAATGATTATAAAATCATATCGTCATAGAGGAATATATGTATTCGACTATGTCAGTTGATGGGGGCCTACGTTCTCCCGGTCCTACCTAAATTTATATAATAAATAATTATCATTTAATTATTTTCTAAGATTTCATAATTTGAAATCAACTAAATTTCAGCTTGTTAATATTTTATTATTTGAACTATGTAGAAAATTCAATATTTAGGGACTTTAAATTCAATTAGAATTTTACGTTTATTAAATTTCATATTTTAAAATCCTAACAGATTAAGATCTGGTTATTTATATTATACATAAAAGTGAAAGTCATTTTTGGATCATAATTTAGAAGAGTCATCTATTGCTTCCTACATTTTATGATTTTCAATGATAATACATGAATTATAGTGTCAGGTCTTGGTTCAAGGTCTTGTAGTCATGGTCGGGTCTTAGGTCAGGATCATGGTCTTGTCTAGGGTCGGTATTGGGGCAAGGTCTTGGCTTGGTGTCAGACTAGGGGTTAGGTCCTGTTGTTGGGATAATATTTTTCTTTACTAACTGAACACTAAAAAATAAGTAAGAAAGTCATTTATTTTTAAGAAAAGTAGATTTTAGGAAAATAATTTTCTTACTACTGCACACACCCTTAAGGTGAAAATAATTTCGTATAAAAATAATTCAAGAAAAGGTCACATGACTCTTGTAAATATAAGCGTGTAATTGTAAATGCAAGATAAGTGCCTTTTCCCTTGTTTTCTATATTGAGTTGTATTATATTCTAGTTTCTCAGGTATAACATATTTTTCCTACAACATTATTTGCAAATATAATACTATCAGTTAGTGAAATTGATAGATAATGATCTGAAGAGAATAATATTTTTCTTGTTATTTCCGTCAAGTTCTATATTTGCTGACAAAATCAATTTTTGAACAACTAGCTTTTTTGTTTTTAAGTTTGCTTCACGTTTCTCATTTTCTTAGTGTGAACAATTAGTTCTGTAGTCAAACTTTTTATTATTTCAATTTTGTTTTTATCTTTCTTGTTGAAGGGAAGAAGATAACACATCTAGCCTAGCATAACTGATTTCGTCTTTTTTCACGTACCTCATTTTCTCTACCCAGTCATTTTGAAATTAGAAAAATCAACAAAACCTTTTTCATTAAACTAATACAAAATTTGTTTGAACAACTTACATACCACTCAATAAACTTAGCATTAATTGGTTTCAACTTTCATGGTGTAGTGGTTAGCACTCAATAAACTAAAAAATTATTGCAAGAATATTTATATATAATCAAGTAAAACACTATGGGGTTGAGGAGTGTTTCAAGATTGGTGAGATGGATGTCCAAGGGGTGGGAGTTAGGCGCGTTGGGAGGATAGAGAGGAGACAATGAACTTGAAATTAGAGTTGTGTATCAGTTAATTCAGTTCGATTTTAAAAATTATCAGCTATCAGTTTGTAGACATGCCGTTAAAATATCGTTTAATTGATTACTGATTGTTATCAGTTTGGTTATTAAGTTAACTTTCAAGATCTCGCACAAAAAATCTCATAAGTCATAAGTATGTTTAGCTAGAAAAAAGTGAGGGGAACGAGAAAGATTGGGCTCGTAGTCAAACTTTATTATTTTAATTTTGTTTTTATATTATAGAAGAGAAGAAGATAACACATTTAGCCTAACTGATTTATCCTTTTTGATGTATCTCATTTTTTCCACCGCTAGTCATTTTGCTGCCTTTTTTTCTAGTTTGATAAATTTCTTATATATTGTAATCGTTGGATCTTTCGCTTATGCATATATTATTCCGCTGAGTATTTTTATTTTCTTCAAATTGGTAGCATAGCCTGTGTGAGATCCATTAGAGTCTCGTGTGAGATCCGATATAAAAATAGAAATTTTATATTTACCTAATTGTCCTATTTTTTGAATTTGATGGAAAAAATAATTTTGAGAGCTGGTGCTATCAAATGATGAATTTTTGCAATGTTGTTGGACTCTGGTCCATTATTGATAAGGGTTCGTGGAAACCACAAAAGGCACATTGTTGACGAAGATATACAATTGGAGAAAAATAGACAATTGAATTGTAAGAAATTATACTACCCCAATAGCGAAGTCTCATTACATGTATATAAAGAGTATTTGCATGTTGAATCAACAAAGGAAGTTTGGATAATTTTGATCAAATCATATCAACGTGTGGCAGATGTAAATAGAGAAAAATCTTTTACACAGTTGAATGTTAAAGTTGCTATTTCTTTACATTCACCCATAAATAATAAAAGCAAACAAAAGTTCTAAGAAAGAGAAAGAGCAAATGCATTCTCCATTTCTAAAATCTAACCCAAATTTAATAAATTTAAGACTTTTTTACTAAAAGAAAGCAAGTAAATGAAGAACAAATTTAGTGCTGAAGATTTTGATTTTTGTTTTTGTAAAGGTGAAAATACTAATATTCAGATCATCATCTATTAATTTTTATTTCTTTTTTTGAATATCAAATTAAAAAATACTATGAATGAAGTTTTTAGTTTTTATTTACCTTAATTTTTTCAACTAACGTCGTGACTACAGAGTTGTCACTGGGAAACTTTTCAAAAAGAAAAGTTGGACTGAAACTATCAATTACAACTTGCAGTCTTTATCTAATCCTTTCCTGACTGTCTAATCACTTAACTAATAAAATATTGTCTTTTGCAAAACTTTTACGCTGCTTAATGTTAAAGCTACTACTCCCTCCATTTCAATTTGGTTGTCTTACTCTTCTTTTTAAGTCCATTTCAAATAGAGTGTCTCTTTTTTTTTTTTTTGTGCAACTCTCAGTTTCAACTTTCTACATAGTATGTTTGATACCACAAGATTAACGATATTTTGATATATTCTATATATCTTTAGTTTAAGTCACAAGATTAAAATGACTTCTTAACTTTATATATTGTTTCATGTGAAAACTAGACAAAAAACTTAAAACTGAGAAGTATCTCTTTATATGACTAATAAATAATATAAGCAGACAAGACTTATAAAAAAGAGAAGGAACAAATGAGCGCTATTCATCTTTTCAAAACTTTAATAGTGCAATATATCATAAATAGTGATTATGACATATGATCAAGAATTACATGTGACCGTAGAGGTGACAGCAAATAGGTTAGTTGGATCTTAACCTTCTCAAAGTTTGCTTAGGTCAAATAACGGATCTTAATTTCGCATCTCCACAATTTAAAATATATTTTAGTTATAACAATGGAGAAACTCATTAATGTTTTATGTTTATGAAACTGATAGTATATATTAAAGTACACCCATATTTATGATTAAGTGATTTATCAATGTCAATATGATCTTAATCTAACAAATTAGACTAATCGTGCCATCCAAGCTTTGCAAAAATTTTATACTAATTTAATTATGTTGAGATTGTATAAATGATGGAATTAATGAAATAGTAACTATCCTAACCATCATGGTCTACACTTAAATTATTAAACACTAGGTTAGACTGTTGGATGTCCACTAAGCTTAATAATAATTTCATAGCCAATAAGCCTTGGTGGCTCTATTCTACCACTAAAGCATGGGCAATAGTGAAAACACTAAATTAAAATAACATAACTCAATTGTTGTGCTTGCATAAATATTAGTTTGTTATAACCATGAGAACTCCAAACGACTAAAGGATTCAACTCATCACAATTACGCCAATATTCTTGGACAATAGCAATAGGGTGCATTCACATTGGAGAGGACCTGTACCATTAGTAACTAATAGCTTCCTTTGTTCCACTAGGCATCCAGATCAACAACGAACATGATTTTTAACTGCAACAAGATCAAATGGAAAAATTATTATAAACAATTGATAATTGAATCATATGAATGAGAAATCAGTGTCTTATATTCTCAAACAGTATCATATAAAGAAATTATAGAAAACAATACCAAAAAGATTAAAAAGTTGCTTAGTCTCGCAAGAATAATAACCTATAAGCAGATAACTATGGAGTAAGAACTAAGATGCCAACATCATACCAAACAAATCAAGACATTTCACAAATGAGTGAAATAACATAAAAACAAATGGATTAATGTGAGGGATGAGACTAAAATAGAGCAATGGAAAGAGGTTGTTACAATGGAAAATTCATCATCAAAGAAATATAGCTCAAGAATGGTGGCAAAGTCACTTCAAAGTTTTCATCATCATATTAGCATATTAATTAGGTAAGGTGATTTGTTCTCTGAAGGTCAAATATAACTTTCACTCAATAACAATAACAATAAATTTATTATAATCCCACAAGTAAGGTCAGAAAAAAATAGAATGTACACATATCTTACCTCTAACTTTATGACGTAAAGAGATTATTTTCAATAATCCCACCAGGACTTTCGCTTATACCCTCTAACTTCATTGAGAATCAAAAGTGAAAAAACCCCTATGTACATGATTTCAACAAATATATATATATGCTTCTAGTATTTTTTCATGAAGAAGAAGTCATTGATGCACTAACTGCTCATGCAAAGGATAGAAAAAGAGGAAAAAATGGTTATAACCAACAAAATCAACTATCCTAGTTTTTCGGATTTGAATTCAATTTATTTTCCTATAAGACATACTCTAAGCCCACAGGAACAGTGATGAATTTAATCCCACTTTACCTATCGAGTACGTGTTCAATATGCATTAACATGACCAATAGTTACTTGATGAAGAAAATTAAAAGTTATACCTTTGATATGCATGTAAACTACATAAAAGGCTCTAGAAGTTGGAAAACGCTTTTCGTACTTTACAACACCCATAAAGACATTAGATATCAGTTGTTTCTTAGGATAATAGGTAGCTGTCATGGATGACATATCCCAAGCATGTATATATGATCATTGCTTTGGTAGAAAAATTAAAACTTATGTTTTGGCTCCATAATAACATCAATACCAATAACAGTTACTATTGTGAGAAAACTTGTAATTTTTGATTAAGAGAATCAATGATGAACTCCTTTATAGTATAAATTATCAAACAATATTCCTATCTCCATGTTGCAACAACAATAAGAGATTGTGGAAAAGATTTATTTTTCTTATAAGTAAAGAGAGAATGCAAAAAATAATTCCAGTACTTTACTCAAATTTAGTTAAGATTGCCCTAAGTGCAAGATGACAAACATATAAAAAAAAATATTTATAGCTAATATTTGATAGAGTATAATTAAAATAAAGAACAAAAATTATAATTTAACAACAAACTCAATCTCAACTTCTTAAAAAAAATTACCATCTTTAAAGAAAATAAAATAAATCAATTTTACTTGACAAATTTATTTTTTCTAACCCTAACTTATCCAAATCAAAAGAAAATGATAAAATTACCTTCCACCATCAAGATTATCCTGTCCATTGTTGACTCCACTAGCATAGAAATTATCATCAGCATCTTTCCAAACAGACTGCCAGTCTTGCGGCGGCGACAGTGGAGGTGGGATGTAAATTGATGGATAAACAACAGTCCTTCCCATCATCACCGCAGGTGTAGCAAGCTGGCCCATCGGTGGGTAATAGTACGAAACATCACTTGCTGTAGAGCCAACCAAGCCAGGCACAACACCAACACCCTCTTCCTTGATCTCATTTCTAGGAACGATGTTAGAAAGGAAATTAAAATTTTTATCCCTCATAATCGCCTCGGTGATATTATTTTTCTGCAGCATTTGTTGCTTGTTCTCCTCAGCATGAAGCCAGGAACGAAGGGTGAGTTCCAGAATAAAAATCTCACATGCCTTGGAAAACAAAATGGGTGTTTCAGCAGAGACCATGTGAACATCTTTGTTAGCTTTCATGATCTTCCTGATGCGAGCAAGGGGAAATTCGTAGTTCTTGAAATCATTCATCTGATTGATTTTCTGATGTTGGTAGCTCCAGAACATCTGCAACTGATGTTGCTGCTGCTCAAGGAGATGATCGTAGGGTAGCTGTATTGGGTACCCAGCGGAATGAGCTGTTGTAGCCTCCGATGCTGCATTCACCGCTGGTTGGTGAGAGTTGTTTTCCATGGCGTTTTGGACAAGGTGGTGTCACTGCCTGGCGATTTTTTCTAGGTAAAAGAGATGAAAGAAGACAAATGTAGGTGTGCTTTGGATATATGAAGAGAAAAGAAATAACTAGTTACAATTTTCTAAATCTAATAGAGGTATAGCAGATTTTCTAAATCTAATATATGTATAAGTGTTGATGCTTGAGGTACAACTATGAGAGGCAAATGCTTGGAAAAGAAAATAAGGGCCCAAACCATATACTTTATTAAAAATGTGAATTATGCGAAATTGAACAAGAATATTATACATTAATATTAGCAAATATTTATGCTTTTTCAATTTAATTTTTTTAAAATAAAAATATTTTTTGTTTTACAAGGAAAAATCTTTTTATCGTAATCTGAATAAAATATATATATATATATATATATATATATATATATAAAATATTCTATCTTATCTCCGTATTATCTTAAAAGCATGAAGGTCTTTGAAAATATTGACTGAACTTTTTGATCTTTCTTAAGAGACTCTATAATTGATAAAATTATCATTTGACTATTTTCTTAAATATTTATTATGTCCCTCTTCAGCCAATCCAAAGGAAAATCAAAAGTTGAATGATTATAAAATCATATCGTCATAGAGGAATATATGTATTCGACTATGTCAGTTGATGGGGGCCTACGTTCTCCCGGTCCTACCTAAATTTATATAATAAATAATTATCATTTAATTATTTTCTAAGATTTCATAATTTGAAATCAACTAAATTTCAGCTTGTTAATATTTTATTATTTGAACTATGTAGAAAATTCAATATTTAGGGACTTTAAATTCAATTAGAATTTTACGTTTATTAAATTTCATATTTTAAAATCCTAACAGATTAAGATCTGGTTATTTATATTATACATAAAAGTGAAAGTCATTTTTGGATCATAATTTAGAAGAGTCATCTATTGCTTCCTACATTTTATGATTTTCAATGATAATACATGAATTATAGTGTCAGGTCTTGGTTCAAGGTCTTGTAGTCATGGTCGGGTCTTAGGTCAGGATCATGGTCTTGTCTAGGGTCGGTATTGGGGCAAGGTCTTGGCTTGGTGTCAGACTAGGGGTTAGGTCCTGTTGTTGGGATAATATTTTTCTTTACTAACTGAACACTAAAAAATAAGTAAGAAAGTCATTTATTTTTAAGAAAAGTAGATTTTAGGAAAATAATTTTCTTACTACTGCACACACCCTTAAGGTGAAAATAATTTCGTATAAAAATAATTCAAGAAAAGGTCACATGACTCTTGTAAATATAAGCGTGTAATTGTAAATGCAAGATAAGTGCCTTTTCCCTTGTTTTCTATATTGAGTTGTATTATATTCTAGTTTCTCAGGTATAACATATTTTTCCTACAACATTATTTGCAAATATAATACTATCAGTTAGTGAAATTGATAGATAATGATCTGAAGAGAATAATATTTTTCTTGTTATTTCCGTCAAGTTCTATATTTGCTGACAAAATCAATTTTTGAACAACTAGCTTTTTTGTTTTTAAGTTTGCTTCACGTTTCTCATTTTCTTAGTGTGAACAATTAGTTCTGTAGTCAAACTTTTTATTATTTCAATTTTGTTTTTATCTTTCTTGTTGAAGGGAAGAAGATAACACATCTAGCCTAGCATAACTGATTTCGTCTTTTTTCACGTACCTCATTTTCTCTACCCAGTCATTTTGAAATTAGAAAAATCAACAAAACCTTTTTCATTAAACTAATACAAAATTTGTTTGAACAACTTACATACCACTCAATAAACTTAGCATTAATTGGTTTCAACTTTCATGGTGTAGTGGTTAGCACTCAATAAACTAAAAAATTATTGCAAGAATATTTATATATAATCAAGTAAAACACTATGGGGTTGAGGAGTGTTTCAAGATTGGTGAGATGGATGTCCAAGGGGTGGGAGTTAGGCGCGTTGGGAGGATAGAGAGGAGACAATGAACTTGAAATTAGAGTTGTGTATCAGTTAATTCAGTTCGATTTTAAAAATTATCAGCTATCAGTTTGTAGACATGCCGTTAAAATATCGTTTAATTGATTACTGATTGTTATCAGTTTGGTTATTAAGTTAACTTTCAAGATCTCGCACAAAAAATCTCATAAGTCATAAGTATGTTTAGCTAGAAAAAAGTGAGGGGAACGAGAAAGATTGGGCTCGTAGTCAAACTTTATTATTTTAATTTTGTTTTTATATTATAGAAGAGAAGAAGATAACACATTTAGCCTAACTGATTTATCCTTTTTGATGTATCTCATTTTTTCCACCGCTAGTCATTTTGCTGCCTTTTTTTCTAGTTTGATAAATTTCTTATATATTGTAATCGTTGGATCTTTCGCTTATGCATATATTATTCCGCTGAGTATTTTTATTTTCTTCAAATTGGTAGCATAGCCTGTGTGAGATCCATTAGAGTCTCGTGTGAGATCCGATATAAAAATAGAAATTTTATATTTACCTAATTGTCCTATTTTTTGAATTTGATGGAAAAAATAATTTTGAGAGCTGGTGCTATCAAATGATGAATTTTTGCAATGTTGTTGGACTCTGGTCCATTATTGATAAGGGTTCGTGGAAACCACAAAAGGCACATTGTTGACGAAGATATACAATTGGAGAAAAATAGACAATTGAATTGTAAGAAATTATACTACCCCAATAGCGAAGTCTCATTACATGTATATAAAGAGTATTTGCATGTTGAATCAACAAAGGAAGTTTGGATAATTTTGATCAAATCATATCAACGTGTGGCAGATGTAAATAGAGAAAAATCTTTTACACAGTTGAATGTTAAAGTTGCTATTTCTTTACATTCACCCATAAATAATAAAAGCAAACAAAAGTTCTAAGAAAGAGAAAGAGCAAATGCATTCTCCATTTCTAAAATCTAACCCAAATTTAATAAATTTAAGACTTTTTTACTAAAAGAAAGCAAGTAAATGAAGAACAAATTTAGTGCTGAAGATTTTGATTTTTGTTTTTGTAAAGGTGAAAATACTAATATTCAGATCATCATCTATTAATTTTTATTTCTTTTTTTGAATATCAAATTAAAAAATACTATGAATGAAGTTTTTAGTTTTTATTTACCTTAATTTTTTCAACTAACGTCGTGACTACAGAGTTGTCACTGGGAAACTTTTCAAAAAGAAAAGTTGGACTGAAACTATCAATTACAACTTGCAGTCTTTATCTAATCCTTTCCTGACTGTCTAATCACTTAACTAATAAAATATTGTCTTTTGCAAAACTTTTACGCTGCTTAATGTTAAAGCTACTACTCCCTCCATTTCAATTTGGTTGTCTTACTCTTCTTTTTAAGTCCATTTCAAATAGAGTGTCTCTTTTTTTTTTTTTTTTGTGCAACTCTCAGTTTCAACTTTCTACATAGTATGTTTGATACCACAAGATTAACGATATTTTGATATATTCTATATATCTTTAGTTTAAGTCACAAGATTAAAATGACTTCTTAACTTTATATATTGTTTCATGTGAAAACTAGACAAAAAACTTAAAACTGAGAAGTATCTCTTTATATGACTAATAAATAATATAAGTAGACAAGACTTATAAAAAAGAGAAGGAACAAATGAGCGCTATTCATCTTTTCAAAACTTTAATAGTGCAATATATCATAAATAGTGATTATGACATATGATCAAGAATTACATGTGACCGTAGAGGTGACAGCAAATAGGTTAGTTGGATCTTAACCTTCTCAAAGTTTGCTTAGGTCAAATAACGGATCTTAATTTCGCATCTCCACAATTTAAAATATATTTTAGTTATAACAATGGAGAAACTCATTAATGTTTTATGTTTATGAAACTGATAGTATATATTAAAGTACACCCATATTTATGATTAAGTGATTTATCAATGTCAATATGATCTTAATCTAACAAATTAGACTAATCGTGCCATCCAAGCTTTGCAAAAATTTTATACTAATTTAATTATGTTGAGATTGTATAAATGATGGAATTAATGAAATAGTAACTATCCTAACCATCATGGTCTACACTTAAATTATTAAACACTAGGTTAGACTGTTGGATGTCCACTAAGCTTAATAATAATTTCATAGCCAATAAGCCTTGGTGGCTCTATTCTACCACTAAAGCATGGGCAATAGTGAAAACACTAAATTAAAATAACATAACTCAATTGTTGTGCTTGCATAAATATTAGTTTGTTATAACCATGAGAACTCCAAACGACTAAAGGATTCAACTCATCACAATTACGCCAATATTCTTGGACAATAGCAATAGGGTGCATTCACATTGGAGAGGACCTGTACCATTAGTAACTAATAGCTTCCTTTGTTCCACTAGGCATCCAGATCAACAACGAACATGATTTTTAACTGCAACAAGATCAAATGGAAAAATTATTATAAACAATTGATAATTGAATCATATGAATGAGAAATCAGTGTCTTATATTCTCAAACAGTATCATATAAAGAAATTATAGAAAACAATACCAAAAAGATTAAAAAGTTGCTTAGTCTCGCAAGAATAATAACCTATAAGCAGATAACTATGGAGTAAGAACTAAGATGCCAACATCATACCAAACAAATCAAGACATTTCACAAATGAGTGAAATAACATAAAAACAAATGGATTAATGTGAGGGATGAGACTAAAATAGAGCAATGGAAAGAGGTTGTTACAATGGAAAATTCATCATCAAAGAAATATAGCTCAAGAATGGTGGCAAAGTCACTTCAAAGTTTTCATCATCATATTAGCATATTAATTAGGTAAGGTGATTTGTTCTCTGAAGGTCAAATATAACTTTCACTCAATAACAATAACAATAAATTTATTATAATCCCACAAGTAAGGTCAGAAAAAAATAGAATGTACACATATCTTACCTCTAACTTTATGACGTAAAGAGATTATTTTCAATAATCCCACCAGGACTTTCGCTTATACCCTCTAACTTCATTGAGAATCAAAAGTGAAAAAACCCCTATGTACATGATTTCAACAAATATATATATATGCTTCTAGTATTTTTTCATGAAGAAGAAGTCATTGATGCACTAACTGCTCATGCAAAGGATAGAAAAAGAGGAAAAAATGGTTATAACCAACAAAATCAACTATCCTAGTTTTTCGGATTTGAATTCAATTTATTTTCCTATAAGACATACTCTAAGCCCACAGGAACAGTGATGAATTTAATCCCACTTTACCTATCGAGTACGTGTTCAATATGCATTAACATGACCAATAGTTACTTGATGAAGAAAATTAAAAGTTATACCTTTGATATGCATGTAAACTACATAAAAGGCTCTAGAAGTTGGAAAACGCTTTTCGTACTTTACAACACCCATAAAGACATTAGATATCAGTTGTTTCTTAGGATAATAGGTAGCTGTCATGGATGACATATCCCAAGCATGTATATATGATCATTGCTTTGGTAGAAAAATTAAAACTTATGTTTTGGCTCCATAATAACATCAATACCAATAACAGTTACTATTGTGAGAAAACTTGTAATTTTTGATTAAGAGAATCAATGATGAACTCCTTTATAGTATAAATTATCAAACAATATTCCTATCTCCATGTTGCAACAACAATAAGAGATTGTGGAAAAGATTTATTTTTCTTATAAGTAAAGAGAGAATGCAAAAAATAATTCCAGTACTTTACTCAAATTTAGTTAAGATTGCCCTAAGTGCAAGATGACAAACATATAAAAAAAAATATTTATAGCTAATATTTGATAGAGTATAATTAAAATAAAGAACAAAAATTATAATTTAACAACAAACTCAATCTCAACTTCTTAAAAAAAATTACCATCTTTAAAGAAAATAAAATAAATCAATTTTACTTGACAAATTTATTTTTTCTAACCCTAACTTATCCAAATCAAAAGAAAATGATAAAATTACCTTCCACCATCAAGATTATCCTGTCCATTGTTGACTCCACTAGCATAGAAATTATCATCAGCATCTTTCCAAACAGACTGCCAGTCTTGCGGCGGCGACAGTGGAGGTGGGATGTAAATTGATGGATAAACAATAGTCCTTCCCATCATCACCGCAGGTGTAGCAAGCTGGCCCATCGGTGGGTCATAGTACGAAACATCACTTGCTGTAGAGCCAACCAAGCCAGGCACAACACCAACACCCTCTTCCTTGATCTCATTTCTAGGAACGATGTTAGAAAGGAAATTAAAATTTTTATCCCTCATAATCGCCTCGGTGATATTATTTTTCTGCAGCATTTGTTGCTTGTTCTCCTCAGCATGAAGCCAGGAACGAAGGGTGAGTTCCAGAATAAAAATCTCACATGCCTTGGAAAACAAAATGGGTGTTTCAGCAGAGACCATGTGAACATCTTTGTTAGCTTTCATGATCTTCCTGATGCGAGCAAGGGGAAATTCGTAGTTCTTGAAATCATTCATCTGATTGATTTTCTGATGTTGGTAGCTCCAGAACATCTGCAACTGATGTTGCTGCTGCTCAAGGAGATGATCGTAGGGTAGCTGTATTGGGTACCCAGCGGAATGAGCTGTTGTAGCCTCCGATGCTGCATTCACCGCTGGTTGGTGAGAGTTGTTTTCCATGGCGTTTTGGACAAGGTGGTGTCACTGCCTGGCGATTTTTTCTAGGTAAAAGAGATGAAAGAAGACAAATGTAGGTGTGCTTTGGATATATGAAGAGAAAAGAAATAACTAGTTACAATTTTCTAAATCTAATAGAGGTATAGCAGATTTTCTAAATCTAATATATGTATAAGTGTTGATGCTTGAGGTACAACTATGAGAGGCAAATGCTTGGAAAAGAAAATAAGGGCCCAAACCATATACTTTATTAAAAATGTGAATTATGCGAAATTGAACAAGAATATTATACATTAATATTAGCAAATATTTATGCTTTTTCAATTTAATTTTTTTAAAATAAAAATATTTTTTGTTTTACAAGGAAAAATCTTTTTATCGTAATCTGAATAAAATATATATATATATATATATATATATATAAAATATTCTATCTTATCTCCGTATTATCTTAAAAGCATGAAGGTCTTTGAAAATATTGACTGAACTTTTTGATCTTTCTTAAGAGACTCTATAATTGATAAAATTATCATTTGACTATTTTCTTAAATATTTATTATGTCCCTCTTCAGCCAATCCAAAGGAAAATCAAAAGTTGAATGATTATAAAATCATATCGTCATAGAGGAATATATGTATTCGACTATGTCAGTTGATGGGGGCCTACGTTCTCCCGGTCCTACCTAAATTTATATAATAAATAATTATCATTTAATTATTTTCTAAGATTTCATAATTTGAAATCAACTAAATTTCAGCTTGTTAATATTTTATTATTTGAACTATGTAGAAAATTCAATATTTAGGGACTTTAAATTCAATTAGAATTTTACGTTTATTAAATTTCATATTTTAAAATCCTAACAGATTAAGATCTGGTTATTTATATTATACATAAAAGTGAAAGTCATTTTTGGATCATAATTTAGAAGAGTCATCTATTGCTTCCTACATTTTATGATTTTCAATGATAATACATGAATTATAGTGTCAGGTCTTGGTTCAAGGTCTTGTAGTCATGGTCGGGTCTTAGGTCAGGATCATGGTCTTGTCTAGGGTCGGTATTGGGGCAAGGTCTTGGCTTGGTGTCAGACTAGGGGTTAGGTCCTGTTGTTGGGATAATATTTTTCTTTACTAACTGAACACTAAAAAATAAGTAAGAAAGTCATTTATTTTTAAGAAAAGTAGATTTTAGGAAAATAATTTTCTTACTACTGCACACACCCTTAAGGTGAAAATAATTTCGTATAAAAATAATTCAAGAAAAGGTCACATGACTCTTGTAAATATAAGCGTGTAATTGTAAATGCAAGATAAGTGCCTTTTCCCTTGTTTTCTATATTGAGTTGTATTATATTCTAGTTTCTCAGGTATAACATATTTTTCCTACAACATTATTTGCAAATATAATACTATCAGTTAGTGAAATTGATAGATAATGATCTGAAGAGAATAATATTTTTCTTGTTATTTCCGTCAAGTTCTATATTTGCTGACAAAATCAATTTTTGAACAACTAGCTTTTTTGTTTTTAAGTTTGCTTCACGTTTCTCATTTTCTTAGTGTGAACAATTAGTTCTGTAGTCAAACTTTTTATTATTTCAATTTTGTTTTTATCTTTCTTGTTGAAGGGAAGAAGATAACACATCTAGCCTAGCATAACTGATTTCGTCTTTTTTCACGTACCTCATTTTCTCTACCCAGTCATTTTGAAATTAGAAAAATCAACAAAACCTTTTTCATTAAACTAATACAAAATTTGTTTGAACAACTTACATACCACTCAATAAACTTAGCATTAATTGGTTTCAACTTTCATGGTGTAGTGGTTAGCACTCAATAAACTAAAAAATTATTGCAAGAATATTTATATATAATCAAGTAAAACACTATGGGGTTGAGGAGTGTTTCAAGATTGGTGAGATGGATGTCCAAGGGGTGGGAGTTAGGCGCGTTGGGAGGATAGAGAGGAGACAATGAACTTGAAATTAGAGTTGTGTATCAGTTAATTCAGTTCGATTTTAAAAATTATCAGCTATCAGTTTGTAGACATGCCGTTAAAATATCGTTTAATTGATTACTGATTGTTATCAGTTTGGTTATTAAGTTAACTTTCAAGATCTCGCACAAAAAATCTCATAAGTCATAAGTATGTTTAGCTAGAAAAAAGTGAGGGGAACGAGAAAGATTGGGCTCGTAGTCAAACTTTATTATTTTAATTTTGTTTTTATATTATAGAAGAGAAGAAGATAACACATTTAGCCTAACTGATTTATCCTTTTTGATGTATCTCATTTTTTCCACCGCTAGTCATTTTGCTGCCTTTTTTTCTAGTTTGATAAATTTCTTATATATTGTAATCGTTGGATCTTTCGCTTATGCATATATTATTCCGCTGAGTATTTTTATTTTCTTCAAATTGGTAGCATAGCCTGTGTGAGATCCATTAGAGTCTCGTGTGAGATCCGATATAAAAATAGAAATTTTATATTTACCTAATTGTCCTATTTTTTGAATTTGATGGAAAAAATAATTTTGAGAGCTGGTGCTATCAAATGATGAATTTTTGCAATGTTGTTGGACTCTGGTCCATTATTGATAAGGGTTCGTGGAAACCACAAAAGGCACATTGTTGACGATGATATACAATTGGAGAAAAATAGACAATTGAATTGTAAGAAATTATACTACCCCAATAGCGAAGTCTCATTACATGTATATAAAGAGTATTTGCATGTTGAATCAACAAAGGAAGTTTGGATAATTTTGATCAAATCATATCAACGTGTGGCAGATGTAAATAGAGAAAAATCTTTTACACAGTTGAATGTTAAAGTTGCTATTTCTTTACATTCACCCATAAATAATAAAAGCAAACAAAAGTTCTAAGAAAGAGAAAGAGCAAATGCATTCTCCATTTCTAAAATCTAACCCAAATTTAATAAATTTAAGACTTTTTTACTAAAAGAAAGCAAGTAAATGAAGAACAAATTTAGTGCTGAAGATTTTGATTTTTGTTTTTGTAAAGGTGAAAATACTAATATTCAGATCATCATCTATTAATTTTTATTTCTTTTTTTGAATATCAAATTAAAAAATACTATGAATGAAGTTTTTAGTTTTTATTTACCTTAATTTTTTCAACTAACGTCGTGACTATAGAGTTGTCACTGGGAAACTTTTCAAAAAGAAAAGTTGGACTGAAACTATCAATTACAACTTGCAGTCTTTATCTAATCCTTTCCTGACTGTCTAATCACTTAACTAATAAAATATTGTCTTTTGCAAAACTTTTACGCTGCTTAATGTTAAAGCTACTACTCCCTCCATTTCAATTTGGTTGTCTTACTCTTCTTTTTAAGTCCATTTCAAATAGAGTGTCTCTTTTTTTTTTTTTTTTGTGCAACTCTCAGTTTCAACTTTCTACATAGTATGTTTGATACCACAAGATTAACGATATTTTGATATATTCTATATATCTTTAGTTTAAGTCACAAGATTAAAATGACTTCTTAACTTTATATATTGTTTCATGTGAAAACTAGACAAAAAACTTAAAACTGAGAAGTATCTCTTTATATGACTAATAAATAATATAAGCAGACAAGACTTATAAAAAAGAGAAGGAACAAATGAGCGCTATTCATCTTTTCAAAACTTTTATAGTGCAATATATCATAAATAGTGATTATGACATATGATCAAGAATTACATGTGACCGTAGAGGTGACAGCAAATAGGTTAGTTGGATCTTAACCTTCTCAAAGTTTGCTTAGGTCAAATAACGGATCTTAATTTCGCATCTCCACAATTTAAAATATATTTTAGTTATAACAATGGAGAAACTCATTAATGTTTTATGTTTATGAAACTGATAGTATATATTAAAGTACACCCATATTTATGATTAAGTGATTTATCAATGTCAATATGATCTTAATCTAACAAATTAGACTAATCGTGCCATCCAAGCTTTGCAAAAATTTTATACTAATTTAATTATGTTGAGATTGTATAAATGATGGAATTAATGAAATAGTAACTATCCTAACCATCATGGTCTACACTTAAATTATTAAACACTAGGTTAGACTGTTGGATGTCCACTAAGCTTAATAATAATTTCATAGCCAATAAGCCTTGGTGGCTCTATTCTACCACTAAAGCATGGGCAATAGTGAAAACTCTAAATTAAAATAACATAACTCAATTGTTGTGCTTGCATAAATATTAGTTTGTTATAACCATGAGAACTCCAAACGACTAAAGGATTCAACTCATCACAATTACGCCAATATTCTTGGACAATAGCAATAGGGTGCATTCACATTGGAGAGGACCTGTACCATTAGTAACTAATAGCTTCCTTTGTTCCACTAGGCATCCAGATCAACAACGAACATGATTTTTAACTGCAACAAGATCAAATGGAAAAATTATTATAAACAATTGATAATTGAATCATATGAATGAGAAATCAGTGTCTTATATTCTCAAACAGTATCATATAAAGAAATTATAGAAAACAATACCAAAAAGATTAAAAAGTTGCTTAGTCTCGCAAGAATAATATCCTATAAGCAGATAACTATGGAGTAAGAACTAAGATGCCAACATCATACCAAACACATCAAGACATTTCACAAATGAGTGAAATAACATAAAAACAAATGGATTAATGTGAGGGATGAGACTAAAATAGAGCAATGGAAAGAGGTTGTTACAATGGAAAATTCATCATCAAAGAAATATAGCTCAAGAATGGTGGCAAAGTCACTTCAAAGTTTTCATCATCATATTAGCATATTAATTAGGTAAGGTGATTTGTTCTCTGAAGGTCAAATATAACTTTCACTCAATAACAATAACAATAAATTTATTATAATCCCACAAGTAAGGTCAGAAAAAAATAGAATGTACACATATCTTACCTCTAACTTTATGACGTAAAGAGATTATTTTCAATAATCCCACCAGGACTTTCGCTTATACCCTCTAACTTCATTGAGAATCAAAAGTGAAAAAACCCCTATGTACATGATTTCAACAAATATATATATATGCTTCTAGTATTTTTTCATGAAGAAGAAGTCATTGATGCACTAACTGCTCATGCAAAGGATAGAAAAAGAGGAAAAAATGGTTATAACCAACAAAATCAACTATCCTAGTTTTTCGGATTTGAATTCAATTTATTTTCCTATAAGACATACTCTAAGCCCACAGGAACAGTGATGAATTTAATCCCACTTTACCTATCGAGTACGTGTTCAATATGCATTAACATGACCAATAGTTACTTGATGAAGAAAATTAAAAGTTATACCTTTGATATGCATGTAAACTACATAAAAGGCTCTAGAAGTTGGAAAACGCTTTTCGTACTTTACAACACCCATAAAGACATTAGATATCAGTTGTTTCTTAGGATAATAGGTAGATGTCATGGATGACATATCCCAAGCATGTATATATGATCATTGCTTTGGTAGAAAAATTAAAACTTATGTTTTGGCTCCATAATAACATCAATACCAATAACAGTTACTATTGTGAGAAAACTTGTAATTTTTGATTAAGAGAATCAATGATGAACTCCTTTATAGTATAAATTATCAAACAATATTCCTATCTCCATGTTGCAACAACAATAAGAGATTGTGGAAAAGATTTATTTTTCTTATAAGTAAAGAGAGAATGCAAAAAATAATTCCAGTACTTTACTCAAATTTAGTTAAGATTGCCCTAAGTGCAAGATGACAAACATATAAAAAAAAATATTTATAGCTAATATTTGATAGAGTATAATTAAAATAAAGAACAAAAATTATAATTTAACAACAAACTCAATCTCAACTTCTTAAAAAAAATTACCATCTTTAAAGAAAATAAAATAAATCAATTTTACTTGACAAATTTATTTTTTCTAACCCTAACTTATCCAAATCAAAAGAAAATGATAAAATTACCTTCCACCATCAAGATTATCCTGTCCATTGTTGACTCCACTAGCATAGAAATTATCATCAGCATCTTTCCAAACAGACTGCCAGTCTTGCGGCGGCGAAAGTGGAGGTGGGATGTAAATTGATGGATAAACAACAGTCCTTCCCATCATCACCGCAGGTGTAGCAAGCTGGCCCATCGGTGGGTAATAGTACGAAACATCACTTGCTGTAGAGCCAACCAAGCCAGGCACAACACCAACACCCTCTTCCTTGATCTCATTTCTAGGAACGATGTTAGAAAGGAAATTAAAATTTTTATCCCTCATAATCGCCTCGGTGATATTATTTTTCTGCAGCATTTGTTGCTTGTTCTCCTCAGCATGAAGCCAGGAACGAAGGGTGAGTTCCAGAATAAAAATCTCACATGCCTTGGAAAACAAAATGGGTGTTTCAGCAGAGACCATGTGAACATCTTTGTTAGCTTTCATGATCTTCCTGATGCGAGCAAGGGGAAATTCGTAGTTCTTGAAATCATTCATCTGATTGATTTTCTGATGTTGGTAGCTCCAGAACATCTGCAACTGATGTTGCTGCTGCTCAAGGAGATGATCGTAGGGTAGCTGTATTGGGTACCCAGCGGAATGAGCTGTTGTAGCCTCCGATGCTGCATTCACCGCTGGTTGGTGAGAGTTGTTTTCCATGGCGTTTTGGACAAGGTGGTGTCACTGCCTGGCGATTTTTTCTAGGTAAAAGAGATGAAAGAAGACAAATGTAGGTGTGCTTTGGATATATGAAGAGAAAAGAAATAACTAGTTACAATTTTCTAAATCTAATAGAGGTATAGCAGATTTTCTAAATCTAATATATGTATAAGTGTTGATGCTTGAGGTACAACTATGAGAGGCAAATGCTTGGAAAAGAAAATAAGGGCCCAAACCATATACTTTATTAAAAATGTGAATTATGCGAAATTGAACAAGAATATTATACATTAATATTAGCAAATATTTATGCTTTTTCAATTTAATTTTTTTAAAATAAAAATATTTTTTGTTTTACAAGGAAAAATCTTTTTATCGTAATCTGAATAAAATTTATATATATATATATATATAAAATATTCTATCTTATCTCCGTATTATCTTAAAAGCATGAAGGTCTTTGAAAATATTGATTGAACTTTTTGATCTTTCTTAAGAGACTCTATAATTGATAAAATTATCATTTGACTATTTTCTTAAATATTTATTATGTCCCTCTTCAGCCAATCCAAAGGAAAATCAAAAGTTGAATGATTATAAAATCATATCGTCATAGAGGAATATATGTATTCGACTATGTCAGTTGATGGGGGCCTACGTTCTCCCGGTCCTACCTAAATTTATATAATAAATAATTATCATTTAATTATTTTCTAAGATTTCATAATTTGAAATCAACTAAATTTCAGCTTGTTAATATTTTATTATTTGAACTATGTAGAAAATTCAATATTTAAGGACTTTAAATTCAATTAGAATTTTACGTTTATTAAATTTCCTATTTTAAAATCCTAACAGATTAAGATCTGGTTATTTATATTATACATAAAAGTGAAAGTCATTTTTGGATCATAATTTAGAAGAGTCATCTATTGCTTCCTACATTTTATGATTTTCAATGATAATACATGAATTATAGTGTCAGGTCTTGGTTCAAGGTCTTGTAGTCATGGTCGGGTCTTAGGTCAGGATCATGGTCTTGTCTAGGGTCGGTATTGGGGCAAGGTCTTGGCTTGGTGTCAGACTAGGGGTTAGGTCCTGTTGTTGGGATAATATTTTTCTTTACTAACTGAACACTAAAAAATAAGTAAGAAAGTCATTTATTTTTAAGAAAAGTAGATTTTAGGAAAATAATTTTCTTACTACTGCACACACCCTTAAGGTGAAAATAATTTCGTATAAAAATAATTCAAGAAAAGGTCACATGACTCTTGTAAATATAAGCGTGTAATTGTAAATGCAAGATAAGTGCCTTTTCCCTTGTTTTCTATATTGAGTTGTATTATATTCTAGTTTCTCAGGTATAACATATTTTTCCTACAACATTATTTGCAAATATAATACTATCAGTTAGTGAAATTGATAGATAATGATCTGAAGAGAATAATATTTTTCTTGTTATTTCCGTCAAGTTCTATATTTGCTGACAAAATCAATTTTTGAACAACTAGCTTTTTTGTTTTTAAGTTTGCTTCACGTTTCTCATTTTCTTAGTGTGAACAATTAGTTCTGTAGTCAAACTTTTTGTTATTTCAATTTTGTTTTTATCTTTCTTGTTGAAGGGAAGAAGATAACACATCTAGCCTAGCATAACTGATTTCGTCTTTTTTCACGTACCTCATTTTCTCTACCCAGTCATTTTGAAATCAGAAAAATCAACAAAACCTTTTTCATTAAACTAATACAAAATTTGTTTGAACAACTTACATACCACTCAATAAACTTAGCATTAATTGGTTTCAACTTTCATGGTGTAGTGGTTAGCACTCAATAAACTAAAAAATTATTGCAAGAATATTTATATATAATCAAGTAAAACACTATGGGGTTGAGGAGTGTTTCAAGATTGGTGAGATGGATGTCCAAGGGGTGGGAGTTAGGCGCGTTGGGAGGATAGAGAGGAGACAATGAACTTGAAATTAGAGTTGTGTATCAGTTAATTCAGTTCGATTTTAAAAATTATCAGCTATCAGTTTGTAGACATGCCGTTAAAATATCGTTTAATTGATTACTGATTGTTATCAGTTTGGTTATTAAGTTAACTTTCAAGATCTCGCACAAAAAATCTCATAAGTCATAAGTATGTTTAGCTAGAAAAAAGTGAGGGGAACGAGAAAGATTGGGCTCGTAGTCAAACTTTATTATTTTAATTTTGTTTTTATATTATAGAAGAGAAGAAGATAACACATTTAGCCTAACTGATTTATCCTTTTTGATGTATCTCATTTTTTCCACCGCTAGTCATTTTGCTACCTTTTTTTCTAGTTTGATAAATTTCTTATATATTGTAATCGTTGGATCTTTCGCTTATGCATATATTATTCCGCTGAGTATTTTTATTTTCTTCAAATTGGTAGCATAGCCTGTGTGAGATCCATTAGAGTCTCGTGTGAGATCCGATATAAAAATAGAAATTTTATATTTACCTAATTGTCCTATTTTTTGAATTTGATGGAAAAAATAATTTTGAGAGCTGGTGCTATCAAATGATGAATTTTTGCAATGTTGTTGGACTCTGGTCCATTATTGATAAGGGTTCGTGGAAACCACAAAAGGCACATTGTTGACGAAGATATACAATTGGAGAAAAATAGACAATTGAATTGTAAGAAATTATACTACCCCAATAGCGAAGTCTCATTACATGTATATAAAGAGTATTTGCATGTTGAATCAACAAAGGAAGTTTGGATAATTTTGATCAAATCATATCAACGTGTGGCAGATGTAAATAGAGAAAAATCTTTTACACAGTTGAATGTTAAAGTTGCTATTTCTTTACATTCACCCATAAATAATAAAAGCAAACAAAAGTTCTAAGAAAGAGAAAGAGCAAATGCATTCTCCATTTCTAAAATCTAACCCAAATTTAATAAATTTAAGACTTTTTTACTAAAAGAAAGCAAGTAAATGAAGAACAAATTTAGTGCTGAAGATTTTGATTTTTGTTTTTGTAAAGGTGAAAATACTAATATTCAGATCATCATCTATTAATTTTTATTTCTTTTTTTGAATATCAAATTAAAAAATACTATGAATGAAGTTTTTAGTTTTTATTTACCTTAATTTTTTCAACTAACGTCGTGACTATAGAGTTGTCACTGGGAAACTTTTCAAAAAGAAAAGTTGGACTGAAACTATCAATTACAACTTGCAGTCTTTATCTAATCCTTTCCTGACTGTCTAATCACTTAACTAATAAAATATTGTCTTTTGCAAAACTTTTACGCTGCTTAATGTTAAAGCTACTACTCCCTCCATTTCAATTTGGTTGTCTTACTCTTCTTTTTAAGTCCATTTCAAATAGAGTGTCTCTTTTTTTTTTTTTTTGTGCAACTCTCAGTTTCAACTTTCTACATAGTATGTTTGATACCACAAGATTAACGATATTTTGATATATTCTATATATCTTTAGTTTAAGTCACAAGATTAAAATGACTTCTTAACTTTATATATTGTTTCATGTGAAAACTAGACAAAAAACTTAAAACTGAGAAGTATCTCTTTATATGACTAATAAATAATATAAGCAGACAAGACTTATAAAAAAGAGAAGGAACAAATGAGCGCTATTCATCTTTTCAAAACTTTTATAGTGCAATATATCATAAATAGTGATTATGACATATGATCAAGAATTACATGTGACCGTAGAGGTGACAACAAATAGGTTAGTTGGATCTTAACCTTCTCAAAGTTTGCTTAGGTCAAATAACGGATCTTAATTTCGCATCTCCACAATTTAAAATATATTTTAGTTATAACAATGGAGAAACTCATTAATGTTTTATGTTTATGAAACTGATAGTATATATTAAAGTACACCCATATTTATGATTAAGTGATTTATCAATGTCAATATGATCTTAATCTAACAAATTAGACTAATCGTGCCATCCAAGCTTTGCAAAAATTTTATACTAATTTAATTATGTTGAGATTGTATAAATGATGGAATTAATGAAATAGTAACTATCCTAACCATCATGGTCTACACTTAAATTATTAAACACTAGGTTAGACTGTTGGATGTCCACTAAGCTTAATAATAATTTCATAGCCAATAAGCCTTGGTGGCTCTATTCTACCACTAAAGCATGGGCAATAGTGAAAACACTAAATTAAAATAACATAACTCAATTGTTGTGCTTGCATAAATATTAGTTTGTTATAACCATGAGAACTCCAAACGACTAAAGGATTCAACTCATCACAATTACGCCAATATTCTTGGACAATAGCAATAGGGTGCATTCACATTGGAGAGGACCTGTACCATTAGTAACTAATAGCTTCCTTTGTTCCACTAGGCATCCAGATCAACAACGAACATGATTTTTAACTGCAACAAGATCAAATGGAAAAATTATTATAAACAATTGATAATTGAATCATATGAATGAGAAATCAGTGTCTTATATTCTCAAACAGTATCATATAAAGAAATTATAGAAAACAATACCAAAAAGATTAAAAAGTTGCTTAGTCTCGCAAGAATAATAACCTATAAGCAGATAACTATGGAGTAAGAACTAAGATGCCAACATCATACCAAACAAATCAAGACATTTCACAAATGAGTGAAATAACATAAAAACAAATGGATTAATGTGAGGGATGAGACTAAAATAGAGCAATGGAAAGAGGTTGTTACAATGGAAAATTCATCATCAAAGAAATATAGCTCAAGAATGGTGGCAAAGTCACTTCAAAGTTTTCATCATCATATTAGCATATTAATTAGGTAAGGTGATTTGTTCTCTGAAGGTCAAATATAACTTTCACTCAATAACAATAACAATAAATTTATTATAATCCCACAAGTAAGGTCAGAAAAAAATAGAATGTACACATATCTTACCTCTAACTTTATGACGTAAAGAGATTATTTTCAATAATCCCACCAGGACTTTCGCTTATACCCTCTAACTTCATTGAGAATCAAAAGTGAAAAAACCCCTATGTACATGATTTCAACAAATATATATATATGCTTCTAGTATTTTTTCATGAAGAAGAAGTCATTGATGCACTAACTGCTCATGCAAAGGATAGAAAAAGAGGAAAAAATGGTTATAACCAACAAAATCAACTATCCTAGTTTTTCGGATTTGAATTCAATTTATTTTCCTATAAGACATACTCTAAGCCCACAGGAACAGTGATGAATTTAATCCCACTTTACCTATCGAGTACGTGTTCAATATGCATTAACATGACCAATAGTTACTTGATGAAGAAAATTAAAAGTTATACCTTTGATATGCATGTAAACTACATAAAAGGCTCTAGAAGTTGGAAAACGCTTTTCGTACTTTACAACACCCATAAAGACATTAGATATCAGTTGTTTCTTAGGATAATAGGTAGCTGTCATGGATGACATATCCCAAGCATGTATATATGATCATTGCTTTGGTAGAAAAATTAAAACTTATGTTTTGGCTCCATAATAACATCAATACCAATAACAGTTACTATTGTGAGAAAACTTGTAATTTTTGATTAAGAGAATCAATGATGAACTCCTTTATAGTATAAATTATCAAACAATATTCCTATCTCCATGTTGCAACAACAATAAGAGATTGTGGAAAAGATTTATTTTTCTTATAAGTAAAGAGAGAATGCAAAAAATAATTCCAGTACTTTACTCAAATTTAGTTAAGATTGCCCTAAGTGCAAGATGACAAACATATAAAAAAAAATATTTATAGCTAATATTTGATAGAGTATAATTAAAATAAAGAACAAAAATTATAATTTAACAACAAACTCAATCTCAACTTCTTAAAAAAAATTACCATCTTTAAAGAAAATAAAATAAATCAATTTTACTTGACAAATTTATTTTTTCTAACCCTAACTTATCCAAATCAAAAGAAAATGATAAAATTACCTTCCACCATCAAGATTATCCTGTCCATTGTTGACTCCACTAGCATAGAAATTATCATCAGCATCTTTCCAAACAGACTGCCAGTCTTGCGGCGGCGACAGTGGAGGTGGGATGTAAATTGATGGATAAACAACAGTCCTTCCCATCATCACCGCAGGTGTAGCAAGCTGGCCCATCGGTGGGTAATAGTACGAAACATCACTTGCTGTAGAGCCAACCAAGCCAGGCACAACACCAACACCCTCTTCCTTGATCTCATTTCTAGGAACGATGTTAGAAAGGAAATTAAAATTTTTATCCCTCATAATCGCCTCGGTGATATTATTTTTCTGCAGCATTTGTTGCTTGTTCTCCTCAGCATGAAGCCAGGAACGAAGGGTGAGTTCCAGAATAAAAATCTCACATGCCTTGGAAAACAAAATGGGTGTTTCAGCAGAGACCATGTGAACATCTTTGTTAGCTTTCATGATCTTCCTGATGCGAGCAAGGGGAAATTCGTAGTTCTTGAAATCATTCATCTGATTGATTTTCTGATGTTGGTAGCTCCAGAACATCTGCAACTGATGTTGCTGCTGCTCAAGGAGATGATCGTAGGGTAGCTGTATTGGGTACCCAGCGGAATGAGCTGTTGTAGCCTCCGATGCTGCATTCACCGCTGGTTGGTGAGAGTTGTTTTCCATGGCGTTTTGGACAAGGTGGTGTCACTGCCTGGCGATTTTTTCTAGGTAAAAGAGATGAAAGAAGACAAATGTAGGTGTGCTTTGGATATATGAAGAGAAAAGAAATAACTAGTTACAATTTTCTAAATCTAATAGAGGTATAGCAGATTTTCTAAATCTAATATATGTATAAGTGTTGATGCTTGAGGTACAACTATGAGAGGCAAATGCTTGGAAAAGAAAATAAGGGCCCAAACCATATACTTTATTAAAAATGTGAATTATGCGAAATTGAACAAGAATATTATACATTAATATTAGCAAATATTTATGCTTTTTCAATTTAATTTTTTTAAAATAAAAATATTTTTTGTTTTACAAGGAAAAATCTTTTTATCGTAATCTGAATAAAATTTATATATATATATATATATATATATATATATATATAAAATATTCTATCTTATCTCCGTATTATCTTAAAAGCATGAAGGTCTTTGAAAATATTGACTGAACTTTTTGATCTTTCTTAAGAGACTCTATAATTGATAAAATTATCATTTGACTATTTTCTTAAATATTTATTATGTCCCTCTTCAGCCAATCCAAAGGAAAATCAAAAGTTGAATGATTATAAAATCATATCGTCATAGAGGAATATATGTATTCGACTATGTCAGTTGATGGGGGCCTACGTTCTCCCGGTCCTACCTAAATTTATATAATAAATAATTATCATTTAATTATTTTCTAAGATTTCATAATTTGAAATCAACTAAATTTCAGCTTGTTAATATTTTATTATTTGAACTATGTAGAAAATTCAATATTTAGGGACTTTAAATTCAATTAGAATTTTACGTTTATTAAATTTCATATTTTAAAATCCTAACAGATTAAGATCTGGTTATTTATATTATACATAAAAGTGAAAGTCATTTTTGGATCATAATTTAGAAGAGTCATCTATTGCTTCCTACATTTTATGATTTTCAATGATAATACATGAATTATAGTGTCAGGTCTTGGTTCAAGGTCTTGTAGTCATGGTCGGGTCTTAGGTCAGGATCATGGTCTTGTCTAGGGTCGGTATTGGGGCAAGGTCTTGGCTTGGTGTCAGACTAGGGGTTAGGTCCTGTTGTTGGGATAATATTTTTCTTTACTAACTGAACACTAAAAAATAAGTAAGAAAGTCATTTATTTTTAAGAAAAGTAGATTTTAGGAAAATAATTTTCTTACTACTGCACACACCCTTAAGGTGAAAATAATTTCGTATAAAAATAATTCAAGAAAAGGTCACATGACTCTTGTAAATATAAGCGTGTAATTGTAAATGCAAGATAAGTGCCTTTTCCCTTGTTTTCTATATTGAGTTGTATTATATTCTAGTTTCTCAGGTATAACATATTTTTCCTACAACATTATTTGCAAATATAATACTATCAGTTAGTGAAATTGATAGATAATGATCTGAAGAGAATAATATTTTTCTTGTTATTTCCGTCAAGTTCTATATTTGCTGACAAAATCAATTTTTGAACAACTAGCTTTTTTGTTTTTAAGTTTGCTTCACGTTTCTCATTTTCTTAGTGTGAACAATTAGTTCTGTAGTCAAACTTTTTGTTATTTCAATTTTGTTTTTATCTTTCTTGTTGAAGGGAAGAAGATAACACATCTAGCCTAGCATAACTGATTTCGTCTTTTTTCACGTACCTCATTTTCTCTACCCAGTCATTTTGAAATCAGAAAAATCAACAAAACCTTTTTCATTAAACTAATACAAAATTTGTTTGAACAACTTACATACCACTCAATAAACTTAGCATTAATTGGTTTCAACTTTCATGGTGTAGTGGTTAGCACTCAATAAACTAAAAAATTATTGCAAGAATATTTATATATAATCAAGTAAAACACTATGGGGTTGAGGAGTGTTTCAAGATTGGTGAGATGGATGTCCAAGGGGTGGGAGTTAGGCGCGTTGGGAGGATAGAGAGGAGACAATGAACTTGAAATTAGAGTTGTGTATCAGTTAATTCAGTTCGATTTTAAAAATTATCAGCTATCAGTTTGTAGACATGCCGTTAAAATATCGTTTAATTGATTACTGATTGTTATCAGTTTGGTTATTAAGTTAACTTTCAAGATCTCGCACAAAAAATCTCATAAGTCATAAGTATGTTTAGCTAGAAAAAAGTGAGGGGAACGAGAAAGATTGGGCTCGTAGTCAAACTTTATTATTTTAATTTTGTTTTTATATTATAGAAGAGAAGAAGATAACACATTTAGCCTAACTGATTTATCCTTTTTGATGTATCTCATTTTTTCCACCGCTAGTCATTTTGCTACCTTTTTTTCTAGTTTGATAAATTTCTTATATATTGTAATCGTTGGATCTTTCGCTTATGCATATATTATTCCGCTGAGTATTTTTATTTTCTTCAAATTGGTAGCATAGCCTGTGTGAGATCCATTAGAGTCTCGTGTGAGATCCGATATAAAAATAGAAATTTTATATTTACCTAATTGTCCTATTTTTTGAATTTGATGGAAAAAATAATTTTGAGAGCTGGTGCTATCAAATGATGAATTTTTGCAATGTTGTTGGACTCTGGTCCATTATTGATAAGGGTTCGTGGAAACCACAAAAGGCACATTGTTGACGAAGATATACAATTGGAGAAAAATAGACAATTGAAATGTAAGAAATTATACTACCCCAATAGTGAAGTCTCATTACATGTATATAAAGAGTATTTGCATGTTGAATCAACAAAGGAAGTTTGGATAATTTTGATCAAATCATATCAACGTGTGGCAGATGTAAATAGAGAAAAATCTTTTACACAGTTGAATGTTAAAGTTGCTATTTCTTTACATTCACCCATAAATAATAAAAGCAAACAAAAGTTCTAAGAAAGAGAAAGAGCAAATGCATTCTCCATTTCTAAAATCTAACCCAAATTTAATAAATTTAAGACTTTTTTACTAAAAGAAAGCAAGTAAATGAAGAACAAATTTAGTGCTGAAGATTTTGATTTTTGTTTTTGTAAAGGTGAAAATACTAATATTCAGATCATCATCTATTAATTTTTATTTCTTTTTTTGAATATCAAATTAAAAAATACTATGAATGAAGTTTTTAGTTTTTATTTACCTTAATTTTTTCAACTAACGTCGTGACTATAGAGTTGTCACTGGGAAACTTTTCAAAAAGAAAAGTTGGACTGAAACTATCAATTACAACTTGCAGTCTTTATCTAATCCTTTCCTGACTGTCTAATCACTTAACTAATAAAATATTGTCTTTTGCAAAACTTTTACGCTGCTTAATGTTAAAGCTACTACTCCCTCCATTTCAATTTGGTTGTCTTACTCTTCTTTTTAAGTCCATTTCAAATAGAGTGTCTCTTTTTTTTTTTTTTTTTTGTGCAACTCTCAGTTTCAACTTTCTACATAGTATGTTTGATACCACAAGATTAACGATATTTTGATATATTCTATATATCTTTAGTTTAAGTCACAAGATTAAAATGACTTCTTAACTTTATATATTGTTTCATGTGAAAACTAGACAAAAAACTTAAAACTGAGAAGTATCTCTTTATATGACTAATAAATAATATAAGCAGACAAGACTTATAAAAAAGAGAAGGAACAAATGAGCGCTATTCATCTTTTCAAAACTTTTATAGTGCAATATATCATAAATAGTGATTATGACATATGATCAAGAATTACATGTGACCGTAGAGGTGACAGCAAATAGGTTAGTTGGATCTTAACCTTCTCAAAGTTTGCTTAGGTCAAATAACGGATCTTAATTTCGCATCTCCACAATTTAAAATATATTTTAGTTATAACAATGGAGAAACTCATTAATGTTTTATGTTTATGAAACTGATAGTATATATTAAAGTACACCCATATTTATGATTAAGTGATTTATCAATGTCAATATGATCTTAATCTAACAAATTAGACTAATCGTGCCATCCAAGCTTTGCAAAAATTTTATACTAATTTAATTATGTTGAGATTGTATAAATGATGGAATTAATGAAATAGTAACTATCCTAACCATCATGGTCTACACTTAAATTATTAAACACTAGGTTAGACTGTTGGATGTCCACTAAGCTTAATAATAATTTCATAGCCAATAAGCCTTGGTGGCTCTATTCTACCACTAAAGCATGGGCAATAGTGAAAACACTAAATTAAAATAACATAACTCAATTGTTGTGCTTGCATAAATATTAGTTTGTTATAACCATGAGAACTCCAAACGACTAAAGGATTCAACTCATCACAATTACGCCAATATTCTTGGACAATAGCAATAGGGTGCATTCACATTGGAGAGGACCTGTACCATTAGTAACTAATAGCTTTCTTTGTTCCACTAGGCATCCAGATCAACAACGAACATGATTTTTAACTGCAACAAGATCAAATGGAAAAATTATTATAAACAATTGATAATTGAATCATATGAATGAGAAATCAGTGTCTTATATTCTCAAACAGTATCATATAAAGAAATTATAGAAAACAATACCAAAAAGATTAAAAAGTTGCTTAGTCTCGCAAGAATAATAACCTATAAGCAGATAACTATGGAGTAAGAACTAAGATGCCAACATCATACCAAACAAATCAAGACATTTCACAAATGAGTGAAATAACATAAAAACAAATGGATTAATGTGAGGGATGAGACTAAAATAGAGCAATGGAAAGAGGTTGTTACAATGGAAAATTCATCATCAAAGAAATATAGCTCAAGAATGGTGGCAAAGTCACTTCAAAGTTTTCATCATCATATTAGCATATTAATTAGGTAAGGTGATTTGTTCTCTGAAGGTCAAATATAACTTTCACTCAATAACAATAACAATAAATTTATTATAATCCCACAAGTAAGGTCAGAAAAAAATAGAATGTACACATATCTTACCTCTAACTTTATGACGTAAAGAGATTATTTTCAATAATCCCACCAGGACTTTCGCTTATACCCTCTAGCTTCATTGAGAATCAAAAGTGAAAAAACCCCTATGTACATGATTTCAACAAATATATATATATGCTTCTAGTATTTTTTCATGAAGAAGAAGTCATTGATGCACTAACTGCTCATGCAAAGGATAGAAAAAGAGGAAAAAATGGTTATAACCAACAAAATCAACTATCCTAGTTTTTCGGATTTGAATTCAATTTATTTTCCTATAAGACATACTCTAAGCCCACAGGAACAGTGATGAATTTAATCCCACTTTACCTATCGAGTACGTGTTCAATATGCATTAACATGACCAATAGTTACTTGATGAAGAAAATTAAAAGTTATACCTTTGATATGCATGTAAACTACATAAAAGGCTCTAGAAGTTGGAAAACGCTTTTCGTACTTTACAACACCCATAAAGACATTAGATATCAGTTGTTTCTTAGGATAATAGGTAGCTGTCATGGATGACATATCCCAAGCATGTATATATGATCATTGCTTTGGTAGAAAAATTAAAACTTATGTTTTGGCTCCATAATAACATCAATACCAATAACAGTTACAATTGTGAGAAAACTTGTAATTTTTGATTAAGAGAATCAATGATGAACTCCTTTATAGTATAAATTATCAAACAATATTCCTATCTCCATGTTGCAACAACAATAAGAGATTGTGGAAAAGATTTATTTTTCTTATAAGTAAAGAGAGAATGCAAAAAATAATTCCAATACTTTACTCAAATTTAGTTAAGATTGCCCTAAGTGCAAGATGACAAACATATAAAAAAAAATATTTATAGCTAATATTTGATAGAGTATAATTAAAATAAAGAACAAAAATTATAATTTAACAACAAACTCAATCTCAACTTCTTAAAAAAAAATTACCATCTTTAAAGAAAATAAAATAAATCAATTTTACTTGACAAATTTATTTTTTCTAACCCTAACTTATCCAAATCAAAAGAAAATGATAAAATTACCTTCCACCATCAAGATTATCCTGTCCATTGTTGACTCCACTAGCATAGAAATTATCATCAGCATCTTTCCAAACAGACTGCCAGTCTTGCGGCGGCGACAGTGGAGGTGGGATGTAAATTGATGGATAAACAACAGTCCTTCCCATCATCACCGCAGGTGTAGCAAGCTGGCCCATCGGTGGGTAATAGTACGAAACATCACTTGCTGTAGAGCCAACCAAGCCAGGCACAACACCAACACCCTCTTCCTTGATCTCATTTCTAGGAACGATGTTAGAAAGGAAATTAAATTTTTTATCCCTCATAATCGCCTCGGTGATATTATTTTTCTGCAGCATTTGTTGCTTGTTCTCCTCAGCATGAAGCCAGGAACGAAGGGTGAGTTCCAGAATAAAAATCTCACATGCCTTGGAAAACAAAATGGGTGTTTCAGCAGAGACCATGTGAACATCTTTGTTAGCTTTCATGATCTTCCTGATGCGAGCAAGGGGAAATTCGTAGTTCTTGAAATCATTCATCTGATTGATTTTCTGATGTTGGTAGCTCCAGAACATCTGCAACTGATGTTGCTGCTGCTCAAGGAGATGATCGTAGGGTAGCTGTATGGGGTACCCAGCGGAATGAGCTGTTGTAGCCTCCGATGCTGCATTCACCGCTGGTTGGTGAGAGTTGTTTTCCATGGCGTTTTGGACAAGGTGGTGTCACTGCCTGGCGATTTTTTCTAGGTAAAAGAGATGAAAGAAGACAAATGTAGGTGTGCTTTGGATATATGAAGAGAAAAGAAATAACTAGTTACAAATTTCTAAATCTAATAGAGGTATAGCAGATTTTCTAAATCTAATATATGTATAAGTGTTGATGCTTGAGGTACAACTATGAGAGGCAAATGCTTGGAAAAGAAAATAAAGGCCCAAACCATATACTTTATTAAAAATGTGAATTATGCGAAATTGAACAAGAATATTATACATTAATATTAGCAAATATTTATGCTTTTTCAATTTAATTTTTTTAAAATAAAAATATTTTTTGTTTTACAAGGAAAAATCTTTTTATCGTAATATGAATAAAATTTATATATATATATATATATATATATAAAATATTCTATCTTATCTCCGTATTATCTTAAAAGCATGAAGGTCTTTGAAACTATTGACTGAATTTTTTGATCTTTCTTAAGAGACTCTATAATTAATAAAATTATCATTTGACTATTTTCTTAAATATTTATTATGTCCCGCTTCAGCCAATCCAAAGGAAAATCAAAAGTTGAATGATTATAAAATCATATCGTCATAGAGGAATATATGTATTCGACTATGTCAGTTGATGGGGGCCTACGTTCTCCCGGTCCTACCTAAATTTATATAACAAATAATTATCATTTAATTATTTTCTAAGATTTCATAATTTGAAATCAACTAAATTTCAGCTTGTTAATATTTTATTATTTGAACTATGTAGAAAATTCAATATTTAGGGACTTTAAATTCAATTAGAATTTTACGTTTATTAAATTTCATATTTTAAAATCCTAACATATTAAGATCTGATTATTTATATTATACATAAAAGTGAAAGTCATTTTTGGATCATAATTTAGAAGAGTCATCTATTGCTTCCTACATTTTATGATTTTCAATGATAATACATGAATTATAGTGTCAGGTCTTGGGTCAAGGTCTTGTAGTCATGGTCGGGTCTTAGGTCAGGATCATGGTCTTGTCTAGGATCGGTATTAGGGCAAGGTCTTGGCTTGGTGTCAGACTAGGGGTTAGGTCCTGTTCTTGGGATAATATTTTTCTTTACTAACTGAACACTAAAAAATAAGTAAGAAAGTCATTTATTTTTAAGAAAAGTAGATTTTAGGAAAATAATTTTCTTACTACTGCACACACCCTTAAGGTGAAAATAATTTCGTATAAAAATAATTCAAGAAAAGGTCACATGACTCTTGTAAATATAAGCGTGTAATTGTAAATGCAAGATAAGTGCCTTTTCCCTTCTTTTCTATAATGAGTTGTATTATATTCTAGTTTCTCAGGTATAACATATTTTTCCTACCACATTATTTGCAAATATAATACTATTAGTTAGTGAAATTGATAGATAATGATCTGAAGAGAATAATATTTTTCTTGTTATTTCCGTCAAGTTCTATATTTGCTGACAAAATTAAATTTTGAACAACTAGCTTTTTTGTTTTTAAGTTTGCTTCACGTTTCTCATTTTCTTAGTGTGAACAATTAGTTCTGTAGTCAAACTTTTTATTATTTCAATTTTGTTTTTATCCTTCTTGTTGAAGGGAAGAAGATAACACATCTAGCCTAGCATAACTGATTTCGTCTTTTTTCACGTACCTCATTTTCTCTACCCAGTCATTTTGAAATCAGAAAAATCAACAAAACCTTTTTCATTAAACTAATACAAAATTTGTTTGAACAACTTATATACCACTCAATAAACTTAGCATTCATTGGTTTCAACTTTCATGATGTAGTGGTTAGCACTCAATAAACTAAAAAATTATTGCAAGAATATTTATATATAATCAAGTAAAACACTATAGGGTTGAGGAGTGTTTCAAGATTGGTGAGATGGATGCTTTAGGGTGGGAGTTGGGCGCGTTGGGAGGATAGAGAGGAGACAATGAACTTGAAATTAGAGTTGTGTATCGGTTAATTCAGTTCGATTTTAAAAGTTATCAGCTATCAATTTGTAGACATGCCATTAAAATATCATTTAATTGATTACTCATTGTTATCAGTTTGGTTATTAAGTTAACTTTCAAGATCTCGCATAAAAATCTCATAAGTCATAAGTATGTTTAGCTAGAAAAAAAGTGAGGGGAACGAGGGGCTCGTAGTCAAACTTTATTATTTTAATTTTGTTTTTATCTTATAGAAGAGAAGAAGATAACACATTTAGCCTAACTGATTTATCCTTTTTGATGTATCTCATTTTTTCCACCGCTAGTCGTTTTGCACCTTTCTTTCTAGTTTGATAAATTTCTTATATATTGTAATTGTTGGATCTTTCGCTTATGCATATATTATTCCGCTGAGTATTTTTATTTTCTTCAAATTGGTATGATAGCCTGTGTGAGATCCATTAGAGTCTCGTGTGAGATCTGACATAAAAAAATATAGAAATTTTATATTTACCTAATTGTCCTATTTTTGTGTTTGATGGAAAAAATAATTTTGAGAGCTGGTGCTATCAAATGATGAATTTTTGAAATATTGTTGGACTCTGGTCCATTATTGATAAGGGTTCGTGGAAACCACAAAAGGCACATTGTTGATGGTTGAAGAAGATATACAATTGAAGAAAAATAGATAATTGAGTTATAAGAAATTATACTACCCCAATAGCGAAGTCTCATTACATGTATATAAAGAGTATTTGCATGTTGAATCAGCAAAGGAAGTTTGGATAATTTTGATCAAATCATATCAACGTGCTGCAGATGTAAATAGAGAAAAATTTAAAGAATAGTGCTCCAGCAATTGAAGGTGGAAGAGAAGTGCTTCAACACAACCAAGAAAAAAATAAAAGGAGTTGAAGTGAAGTGCTCCAACGAAATTGATAGTTTGAGAGAAGTGCTCCGATATAACAATAATAGAAAGGCAGGAGCATATAACTTTGAATTACGGGGGAGTGTTGGAAGAATAATTCAAAGTTGTAGCAAAACCAAGTTTGTTTAGGATTTGATATTTGATAATTTATTTAATCCGCGTCTAGTTTGAATTTATTTGTCAAAGTTATATAGGAATATGTTTTCTAGTCTTAGTCTAATTTGATTTTTCAGTATTATAAATAGGGGTGTTCTGTCACATTTTTATGTGGAGTGAGAAATTGTGAGAAGGGTGAAGAATTATTTGATTTTATAAACAAAATATTTTCCTTCATGTTTGAACAACTTACATACCACTCGATTAATTTTACAAAATAATCAATTACTAAATTCCTCAGCATTAACTGGTTTCAACTTTCATGGTGCAGTAGTTTCTTATTTATTTTTTAATTTTAATAATAAATAAAAAGATATTATTTTCAAAAAATTATATAAAATTTAGAGAAGTTATTTTTTAGTTTTATGAATTTGGGTTGTATCGGTCAATTCAGTTCGATTTTAAAAGTTATCAGTTATCGATTTGTAGACATGCCATTAAAATATCGTTTAATTGGTTGATGATTGCTATCGGTTCGGTTATTGAGTTAACTTTCAAGATTTCACACGAAAAATCTCATAAATCATAAGTATGTTTAGCTAGAAATATGGGGGAAAAGAGAAAGAGTGGATAGAACTAGCCCAGCTAAAGTAACCAACTTTAATTTAGATTTGAATAACATTTTCTTCACTTTTAATCGACATCCGATTCATCTTCTTGGTAGGATACTTTATATACTGAAGGTAAAATTATAATTTAATAAATTACTATAGGATCATCGGTTCACCCGTTAAAAAAAGTGATCAGATTGAGAACCAAATCAATAACCCAATAACTTGCGACAGTAAATCAATAATCAAATTATTAACCAATAACCTCAATCATTAACCAAAATCTAATTATCGATTTAGATTATTGGTTTATTCGTTAATTTGCACAACTCTGCTTTGCATTTATTACTTTCATAGTGTGAATAATAATTGGGCTCGTAGTCAAACTTTATTATTTTAATTTTATTTTTTATCTTATAGAAGAGAAGTTACCACGTCTATTCTAACTGGTTTATCTTTTTTTAATGTACCTTATTTTTTCCACCACCAGTCATTTTGCTACCTTTCTTTTATAGTTTGATAAATTTCTTTTATATAGTAATTGTTGAGTGTTTCACTTGTACATATATTATTTTGCTTAGCATTTTTATTTTCTTATTCAAATTGGTATCAGAGCCTATGTCAGATCCATTAGAGTCTCGTGTGAGATCCGAAATAAAAAAAATATGAAATTTTCATATTCACCTAATTGTCATGTTTGTGTTTGATGGAAAAAATAATTTGAGAGGTGGTACCATCAAATAATGAATTTTTGCAATGTTGTTAGAGTATGGTCCATTATTGATAAAGGGTTCGTGGAAACCCAGAAGGCACACTGTCGACGGTTGAAGAAGATATATAATTGGAGGAAAATAGACAATTGAATTATAAGAAATTATACTACTCCAATAGGAAAGTCTCATTACATGTATATAAAGAGTATTTTCATGTAGAGTCAGCAAAGGAAGTTTGAAAATTTTTGATCAAATAACATCGACGTGTTGTAGATGTAAATAGAGAAAAATTTAATGAGAAGTGTTTCAACAATTGAAGGTTGATGAGACATGCATCTACTATTGGAAGTTGGAGAGAAGTGTTCCAACACAATAAAAAAGAAAAAAAATAAAGGGAGTTGGAGTAAAGTGCTCCAACAAAATTAAAAGTTGGAGAAAAGTGCTCCAGTACAATAACAATAAAAAGGTAGGAGTATATAACTTTGAATTACGGAAGAATGTTGGAAGAATAATTCAAAGTTGTAGGAAATCAAGTTTGTTTATCTAAAATTTATCTAAAATTTAGAGAAGTTATTTTTTAAAAAAAATTCTTTTTTAGAGAAAATAGTTTCAAAAATATTTTGACTAGTATATAGTCTTGGTTGGTCTAAGTTTTTTAAATATCAATCAAATGAATTGTATGGGGTCTTTAAATCTGTAAATCAAATCAAACTAATAAAAGTGAAATTTTTCAACTTCGAATTTTTTCTCTGATAAAGTCTTCGTACAAAACATATAACTTATAGTTGAAAGATTTCTTTAATCCTAGTAACATACAACTACCTAAGGTATTTCATAATTAAGAAAATAACACAAAATACGAGAGGAGTGATTACCTTGCACCAAAATATTGAATAAAAAAGATAATAAAATCGCATAAAATAAATATTGCTAATTAATAAGTCACAATAAAAATGATCATACTTTAAAAGTACTAAGCCATATTAAACAAAGTACGACTAATAAGTATTAGAAACATAACTAAACATTAAAAAAAAATAAAGTTATGTGTTTTCACTGTGTAGATTAATATGCAAATTTAAAGATAGATATCTAATATTATTGTCATTCGTAGTATTGAAATCATTTCTTTTATTAGTATTAATATTGATTTGGTTTAGATTTGGACGTTATTTAAGTTAATAACATGCATATATGAGCTATAAAACTTATAGGATCATTCAAAATTATATGTCGAAACTTGAAATAATACATGTTAAAAGACAAAAGTTATGAAAAAAGTTTAAGAAGTATTTATAGATACATAAAATATTTATAAAAATTATATGCATATAATATCAGGTTGGTCTTTTTTAGTTAAAATCAAATCAATTATGTTCGAATTTTTTTTTCAACACAAATCAAACTGAACCAAACCAGCATTTGGAATTTTTCCTTAGTTTGACTTGAATTATCGAGTTGATTCGATTTGTCGGTTTTCTTTGTACGTCCCTTTAGACCAATCAAACATGAAAAAATATTAATAATTTTTTATTTGAATTCACTGACATTATAAATAAAACAATACTTACATTCTCCTAATAATAATAATATATGCATGTTAAAGCCACTATATCTTTACATTCTCCGAGAAATAACAAAAGCAAATAAGACTTCTAAGGAAGAGAAAGAACAAATGCACTCACGAATTCTTAAATCTATATCAGATTTAGAAAACATAAAACCTCCTTCCTAAAAAAGCAAGTAAATCAGGAAAAAAATTACTGTAGAAAATTTTAATTTTGGTATATTGATAAAGGTGTAAATAGTAATATTCAGATTACTATCTACCAACTTCCTTTTCGTTTTTTTAATGAATACCAAATTGAAAATATTATAAATGAAGTCCCAAGTTTTTATTTACCTTAATCTTTTCAATTGACATAGTGACAATAGAGTAAGCATTATGTTCATGATTAAAAATCTAATGTAAAGTCTTGTAATTTATTTGACAAGTTTTTGGGAGGTCAAAAAGTGTTATATATATATATATATATATGTATGTATGTATATATGTATGTATGTATGTATATAAAGTACTTTTTTTTTAAAAAAAAGAAGAGGTGTTTGGCCAAGCTTGGAAGAAAATAAGTGTTTTTAAAGAATAGCAGAAACTATTTTTCAGAAGCTAGAAAAAGCAGTTTTTCCCCAAAAACACTTATTTGAAAAGCACTTTTGAGAAAAATACAATTAGAAGCAGTTTTCAAAAACTTGGCCAAACAGTATTTGCTGCTCAAAAGTATTTTTTAAATTTATTAGTCAAACGCAAATTACTTCTTACTAAAAGTACTTTTTTGATAAACACTTTTAAAAAAAGCACTTCTCAAAATAAGCTAATTTTAGAAGTTTAGTCAAACAAACTATAATTAATGACTGATGTAAAATATTTTGCTACCACTAGAAGGAGATTTGTATTACTCAATGTTTCTGCATGAGATATTTAAGGTCTAAAACTATAATTTTGAATAAAACATGAATTTTGATTTGTGTTTTTTGATTAACCTAAGATGGAATGAACATTATTTTGTATCAGAATGAAAATTATTGTTTTACTGTATACTATCATAAAACAAAAGCTGAACTCAAAATTATCAATTACAAATTTTTATATTCATCAGATCCTCTCTGGTCTGTGTGATCACCAGACGACAAAATATTTTCTGTCATAAAATCTTTTACATAATTGAATGTTAAAGTTACTATTTCTTTATATTCACCCATAAATAATAAAAGCAAACAAAAGTTTTAAGAAAGAGAAAGAACAAATGCATTCTCCATTTCTAAAATCTATCTCAAATTTGATAAATTTAAGACTTCCTTACTAAAAGAAAGCAAGTAAATGAAGAACAAATTTAGTGTTGAAGATTTTGATTCTTTTTTATTTTTAATTTTTATAAAGGTGCAAATATTAATGTTCAAATCACCATCTATTAATTTTTATTTCTTTTTTTTTAATATCAAATTAAAAATACTATGAATGAAGTTCTTAGTTTTCATTTACCTTAATTTTATCAACTAACATCGTGATGATAGAGTTATTACTGTGGCACTTTTCAAAAATAAAAGTTGGACTGAAACTATTAGTTACAACTTGCAGTCATTATTTGATCCATTCTTGATTGTCCGATCACTTAACTAATAAAATATTGTGAACTCCTACATTGCTTGATGTTAAAGCTACTACTCCCTCCATTTCAATTTGTTTGTCTTACTTTTCTTTTTTAGTTCGTTTCAAATAAAGTGTCTCTTTCCCTTTTTTTTGGCAACTCTTCAAATTTCAACTTTCTACATGGCATGTTCAAGATTACAAGATTAAAGGCATTTTGATACATTCTATATATCTTTAGTTTAAGTCGCAAAATTAAAAAGACTTCTTAACTTTAAATACCGTGTCATGTGAAAACTAGACAAACAACTTGAAACTGAGGGAGTATCTCTTTACTTTGACTAATAAGCAGACAAGACTTGTAAAAGAGAAAAGGAACAAATGGATGATCTTCATCTTTTCAAAAATTTAATAGTGCAATGTACCAAAATAGTGATTATGACATATGATAAAGAATTACATGTGACTATAGAGGTGGCAGCAAATAGGCTAGTTGGGTTAAATTTGGGTGAATTAAAATAGTTCAAAGTAATTATAGGATCAAGACTTAACCTTCTCAAAGTTTGCTTAGGTCAAATAAGGGATCTTAATCCAGCATCTTCACATTTTAAAATATATCATAATTATAACAATGGAGAAACTCATTAATGATTTACGTTTATAAAATTGATAGTATATATTAAAGTACACCCATATTTAGGATTAACTGATTGATCAACGTCAATATGATCTTAATCTAACAAATCGACTAATTGTGCCATCCAAGCTTTGCAAAAAATTTTATACTAATTTAATTATGTTGAGATGGTATAAATGATGAAATTAATGAAATCGTAACTACCCTAAACATCATCGCCTACACTTAAATTATTGAATACTAGGTTAGACTCTTGGATATCTACTAAGCTTACTAATAATTCCACGGCCAATAAGCCTTGGCTCTATTCTACCACTAAAGCATGGGCAATAGTGAAAACACTAAAGGGCACAAAGAGAATTGATTAAAATAACATAACAGAATTGTGGTGCATGCATAAAGATTAGTTTGTTATAACCATGAGAACCGAAACTCCATAAGCAATTTGATACAGACAAAACGACTAAAGGATTCAAGACATTACAATTATGCCAATATCCTTGGACAATAGCAATACGGTGCATTCACATTGGAGAGGACCTATAGCATTAGTAACTAATAACTTTCTTATACCACTAGGCATCTAGATCAGCAACGAACATGATCTTTAACTGCAACAAGATCAAATAGAAAAATTATTATAAACAATTGGTAATTAAATCATATGAATGAGAAATCAACGGCTTTTATTATCAAACAGTACCATATTAAGAAATTACAGAAAACAATACTGAATAGATAAATTAGTTGCTTAGTTTCGCAAGAATAATAACATCAAGAAACTATAACCCATAAATAGATAACTATTGATTAAGAACTAAGATGCCAACATCATACCAAACAAATCAAGACATTTCACAAATAAGTGAAATAACATAAAAAAAATGGATTAATAGAGCAATGGATAGAAATGGTTACAATGGAAAGTTCATCATCAAAGAAATACAGCTCAAGAATGGTGGCAAAGTCACTTCAAAGTTTTCATCACCATATTAGCATATTAATTAGGTAAGGTGATTTGTTCCCTGAAGGTCAAATATAACTTTCACTCAATAACAATAACAATAAACTTATTGTAATCCCACATGTACTATTAGAAAAAAAATAGAATATAATGTACGTAGATCTTATCCCTAACTTTATGACGTAGAGAGATTATTCTCAATAATCCCACGATGACTTTCACTTATACCCTAAAATGAATCATAAGATGGTGAGTGATTTTTTACTGTAGCTTCATTGAGAATCCAAAGTGAAAAAACCCTTATGAACATGATTTCAACATATATATATATATATATATATATGAGCTTTCTAGTCTTTTTCTATGAAGAAAAAGTCGTTGATGCACTAACTGCTCATGCAAAGGATAGAAAAGGAGGAAAAAATGGTTATAACCAACTAAATCAATTATTCATATAAGAAATACTCTAAACCCACGGGGTTAGTAATGAATTTAATCTCACTTTACCTATAGACTACGTGTTTAATATGCATTAACATGACCAACAATTACTTGATGAAGAAAACTAAAAGTTATACCTTTGATATGCATGGAAATTACATAAAAAGGCTCTAGGAGTTGGAAAACATTTTTCGTACTTTACAATACCAATAAAGACAATTGATATCAGTTGTTTCTTAGGATAATAGGTAGCGGCCATGTATGGCATATCCTAAGCATGCATTTATGATCATTGCACTGGTAGAAAACTTGACACTTATGTTTTGGCTCCATCATAACATCAAGACCAATAACAGTTACCATTGTGAGAAAACTTATAATTTTTTATTAAGAAAATCAATCATGAACTTCTATAGTATAGAATGACAAATAATACTCCTATCTCCATGTTGCAACATCAATAAGAGATTGAGGAGAAGATTTTTTTTCTTTATAAATAAAGAGAGAATGCACAAAATAATTTCAGAACTTTACTCAAATTTAATTAAGATTATTTTCCTAAATGCAAGATGACAAGTAAAATATTTATAGCTAATATCTGATAGAGTGTAACTAAAACAAAGAACAAAAATTATAATTTCAACAACAAATTCAATCTCAAACTTCTCAGAAAAAAGTTACCTCCTTTAATGAAAATGGAATAAATCAATTTGATTTGACAAATTTATTTTTTCTATCTCTAACTTAACCAAATCTTAATAAAATGATAATCTTACCTTCCACCATTAAGATTATCGTGTCCATTGTTGCCTCCATTAGCATAGAAATTATCATCAGCACCTTGCCATTTAGACTGTCAGGCTTGCGGCGGCAGCAGTGGAGGCGAAATGTAAATTGATGGATAAACAACATTCCTTTCCATCATCACCCCAGGTAGAGCAAGCTGGCCCATCAGTGGGTAATAGTACGAAACATCACTTGCTGTGGAGCCAACCAAGTCAGGCCCAACACCAACACCATCTTCCTTGATCTCATTCCTAGGAAGGATGTCAGAAAGGAAATCAAAATTTTCATCCCGCATAATCGCCGCGGTGATGTCATTTTTCTGCAAAGTTCGTCGCTTGTTCCTCGACGTGAAGCCAGGAACGAAGAGTGAGTTTCAGAATAAAAATCTCACATGCCTTGAAAAATAAAATGAGTGTTTCAGTAGAGATCATGTGAACATCTCTGTTAGCTTTCATGATCTTCTTTATACGGGCAAGGGAAAGTTGGTGGTTCTTGAAATCATTCATCTGATTGATTTTCTGATGTTGGTAGCTCCAGAACATCTACAACTGATGTTGTTGCTGCTCAAGGAGATAATCGTAGGGTGGCTGCATTGGGTACCCAGCGGACTGAGCTGCTGCAGCCTCCGATGTTGCATTCACCGCCGGTTGGTAAGAGTTGTTTTCATGGCGTTTTGGACGAAGTTGTGTCACCGCCTGGCGATTTTTTCTATGTAAAAGAGATGGAAGAAGACAAATGTAGGTGTGCTCTGTATACAGGGAGAGAAAAGAAATAACTGGTTATAATTTTCTAAATCTAATAAAGGTATAGCATATTTTCTAAATCTAATAGATGTAAAGTGTTGATGCTTGAGGTACAACTATGAGAGGCGGGGAAAGCCAAACCCATATATTTTATTTTAATTAAATGAAAATATTTTTATTTAGGATAAAAAATGTGAATTATGCGAAATTGAACAAGAATATTATTCATTAATATTAGAAAATATTTATGCTTTTTTAATTACTTTTTTTAAAAAAATAAAAATAATTTTTGTTTTACAAGCTTTTTATCCTAATCTAAATAAAAATTATATGCATATATATATATATATATATATATATATATATATATATATATATTCTATATTATCTCCGTATTATTTTAAAAGCATGAAAGTCCTTGATAATATTGACTGAATTTTTGTCCTTTCATAAGAGACTATAATAGATAAAAATGTCATTTAATTATTTTCTTAAATATTTAATATGTCCTGCATCAGCCAATGCAAATAAAAATCAAAAGTCGAATGACTATAAAATTACATTGTCATAGAGGAATATATGTATTCGACTATGTCAGTGGGTGGGGGCCTGCGTTCTCGCGGTCCTACCCTAGTTAATACAATGAAATAATTGTCATTTAATTATTATCTAATATTTCAAAAATTGAAATCAACTAAAATTCAGCTTGTTAAATCTTTTATTATTTGAACTATTTAGCTTGTTAAGATCTGATTTTTTATATTATACATAAAAGTGAAAATCGTTTTTCGATTATAATTTAGAAGAGTTATCTATTGCTTCCTGCATATTTATGATCTGCAATGATAATACATGAATTATAGTGTCGGGTCTTGGTTCAAGGTCGTGTTCCGGGGTTGGGGGTCAGGGTTCAGGTCTTATAGTCATGGTCGGGTCTTAAGTCAGGGTCAAGGTCTTGTGTAGGGTCGATATTAGGGTAAGGTCTTGGCTCGGTGTCAGACTAGGGGTCAAGTCCCGCCCTTGGGATAATATTTTTCTTTACTAACTAAATACTAAAAAATAAGTAAGAAAGCCACTTATTTTTCTGAAAAGTAGATTCTAGCAAAATAGTTTTCTTGCTACTGCACACACCCTTAGGGTGGAAATAATTTCGTTTAAAAATAATTCAAGAAAGGGTCACATGAATCTTGTAAAGTATAAGCGTATAATTGCAAAATGCAAGATAAGTGCATTGTATTTTTTCCTACCATATTTATTTGCAAATATAATACTACCAGTTAGTGAAATTGATAGATGATCTGAAGAGAACAATATTTTTCTTGTTATTTCCGTCAAACTCTATATTTGCTGACAAAATCAACTATTAAACAACTAGTTTTTTGGTCATTAAGTTTGCTTCGTGTTTCTCATTTTCTTAGTGTGAACAATTAGTTCTTTAGTCAAACTTTTTTATTATTTCAATTTTGTTTTTATCTTTCTTACGGAAGGGAAGAAGATGACACATTTTGTCACACCCCACCTTGGGGGGTATGACAAACTTGGTATCAGAGCAGTTCGTGTCCCAGGGAGTCTGCAAGCCGTGCTAAGCAGAGTCTTGTCTATGGATGTGTTGTGCACCACATACTATAGGCAGGAGACTGCGAGGCATGTTAGGATTGTTACTCTTCTTTCTTACTCAGTCGTGTCATAGAACGGTATAGTATAGAGTTGGTCTTTGAAACTCACCGCCCTCTTTGCTTACAGATATTATGGCAGACCAGTGGCACCCAGCTACAGGTAGAAGATTAGATACAGCAGCGGGCGAAGGCACCAGCAGGATGCCTCAGTTACAGCCAGATTCCGCCCGGTCTGAGAGCAATACGGAGGTGTCATCTCGACCCTCCCAGCAGTCTCCGCTTCGCCAGATACCATTTGAGGCAGCACCGCCTTCCACAGCTCCTGCACCCACTTCATCTGATTAGGAGCTGCGTAGTGCGGTGGTTATGTTGACTCAGATGCTAGCTGCTCAGCGTCAGCCAGCACCACCTACAGCAGCAGAATCCCCAGGGGGGCAAGGTAGTTCCAGGGTTAGAGAATTCTTAGCGTTGGGACCCCCTCAATTTACTGGATCGGATTCAGCGGAGAACCCTCAGGACTTTCTGGACCAGATACAGAGGATCTTTAGAGTCATGCACGTAACCCCAGCAGAATCAGTTGAGTTAGCAGTGTTCCGGTTACGGGATATTGCTGTTTTGTGGTACGAAAGTTGGGAGAGGTCTCGGGGAAGAGATGCAGCCCCTCCTACTTGGTCTTGCTTTTCAGAGGCCTTCCTGGACCACTACTTACCCCGGGAGGTCAGACAGGCTCGGATGGACCAGTTCTTACATTTAGAGCAGGGGGCTAGGAGCGTTCGTGAATATTCCTTACAATTCGACTCCTTAGCCCGCTATGCTCCAGCATTTGTGGACACCATGTCATCCAGAGTCCACCGCTTTATTATGGGCCTGAATCCAGAATACATAGAGACGTGCATGACAGCTACTTTGAGAGAGGATATGGATATAGCCAGGGTGCAGGCCTTCGCACAGACAATCGAGGGCCTGAGGCAGCGACAGCGGGGTGACAGACAGGCGACTTCAGAGCAGCGCCGTAGGAGCAGACCCGCTGAGATGCAGAGGGAAATTCCTAGGGGGCCGAGACCACGGTTTTCAGATAGGCCACCCAGATCTCTACCACCGGTACAACAGCAGAGGGGCAGGTTCATTCGCCGGAGTCAGTCGGAGTCCGGTAGCAGTTCACGGACAATAGCCTCACCTCAGCAGCGGAGGGTAGAACAGAGTAGATTTACATCCACCCCTTGTCCTATATGTCACCGACTACATTCTGGAGCCTGCAGGCAGGGCTTCCCAGGGTGTTATTACTGCGGCCAGGAAGGGCATTTAATGAGAGATTGTCCAGCCAGGGGACAGGGTAGTCAGGATGATCTGGATAGAGCGTCAGCAGGGCCACGAGTTCCAGCAGCCTCAACAGGGCGCAGACCCTCAAGTTCAGGGAATAGGGGCCGAGGTAGACCAGGAGCCTCTGGCTCAGGTGCAGGCCCCAGCCGTACCTATGCATTACCGGGGAGGCAGGATTCAGAGGCATCTCCCGACGTGGTCACAGGTACATTGATTATCTGTTCGTATCCTGTTTATGTATTGATTGATCCAGGGTCTACATTGTCATATATCACACCATTTGTGGCCCGAAAGTTGGGTATCGAACCAGAATTGCTTCAGCAGCCCTTTTCAGTGCTTACACCAGTCGGTGACTCGATTACAGCTAAAAGAGTTTACCGGGGGTGTACGGTAGAGGTTGCTGATCGTCAGACCACAGTAGACTTAATAGAACTTGAGATGGTCGACTTCGATGCCATTATGGGTATAGACTGGTTAGTGCCATGCTATGCCAACTTAGAATGCTGGACCAAGACGGTCCGATTTCACTTTCCGGGGGAAGCAATGCGAGAGTGGAAAGGGAGTACACCTACGCCGAAAGGTAGGTTTATTTCCTACCTTAAGGCAAGAAAATTAATAGCAAAGGGATGTATTTGCCACCTAGTTAGAGTCCAGGACGTTCAGGTGGAACCCCCGACTCTTCAGTCTGTTCCAGTAGTTAATGAATTCCCTGACGTATTTCCAGATGAGTTGCCTGGTATCCCTCCCGAAAGGGAGATAGATTTTGCGATTGACTTGTTGCCAAGGACTCAACCTATATCCATTCCCCCGTATCGCATGGCACCAGCTGAGCTTAGAGAGTTGAAAGAGCAGTTAAAAGATTTGCTCGACAAAGGTTTTATTAGGCCTAGTACTTCCCCGTGGGGTGCGCCAGTTCTGTTTGTAAGAAAGAAAGATGGCTCACTCCGAATGTGTGTGGACTACCGGCAGCTGAATAAGGTAACAGTTAAAAACAAATACCCGCTCCCGAGAATAGATGATTTGTTTGACCAGTTGCAGGGGGCCAAATGTTTCTCTAAGATAGATCTAAGGTCCGGATATCACCAGGTCCGGGTTCGGGAGAGGGACATTCCAAAGACTGCTTTCAGGACCAGGTATGGTCACTTTGAATTTCTAGTTATGTCGTTTGGACTGAAGAATGCTCCCGCAGTGTTTATGGACCTGATGAATAGCATATTTAGACCGTATTTGGATCTGTTCGTGATAGTATTTATCGATGATATTCTGGTATATTCTCATTCAGAGACAGATCACCGGAACCATTTACGAACAGTACTCCAGATCCTTAGAGAACGTCAGTTGTACGCCAAGTTTTCTAAGTGTGAGTTCTGGCTGAACTCAGTTGCCTTTTTGGGGCACATCGTGTCGGATGCTGGTATACAGGTAGACACACAAAAAATAGAGGCGGTCAAGACATGGCCCAGACCTACCACTCCGACCGAGGTCCGCAGTTTCTTGGGTTTAGCAGGATATTATTGGAGATTTGTTGAAGGATTCTCCACTATAGCAGCACCTCTGACAAAGCTGACACAGAAAGCAGCAAAATTTCAGTGGACGGAGGCATGTGAGCAGAGTTTTCAAGAGTTGAAAGACCGATTGACCTCCGCCCCAGTACTAGCATTGCCAGAGGGAACAGATGGGTATGCGGTGTATTGCGACGCTTCAGGTTTGGGATTGGGTTGTGTGTTGATGCAGCATGGTAAGGTGATTGCTTATGCTTCCAGACAGCTGAGGAAACACGAAAAGAACTATCCGACTCATGACCTGGAACTGGCCGCAGTGATCCACGCTCTGAAAATTTGGAGGCATTATCTGTATGGCGTCCATGTAGACATTTTCACAGATCATAAAAATTTGCAATACATTTTCACACAGAGGGAGTTAAATCTGCGGCAGCGCCGCTGGCTAGAATTGTTGAAAGACTATGATGTAAATATTCTCTATCACCCAGGAAAAGCTAATGTAGTAGCAGATGCCCTGAGCCGTAAGTCAATGGGGAGTTTGGCGTATTTGCGGCCCGAGAAGCGGGAATTAGCCAAGGAAATTCATCAACTAGCTGGTTTAGCTGTTCGAGTAGTGGAGACAGAAAATAACAGAGCGGTGATTCAGAATTCTGCCGAGTCATCACTAGTTACAGAGGTAAAAGAAAGGCAGTACGAGGACCCTGACTTAGTCCAGCTCAGAGATAGAATTCAGGAGGGTAAAGAGTCAGATTTCCAAGTGACTGAAAATGAAGTACTACGTTGTGGGGGCCGTTTATGTGTCCCGAATGTTTCAGGGCTTCGCCAGCAAATCATGCATGAGGTACATTACGCTCGTTATTCCCTCCACCCAGGAGCAACAAAAATGTACCACGATATCAGAGACATCTACTGGTGGCCAGGTATGAAATCTGAAATAGCTGAATTTGTATCTAGATGTCCTAACTGCCAGCAGGTGAAAGCGGAGCACCAGAAACCGGGAGGTCTGACGCAGGATATAGCTGTGCCTATGTGGAAATGGGAAGCGATAAATATGGATTTTGTAACAGGTTTACCCCGTACCAGACACAGAAATGATTCCATTTGGGTAATAGTTGACAGGCTGACAAAATCAGCTCATTTCCTGCCCGTGAAAGTTACCTTCTCTGCCGAGGATTATGCCGAGTTATATATCAGATAAATAGTTAGGCTACATGGAGTGCCGGTATCCGTTATTTCAGATAGGGGAGCACAGTTTACAGCTAGATTCTGGCAGTCGTTCCAGAGGGGTTTGGGAACGCAGATTAATTTGAGCACAGCATTCCACCCTCAGACAGATGGACAGGCTGAGCGGACTATCCAAACGCTTGAAGATATGCTACGAGCGTGTGTACTAGATTTTGGGGGTAGCTGGGATGAACATCTGTCGTTGATTGAATTTGCCTATAATAACAGTTATCATTCAGCTATCCAGATGGCGCCCTTTGAGGCATTATATGGGCGAAAATGTAGATCGCCGGTGGGCTGGTTTGAAGTGGGAGAATCAGCGTTGATTGGGCCAGACATCATTCAACAGTCAGAGAAGAAGGTAAAGCTTATCAGAGAACGCCTGTTGACTACTCAGAGCCGCCAGAAGTCGTATGCAGATATGCGGCGTAGAAATTTAGAATTTGCGGTAAATGACTGGGTATACCTGAAGGTGTCTCCGATGAAAGGGGTGATGAGATTTGGCAAGAAAGGCAAGCTTAGCCCGAGATTCATTGGGCCATATCAGATTCGGCGAAGAATAGGCCGAGTTGCATATGAATTGAACTTGCCTCCGGAGTTAGCATCTGTTCACCCAGTATTCCATGTATCTATGTTGAGGAAATTTGTAGGAGACCCTTCCACAGTTGTTCCAGTTCAGGATGTCCAGGTCACCGAAGAGTTAGCATATGAAGAGGTTCCAGTAGCTATCTTAGACAGACAGATCCGTAGATTGAGAACTAAAGATATTGCATCTGTCAAAGTATTGTGGCGTAACAGGAACCGAGAAGAAATGACCTGGGAAGCTGAGGAGGACATGAAAGCCAGATATCCCCACTTATTCCAAGCATAGGCAAACAAGAAGTATGTTAGAACTATTTTCTCTATTAATGCTTATACTTCATATATGAAAGCAGGCGGTTGATTATAGCCAGTTTTATACATGAATGTTACTATATCGTGTAGAGTACCTGTCTGGGCTTTTCTGCTTTTCAGGAATTATGAGATAGTCCAGAATACAAGGGAAACTCTGCCAAAGTTTTTCTAGAAACAAGTTGAGTAAGTTGAGCAGTCCTCTAGACAGAATATCATTCGAGGACGAATGTTCTTAAGAGGGGGAGGATGTTACACCCCGTAAATTTTAAATAAATAAATAGCCTAATGTCGTGTGGGTTAAGGAATTTAGAAAGCAAAAAAAAAAAAAAAAAAACTTAAAATAATAATTAAAAATAAGGTCGGTTTTCATCTTCATATAAGATGATTTCCAGCAAGAAACAGAGGGTAGCCATTCTTAGGCAAACCCACGATAATATATATAAATTTCCTTCCAATTACGCGTCGAAACGCGGTCTAAACTCCGTTCCGGCTTAGGTACAGGTGTATAAAGCTGCAGAGAGCAATCCTACGGAGTTGGTTTCGTGAAATTTGGTCGTCGAAACATCGTGCTACCGAGGTAAAGTAAATAGAATTTCTTTAAATTAGTACCAATGTGTTCCTAGCGTTGCAGTGAGCATTTATCCCTTCTGGACTATCGAGAAATAACGAGTTTTTGACCGTTTTCTGAAAGGTTAAAGTTGGGATAAATATATATATATCAAAAGTGATAATTTCTCCCGAATATTAATGTATTTAGTTTTAATTGCCGTGTATATGAATGTAGTTGGGAGAAACAGCAGAAGTACCGACAGACATCACATCGGTCAGTCGGGTACTCAGAAACCAGGTATGTAAAGTTATTCTTTCGGCAAGCCAGGAAGTACAGCTTAGAAAGTAAATAGAATAAAGTCTATTAACCGATACCCAATGTACAGGAACGATTTTAGTACAATTTCCAGCAAGCATGCTAGTATAACATTACGTATCATGCTATAATCAGAATAATAGATAGTCAGGTAATACGTATTACATTTGTTGAGATTGTACTCAGTAGTAGATGGCATGTTCTATGTTATTGAGTTATACTCAGATATAATCAGATAGACAGATAAAGGCCAGGCAGCAGTTAGCCAGCAATCAGGAATAGTGTAAAACAGAATATAGTTTCAGTTATTTATTACAAACTGGCCTTGAGATACAAGAAGAGAATATGATTAGTATTTTTCATTTGAGCATGCTTGCTGTGTATGTGTTTTGTATGTTGAGACTTGTTGTGGCATGTGGGCACCCTTTAGCATCCCCACCGCCCCTGGGTTATAGCTGTGTCGATACCAGATTCAGATACCGCCACCAGCTGGGCGATGCCGTCCGACTAAAGGACGATGATGGCCGACCACCATGATAATACGGTCCAGACCACCCTGCTTGCAGGGGTAGTTCAGTTTACTCTGCGCAGAGCTAGCACACCCTGTTTACAGGGACAGACCACTCGGTGTGCACACCTGTGCCCAGAGGCAGGAGTCTTCGGACTCAGACACAGTTTATTGTCAGAGGCCAAGGCCTGAGCTACGTACCCAAGGGGGCCGGTAGGAGGAGCTCACAGTTATAAGATGAGTGGAGTGACTTGTTTTGGTTGGCTTAGACCCGGGTAGGGGTAAATAGATTGCTTGCTTGGTTGGCACCTTCCGGCTTATGGGGGTCGGTCAGGTATTGTGTGTATTATTATGTATATTGATATGTGCTAGTAGATATTGATAGACAGAAGGACGACACGTCTTCAGGTACGCTCAGTTAGTTACAGAATGTATAACTCTCCCCAGTTATCCTCAGCTAGATAGACTCAGCTACTTCTTGCCTAACTGTCATGTTATTGTGCTATTCGTTTCAGTTGCATATTTCAGTTTGCTTTACATGCTCAGTACCTGTGGTACTGACGCCCAGCGGGGCGCTGTATTGCCTGCCTACAGGTACTCACGGACGAGGAGCCGATCCCTCGTGATTCCAGCCAGCCAGTGAGTCATCAGCTCCTGTCATCCGGAGTCTGATTCCCAGAGGTGTAGCTCCTTTTCTTTTGTTGTGCAGTATGGGTAGGTCGGGGCCCTGTCCCGATCATTTCTATTAGTTTCTTACGGTATTCGTAGAGGCTTGCAGTCTGTATATATATTCCCTGTGGTTAGTTAAGCCGGTCGTGTGAGGCCGTGCGGTCTGCTGTAGCTGTTTAGTATTTCAGTTTATGTTGGCCGTGTGGGGCCTTAATTTGATAGTAGTGGTGACCTTGCCGGTCACGTAGTTATTAGCAGTCTTGTGTTGAGTTACAGATAACTAGACAGCAAGGTGGCCTTGTCGGCCCACATAGGTTCCTTGTTATAAGCCTGTTTCTGGTTAGCTATTGTTGCAGGTACAGATGGCTACAGGCCAGTTGGCCGGAGGCTGTATTTACAGCCGTTATATAGCCGATTTGTTTCTTGAAATAGGGCCAAAGCCAGCCAAAGCACCAGATGTGCTCAGGCTGGACCATTTAGTAGTCTAGAGTCTAGCAGGCACGAGGTGCCCGTCATACCCCCCAAGGTGGGGTGTGACACATTTAGCCTAGCATAACTGATTTTGTTTTTTTTCATGTACCTCATTTTCTTCATCCATTCATTTTGCAATCAGACAAATCAACAAAAATATTTTTCATTAAATTTATATAAAACTTGTTTGAACAACTTACATATCACTCAACTAATTTTATAAAATAATTAATTATTAAATTCCTTAGCATTAACTGCTTTCAACTTTTGTGGTGTAGTGGTTAGCACTCAATAAATTATAATATATTATTACTGTTAGAGTGGGTTAAAGTCCCACATTGGTTGGGGAATGGACTGGTAGTTTATTTATATGGACTTGGGCAATTCTCCCCTCATGAGCTAGCTTTTGAGGTTGAGTTAGGCTCAGGTGCCATATCTTTACATGGTATCAGAGCCAGGTCCATTCCGTTTGGGCTCCCAGTCCACACTCCAGTCGGGCTTGGGTGTGAAGGTGAGTGTTAGAGTGGGTTAAAGTCCCACATTGGTTGGGGAATGGACTGGTAGTTTATTTATATGGACTTGGGCAATCCTCCCCTAATGAGCTAGCTTTTGAGGTTGAGTTAGGCCCAGGTGTCATATCTTTACATGGTATCAGAGCCAGGTCCATTCCGTTTGGGCTCCCAGTCCACACTCCAGTCGGGCCTGGGTGTGAAGGGGAGTGTTAGAGTGGGTTAAAGTCCCACATTGGTTGGGGAATGGACTGGTAGTTTGTTTATATGGACTTGGGCAATCCTCCCCTCATGAGCTAGCTTTTGATGTTGAGTTAGGCCCAGGTGTCATATCTTTACATGGTATCAGAGCCAGGTCCATTTCGTTTGGGCTCCCAGTCCACACTCCAGTCGGGCCTGGGTGTGAAGGGGAGTGTTAGAGTGGGTTAAAGTCCCACATTGGTTGGGAAATGGACTGGTAGTTTGTTTATATGGACTTGGGCAATCCTCCCCTCATGAGCTAGCTTTTGAGGTTGAGTTAGGCCCAGGTGTCATATCTTTACATGGTATCAGAGCCAGGTCCATTCCGTTTGGGCTCCCAGTCCACACTCCAGTCGGGCCTGGGTGTGAAGGGGAGTGTTAGAGTGGGTTAAAGTCCCACATTGGTTGGGGAATGGGATCTAACAAGAATGTCTTCTTCACATATTTTGCAACTCTTAGTAGGATAAGTTGTTGCCATATCGTTACTGTCATTCTCCTTTAATTTTTGGTACCTGTGAGACATACCAAATTTGATGCCGAGTCTCAACACATAATGATCATTGAAGAGCATGGAGCGATTGCTATACTTATGTGCCAATTCAATCAACTCATCAACGATCACTTTGCATTCGAAGAGTGGAAATTGGCAATTTCTCAGTTGTTCGTGTATGGCTCGTCGAGTCTTTTCCGGGATCTTGAATTCTTGAGATTCCATAGTGAAACATGTTGAGATTTGTGGAAGTTCCTGTTTGTTTTCTTTCCCACAAATATCAGGCCAAAGATGTTCTATTTTGAAAATTAAATGAATATCGACTAATTCAAATGTAGAAGGGTGATGGAAATTTTTTATTTTCTTTTCCGGCCACCCAAAGGTGTAATGGAATTTGGACTCTTCATAAGAAAATATATCCATAACAATTACAAGAACATTTATATATAATCTAGCAAAACACTGTATATGGGATGAGGAGTGTTTCAAGAGTGATGAGATGGATGCTCATGGGGGGACGCGTTGGTTGGGTGGAGAAGAGACAATGAATCTGGAATTAGGGTTGCATATCGGTCAATTCGGTTTGCTTTTAAAAGTTATGTTATCGGTTTGTAGACATGTCGTTAAAATATCATTTAATTGGTTACTGATTGTTATCAGTTCGGTTACCGTGTTAACTTTTAAGAACTCACACGAAAAATCTCATAAGTCATAAATATGCTTAAATAGAAAAAAGTGGGGGAAAAGAGAAAGTGTAGATAGAAGTAGTCCAGCTAAAGTAACCAACTTTAATTTAAATTTGAATAACATTCCCTTCACTTTTCATCGACATCCGATTCATTTTTTTGGTAGAATACTTTATATATTGAAGGCAAAATTATAATTTAATAAAAGAAAAAGGGTCAAAATTGCCCCTGAACTATGCGAAATGGACCACATGTACCCTCTGCAACATTTTGGTATCAAAAATACCTCCGCCATTTAAATATAAGACCATGAATACTCCTAAAATTAACAACCCACTTTTTTAACTGACATGGCAAGCCACGTGGAACTTATCCCTCCAACTAAGCATGCCACCCTGGACTAATAACTTTTAAACTTCTGTGTCACTCTGTCTGTGTTATAAAAAGCAACCTGCCGCCATGTATGAACATTAAGTTCTTGTTCCCATTTTTTTCACTTCTTGAAGAATTCTTTTTCCTTTTTCTGGGAACCCAGCAATTCCCAAAAATAGTGTAGAATTTTTCCTACCTTTGGGGAACGTTAGTTATAATTTCTCGTATTCATTTATGGTGTGATGTAAAGCACTTTGATCAAATCAAGTTTTTGACTTTCCATTTTAAAAGTAAAGCTAAAAGGGACTGTGAGTTGAGGCGATGAAGTGGAGAAAATAAAGTAGCTGAAAACGCATGTAAGTTTCACTTTCAATATCTATAGAGTATTTCAAGTGAAATAATAGTTTGAGATCAATTTCGAATACATTCAACTATTTTCTTTTCTTTGGATGGTAAAGGAGGGATAGCATCATAACGCATAGAGCATTTTGTGACGCATTAGCTCAACAAAGTGCAAAATCTCAACCGATATCCAGGAATGCAAATACTGATGGAAATTTGAAGGTTGATGAAGCTGTTAACAAAACAGCGTACTCTTCATCTAGTTGATTTGCACAAGTGGAGGAATAAGTCACACATGATTTGACACGTTAGTTAAAAAAATAGATTGTTAACTTTAAGGGTATTTATGGTCTTATATTTGGACGGCAAGAATATTTTTGATACGGAGGGTATATGTGGTCCATTTTGCATAGTTCAGAGGCAATTTTGTCCCTTTTCCGTTTAATAAATTATTATGGGGTCATCGGTTCATGACCCGTTAAAAAAAGTGATAAAACCGAGAACCAAACCGAGAACTTGGGTTAGTAAATCGATAATCAAATAGTTAACCAATAACCCCAATCATTAACCAATAACCTAATTATCAATTTAGATTATTAATTTAACCATTAATTTGCACAACTCTGCTTTGCGTATATTACTTTCTTAGTGTGAACAATTGGGCTCGTAGTCAAATTTTATTATTTCAACTTAGTTTTTATCTTATAGAAGAGAAGAAGATAACTCATCTACCCTAACTGATTTATTTTTTTTCATGTACCTCATTTTTCCCACCACCAGCCATTTTGCTACCTTTCTCTCTAGTTTGATAAATTTCTTCTATACAACAATCGTTGGTCTTTCACTTGTCCATATATTATTCCGCTTAGTATTTTTATTTTCTTCATATTGGTATCAGAGCCTGTATGAGATCCATTAGAGTCTTGTTGAGATCCGACATAAAAAAAAATTTGAAATTTTGTATTTATCTAATTGTCATGTTTTTGTGTTTGATGAAAAAAATAATTTTGAGAGCTGGTACCATCAAATAATGAATTTTTGCAATATTATTGAATTAATGGTCCGTTATTGATAAAGGGTTCGTGGAAACTCCAAAAGACACGTTGTTGAAGGTTGAAGAAGATATATAATTGGAGAAAAATAGACAATTGAATTATAAAAAAATTATACTACCCCAATAGCAAAGTCTCATTGGATGTATATAAAGAGTATTTGCATGTAGAATCAGCAAAGGAAGTTTAGACAATTTTGATCAAATCACATCGATGTGTTGTAGATGAAAATAGAGAAAAATTTAAAGAGAAGTGCTCCAACAATTGAAGGTAGAAGAGAAGTGCTTCAACAATTGAAGGTTGATGAGACATGTATCAACTATTGGAAGTTGGAGAGAAGTGTTTGAACATGATCAAGGAAAAAAAATAAAGGGAGTCGGAGTGAAGTGCTCTGACAACATTGAAAGTTGGAGAGAAATGCTTCAATACAACAATCATAAAAAGACGGGAGTATACAACTTTGAATTACGGCATATTGGAAGAATAATTCAAAATTGTAGGAAACCAAGTTTGTTTAGGATTTGATATTTGATAATTTATTTAATCTGCGTCTAGTTAGGTTTTATTCTAATCTAGTCTAGTTTAATCTTTCAGTATTATAAATAGGGGTGTTCTATTACATTAAAAATGTGAAGTGAGAAATTGTAAGAAGGGTGAAGAATTATTTAATTTTATAAATAAAATATTTTCCTTCATGTTTGAACAACTTACATACCACTTGATTAAATTTTACAAAATAATCAATTACTAAATTCCTCATCATCAATTGGTTTCAACTTTTATGGTGCAGTGGTTTCTTATTTATTTTTTAATTTTAATAATAAATAAAAAGATATTATTTTAAAAAATTATCTAAAATTTAGAGAAGTTATTTTTTATTTTTTAGAGGAAATAATTTTAAAAATATTTTGACTAGTATATAGTCTGAGTGGTTTAAGGTTTTAAAATATCAATCAAATGAATTGTATGGGCTTTAAATTTATAAATCAAATCAAATCAATAAAAGTGGAATTTTTCAACTTCGAATTTTTTTGCGATAAAGTTTTCATACAAAATATATAACTTATACTTGAAAGATTTATTTAATCCTAGTAACATATAACTACCTAAGGTGTTTCATAATTAAGAAAATAACACAAAATATGTGAGCAGTGATGACATTGCACTAAAATACTGAATAAAAAAGATAACAAAATCGCATAAAATTAATATTGTTAATTAATAAGTCATAATAAAAATCAGCATACTCTAAAAAGTACTAAATCATGTCAAATAAAGTACGACTAATAAGTATTAATAACATAACTAAACATTAAAAAAAATTAAGTTATGTGTTTTCACTGTGTAAATTATCTAATATTATTGTCATTCCTAGTATTGAAATCATTTCTTATATTAGTATTAATATTGATTTGGTTTAGATTTAGGCGTTATTTGAGTTAATAAACATGCATCTATGAGTTATAAAACTTATTGAATCATTCAAAATTCTACGTCCAAATTTGAAATAATACATGTTAAAAGACAAAAGTTATGAAAAAAGTTTAAAAGAAGTATTTATAAATACATAAAATATTTATAAAAATTATATACATATAATATCAGGATGGTCTTTTTTAGTTAAAATCAAATCAATTATCGTCAAATTTTTTTCCAACACAAATCAAACTGAACTAAACCAGCAGTCGAAATTTTTTCTCAGTTTGATTCGAATTATCAGTTGATTCGATTTATCGATTTTCTTTGTACACTCCTTTTGACCAATCAAACACGAAAAAATTAAAATATATTTTTCAAAAAATATTTTTTTCATATCAAATATACCCTCTATATTCTAATCTTGTTCAATGATGAATCAAATTAGTTTACAAGTAATTTTGATTTGATTAATTTATTTTTATGATTTTTTTCTAATATCTTTCGTAATATTAAATTTTTTTTCTAAAATACAACTTTTAAATTTTAATTATTTCTCTATACTGTTTTTATCGTTCGTCCTTCTAAAGATTATTTTTTGTACTAATATATCATGCACAAAATTTAAATCCCTTTTTTTTAATTTTAAATATTAAGTATAAAATTTAAAATATGTGTTAAAATTATTGAAGAATTACTGAATCACAATTCTATATACAGGTAAATGATCTCTGGATTCAGTATTAATGAAACTGCATGCAAAGTTGGTTGATTAATGGGGCTAGCTCCATGCACATGAATGCAGCATAAACCAGAACCAGAAATAAGAAAAACTAAGAAACTGAAGTTAAAAAGAATATGAAGAAAGACAAAAGAAAAGAAAAGAATGAAGTTCTTTAAAAACGTTGATTAAATTTTTTGTCCTTTCTTAAAAGATTTTATAATAGATAAAATTAATATTTAATTATTTTATTAAATATTTAATATGTTCTGCACATCAGTCAATACAAAGAAAAATCAAAAGTTGAATGACTATAAATTCGCATTAAAGAGAAATATATGAATTTGACAGGGTCAATGGGCAGGGGCCGACGTTCTCGCAGCCCCACCCAAGTTAATACAATGATATAATTGTCATTTAATTACTTTTTAATATTTTAGAATTTGAAATAAACTAAAATTTAACTTGTTAAATCTTTCATTATGTGAACTATGTAGAAAATCTAACATTAAGGCCTTTAAATTCAATTAGAATTTTACATTTACTAAATTCTATATTTTAAACTCTTGATAGATTAAGAAAGTTACTTATTTCTTTAAAAAGTAATTTTTCAGAAAATATTTTTCTTGCTATCGGACACACCTTTAAGATGAAAATAATTTTGTTTAAAAATAATTCAAGAAAGGGTCACATGACTCCTGCAAAATATAAATGTATAATTGTAAATGCAAGATAAGTGTCTTTTCCCTTATTTTCTATATTGAGTTGTATTATATTTTAGTTTTTCAAGTAGCATATTTTTCCCTAACACGTTTATTTGCAAACATAATACCACCAGTTAGTAAAATTGATAGATGATACGAAGAGAATAATATTTAAAATATTTTGATCAACTAATCATGAAAAAATTTGAACAAATAAAAAATATTTTCCATCGTACCAAATAAAAAATATTTTCCGTCGTACCAAATACACCTTTTACATCTTCTAATCTTATTCGATGATGAAAATTTAATTTACAAGTAGTTTTGATTTGATCAGGTTTTTTATAATTTTATTTCTAATATATTTTACAATATATTTTTTCTAAAATACAACTTTTTAAATTTTAATTATTTTTTATTTTATTTTTATTATACATCCTTCTAAAGATTATTTTTTGTGTTCTAATCATGTACAATACTTAAACCCCCTCTTTTTTCAGTTTATAAATGAAAGAGATTTGTCTCACAAGAAATATGTTTCTGTATGAATATAAAATATGTATTAAAGTTACTGAATTTTATTGAATTCTAAAATAAAATGCTAATTTCACCTTGGACTATTAACCTCTAAAATCAAGGTTGTAGAAATTAAATAATATATATTATATTAAAAGTGTGAAGGTTTTTAGAATGTTGATTGAACTTTTTGTTCTTCGTTAAAAGACTTCGTAATAGACAAATTAGTCATCTACTATTTTCACACAATTATTATTTAAAATTTTTATTTTTAATAGTTATCTTACCACATTAGGTTACACTTTCTGTTCTTCTTAAAATATTTTCACCTCCTAAGGTTTTCTATTTGTGACATAACTTTAAAGCAAACCTTCAACCACCTTATTTCACCATATTAGATTTTCTATTTGGGATAACACTCTAAAAAAAAATTAAATTTACATTATTTAAATTTTTTATTTTGGACATAACTCTAAAAAGAAATTCAAATTTTACGTTATTTTACCATTTAAGGTTAGATTTTCTATTCTTCCTTAAATATTTCCGCCCCTAAAGTTTTCTATTTGTGACATACTTTTAAAAAAATTTCCACCAAATTTTTTCCACCACCTTATTTTATCATATTAAATTTTCTATTTGTGGCATAACTCTATTTTTAATGTAAACCTAAAGAAAAAGCCCACCAAATTTCCACCTCCCTAAAAAGTTTCAACTGCCTGCCAACCCTAAAATATTTTCATCCAATGTTTCTTTTTTTTTTTAATTAAAGTGTCCTAATATTTTTATATTTTCAAATTTTTTTAGGTTTATAAATTCTTCCACTTCTATGAAATAATTTATTATTGCACAATTTAATTCAATCTCCATCTTTGTAAGTTTTCATGTTTCCTTGTCTTAAATCTATCTTTTTTATCACATTGTGGATTTGGAGAACACAATAATAATTGACATGACAGCTTAAGTTGTTTATATTCAAAATAATTTAACTTAGATTGTCTCGTTTAGTCTAGTCAAATTTTATAATAATTAACATGAAATATACATCTATTGCGTGCATTTTAGAGTTCATGTAAAAGCGAATGATTTTTTTTATCTTTTAATCCGACGTTATTTCTACGATATTTTCATTCAATGAAACAAGTATTAGAACAAATCAATAAAGAACCATTAGAGTGGATCAAACTCTTAAACATAATCATTTATCGATTTGAAATTTATGATTTTTCTAAATTCTCATATTGTTACACAAACACATTATTTAAATATTATTTATGCTACTTTTGAAAATTTATTTTAATTAATACGAGAATTACGCGCAAGGTATTTTGTAATAAGTAAATATGGTAAATAATATTTTAATATTTACGTATGTATGTTCTGTCGAGTTCTCTATGCATGCAATTGTGTATATAATATTTGGATTTCTTTTTAAATTAAATGATATCTTTTGAGGACTCAGGAAAGGAGAATAATTGGGTTAATTAAGAAGCAATTTGATGGAGTTGTAGTGATACTTTGATTTTTTATATTCAAAGTCTTTAGAAAAAGGAATTAAATATTCAAATTTTTAATACAAGAATTTTCATTTTCTTCCACGATGTGTCGTTTCGGGTTATGGCTAAGGCATACCTGGTTGTGAATCCAATTTTGAAAGTCATTTTTCCGAAGCTCATATAAAGTTCACATGTAAAATTTGAGAATAATGTGATGAAATTTTTATTTGTGAAATTTAAAATTCCAAAAAAAATGACTATTTTTAACGAACAAAACCGAAAAATGGCCAGTGGGCTTTATTTATACCAATATATACACGTGCATATGCAAGCACTTCAATTCATAAACTATAAGAAAGTAACAAGAAGAATTACTGAATCACAATTCTATTTACAGGTAAATGATCTCTGAATTCAATATTAATGAAACTGCATGCAAAGTTGGTTGATTGAAGGGGCTAGCTCCATACACATGAATGCAGCATAAACAAGAACCAGAAATAAGAAAAACTAAGAAACTGAAGTTAAAAAAAATAGGAAGAAATAGAAAAGAAAAGAAATCATTTGGACTATGGCAGTAAAAGAGAAATGATTAATACTTCATATGCTGAAAATGATTTGAAATCTTTGTAGTTCACCTTCACGGGAGCAGCACCACCATAGCCATGAAAACAACTAAAAGAAGCAGAAAAAGAAAGCAACTGTAAACTTAAGATGGTTGAGTTTATTGTCCAAATTAAAGTACTTGAGAAAAAAAAAACTTGAAATATACAGTATGATTCAAGTTTTTTTTTTTTTTACAGTATATCTCTTCCTTGATTTGGTAAACCTATAGAAGTACAAAAAATGAAGGCCAAAAAAACATTCACTGTGTTGCTGGATTCATTGTCTTCTTCATTTACACTACTATATCATTGGCAATCAAACAAGGAGGTTTGTGTTGGGGGGGTTGGGGTTGGAGCTGAAACTGCCGAAAGCACCAAAATTACTTGATCATAGGCTAGAAGCCCTCAGCAGCAACCGAGCTTGTTTCTCTCTTGGCTCCAATGGTACTTGCTTCAGCCTTCTCCTTCTTCTTTCTTGAATATGTCACTATGGGTTGTTTGGCAACACTCTTGGAATCTCTGGGAGTGTCATCGCCCTTTGTCACATTGCTGTCGCCAACCAAATAGGACTTCTCCTTCTCTTTGCTTTCACCACATGTCCTTCCTATGTTTGAAGTATCTGCAACTTTTCCCTGAGCCTCTATTTCAGCATCTGTCATGACTCTAAGAAGTTCTACGGGCAGGGCTGCAGGATCCAACTCCCAGCAACCAGTGAGAGCATTTGGAGCTTCTTGGCCCGTGAGCAAATATGAAGGGACCTGATGAGAGAAGCGAAACATCTCTTCTCTTGGAATATGGCAAAGATATTTGGGGTCCAAATGCCGACGGAATACTGATGTGAAGCCAGCTACTTTGACTAATGGAGAAACTGTGACACCTTCCTTCTCAGTGTAGTCGCCAAGCACTTCCACCATATCATAGTGGTGTATCACATCATCCGGAGTTAGTTCATTCCACTTAGGAGACCAATACCTGTACAGAGCCCAAACATCCCCCTTACTAGGGAAAATTTGGATAACACCACCAGCCCCTTTCACCCACTTGACCTTGTGGGAGAAAGAATTGAGCGTCTTATTGATTTCACGCTTGCCTATCCTGAAATCTCCACTGGTCTTGAGGAAGCCAGAACCAACCCAATTAATTGGGCCGAGTTCAGAGTTGTTTTTAGAGTTTAACCAGCTCAACTGCACTTTAAATGGCTTTCTAGATATCACGTGCTGAATCAGAGCATAATAACGCGTCATGCCATCTTCGTTGTCATAAGCAGCCCAGACTTGATTATCATCAAAAGATTTTTCAGTTCTATCCTCGTCAAAATTATGGAAGTCTGGATCAGGAACAGTCATTGACTTAGCTTCTGGTTCTAAATCAACAGGGGCACTAAAGACGGGCAACTTTTCCTGCCCACGTAATATTTTGGAATCAACCACAGCATCATGAGCAGTTTTATCCCTTCTCAGATCATTTTTGATAACTTGAGGAGCAGTTTGCTTCGTCTTCTCCACTTCTTTTTCCTTCTTAGATGAAGTTCGAGAAGCAGCAGTTGTGCTCCATTCTTTAAGCTTCTTGGTGATCTCCATCCTAGCCTTTTTCACCAGCATATTCTGAATTTCTAAATGGGACAACTCCCTCCAACTCCTAGGTTTGTTACTTCCCACAACGGCAACCCTTTCTGCTTTCAAAACACCATCCTCATTCCCATGTATGTTTCCTTGGCGGCTAGATCCACCTTTTGCAGCCAATTCATTTACCATTCCTTTTCCTTGAGATTTTGACTTCAATTCAGCTGTGCGTCTCTTTTTTATTAGCCTATCAGCTTTAGAACAAGTGGAAACTGAATCAGGAACAAAACCTTTTGTACCTGCATCAGTTTTCATGAACAAATTGCTTTTCTTCATAAAAGACTCCCTGTTCAGTGCACTCACAGCTGCTTCTGCGTGAGCTCTCTTCAAGTTTCCACCAGTTGGCTGGCCGGGGTGGGCAGCTTGTCTAGTTGTAGTGGCATAGGGCTGTGCACCATTTGCATCTCTCGTCTTAAAAACTTGATCCTGCTGAATGTTTGCTCTAACTGTTGAGCCAAAGCCAGAATATCCAGTTTGTACTGAATTTGAAGCTGTAGAGAGCTTCACCCCTGAAGCAGAAGATCCATTAGCAGCAGGATATTTTGTACCCTGCTGCTTCAGGGGGGAAGGCCACGGAAATGAAGCTTGATCTTTCACAGGAGCATCTACCTCAATTGCGCAAAAAGGCCGGCGACATTTGGGGCACATAATATTTTTGTTTCGGTGAAGCTTTAAGTATTCATACCGTATCTGGCATAGATTGCAACATGTCCAGAAGGTCTCAACTTTTGATGACTGGGGAGCCACTGGGGCAGACTGAAAATTAGCGTTGGCTGAGTTTCTGGAACTTGTTGGATTCATGGAGAAATTATGAAATCCGTGCTGGTTGCCTTGCATGGATGCATTCCTCACAGCAAGCTTATTGTCATACGCGGCTCTTTTGGCTCTATCGGACAACAAACTCCATGCTTCAGATAAAATCTTAAACGCTCCATCTGCCCCAACAGATTTATTTTTATCAGGGTGAAGAGCTAGAGCAAGCCTTCTGTAATGTTTCCTTATTGTTTCATCATCAGCTGAGGGCTCTACAGAAAGGATACCATAAATATCCACTTCACCATAAATCTTCTTCTCATGAGCAACAAAAACTTTAACAACTTCCAGGAACTGAGAAAGCCCATCAAGGCCTGGAAACAGATTTTGAGCCTTCAAAGCAAATCTTTGAGCTCCAGCGATGTCCTTCTCAGTTAATTTCTTCTCAGCAATTTCTTTGGCCTTAACAGCTTCATCTTTGTTACATTCCATTTGCCTACAACTTCAGTAGGCTGCAAAAAGCAAGCGTTATTATCTCCCTCCGGATTCAACCAGTAAATGGAGCAACACTCGACAACCTGGTTATTGCATGAAGTTTATTAACATAAATACTCTAGAGAAGAAATGTCTTTGACTCTTCAAACCCTAGAATACAAAAATTACAAAAAATGCAAGTCACAAAAACTACAAACTTAAAAGCCGGAAAAAATACCATATAAGAAAAAAGGGTACAAGTAATACAAAGCAACGACTTATAAAAATAAAAAATAAAAAAGAAACGCAAGCCAGATTGAGTGTGAAACTAAAGGTTTGATTACATTTTTCATGTATACCATGAATTAATGCGCTATCCAGTTTCCACAAACACCAGAAAAGCACAAACAATTACAACTGAACAAGACCCATGAAAGATTCTGAACTTTACGGAATCTAAACCTAATTAGTAATAAGATAAGGGTATTGATATATCAGAGGGGAACTTACAATAATGTCTATCATTATACCATTCGATCTATTGAATTAACTATATAAGACCTTTCGAAACCTAACCATGGTACAGTTCCAAATAGATGAAATAATTGCATATGATCTAACCATGTTTATTGAGAATCTCCATTTTATTATTTCCAAAACACGGATATATTTCATCAATGAGCCAAATGTTAAGGACTCCGTACAAACATAAGTAAGAACCGACAAAAATGGGATGTGCTTTCTTATTCAGAAACTTCTCAACAATCTTCCCATTTGACAGACAAAAATTGAACTTTGTGCAGACTGTGGAATGTCTAGGAAGCCAATAACAAAACCAAATTGGTGGAGAAGTTGAAATTAACCTTCTCAGTACAACAGGACATTGTAATGACAAGATCAGGACACTCGTTCCAGCCACAAAATAAATGCATCTTCCTTTTTGAACTTTCTCTCCTATCATGTGACGAAATCTATAGGAAACTGGTCAAACAATCATGGGAAACCGACAAACTGAATTACCAACCTTTTGAAAACCTAGATTACAGTGGCGCGAAAAGCAATTCTCAACATCATTCAAGTTTCTCTGAGCCCATAAATAGTTAGTGAATAAGCTATGAAACCATAGATGCATCTCTTCATGCCCATTCCACACTTGAATAGTGAATAAGCTATGAAACCATAGATGCATCTCTTCATGCCCATTCCACACTTGAAGTACCATTTGTACAAATAAAATTAATTTATACAGATTTCTCATGGGATCCATTTTCCAGACCCCAAAAAAAAAAAGCCTCAAGCCAAACTAGTTAGGGTTGGTTATATAAATTATCGGTATTAATTATTTTATTTGAAACTAAAATAAAATTAGACAGCTCGAAGAGATATCCTAAATCTTCATTCTTAAACCATTCTAAACTGATAAGTAATAGACATAAATTTATGATTCTGAAAATCTACTTCCTTTTACAGAAGTTACAGAATTTCAGACCAGACACTTCAAAATTGGCACTTTTTTCTTCTTTGTAAAAACATTCGCCACAAAATCTAGAACAAAATCTCTCAATTAAAGCTTTAGAAACCAAAAGTATTCATCACTCAAATAAACTTTAAAGATGTATTAGTTAGAGGTATCTATATAAAGATTTTAACGCCTTGAATCAACATAGCAGGACATGAATTGAGCAAAGTAACTGAATCCCTCTAATTCCAAAGTCATCTATAATCTATACAGATTAAAAGAAAAGTTAAGTAATAGATACTAATTTAAGATTCTGAAAATCTACTTCATTTAACATAAGTTACAGAATTTCAGACCAGACACTTCAAAAATGGCACTTTTTTACTTCTTTGTAGAAACATTCACCACAAAATCTAGAACAGAATCTCTCAATCAAAGCTTCAGAAACCAAAAGTATTCATCACTCAAATAGACTTTAAAGATGTATTAATGAGAGGAATCTATATAAAAATTTTAACGCCTTGAATCAACATGACATGAATTGAGCAAGATAACTGAATCCCTCTAATTCCAAAGTCATGTATAATCAACATAGATTAAAAAAAGCAGCAAGGGCTAGATACATATATATGTGTGCACACAGAGAGATATACATATATATATATATGTATATATATTAAAACCAACGCAGAAATCATCTTCTTCACAAAAACAAATGCAGAAAACTGTTGCAGCAATCCGAATGCAGCCATGCATGAAAACAAGGAAGCATTTGATTAAACGAAGTATACCTACAAAAGGAAGCAATGGTGAACCGAATGGAGTGAGTCGGTGTTGAATTTCAACCCAAAAAAATTCTTTCTTCCGCTTCTAGCTATTCAGACTGTTGATCAATTCAGAATTTCACAAACCCTAGAGGAATCGCAGTTTTCGCTGGTAAAAACCTTTTTTTTTTTTTTCGAAAAAAAAAAGAGAGGAAAAAAACATAGAAGAAAAAACTTCTGTTTGCCTGAATTTAAAGTAGTAATATTTGGCCTGACCCTATTGATTTTTGTTCTTTATAGTTGTTGGGGGGGGTGGGGGTTGGGGGCAGGTTAGTTCAACTTTTTATTTATTTTGAGTTATTTGGAGAATATTGTTTAAAAAGTTTATTCTAGCATTAATTGTAATTTTCCTTGCTAAATTTTTTTCCTGATATTTTCTTCTCTCTTTTAAATCACATCTGGGGAAAAATTTTGAATTTCTGACTATAATTGGATTTTATCTTAATATCTAAAATCTAATAAAATATTATCTTTTGCAAAACCTCCTTCACTGCTGAATGTTGAAGTTAGTATCTCTTTATATTAACTGAGAAAATAACAGAAGCAGACAACTTGTAAGGAAGAGAAGGAACAAGTGCATTCTCGAGTTTTAAAATCTATCTCAGATTTAGTAAACTTAAGACTTTCTTACTAAAACAAAAATTAGTACTGAAAATGTTGATTAATACTAATATATTCAGATCACCGTATGCTAACTTTTACACAGTAACAATGGAGTTAGCACTGAGTTGATGATTAAGAATTCTGCATAAAACATGAATTTTGATTTGTTACTTCTGACAAACTTAAGCCAGAAAGAACATGGTTTTGTATAGAGTGAAAACCACTTTTATTCATTCACATATTGTCCAAAAACGAAACTCTCACTTTCAGTTTCAAATTTTTGTCTTTATCTAATCCTTTTCAATCTGTACAATTACTAAACAGACAAATTATTATCTTACGCACCTCCTGCACTGCTGAATATTTAAAGCTACTATCTCTTTACATTCACTGAGAAATAATAGAAGTAGGTAAGATTTGTAAAGAAGAGAAGGAATAAATGCAATCTCCATTTCTTCAAAAATTTAATAATGTACCACAAATGGTGATCATGGCCTATGATCAACAAATTACAAATGACTGGCATCTCCAGAAATACAAAAACAACCTCACATATTTATGAACAAGTTTGTGTCCAAAGCCTTCATAGACTGTATTACAAGACAGAATAATATGTTCCACCGGCAATCAAAAAAATTGTGTGTGTTGAGAACACTCTACAATAGTATTATAGACAAAGAGACATGACAGGGAATAAGGATATACTTTTGAATGCAGACTGCAGTAGTGTCTTAAGTTGAATATCCTTCAAGCTTGAGGCTTGCCATAGATTTGTGCATAAACCCTCTTCGTTCGATGCACAACAATCATACTCAAGATAAATGCGATGATGCAGAGTCCTGACATGATGCCCATTGTGAGTGAATAGCATATGGAACCATAACAAGTAAGGAATTCATCCTTAACGAGAGGTACTCCCTGACCCGGTCCTGAACCTTGAACCCGATGTTCATGTTGCTGTTTTGCCTGATAGTCATATATACCACTAGCAATAACACCAGAAAAGATTAGCGAACCAGCTGGACTAGCCAATGTAAGGAAGTTATATAATGCACCAAAGCTTTTCAGTCCAAAGAGTTCTGAGACTGCAGCTGGTACAACAGCCCAGTGTGCTCCATAGCAGAGTCCTATAAACACAGAGACCACATATATAGAACCAGGCCACCCCATAGAATAGAAGAATAGAGCAAATGCCATAACAACTTGAACTGCAGCCATTGCCACTGGTCTTGGGTATGCATAGTTTCTGATAATCATTATAAACAAGTTAAAACATCAGAAAAAATGCTTCCATAAGGAAGAAGCTGTATTAGTGATTAGGAACTTGGAAACATACTTTACTATATTCTCAGAGAAGTATCCACCAGCAACACGGCCAAGAAAGTTCCAAATGCTAATCATTGAAACAAATACATGGGTATTATCATAACCTAACGACTGAGATATCTGACCCAGATTATCAATCACCGTCAAACCAGAACCAGATGCTAGAACTAGGGAGATAAAAATAAGCCAAAAGTCTGCCTTTACGAGAGCCTGAAGTAAAGTGAAATCCTCTCCTCTGCGTGGACCTTTTCTCCGCTTGACTCTGACTGCTCCTTCTGCTGCTGCTTGGAATAGTTTAGCTTGCAAGTGCGCAATTCTCTTTTGTCTTTCCGATGGTGGGAGTGTGTCTACCTCAGAAGACTTCTCATCTTCCACCTCACTGAGGCTGAGAATGAAACTCCCCATTCTAGAGGATTCTTGTTTCTCTGGCTCAGGAAGAAGGCTCTCTTCCAAAACCGGTCTTGGTCCAGAGAAGAAAACCAAAAAAATAGGAATAATAACCGGAAGCACTATTAAAATAAGTAAGACAATCGTCAGTAAAGTTACCACATTTTCATTTACACTGCTTAAATCCTGAAGAAGCAAAACTGCCAGCAGATAAGCTGCCAGGATAATACAAATGCTGTAGGTAAATAGGAAGCTCGAATGATCTGAAGGTCTAACTTGTTTGTGACCACCTACAGGTCTAACCAAGAACATTACAGCGGTAACTACAATTGATGGCCCAACAGCGACCATGAAAACAAGGGAGGCGTGATCAGGAAAGTTGAACATAGCATAAACTTGTGTCAAAACTGCACCACTTAGCCCAGCAAATCCTTTAAGTATCCCCACTATTGGACCACGGCTTTTAGGAAAATTCTGTACACAAGAAACTAAGGCTCCTGTATTGAAGTATGTCTCACCATTAGTCCCAATAAATATTAAAACACAAAGCTGCAAAAAAAAAAGGAATAATCCTCAGTTAATTAAATATTACAAAAAGCGAACTGTTGCATTATAAAAAAACAAAGAGAGAGAAAGAGAGGAAAATGCAGAATTGTGCCAATACATCCAGGATCAAAGAGAACCCAACCTTTAGCTTAAATTGAACATATTTTTTTTTCTCAATACATTGAGCATGTTTTGATTGGTTTCATGTAAGAAAATCACATTTAAGCAGTTCTTAGCTTTACACATTGAACATTTGATAAATAAAACCATTCACAAATAGGAACCATCGGCTTTACTATATTATTGCGACTGCTACTAGCATTTTACTCTCCTTACTTCATGTTCAATACCAAGCCTTTCTCGTTTGTCCCATGTTATTTCTCGTCATCGTCTTCTTCACCTCTTCGCACTGTTAGTTAAGCATCACTCTTTTTTATAGGGGCATTGTTTAGAGTCTTAGTGTGCACCATCTTAGTCTATTTTATCTTCTCTAGGTTCATCTTAACCATTTTCTCCATTCATTGGCTTGTTATAGCATTCATTTTTGTTTCATCACATGTCTATCTTTATGTCCTCATTTGAGCCATGCTTGATTATTAGTGGTTTTTTTGGCAGTTGATGCCAATTATTATGTAGCATATATTATAGTACTAAAGCCACATTATCAAACCTCCCTTTAATGTCATTACGATGCATTACATCCCCAACTCACTTACATTGATTCCACCTACCTCCAGACCCTTATAGGAATAATCTTGACCTATATCTCCAATTTATCATTTCTAGGAACAATTGACTCCAAATACCTAAGTTAATAGCTTTAAGAAAATCGTCTGTCCTCAATATGCTATTACTGCTTCCCCTTCCTTATGTAATAAAGCTAGATTTCAGGGTATATGAATTCCTCCTCCACAATGTTTGTTTTCTACTTTCTAGTGTTTTCGATAGTTATTCTGGTCTAAATTTGATTACTTCCCTAGCTTCATCTATTAAGAATTAGCTTATATTGTCTACATGTCACAAACATTATGAGCCTTGTCTTGTATTCCCACTATTCTCCATCAATTTAAAAAAGTTAAAACTGCTTTTTAACAAAGCTTAAATGATATCAATACATCCAACCCTAACTTTTTTCCTCTCTAAAGCTGATCATAAGTTAACGTATGATCTCAGCAGTATGCTATGCGAGATGCATCCAGAAAACTGCCTACTGCAAGCCTAGGGTTTTATAATTTGGCAAACAATAGTATGTCATAACTGCTGGGAGACAAATTGGACACAGTAAGGAGTTTCTTTCAAGATATTAGGATTTCACTATTTTGTTATGTATTGGACTACTAGAAGAGCAATATTCCATCTGCCCCAGTGTTTGGCCAGTCAGTTTTTCTTTCTATTCTTTAGCACCAAAGGGTGCGGGCCTATGCTCAATCAAGTTGGATTGAGAACCTTGGAAGATCAAGGTTCAAATACCAACAGACGCAGAAAAGTTTAAGTGATTTTTTTCCATCTACGTAAGCTTTTGGGTTGCTGAGTTACTAGATACTTGTACTGGTGGGACCATATGAGTACCTAGTCAAATAGTTGAAGTGCTCGCAAACTGGCCTACACACAACTATTTCCACAAAGATAAAAAGGGCTTCTCTTCTATTCTTATGTTTCCAAACAAGGTTTCTCTTCTTAACATAGGTTGTTACCACCTGTTTTCTTTTTCTTTTTCTCTTTCTTACATATATGCTGTTACCACCAGTTGTCTTATTTCTCAAGTACAACCTGTTTACCAACTTCTCGTTCCACTTCTACCATCAAGTTCATTCAACTTAACTTAAGAGTTCAGCAAGCCAAAAGTGGTGCAACATTATACATCATGTACATCAGCAAATGGTAAAAAATAAATGAGATAACACTGTTCAACTTTGCTGGACCAGCGAGCAAAATTAGCTATCTTCTTACGATAATGATACTTAGTAAACCTTTGAGACACTCTGTCCAATAATTCAAATAGCCTGGGGACAAATACTTTATTGTACTTTGCAGTCTATCTTGTCACCCGAGACACCCTCTTCCCAAGACCAAATTCGTTTTGGTCTCTCGAGCATATCCATGCTCTAGTATAAAATAATAAATTCAGCGAATTCCTAAATTTACATTGGCAAATGCATGAGTGAATTGAAAGTTTCAAGTGTTGTGTTGATTAGAGAAGCTATCTCTCCCACATTCTTTTCGGGACAGAATTGTTTACAGTATTGCTCCATGTGGGACAGCATGGTTGCAAATCCCTGAGAATGTATGAAGCACATCCATAAGTGAGTTACATGTCAAATATTTTTCATACATCATCATCACATAGACAATAACTTGGGATCAAAACAGAATATTAAGCTAGACCAATTTTTTAAGCAATAACTGATGTAAAGACAACTTCTTTAATCGTTCATTAATGGAACATATGTAAGACCTTTTGGTTCTCTCCTGCTCTTTCGGCTTCACTCTTCGGGACTTGTTACATTTTCTAGGAATTAATTTCTGGTCACTCAACTTAGATAGTTCACTCAGAAAGCCACTTTTCTTTGTTTTATAACTTGAAAATTCTCTACCCAAAGTATACATGAAAATGCAATTCCCCTCCATTTTTTGGAGGCAAGTAATGATGTCAATTATCTCCACTGGAGATCCTTCTGCTGATTTAAAGCCAATTCGCTTAACAAATTGATCCTATTACTCTGTGTCTATCAGGAAGTATAAGTATAAGAGCTCAAATTTTTCAGATCATAGCAAATGTATGTAAGATTTCAGACTGCAAAACTCAATAAAGCTAGTTTCTTGCATCAAATCCTAAAGCAAGTTTTCCCCATTTATTAAAACAACAATCACAACCAAGAATTGCAACAAATAGGTCATCAAGCAAGAAAAAACGAACTGACCACCCAAAGAGGCGAGGAAGGCAATTTGTGAGCAACAATCAGCCAAACAAGACCATAGCCAACAAAATTCTGAACAACCCCAATGAACAGAACAGCCCAGATGGGCAAAACTTCACACAAGCTACCAGCAAGGAAGCCAATGGAATCACCCAAGTCCTTAGCCACGCCCAGTAAAGCAATTTGCCTCTGGTTATAACCCATACCGCTCTTGATCACAGGAGATATGCTCCCAAACAGATAGCCAATTCCAGAACAGGACTGAACCCACATCGAAGCCACAAAAACTAGCCATCGATCGTTCAGAAATACCCTGATTTTCTCTGAAACTTGCACCATATTTTCACCTCCCAATTCTTGATTCCGATTCTTGTGTATGCATGAAAAAAATGGTACAGTATACGAGTTGGTGGGTCTTGATTGATCTACCAGTTCCTAATTCCTTGGAAATTATTTTGGATATAGGTTGTGCATTTCCATCTGTACTATTACAATTAATATTAGCCCACCACTCTCTATATGTGGCTGGACTTTTTCTTCCTTTCTTGAAAAATCACAACTTTATTGTATAATTTGTATGGAAGATTTGCAACGTGAGTAACCTTCTCTTTTCTTCCTTTTAATTGTTGATCCAGGGAACGAGAAAATGGGATTGAATCCTTATTGAATTTAAATTCTAGTAGCAAACTACTAATAATTTTTCTTGTTATCTTTTGAATAATTTTATTTTTCTTAAAAGAACTCGATTTTATATAACTGTTAGTTTTTCCTTTTATTCCAACTGTATGTTTTGGTAGGCCTTCACGGTTATCGGGGGACCCTCATAGTCAGATATATGATTTAAATTTGATGGATTTAATATTTATTTATTTATTGAAAATTTAGTGATTTTTATTTATAGATCTATATTATGCATAAAAAATAGAGCATTAAGTTGCACCTCATTGATTATATTTATAAGTTACAATATGCTATGTGCTTTAAATATAGCGAGCATTTATTACTTCAAAATTCTGAATTCGGCCACTTACGAATCCTTCAACAATCATCCATTTACAATCCACCAAAATGCGATAATAATATACACAATATAATTTTATAAATGTAGTATAAGTCCATTGACAGATTGACATTTTCATTAAAATTGTAAGTACTAATTTAACTATTTAATAAATAAATGAAAGAATATATAAATTTAATTAAATCACTTTATTAAGAATTTAAAATTATTCAATTAATATAATCGAATATTTAATTAAAATATTTGATTTAAATAATTAAAAAAAAAACTATTACTGTATTAAGCCATAATAAAAATATGAAAGAGTGTGAAATGGTGGGGACCACTTGGGAAACTTCTAATCTTTATTCTTTCTTTGCTTTCCTGGGGGGCAAAACATTTTGTCTGTATTAACCAAAAAAAACAATACTGTCACAGTGGGCGGCAATCTACCCCTTGAAACATAGTACAGAGCTTTTACTGTCACTGTGGGCGCTGAAAAGTCGAAACATAGTACATTTGTTTGTATTAAATACTAACTTCCTCAAATTCATGTACCTGACGGTTTTGGTAATAATTGAATTAAATTAATTAATTTTTATTTAGTTAATTTGATTTAATTGTTTTGATTTTATTTAAAATAATCATTTCAGTTTTACTTGCTAGGATAAAATTTACCTTTAAGAAAAACTTAATAAGGGTTGTAATTTAACTAATAGCACATTATTAATTGATAGATATTTTTTTTAAAACATACAATAATCATTCTTTTCATATTCTAAAGTAACTTAAGTACTAGAGATAGAGTTGGAAAATGATGGTCAATTATTTCTTGAATTTTAAAACTAGCAACTATTTTGGAATAACTATTTTTAATATACCTAGCAACAATAAAAAAAAAAGTGAGTAAATCTTTTTTTTAATCTTCTAGGTATGATAAATTTTAACTTTAGCTCTTTTGTTATTTTTGTGAACAAGATAGAACAAATAAATAAATAAAATTACAAAGTGAACCTCACGAGCAGTGAAACGAGGTCACATGTATGTATGTACGTGTGTATATATATATATATATATATATATATATATAATTTAATGAGAACCTCGTTGAAAGTTCAATAAGATTATTTATTTTTTTCAAAAAATTATTTTATTTAATATTACTTAGAAAAATTAAAATAAAACAAGAAGACAGGAAGCCCAAAAAATAGGGTCAAAAAATAGAATAGGGGCGTTATATAATTATGTTTAATTTGGAAGATGAATGAGATGAGAACATGTGTGGCAAAGGACAAGAGGCAAAAGTCATATTTCAACCATGTATTTAATTTAGAGGTTGAATGAAAATAAAATATCAAGCTGCAACTTTAATCACTATTCACACATTACATTTACTGTTGGATAGTAGAATAACTTTTTCGAAATATATAATTTGGATTAAATTAAATTAATTAAATTGAGTTTTAAATTTATAAATTAAATCAAATCAAATCAAATTAATAAAAATTATATTTTTAACTTAGGATTTTCTCGCAAATTTTTTGTTTTCTAAAATTTTTGAATTTTTTTATTTTTGTTTTTTCAATAAAGTTTTATACAAAATATATAACTTGTACTTTAAATATTTTTCTATCTCTAATAACATACAACTATTTAATGTGTTTCTTAACAAAAAAAATAACACAAAATATGAAACAAGTGATGAATTGCATTAAAATATTTAATAAAAAAATTATATAAAATAAATATATTAATTAATAAGTCATAATAAACACTGGAGCAGGAGTTGATTGTCTAAAAAATCACTCATTTACCGCAACAAGTGAAACGTGAAAAACCTATCTAAAGTATCACAATTTTTTGAGTTTTATACCTGAATGTGTAATCAGTTTCATACGTGAACTATTACCAAATGTTTATCAAAACACATTCATACCTGAACTATCATCAAATGTTTATCGAAACACACCTAAACTATTTGTTTTTCACTTTTTCTACCTAAAACGATGGTGATATTCAGGTAGGAAAAATTAGCAATTGATAGTTGAAATATGTTTTGATAAATATTAAGTAATAATTCAACTAGAAAAAATAAACACATGATAATTTTTAATAGGAAACTCAAAGAATTTAAATACTTTTGATGTGTTGTTTAACATTCACTTAATAATAATTGATTACCAAAGTCACTTATCTTTCTTTGTCTTTCAAAAGTCATCTTATTTTGCCTAGTTAATTTCTAAGGTCATTTTAACTGAAAATATGACTTTCAATGCCTACTTGATGACGTGACAACAGTAAGCTTTTAAAAAAAAATAATAATTAAAATTAGTATTTGAATTTGTGTAGAATGCTGCTCATCCAAATCCCAACCCACTTAGATTTCGTTTGGTTAAGTTTATAAGTTAGGTTTGAATTTATAAGCAGTTTTTAATTTTTTAAATTATTTAGCTAAATCAAGAAGTGCTTACAAAAAGTTAAAAACTGTTTTTAATAAGCTGAAAAGTAAAAGTTGGTGAAACCCAACTTTTTATTTTTTGGTTTATAAGTCATTATGTTTGACCAATAAATTTATTTTTTTATCCTCATACTATTTTTCTAATTCCAAAATTACCCTCAAAGAAATAAAAAACTTAAATTTTCTCTTCTTCTCTTTGGAGTGGCTGCATCTTCTTGCACTTCTCCATAATGCGCCGAAAATTTCTCTTCTTCTCCGCTTCTCTCTTCTTCTCGAACTTATTTATAACTCACTCGTTCATAGTTTAAAAACGAAAACATACAATTAATTTGTTAATTTTTTTAAAATAAAGCAAAGACACTCAAATCTTTGATAAAGTTTTATTTTTTTGTGCATATTAGAAAAAAATAACTAAAAATCTAAAAAAAATTAATTGAGGTAGTATTAATTTATTTAAATTATTATATTTAATTTTACAAATAAAAAATAGAACTACACTCCTAATAAAAATTTAAAAAGGAGATTTGCCAAATCTTATTTAAATTATGTATTTTAGAAATTAAAAATAACTTAAATAATTAATTTATATTAAAAATAAATAAAAATATGTATTAATTTTAACTTTAATTATTTTAGAAAAAAAAATATCATAGTAATTTATTTTTTATAGTATTAACAATTTGACCCAAAATAAGTATTTAACTGCATTTTTATACCAAACACATCAATAATTTTTTTTTCAACTTCAGCACTTTTATCCAAACACATAATTGTTTATTTATAAAAAAAGTTTCGGCACTTAAAGAAGTGCTTTAAGCACTTACATTTAAAAGTCACTTTTTTTCAGCTAAACCAAACGGGCTCTTATACAGCAAACTGCAAATGCCAAGAATTTAAGCCACCTTAAGATCCGGCATTGGTAATATCTTATTTTCTCTGTGTCATTTTAATTATTAGGTATATTAAAAATAATTATTTTAAAATACTTGCTACTTGTTGTGACAAATTAAAACAGAATAGAAAGAGTAGAACTGATCTATTTAATACTGTACTATGTTACTATTGCTTGCACATATCAGTCTTTGGAACTAGTACAAAGGATTTGAACTGTTCAAAATACACTAATATCTCTTCAATAGCATAAGCTTATCCTACCATTTAACAATTCATTTGAAATCTCCAATTAAATACTGAAACTCCAACTTTTTAATACCAATATCAATTGTTACATGCTGTTAAATAAGCAATACTGCTTAACAAGGATACTGCTTAGTGGTTACAATTACTTCATGACAGAAAAGGCACCTTACATACTCTGTTATATTAACAGTTTGCACAGGTTTAAACAAAATAAAAAAAATAAAAAAATGGAACAGGAAATATTTGGTTGGGTCAGGGATTGGGTTGAATTTAGGGTGGGTTTGGGTCCTGGATAAATCCAAGTCCTGATCATTTTAATTTTTTTTAAATATTCTTTTCCTAAATACTTAGGATTTTCATGTCATTAAATAGGTACCATAAGTTGTATTTCCGACTAAAATAACCATAGTGGCTAACTAGGCAAAGAAATTAGTAAAGAGAACTTTGAGAAGAAAGATACTAATTGATCTTAGTGGCCAATTACTATTAGTTGAAGCTCCAAGTTGGAGTTAGTCTAAACAAGTGACCATATTTCTTCATCTAAATTCATTTTAGGCTTTCACCAGAAACTGCCACAAAATATTTTTCTCAGCAAATGAAGCAAAAAATCTATTTAGCACCATTAATCCCCTATTTGATGCAACTTCATTATACACTTCTTTAGCTATAATTATGTCACTGTGTTCCTATGGATGCTTATTTTTGAGAGAGAAGAGAGTTCAAATAATCAGAAAAGGAATTTGAGTTCCAACATCAGTAGTATCCTATTTATTAGGATAGAAAAGAAGCCAATCAATCAGAACATCTGCAAGCTCATTGATTTTAGGTCCGAAATAATCCTTCGTTCCACAACCTTGGGGCTATTTACAACTAGCCAATTAAGAAGTCTAACATGTACTAGCATTGCATTTTTTATGCAGGTCATGGATTATCCTGAGAGGTCATTTGCCGGGAGCAAGCAATGGTGCAAAGTCAAAAAGAACCAAGACTATTAATAAACCAATCCAATAAATTCGTTTGAAGAAACCAGAAAGATTCTTTTTCCGCTATTAACAAGGGGATTGACAGGCGGAACACATAGCAGAAATTTTTATGAATGAACAGGTCCAGAAGACAAATATTTTAGTAGAAACGGCTTACCACATGCATGAATTGCTATACAAAATTTGATGCATGTAGATATTTATATACATCAAAGTTCTAATCCATTGAGTCAAGACTTGGTGCATACCATCCTAACTCTTCTGTGATCATTTTCATTCTTTCCTCTTGTCCTTTTGAATCTCCAAATGCAGTAGTAAATGGGTATATATAGGTCACTTTTGTGGCCATTGCTCTATAGGCAACTGAATCTCCTTTCACCAAAAATTCTAGAACATCCCTGCCAAATCCTCCATCAACCTCGGCCTGTAAATATTTTCCTGCAATTATTTCCGTCATCAGCAAACACTCCCATGATGCGTCAGAAACTTTTCCTAATTAGTCCTAATTTATCAATATCTAGATTTCAAATACTCTCTTGTTATCTTTTATGCAGTTACATCTGTATCTGTCTAGAATTTCAGGCATCTATGCATCTTGAGTAAGGTGCACAGTTGATGCATTTTGATTCAATATGATTACCTCCAGGGATATCTTCAATAACTTGAATCTTTGCATTCTTCTGTGTCTTCAAAATGGCATCCTGCAATTGCTGCCACAGATATGAAGAATTTAACAGCAGGCAATTGCTTGGTTTCTGAACAAAATGAAAACGATGGTTGGAAGTCTAGAAAGTCCACATCTTCTTTACCATGATAGCATTGCCAGAAGAATTTTGAGAAATTATCAAGGGAAAGGCAGAAGAAGAAGATTGGGGATTCGTCGATACACACCCTGGATTAACTGAGGGGCAAGGTCTGATTTTTCTGCAATAGCAAGCGACGTGAACCATAAGCCAATAACAGAAGTAATCATTAAATGTTTGAGCAGCCTGGCTTTAAATAATTGCCTCTACTGTATATACAAAGAGTTGACTACAAAATCAAGCAAGGAACAAGAGAACATAATGATACTTAGCTTTTGTAAGTTTAACTACCAAAATGGTATGGATAAGGATCACTTGCAACAACCAAGGAAGTCCAAAATGGGTATTTGTAACATATTTAGCTATACAAGGCACAATGTACACAAGAGACAGATTATCTAAAATGGGCATCCAGACAAGTTTAAACTGTCCATGGTGTGAAACAGAAATGGAGGACCATCAGCATCTGTTTTTCAAATGTGATTTCTCAGCAAATGTATGGATGAAAATCTTATCATGTCAGGGCATAAACAGAAGAATGATGAGCTGAAATGAGGAGATAGAATGGACAATTAGACATGCTAAAGGAAGGAATTTTAAGGCAATTGTATACAGGATGGTGCTAGGTGAAAATAGTTTATCATATATGAATGGAAAGAAATCGAAGAATGTTTCAGCAGAAGAGAAAGAACCATGAGGACATGACAAGAAGGATCATTCAGGAGGTGCACTGTAGGGGAACTCTTTGTCCAAGACTAGCTAGAGTAATGCAACATTTGAATTTTTATCCTTAATTCTGTTTGCTAGTGATAGATGAACAGTGGTAGTAGAGGATCAAAAACGACAAAGGCCTGAAAGTTGGGAGTTGTCCAATTCAGAGCCAAATTATACTTGTACATGTTTATAATGGTAATACAATCTTAAACTACCAAAAGAAAAAGTTTTACTACCAAGATTATGTCACCAAGTGGACAAGGAATGCATTGCAGTTGTTACAAAAGGGTAAAATTAACACAATGGTCCCCAATAAATTACCTAAAACAACTAAAACAGGTTTAAAATAACATTTGAAATTCCAAAACAGTACTGTAGTCAGGTACTAGTTGAATTCTGAAAAAGCCTGTATTATTGAAGTGACTTTGTGACAGTAGGATATTAAAGGATGACTTCAGGCAATACCTCTGCTATAAACTGGTACCTATACTTGGAAAATATTCTTAACTGAGAAGGTTAGCAACTACACAATCTTCTGCAATCGTCATCAGCTTTTATGGAATCAACTTCTTCAATGTGTGGGAATAATGAATGATGCGTGCATTAAGTTGGTGATAACGACAACATTGCATCTCTTATTGTTGAAAAAATTAACCTAGTCATGCCTGCTTCTTAGATTGTGGACGACCTCATCTAACACTTAAACTATTAGAAAGAAGACAAATTTGTTTATTTATTTATTTTAGGCAGTGGCGGAAGTAGAAATTCCATGCAGCGGGTTCATAGAAATGCTCCCTTGTATCTAGAGGATATGACAACTTATATATATACACATAAAGGAAATTCAACAATTATGGCAAAGGGAATGCAATTCAGTAAACGTGGTTCTGCCACAGAATTTAGATGTGTAACACACACATCATGTGCTGGCCAACTCCTTTCTCTGCCCAAGCACATGTAAATTATTTTTGACTATGGACGGGTGGGAGACTTGAATCTAAGATCTTTATCGTCTCTGCAATCATGTTGAACTGTATGACCATCTTATTTAGAAGTTTAAACTGTTTGACAATGACACATCTCCCCAACAGGACCCTTATGTGCGAGTCAAACACATAGAAATTCATTTTGATAATCGATAGAGGTATAATTTGAACACAGGACCTTAGTCTACTTTGTCTCGTGTTGAATCTAAACGACTTAAACTTCTAAATGAGATGATCATACAATTCAACATGATATTAGAACCATTATTTAGTAAGCCCATTCTCACACCCATAACTTCATATTAAGTTTCACGTGCGAACATCATAATCCAATTACATGTGCAAGAGATTGTCAAGTTACTAATTGTCCCACATGGTTGTGTAAATAGGTTTATAAAGGTCTCGCGGACATTGAAGTTCTGGATTGGACGCTTAGATTGTTTCACACTACACTCCCAAGACCACAACTAAACATGTTTAATTGCCCATATGCCCTTAATGTTGCAATGAGCAAAACGGTGCAGCCCATTTTGCAGTCCCATTTCTTTGACAAATTAAAGACACAAAGCATGCATATCACCACATTAATGAAAAAAAAAACAAATTGAATTACCAGCTTAATTACCATGAGTTATACATACTCCTCCAACATTGCAAATGAGAGAGACATTGAAACGCACATTTCAATTTCAGCAAAGTGCATAACAGATAGGAGTATCAGATAACAACATCATAAACTCGACAAGGATATGTATAGCTAACCCAAAATGCGGGAAAATGGGAAGGAGGAAATTTACCCGTTTTCGAGTCCAGTGGGCAAGTTCTTGGATTGAGAGAATGGGGTCATGGGAGGAAGCGGAGAAGATTTGGAGCTAAGAGAGGGTATAGCCGAAGAAGACAGGGGAGCGACCATCGAAACAGCAACTGCCAGAGGAAGTACCTTTGACCAAAAAGATGGTATTTTTGTTATGGATTGATGGTGTTCAACGTCAGTAGCTGCAAAATTAGGGGTAGAAGAGAACTTGTTGATGGGAGAATTTTGCTTGGCAGTGACTTGGGGAAGCAGCGGAAGAAGGCGACCGCTCATTCCGAAAGCCATGTTTGTATATATTTTTTTTTCTCCGGTTGCTGCTCCATCCCCTCTTTACTGGGCACTTGTCTATCCTATTTATGGTCCATGCTCCGCCACGATGGATAATACAAACTTTGATGTTTTGCAGTGTGTGAGGAAACGGCGTCTCCTTTTTATTTTATTTTTTCAAATCCAATAAAATTATTTTAAAAAATGTTACTATAAAAGAATTTTAAAAAAACTATAAAGAATTAGAAAACTCTCTCTCTTGTCTTAGATTTACTCTATAGATAAAAAAGATTTATTTCAAAAAATATTTTATACTTCCTTCGTTCTAAGGTATGTACTGTAACGACTTATTTGGTATAACGAATAAAGGATAAATAGTCATAAAATTAATTTTGAGGTGGATTTGTTTGTCATTTGATTGAAATAAAACTTCAAGATAACTTATTCTAAAATTATGATGTTATTTTTATCCCACATTAAGAGTGAAATAATAATCTCAAAATAATTAATTTTAAAATAATTTATCTCAAGATAACTTATTTTAAATGTATCCTAAAAATTTTTTTCTGCTTTTAAATATTGTGATTTATAGTATATATTTTTATGTAATTTTTAAAAATCTAAATTTTAATTTAAAAAATTTAAAACTTTTTTATTCACACATTAAAAATTAAAAAATTTTAACTCTTTGAAATTTAAATGATATCATATAAATCAAGAGCTTGGGAAATTAAATCTAATACTCAACAATCTTACATTCACATGTATATCAATTGAATCTATTTTTATGTTATTAACTATTTCGCTGATTATTCTCTAAACAGGAACAATCGATCAACAAATTTCTTTAATCACAAAATTTAGTGAGCAACGCCAAAAGTTTAGGATTTCTTACACAAATATCATTTTTAAAAATTATAATTGTAAAAATTATAATTTCTTTAATAAAATTACATAAATATAAACTATTTAAATTTTTACTTTTTAATTATATTTTGTACTACTTTTACTTTCTAAAATATCTATTCTAATTAAATATAATAAAAAAGATTATATACCTAATATAATAATTTAAATACACAAAATAATATAAAATATTTTCTTTTCCAATTTTTTTGGCTGAAATTTTAAAAATCCCCCAAAAAGACCCAAGAATCACTCTATCTACTCTATATTTATTTTTTTCAAAAATTTCTATAATCCCTCTCTCTTCTCCATTTTTATTTTCTCAAAAATTTCTCTATCTTCTCCATATTTATTTTTTCAAATAATTCAAAAATCCCTCTTTCTTCTCCATTTTTATTTGATTTCCCAAGAATCTCTCTCTTCTCCATTTTTTTATAAATCAATTGGGATTTATTAAAATTTACTTTTATTTTGTTGAAATATCTTAAGATCCTTGAATGAAGGGTGAATTCATCCAAAGATTCATCAAATGTATTTTTGTATTAATAAAAATTACGCATAATATAAAAAATAGATGCACATATATGCTTCAATTATATAGTATAATATATTGATACACAAATGCATAATATAATATATAATATATAGTATATGGTGTCTAATATCAATTTTATATTTATAATCTTTATATGTGAAGACTAAAGTAAAAGAAAAATTTATGGCTGATGAATATGAGGATAATATGAATAATTGTTTTTTTAAATAATTAATAATACATATTTAGTATATGTATAGTGTTAAATTTTTAGTAGAAAAATTTATTAATAAAAATTGTGCATAATATAAAAAATAATTAGATGCACATATATGCTTCAACTGTATAATATAATATATAATATATAGTGTCTAATATATATTATATTCATAATCTTTATATGTGAAAGACTAAAGTAAATATTTTTTATGGATGACGATGAGGATAATATGAATAATTTAAAAAAATAAATATAATAATAATATTTAGCATATGTATGGTGTATAATATAACAATATATATTAAATTTTTTCCATATTTAATCTATTTAAATTATGAAAAAATTTATTACTTACATCACTTATAGAAAATTACCATATTTATAATATTTATCCATTTAATTATGTATAAAATATATATTGTATATTATGTAATTAAGAAAATAATTATAAATTTTTTAATTATAATTTTAAAAAATTATATTTATGTAACTTCTTTTTTATGATTTTCTTTTTTCCCGTTAAAGTGCCCCTAACTCATATTTGATACTCCGAAGCTCACATAGAAACACCTACAAGAGGATCCATCACCTTGGCACGATTAAAAAGAAATAAATAAATGGCTTCTAATTTTATTTTATTTTTTTAAGAAGCAAAAAGATCAAAGGGATATAAATAGACCTGGATCCAAAAAAATAAACCTGGATTTCCTTCTTTTATTTGAGAAAAAGAAGAAACAAAATAGAAAAAGATGGAGGAGGAAAACGACGAATATCACAAGAACTTGGAATGCGTCCAAGAGATCTCTCTATAGTTACTATATTCTCTATAATAATCAAATTTTGTTAAAACAAATATTTTAATATTATAATGTATTATATTATTTTTATAAATATTTTGTAATAAGTATTTGAACAAACAACTGTAATAAAAAAAAATTTAATTGTATCTTGTAAATCCCTAATGTCGAACCAGTTATATGTGTAAAAGAAATTAGATAAACATATGGTTTAATGCACAGTTGAGAGAAATACTTACTAGATTTAAGGTTGCAATTTGCAAGTAAATTAGACTTGCACACATAAGATTGTATGTGTGGTCGGTGGTCCCATATGGCAAAATACAAGTGAATATAGAACAACATCCTCGATTGGCGTGCATTATATTTTCCTCATAAATTATTTTATTGATGTGAATTTAATTTTTTATTTTATAATATATATTTTTTTCTTATTTTCTCTGCTCCTACACTATTTTTTTTTTGAAGAAAAAAGAAAAAGACTTTTGTTGGCAGTCTCACAATTCATTCTCCCGTGACTCTTATTTTGTAGAGAAGTTGTCGATAAAATAATGAGAAACATACAAATTCTTCAAGACGACCTTTGCTGACACTATTTCATCATTCATGTCTAAACTTCCAAACATTTCCCCAAAATGTAGCTTCTCGTGAAAGGCCTTTCCTTTTGTGCATGGAATACCTCTGTTCGAATGATTATTACCTACTTGTTTTATGGTATATTATATTATATTATATTTTTTAATAAATGTAATATTTGTATGTATAGATTATATTATTTTTCGCCAGCTTGCAGGAAAAGTAGGATACATGATAGAGCAGCTATAAAAAGGTAGGATAATTGATAAAATAATTTGATTAAATAGTAGATGAAGAGAGAATGAAAATAAAAATAATAATAATAATAATAATACTGTTATAATGCGATCATATCAAATCGTTTGTTACATGAAATGAGATTTTTCTTCGTTATATAATAATAAATTTAATGATACGATATAGTAAAACTTAAATAACAATCGAAACAAATATTATATTTAACCTAACAACACAATACCACTATAGACATATAGATTTTTCCCACCGCAAATCAATGAGAAATTTGTGTTATAAGACATGATTTTTTCACTTATTTCCCACCAAAATTGTTTACTCGGAAAATGCATGATAGGAAACAGTTTCCCACTAAAATAGTAGAAAATTCCGTGAATTTTTTTTATGTGAAAATACTATTATCTTTTTTCTTTTCCCACCGATAATCAATCGGAATTAATCACTTAACATTTTTCAATAAAAAATCAGTGAAAAAATAATATTTTTTAATCGTATACGAATACAATAGGTAACAACCACCCAAACAAGCTGTAAGAAAATCGGAAACAATCAAAGTAAAGGCAGAACTTCTGAACACTTTTTTTTTTTAGGGTGGAAATTTGTTTTGTTGTTGATATTATTATATATAAATTATTAAATCCTCTCGATATAATGGAAATCTTTAATAAATTAAGCTGGCAAACTACAAAAGGGATTCAAAAATAAGTGTAGAGTATATAAATTTTCGACTACACCACTGTATATATGACATAACTAGAGGCTACTAAAAAGGCTGGGCTAACTACAGCTCCATATATTACTTTATAATAAAAATGGATGCCAAAATCCAAAAGAAAACAACTAGTGGTGGACAGAGGTTCTAGTGGTGAGAGAGGATCTCATATCCACAATGGTAGACTCATCTGCTCCTAACTTAATAGCTTCTTTACTTGCACTTATAAATCTTGAAACTGCACCTCTTACATAATTATAAGCTTCTTTCACATTCATTTTCTTCCCCATTTCATGTGGGAAGCTGCTCAAGAAATGGTCTCCATTCAGCACGGCTGCTAGTTGCACTACCTCACTCTGAAACTCGGACAATGCCCGAGTTTCATTCACTTCGGTAGTGCTCCTCAAAGGCGATACCTCCGCTAGAATCTCTGCAAAAAGTTAATTAAATTTAACTTACTACCTCATTGAAAGATAAATACGTTAATCGTCTATAAAAGTATGAATTAATAATTTAGAAAATAAGGTAAATCTCAATTAAACAAAAAAAATATAATATCTTTTTGGATTATTAGTTCAAATAAGTTAAGCCTTGTCTGTGCTTTTTAACACGGTGTAGCCGGTAAACGGATCTTATTTTTTATATTACAAATTTTATGATTTTTTATGGATAATTCTCGATAGTATAATTATTTTTTAAATGATCTGATAATAAATATTTTTTTAAAACTGTCAAAAAATTTAAGGCAATTTGTGCTTGTAGTCCCTTAAACATCACAAATATTGATCTTAGTCGCTAGTAATATCTCGCTAAGCATATTCAATCTTTAAATATTTAAAATGTAGACTTTCGGTCCTTCTTCCTATTAAGTTTCACAAATTTCACAAACCGTTGACCATCACATCGTTTAATTCCCTATATTTTATATATTAAATTTGTATCGTTACTTTGTATTTGAGTGCAACATAATTCAATAAACAATCTTAGTTTTATATAATTTTTATGTAAAAAAGTTAAAAAAATATATATTTTAATTAATTAAAAATTAAATATATTAATTATATAACATGCAAATTAATAATAACATATTCATTATAATCTCGAATAGATCGAATGGAGGTGGTTTCTTAAAACTGAAGTAGCCAGCAAGGACGCATTAATAAAATGACCAAACCCTCGTGACAAGATCGAATTTATCAGTATCCAATGATTATCTTGTCACTTCCGCAGTATATTATAATACAAGTATATTCTCATTATTTAATAAGAAATATATTTTTGTGGCTATGTGCAACATTTATAATCACTATAGTTATCTTAAAAATAAATAAATTATAAGCTTGCTCTATTCTGCAAAATATACGTTAGATGTATACTCCATATATATTGCCTAGATATATTCACTATTATATATATATTTAAAAAAAAAAACAAATGATAAATTCATCCCATAAATAATTGAGACTTACCGGGGCAATCAGTCCTTGGAGATGACAATTGACCTACAACATGGTCAAATGTGCCAGCCCAAGCATCTCTATGAGTTAGAAAATTGGATTTAAGATTGAATATTTTCTTTATAGTTGCTGGAATTGATGAGTGCTCAAACTCTGAAGTTGCTGCAGGTCCATTAGGCTTACTTATCACTGCATTAAAAATAAAAAAGAAGTGAAATTACTTTGATTAATTAGAAACTAGAAGACTACATAGAAAACACACACACACAAAAAAAAAAGAAAAATAGAGTTTACTCTCTTATAAATAAAAAATTACAGTACAGATAGATCTGCACATCTTGCTGTATTGAAAGATATTTTAGTTTATCCAATTGAAAGGAGCATGTAGAAGTTTGGATCAATTTTGTCTTACTTCGGAACTCATTGATCCAACTAAGTTAGATTCGCACCTTAAAAAACTCATTATGAGGAGATTAATATTTCCTGTCGAAGTGATCTCACTCGCACGGCTTGAACTCAAAACCTCTTTGTTAAGCTTGAGAGAATTTTTGTCATTCCATCACGCCATTGGATTAGTTAGAAATAAGTCATCTTCACTAGGGAGCTCTAAAACCCGACTAGTCTAAACAAATTCATGCAATATCCGAAATTTACTGATATGACTAAGTCAAAATCATGCATTAGAAAGCTCAATAGGAGGGTTTTAACACTCCCCGTGGAACAAAATTTGATTTTCACGGCTCGAACCTAAAGTCTCTGATTAAGTATGAAAAAATATTTACCATTCCACTACACCCTTTTGGAGGGTTAGAAGTGGAGCCTCTCCGCTAGGAATAGTTAACACGAATTTGAATTAATCGGATCAGTAAATTATGAACACCAGATAATTGAGGCTATAAAAGATGGGAATTTTAAACTAACCAGTTCCTTTCTTGATCCAAGGAGAGACCATAATGGTGGGCACACGAACACCAAGCCTATCAAACTTAAAGAAAGAAGGTGCAGGCCCAGTATTCCCATCTGGATTTGGAACATCACCATAAGGAGTTTTGACATGATCATAAAATCCACCATGTTCATCATAAGTGATAACAAAAAGTATCTCATTCCATTGTGGACTAGCTCTCAGTGTCTCATAAACCTCCTTTACTAATTTCTGCCCATTAGCAACATCATGTGATGGGTGATCATCATTTGCTGGATACCCTATTATACCAAAATACCTTGGCTCAATCACTGTCAAATTAGGCAAGTTTCCATTTTTAGCATCTTTCTTGAACTTCAAATCATACTGATGGAACTTGAACACATACTTCAACATCCTCAGATTTCTGAAAAACAGAGTTGCTGGTATGTTCTGGTAGTAAATACCGAAATCCAATCCGTTTTCGTGAAGGGAATCGAATATGGTCTTCTGTGGATACCCAGCAGCTAGCTGCTTCTTGAAATTGCTGGTGGAACCATGAGAAGTTGCAGAGTATAGAAATAGCCTGTTTGGTTGTGTTGGACCTGGAATTGAAGAGAACCACCTGTCGAATACCGCAAATTCGCGAACTAATGTGGCGTAAATTGGGACATTTTCAGGCTTAAATCCCCTCATGACAGTTCTTGATAGATTCTTATCAAACATGGTGAGTGCTTGTTCCACAAAACCTGACATTGATGGAATAGAGCCAGAGCCAAATACCTGTTGACACATAAGCCTAAGCTTTTACACTTAATAGTTACACAAATCAATATACAATCAAACCTGATATATAACAAGATGCTATTTAAAAGTCCATTCCAAAAAAAACTTAGACCTTCGTAATGAAACATAATTATAGAGTATTATAGACGAAGACTGATATAGAAAGATTTAACTACCGGCTACTTAAAAATAATAATAATATTTTCACGTGTTTAGCTCGTGAAAAAGAATCAGGGTCACAAGAGTTTCAAGTGTACCTGTTGCTCCACATCTTCAAAAGAGTGGCCAGGGTCTGGATCCACATACTGGGCATCATCAGTGAAGCAAATTGTTTCAGTATCTTGAGCTTTGGTTGACACTGGATTGCACTCTTTGCCAGTGACGCCATTGATTCTTGGATTCACTGATTTCTTCATCCATCCAAGCAAGTGATCGAAAGATCTGTTCTCCAACACCAACACAACAACTGTTTTAATGGGTTGTTTATGCTGTCCATAAGTGTTCTGAAAACCCCATGAAAGAGTGAGGAAGATCAAGAAAACAGAGGCAAAAGGTGGAGCTTTGCTTCTCAAGTGGTCCATTCTTGAATCCGAGCAATAGCAAATGAACTAGTATATGTATTATTAAAGAAGAAGAAGAAGAAAGGAAAAAAGAAAAAAAGAAATCTTGGTGGGGTGACAATTGAAAAATGATTAGATTTAAATGTAAGGAAGTGAAATGGGGAAGTGCTAGTAAATTAGCTACTAAAAAAAGAGCAGAGAGGGTATGTGGTTAGGATGAACCAAAAAGAGGAAGGATCTGGTAGTATTGTACAGTATGGAGAACTGTAAGGAGGACAGATGAATGAATGAAATAAATATGCAGATTGTCCTGATCTGATGTGGACCTTAGTGGGTGAATAGTAAAATTGGTTAATTATATCATTTATATGTAAAAAATGTAAAGTGGTGTGGTAGTAGTAGTAGTCAAAAAATAAAGATAAATATTTTTTTTATAAATTTATAATCTAAACAAATAGCTAGTGTTATACGTATTTATAACAGTAAAAAATTTATTTAAACTCAAAATAAAAAAACTATTTTTATATAATTTAGATTATAAATTCTAATTAGAAATTTAATTTTCTACAAGTTTAAAGTATTCTTGTAATTACAAATGAATACATAATAATCAATAGTTTTACTTGAATTTACCGATTAAACATGATAAATTAAATCTTTTAAATGTTTATGTGAAGTTGATATAATTTGTTTCAGTTAGTGAAAGAAGGGAATTTGCAATTTGCCTAAAAAAGAGAGGGATAAAAGAAAGAAAAAGTGAGATGTAAATCAACTCTGAATTATCTTTAAGCTATTCTCACGTGATTTCATGCACCGACACAAATATTGAACTTATTACTATTCTTTTAATTTTCCTTTCTAAGGAGGTGGGAACCCTGAGACAATTTGGTTCTATTGTAGCCACGTTCTACTTGGACCCTCTATCTTTATTATAAGGTAAATATAATTACCTAATAACTTGTTATGTCATAATTATATTTCATACCGATACTTTTAAATCATTATATTATATTATATATCAGATATGTATTTGATACACGTATTTTTTAATTATAGGCACGATTTTTATGGAGGAATTTATATAAATGATATTCTTTTGGTTGAAAATAGGCTTTTATAGCTATATTTTCGTTAATTATTTATAGCTATATTTTAAATTGTTATGTGTTCATTTAAAAAGTCAGGATATTTTATATTTGAATACAAATATACTAATTAATGCGTTGAGTGAAATATAAGATATTATCTTTTTAAAATAATAAATTACTACGCTTTGATTAATACATCATCTTCCATATCTCTCTTTCTCCCCCCTCTCTGCGCGCTCCCCCCCCCCCCCCCCCCCTCTCTCTCTTCTTCTCTCTCTGATCTCCCTTTTTTCCCTCTTTGCATACTGTATTTTCATCTTTCTATATTTGTATATTTACCCTTCTTTACCTTTATATCTTTTTTGAGGTATTAGAGAACTTTATTCATTTTTATATATGCATTTAGATTGTATTTTCTATCTCTCTGTATGTTGTATTTTCAGCTCTCTTTGTATTTGTATATTTTTTGAGATGTCAGACGATTACATTTGTTGTATTAATACATGCATTTAGGTTGTATCCATTCGCTCTAATTTAGCTTGTATTTATTCACTCTTGTATCACGTGTATTTATTCGCTCTTATATCGATTGTATTATTCATGATACAGATATATAAAAAATACACAGAAAGAGAGAGGGAGAGAGAGAAAAAAAAAGAAGGGGGAGGGGGGGATAGAGGAAAAATAGAGAGAACAGAGAAAGAGAAAGAGAGTGAAAATAACAGAGAGAGGCGACGAGGGAGAGAGAAAAATAGTGAGAGAGAAGGGAGAGAGAGGCAGCAAGAGAGATGAAGGAGAGAGGCGAAAGAGATTAAGAAATTTCTTGCTTATTTGTCATTAAATATAAAAATATATCTATGAGTTAAAAGTATAGCTTCTAGCTATAATTATTTGAAATTATAGTTATGTATAGTAAATATTAACATACATTTGCTATATTATGTAATTTTTTCAGTTTTATATGTGCGCACAATATACTTATGCTATCAGTGTAATATACCGAACATATACATACAGCGTATATACTGCAATTTGGAAGAAAAAATTACTATTTTTTTTAATTAAAAAAACACTAATCTCGCTACTTATGAAATTCTTCCATGTTGTAATGGTGATATGTGATAGTACCATTTTGATTAGCGCGTCGAGTGGTCGTTTTGAGTCCAAATTAGGCTATTACTCAAACTTTCTTATTATAAAGTTGAGACAAAAAATTGTTTATTTCAAATTGTAATTTTTTCTTTAGGATGTGTCTTTTAATTTTGGATAAGTACATTGTAAATCATTTTAGTCGGTAACATTGACAATTCAACAAAATCTGCAATGCTTTCAATATATTACTTGCCTCTTAAATTAGGAAACCTTTATTGTATGTTCAAATACTCAATTATCTAGGATCTCTACTTCTCGTCTCGAAGTCCTTTCACCAAAAAGATTTTAAAAAAAAAATTAAACGGAAAACAAACAACCACGATAAGTCAAAACTCAAAAGGAAACAATAGTTTGGACACAGCAATTTAACCAAGTCTGTTTTTTCCCCTTTTCACTGACATTGACAATAAATGTAAATTTGTCATTACAACTTACAAGCACAAACAAAATTTGTTTTGCAAAATATCTTTACATAAACATCAATGACACCTCTGAATTCTGTATACACTCCAGGAACTAAAAATGTTGCTTAAGTCAGAGAGTTACAAAGGGTGTATAGAGGACAGAATTCTCATCACTATAGAGCAATTACACCTGCAAATTCAGCTTCCAGGCAAAAAAGATAAAAATGGACTCCAATTTAGAGCTACTGATCCAAATCCTATACCACAGCCAACATTCATACAAATCAAACTGACCCATTGGTATTCCTATTTGCTGCTCCAAGTGCAGTGTATATCACATGGCAAAACTTTCAAGTGATCATTCAGCGTTTCTCCTTAAGAAAGCGAATACACCTAAACTCGCAGCTAATGCAGCACCAGCTGCTACAGCGGTATATGCTGAAGCCCATGCAGATTCTCGATGAGCATAATCCAAACTTTCCGAGTTGGAACCTCTCCTACGGCCAGGCGTTCCTGAATAGTCTAAGTGCAATCTCAATCCCTGTAGAGGTTGCATTTCTATCATCAGTTCCTTTGTAAGATGAAAATCAAAGTAACATCTGATATAAAAACCTTAACTCAATATTCTTTCCCTATTGTTATGTCTCTTATAATTCATACTAACTCGTGCTGTTTTAGAACTAAGGACCGGAAAAAAAAAACGATTGTACCTTCCAGCCTGACAACTTTGCATGTTCAACTGCCGCTATAAGATCACTATCTGATGCTAGGATAACCTTGTCATGGTCTTCATCTTCATACTGCAACAGAGGGATTAACAATGAACATTTAAGTCAAGTGGTTATTACAGAAAACTACAGGCGAAAGGAAACCTTCATATGTATAGGGGAAAAGTTCATGCATCCTTACCAAAATCTGAGGAAGGTTGTTTCGGTCAATGTCATTCCCCAGTCTCTGAATGATTGCAGTTATGACATCTGTCACGCTCCGTGTATCTGAATTATGGAAATATTAGGGCCATAATTTTGATGTGAGTCAAATTATTAATTGTTCATTTTGAGGGGAATAAAGAGTGCAGTGAGATGATACCATATTTCATTAAGTGTTGGTTTTGGTAGCACAATATAACTGGAGAACCATAGTTCCAATATTTCTCAGACAAAGAAAAATGACAAACATGAGTACTACTAAATATACAATGCAGGACGGGGATTCTCAAGAGTACTACACATGTGAAAAGTAAGCCAGCCTTATTAATTCATAAACATGCCTTACCCTCATAATATAGGGAACATCACTAGTAGTAGAGAACCAAAGAATAAAAGGAGTAACATGGAAAAATCACATGTGAAATGTATTGAAAGGACTAAGGAGGTTCTAAGAGAGATATCAAATGATCAGAAGTCTCAAGATACTTGAAAGAAGAACAAGAATCCAAATTTTAGTTTGTATCTGACAGATATTAACTGCATTATATGAAAGTCATATATGATGCATAGATCAGATACAGCAAGCGCTTAATTTGTTTCTTATTTATTTAATTTTTTAACTCCTCGATAGCATACCGCAGTTGAATCTGTGCATCCTTCCCTTTCGATCTTGAATCTTGAAGGCAAAAGTATTTGGCAGGCTCGCCGAAGGATAAGGATTCGATCTTCCTGTTTCTGCACCTTCAGAAGCTAATTTCAATGAACCCTCACTGAAATGTCACAGACAAATGTGAAAGATCAGTAACTTGGAAAAGAAGATACAATTTAACAGAAAAATATGGAAAAAGAGGCTAGAACCTCCGTGTCTCTTCATCATCATCTGGAGTCAATGCCATAGCTGAATCCCAAAATCTTTGCATCATAGTGTTTGCAGCTTCATTATTCACTCCAGCAGTATTTCCCACCTGGTTAATGGGGGTAAGTTAAGGAATAATTCTCTACAAGCTTGGGTAACAAGAAACTTGGCCAGTTAAATTTAGAAACTAAGATCCTTATGCTTTACAAATATGATATGTTCCACCTATAGAGTGAAAATTCAAAGGACTGGAGGTCCCTGATGCATATAAACAGATACACAATGCATTGAAGGATGGATTTGAAATTCTCCAAAACGAAAAAGTGTTGGATCTTAAAATTACAACCAAGTCAGGAAAGGCCATAATGTGGACCAAAATTATTTCCAAAATCTAGAGATGCCTTTTGCATATTGGAAAGATTGTTGGACCCTTCTGTTGAATACATAAACTAACAGTCTTAGCAAAGAGGTCCCAAGATCCCAAGTTGAAAGATCCCTAAAAAGATTTTACACATTCAAAATGCAAATGGCTGCAAAGGAAGCTCATCATCATGGTGAAGCGGAAGGCAGGGAAATTTGCTGACTTGAGGATAGGTATAATCAAAACAGCATTAAAAAGATGATTTGACCAGCCAATTAGCCTAAAAGTTTTCAGTTACTTCTGATGAGCTTCATAGAAAATGCAAAAGGAGATCCATGCTATTTAGAGCAAGTTTTGTCATGACGAGCACCAGAAATATGGGTCGAAGTATTGCTAGTTATGATTCTTAGTTGAGCCATTTAAGGATATTTTTTGTCATGATGAGTGCCACAAATATGCTTTGTCACCAAACTTAGAAGCACAAGCATATCTTTTATAACATAGATAATCATCGCACAGATGCAGAATGACAAAACACATATGGATGAACTTCTGAAATAATGGCTTGTCAATGATCTTTCAACAGCATCTGGTCCTTCATAACTTGTCAAAGGGAGCTTGGAGCACTAATTTCCTCTTAGGTATGACAATTTCTTTTTTACTATATGTACCCTTATATGCAAACATAACTAGGAAGTCATAAATTTCAGAAGCTTGTCAACTTATGGAAAAAGCAAGCATATGCATAATAACTAGTGAGCTCTGACAAGTCAATCTCTTCAAGGTTTAAACATTTGTGTGCATGCTTCTTACCGTGGCTACAGCTGCATGAGTGATATGAAGAACATCAAGGACAGCAACAACAATTCCCTCTGCACCACATAAGAATTACAAATTTTTTAAAGAAATCGGGAAAAGAAAATATCAGATCTCAAACCAACACTTGGGAAGATCAAGTATTACCTTTATCAACAACAGGAAGGTGTAAAAATTTTCCATCATGCATTGTATGTAAAGCATCAACAATAGGTGTATCGGTTGTAGAACATTCTGGACTGGGGGTCATCACCTGAACATTGATGTGTAATAAAACAAAAGTTAACGGAGATTAAATGATTTTCTTTCTTAAATTCCAATATAGGAAATAAAATGAAAGAATATGAGATCTCATTTACTTGTAAAACTATTATATTGCAATTTATTAGGAGCTACGATAAAGAGAGAGCTATCTTAAAGTGATAGAGATTTACCCTCTCAACGAGAATGGACTCAGGGGAGAGATCTTGAGCTATGACTCGCATCAACATATCTTTTGAACTGCAGCGACCATAAGACAGATATTTTAATGAGATGATTAGCGTGCATTACACTTAGCTCAGATTCAATGACTCACATGTGGAGAAAAGGAGAGGAACCTTACGTTAAAATTCCTCGTGGTTTGTTGTCAACCATTACTATTGCAGAGCTTGTTCGATATTCAAGCATCTTTTTTGCTGTGGCTAAAACAGTATCACTTGGTTCAACTATAACAACCCTGGAAAAAAACCACAGGTACAGTAATTGAGTGAAATTTATCTCACAGATTACAAGCTATGAATCACAGATTAAATATTATAAAAAGTAAAGATATTACCTACTTTGAATTCTCAGAGATGATGGTTGATAGTGAAGGCCTGAACATTCGCTCCTGAAGTGTTTCAATAAATGTATTAGAACCTGACACAATCAAGAAATAAAAGAGGTTAATAAATGACACATGCAATGGAAGATCAAATAATGTACTTAACCACAGGGAACCTGGAAAATGAACCCCAAGACGTTCAGCAAAATATATGAATGAAATATAGAAACAATGCTAAATCCTCGACTAACCAGAAACAGATGAGCCCCAGTGCTTTTCAACTCCCTCAACAGCAGCTGCAATGGCCTTTCCTTTCTCAGCTGCCCTTTCAAGTCGAGCAATGGCATCATAAAGACATTTTGCTATATCAAGCAAAGCAATGACCTCTCCATTTTCCACAACCGGCAAATGTCTGAATTTTCCTGTGGCCGGTTTGACAGTGAGATACTGATTAGACTCGAAAGAATCAACCATTTGTGTTATTCAAATATACCAACCTAGCACCATTTTCTGCAAGGCTTCTACAGCCAGTGTGTCAGAAAGCACAAAAACAGGATTTTTTGTCATAATCTTTGAAACTGGTGTTTCCTGAATATTAACTTCACGAGCAATAACCCTTGTCGCTATGTCCTTCAATTTCCCAAAGAAAGAAACAAAAAGGATGCAAAAAAAAGTTAGCTAAAGGTATTTTTTTCGTGGTTAAAGGAAAAATCTCATAACTTGATTATATTTGGTCTGATTATGACAATTATGCAAGATTTGGTTAAACCTTATCTGTCAGGATACCGCATAGTAATGCATTTGAGTCAGTCAGCAATAAAGCATCAACTCGCCGAGCAGCCATCTTGCGGCAAGCTTCATAAATACTTGTAGTATCAGGTACTGTTAGGGCTTTCGACAGTCGCAGTCTCTTAACTGTCCGCTCCCCGGTCAATCCCCTGAAACAAATGTGTGGGAGAACCAAATATTTTTACTAGAAGAAATGATACATCAATGATCACTTTGACTTGGAGTGGTTGTTAACCCCACCCCTAACCTGAACTTATAATTTTAACATTCGGTAAATTCTCAATCAATCCAACCCGATTAACGGACAACTTATCTCACTCCCTAAATCGGTGTGTCTGTATATACATACATATTCTTTCCGGGGCCTTCAGGATATTGAGCCTCAAACGTTGTATCATACTTATAACATAACGAAATACAACGAAATCTAGATGAGTTTTTCTTTTCTTTTCAACTCTACAGAAACCAATGGAACAGAGCTTTAACAAAAGGATGATCAAAGTATTGGGAAAATAAATGTCGGAGCCGAGGAAAAGCGGCGTGCATGAGGTAAACAACAGTAGAATAAAACCTTACATGGAACGAGAGGACGAAATCGACTTTCGGGGAGCGGAATCAGGCTGTCCTCCTCCATTATCAGCGGCTGTTTTCTTCTTCAAATGGGATGTCGAGCTCGTCAACGAGCTCCTCCTCGACGAGGATCCTCCTCCGTGACTAGTCATCTCAACTCCAATCCAATCAAATAATTCACCTCAAATCTTCAAATTTAAACCTAAGAAAATCACGTAAAAAACACTAAAATACACAAAAAGATATATCAACAACAATAGAATGATAGCAACTCTCCAGATAATTTTGGACCCAAGTTAAATGAATTTCGGTCGCGAAAGATGAATATGCCTTTTCCGGGAAAATTCTTCAGATGAATTTTCCGGGAAAAAACGGCAAGGAGAGAGAAGGAACCCTTAGAAATGGGAGAAGGCAAGAAAGGAATGACAATTGCAATTGAATGTTTTTGGGAGGAGGCCGAGCGTTTAGAGAGTTTGACCAATGATATTGTTCCACGTCAATGAATGTCCGCCTCCGGAATATGATCCCAATTTTACTGGAGACGTGCGGCGTTGAATTTTGGATAGCGAATTTTTTCTTTTTCTTTTTCTTTTTCTTTTTCTTTTTACTTTTTTAAAATTTACTGCTTCCCCTTCTATATCCGACCTCCGTTTTTTACTTCCACTCCCTCTAAATTCATCATCAAATATGAAATAAGAAATTTATATTAAAGTAAGGTCAAGCGTGCAGTGCTGCCGTCCCCCTAACAGTAGCTTACTATAAATTTCTCCCTCCTTTTCAGACAAACTTTTGCAAATAACTTTTTATAATCATAATAATTAATTGTCAATAAATAAGTGATGGGATGCCACCAGTTATTAGAACGTGTTATGTAATTTTACTCCGTCCATCTCAATTGACGTTATATTATTCACGTCCCAGAAGTAAGTTTTTCTTCTATTGCAATATTATTATATATTTCTTAAATATGTTAAATTATATAATTTTTAAATTTTATATTTAAATTCACAATCAAATTTAAAAAAATATTTTGAACATGTTACACACACACACATATATATATATATATATATATGTATAATGGGATAGATGATTTTTTATCAAATATATTGGATTCGAGTTCTAACAATAAAGAAAAGCTTATTACATTGATAGTCCCTCCAACTTTTCGGTTTCATTTACACACTTGAAGTACGATTTGTTTCAATTGAGAACTTGGGCATACGATAAAGTATTCATTTTAGACACTTTCAGTTTAAATTTTAAAAAAAAAAATATGTGTGTTCACAAATGTCCATTACATAGATAGGTTAACTACTTAAAATAAGTCATAATCTTTAGTTATACAAATTAGCCTCAATAATTCATAGAATCTTAGGCCTATTTCAATTAGGGGTGGCATGGATATTGAAATTTTTAATACTGCGGTATGGATATTATGTTATTTGGTATAATTTCTTCTGGTATTTGATATCGGCGTATGTATTCGCTATTTATAAGATCAAACTACCGAATACCGCACCAAATAATATATACAATCCATATGTATTATATTTAATATTGTTAAATGTATAAACTAATTTAATGGTACAATGTCAGTTTATATTTAATAGGGAATTTTACGATCAAGAATAATCTTTTATCCAAAAGTTCTAAATTTTCTTGATCAGTTTTAACCCTCTAGGCCTACTTCAAATAGAATTATATTTGGAGTAGGTTCAAGAGTATTAGCTACTCTACCATGTTTGAAATATCTTTTTTGTGAAATTGATTAATGAAGGTAATTATTATACTAATATAACTGAGATGTTTTTTGAAAAATTAAAGTCATAGTTCTTTAGAATATAAGTATATGTAAGTTGAAGTCAAATAAAGTATGATTATTGATTTACTGTGCCAAAAAATACCAATAGTGAAGTTAAAATGACCGAACCATATCAAACTAATTTGGTATGGTAATGGTATAAAAATTTTTGCAAAGACTGAAGTTTTCAATATCGTATCATGCCCACTTTTAATTCTAGTTGAGGGTGATATATATAATTTTTTTTAAAAAAAATAATATATTTTATACAAATACCTTATTTATGTAATGAATATTTAAAAATACACATAAAAAATTTAAACTTAAATAAAAAAATTAATAGAATAACTTTATTACATATTTAAATATTTAATTAAAATAAATTTATAATTTAAGTATCTAAATGAAATTTGTTTCAAATCGGGAGGAGCAGGTAATGTATTTAAGCCACAAAGAAACAACTGGCTTGGAAACATTTCTTGTTTTTGCCACATTCAGATGCCACATGGTCGGAAACTCCAATTTCTCTTATTTGAAAAAATTTTGCTTTACAAATAATGATTTTAAATATAAATAAATAAATAAATGGGCAACCGAACAACGTGGTGTCCTTGCACAATGCCTTTTTTTTAATATTTAAATAAATAAAATTAAATAGCTTCTACACACACAACTAGTTTTTTTGGTTATAAAAATAGAGACATATGTCTCACTTTTGATTAAAAAAAATAATAATAATAAATATATATATATATATATTCCAAATGACATATTGAAGCAGATTTATTCTTTATTGCCTTTACACATCTTCAAGGGGTCAGGGTCAGGGTCAGGGTCACCATTTTCTTTTCCTTTTTTTATACTTTCGAATCTTTTTTCCTTAATATACAAAAGAATAAAACAACATAACTTAATTTTGGTCGTCATTTATATATTAATAAATTCGAAATTTTTTTAAACATTATTAAATATCTGAATTAGTTAATTTTGAAAATTAAATTATCTTCTTTTACAGTCACATACATCAATTTTAAACATTCTCTGTCTTTACATAAAAGATGAGAATTTCTTTCATTGTAAAGTCCAACACCGCTCAATTAAATACCAAACTATTAATATGGGTTGTGGAGAAATGGATGAGGTCCCTACTCTCTAACTCTCTACTCTTAATTAGTGGTTTCAAATTCGAATTTCGAGTATGAAATAATTTTTATTAAAAATATTCTTGCAACACGTACGCACAGTCCGAATAAATCGAGATTCAGATGTGATTATTCAACACTCAGGAAAAAAAAAGTAAATACCAAACTAAACATAGATATACATTATATTGACTTTCTTGAATAAATCACTTAAATAGGAGGAGTTATTGAACAACAGAGGCGTGCTCCTTGCAATCTAAGTCGTAGAAAACTGTAGATCCTCACAAAACCTAAGAGTGACATTTTTCTGGTAAATTTCATCGATGGTAGCTTTGAATTTATGAATTATGATACAAATATAATTTTAAAATTTTTTATCACACACATATAAAAAAAATATATTATCACATAAAAGTATTAAGGCGAATTTAGAATTTCAAGAAACATGAATATATAATAATAATCTCTAGAAAGGAGAAATCAAATAAGAAAATAATTGTAACACAAAATCAAAATCACGTAAACTATTTAGGGCTTATGGAATGTGAGTGTAATATTAGATTAGTAATAAAGGTTATAATACAGTACTTATATATTTGTGTTTACATAGTTAACAAGCGAGCTGGGAAGACCTAATTAGATAAAATTTCTAGTACTATTTAATAGATTAAAGAAAGATTTTTAAATTTTGTGATTTTATGTTATGAATTAGCCGTAGCCAAATATGAATAAGAAAATTTGACTCCCACACCTATTTAAAAATTTAAATTACTAAATATAATAATAATTTTTTTATTTACAAAATATAACAATTATATTACAAATATAATACATCTGAAAAAAAAAAACTATTTCTTCATTATCTGCCTCTTCACCTCGTCGTTCACTGTCAACCCTCCTTCCCCTATCCATCACTGCCAACCCCTTTCCCAGCCCCCTTTACTCTACCTTTTGTATTTCTCCAATTTTTTAACTTCTTTCTTATAAATTAACATCTTGAATTCCAATGTTGATGAGGTTTTAAAATTGATTTTGAAAAATTAAAATAATTTTAAATTGGGTGTGATTTCAAAAGTTTGAGAATATTTTGGGGAGTTTATATCTCAAATTTAGGATGATTTGGTGTAGATTTGATATGATTTTGAATAAAATTCAGATTTAATCTCGAGTTCCACCATAAATGAAGCTTGAATCTTCGTAGTTGAAATTTGAATTTGAAAAATTAAAATAATATCGAAATGGGTGTGGTTCCAAAAGTTAGAGAACACCTTAGGGAGCCTATATCTCAAATTTAGGATGATTTAATGTGGTTTTAAATAAATTTATATTAAAGTTATATGAATTTAAGTTTTTATTGTTGCAGTCGTATTAAATTTGTATGAAAGTTGTATACCATGTTTGTTATAGTTGTATTAAATTTAAAAAATAATAATATGAATTTTTATACATATTTTATATTATTATATACACATTTTCATATCGAATTTGAGCGAATTTTTTAAGTCTTGAGCGATATATACACATTTCATACAGTTTTAATACGCAAATTTTTAGCGAGATATACATATTTAATATCTTTTTTTACACAAAATTTGTCCAAATTTATTATTAAAGAAATCTGATGCTATATTTTATAAATTGAAAACTCTTGATATATTTTATATTATTAAGTACTACTTATGAAAAAATACATAGCATAACACAATTATGAAAGTATTTACTTCTAATGTTCATTGTTTTAAAAAACTACATTATATGGTTTTAGTTCATTTAATGTGTCATTTATTTACTTTTTTACTTTATATTTGATTATTATTTACCTCTCTCATATTCATCACCATAAATTCCTCCAATAACAGTACAATCCCTCTTCCATGTTCTCTCTCACTCATTGTTCATCATCAAGCTAGATGGTCAATCCAATTCCTCTTCCATCTTTGTATCACCCCTCCCCCTTCTTTTTTTCTCACATCTCCCTCTTTCTCTTTGGTTGTTCTCGTTCGAAAATCATAGTTTTTTTGACCCCTCAAAAGGTAACTCAAGTCGTCGACGACTAATTCGCTGATCTGATCTGATTGGAAATGCAAAATTTTGATCGGAGAACAATGGAGAAGATATAATGATGTCCCTCTGTTTCTTATCCCAAAGGAATTTCTTCTGTATGTATTTTTGATAGAAACTTTTTTCAAATTCAGATGTATTTTTGTATTTTGCTTGTGTTTTTATATTTTGAGGAAGGAGAAATTTTCATTCATGTAAGTTTTATTCGTTATTTTTATTTAATTTTTAATTTAAGATATGTATTTTTTTGTGTTTTAGATAAAAGTCTTCAACCGTGTAATTCATTTTAATTTCTTGAAAATCCCATTAGTGTATTTTATAGGTTATGTATACTATGTATTTTGACATTATCTTTTCATCATTATGTATTTGATTTTTTGGGCTTCTATTTGTATTTAGTTGTATTTATGACACAATGCAAACACATAGATTACAATATAATCATACTATTATGCTATACATATACATATACATACATACATACATATATATATATATATATCAATGGACACAGTTTCTTTTAATAGAGATACATATTAGTAGTCTTTGATACAATCAAGTACACAATCCTTTATGTCTTTTTTTAGAATTTATTTATTAAAATACATATATTTGGTTATATTTATGATACAAATTATTCATTTTGTTTGATAATTCAAAGAATGAAAAGTATATGATTACGAAAATAAATTACTTTTTCAGATTTGTTTTACAATGTGTTAATATAAAATAAGAATTCTATCTGTTTTTAGAGTCCATTTAATTAACGAATATAATAATTATCATTTGCATGAATAATGATAATTGGTTATGGAAATAAATTACTTTTTCATATTTTCTTTACAAGGTGTTAATATAAAATAAGAATTCCATCTTCTATTTATTTAAGGAATGTAATAATTATCAATTGAGTGAACAATGATAACAGATTATTTATGTGAAACATAATCTCTAAAATCACTCACCTAATCAGATTTTATATTTGTATTTGATGCGTTTTACCTATGGTAAATATAATACATGACACATAAAATATTATCATTTCATGTAAATAAGTAAAATATTATTATTTAAGTCTATTTCGCTCAAAATGTTGTCAATTTTATAATTTTCTCTTTTATTTATGTAGGTATACGAAATTTGTTCGAATGCATATGGATGTTACGGAATCAGTTATTGGGCCAAGAACAAGTAATAGAACCAAAAGGCCTTCACAAAGATTGATTTGGGATCCAAGCCCAATTAGCAACTAGTTAATGGAGACTAAGGTTTATAAAGAAGAACTATGCTTATTGTTGAGTAGATTTTCTTTTTCCTGTAATTTATCCTTCTTGTTATTAATACAATCAAAGGATCCTGTTTACTGTGATTTTCGAGTAGTGTTTGCCATATTTTGGAGTAAAAATACATCAAATGTGTTAAAATATTTTTTAATTTTATAGTCTTAAATTTATCATACGAAAATAAAATTATCAAAAAATAAAAATAAAAAAGTTTTTTTTCCTTAAATGGACAGGAAAAGGAAAAATAAATAGAAACGATGCGGGGGAGAAATAGTAAAAAGTTGTAAGAGAAATTAGAGATAACAGTGAAAAGATGCTTTTCCCTGAATCCCAAGGCTCTACCATGTTTATTTACGCAGTAACGCGATCCTTCTCGTGACGAAAAAGCATGGAATTTTTTCTTTTTCTTTTTTTTTTTGCAAAACAATATAAGTAGCAGAGCGTAAATGGAGCCCTTTTTGTTTTTTCACAAATCCCATATGCCCTGCAACTTCTAATTAGTTGTAACACTACATATAAATATAAAAAAGAAGTTAGAAGTAATTGTAAATATGATTGATTGGGCGCCGATTCTGATTGGTTATCTTCTTTTCATCCTGCTCTCGCCGGGACTCCTCTTTCAGCTGCCGGGGAATCAACGCCACGTGGAATTCGGAAGCTTCGGTACTAATGGGAAAGCAGTTCTAATTCACACTCTGATTTTCTTCGTTTTCTTTACCATCCTCATTTTAGCTGTTCGTATTCGCATTTTCTTTCACTAATTAACCTTCCTTTTCATTTTCTAGTATTTTGGATTTTGTGAAGGAAAAAAAAAATGAATAGTTGTTTTGACTGATTTTATTTATTTATTTATTCTTGATTTTGTTTTCACTTTATTTGCACAAAGCTTTGTAAATGTAATGAAATTTATATGTTGGTTTTGACCTGTTCGCTTGAGTTCCTCGTCATGTAAGTGCGGCTAATCTGATTTTACTAATTATTTGAAGAATACATTAAATACGTAATTTGCAGTATCATTTAAATTTATTTTACTAATTAGATAGTGCAATTTCACACAAATTATGCTATATAAAGTCACAATCTAATCTATGTAAAGTATATAAGTTAAATTTTTTAAAAGTACAAGTGACAATAATAGTTATCTTCTCCGCCTTTTATCTTCACAGATCAAAGGATAAGTTGGATATCATAGATCTAAAGAAATATTAATTTATCTTATTTTCTTTTTTTTTTGGGTTGTTGTAATAATTTTTTTTAAAAAAAAATTCAATAATATCTCACATGACATGTTTAAAATTCTAAAATTAATAAATATTTTGATAAATTACACATTTTTAAAATTTATGATCATAAGTTTTTTTTCTAAAAAAAATATTTACTTTATTAAATTTTGTGTCTAATAAAATTAAGATAAATATAAATTAAAATGAAAAGAGTAATTAACTTGCTATAAGCTACAATATTTTACTCCCTTCGTTCATTTTCACTTGTACACTATACTACAAATAAATGTCAATTATATTTTTACTTGTCTAATTTAAAATATCAAGAGATAATTCATCACTTAATTTCTAATTTATCTTTATTATTAATTAAAGTTATTTTGCAATATATTTTTTAAAATGTTAAATATATTATATTTAATAGATAATATAGTAATATTATAATTTTATTTATTACATTATAAAAAATTATGTTAAATTGATACTGAAATAAATAAAGATCGATGGAGGGAGTAATTCAAAAGTTCATTAATGTACAGAATTCCTTTCTATATTAGCGAGATCCTTTTTAAGGCTCTAGATAAAGTAAAAGAAAAATATAAAATAGAAAATGACGTGCAACCACGATGCTCAAGTTAACAATTTCAACGTATTCGTACCATATGGCAATTTTTTTAACATAATCTTTTAAAAATAGATTTTATTTAGATATATAATTATTTATTATATATTTTTTATTTAAAAAAATTTTAAAATAAAATTGCATGTATTCCAAAGATGGTGTTAAGTTAACCACATAAAATATGTCATATCTTAATATATCAATCTCTAAATTTAATTAAGGTGTGATGTGACATATTTTAAATGATTAACTTATTATTTATCTTTCAATATGTTTGAAATTAAATAGTTTTGAATGCTTCATAATAGCTAATACTCTCTCCGTTCTATTTTAATTATAAGATATATTAAAAATAGTTGTTTCAAAATACTTGTTAGTTTCAGAATTCAAGAGATAATTGATCATATTTTTTTCAATTCTATACCCTTAATACTTAAAGTTATTCTAAAATGTGAAAAGAATTATTATTGTATATTTTCTAAAAAATTAATAGAGTTATATTAGTCAAATTACCATCTCTATTAATTTTTTCTTAATGAATATACGAATTTTATTCTAACAATTAAAATAAAACGAAAAACGTAATTAAAATAAATGACTTGAAATTGAAGAACATGCTTGATTAAAATAACTCTCCTTATAAAAAGGAGAATATAAAAATTAATCATGAAATATCAAACAATCTCTTAAAGAATACATAGACAACACTCCATATATAAAGTCAATGAGAAGGAAAGACAATTTATTAAGAAAGTCATGCTAAAATATACATACTTAGCAGAGGTTTATTTTAGAAAGCTAATATGCTAGAACATAACATAGTAGCTGTAAGTTTAATTATTTAATTAGAAAGCCAATATGCTGAAAACATAGTGGGTCGTTTGGTAAAGGAGTCTATATAGTCTAACTAGACTTTCCTGAAGTTGACACCAAGAGGCTTTTCTTTCACGAGAGCCAAACGCCTCTTTCCATTTTGGCTCACCACACCCACTGCTTGACACTGATGAGCAGGGCAAGATGGACAATACAATAAGTTGTAACCCAATTGTGGTGCTTTCACAATCTTGAACCAGCTGCTATCTTGTTGTCCTATGGTTCCGTCAGTCTCCAACAATCTCGCCCCTAGAGATACATCGTAGTCTCCCACTTTCCAAATTGTGTAACTAACACACAGCCTCGAAGTTGCAATGCTGAATTGGATGTTAATGTGTTGGTCTTGGTTGATCGGCCCTGTTCCGGTTTGATCGGACTTAATGAATCTGACGGGTGTGCCGGTAGGTCCCACATCGGAGTTGTAACGGAACACGCCGTCAGGACAAGGGGCAGTTGAATTCGGGGAGGGACCTAGGTACACGTCACCACCCGCGGCACCCCGTCCAACGGACACGATGCGGTATCTCGCACCAGGATCAAGTGGTGCACCACTCACGTCTAGTACTAAATTATTATTAGCAGTAGTGGGTAAGTTGATGGGATTTTGGGAAGTGAAAAAAGTTGATGAAAAGGCCACAAATGGAAGCAAAATGAGAGATGAGAGGAATAAACATGACTTCCTCATAGTTTAATTTAGAAGAAGCTACTAGCTTTGAGTTGTCTATTGCCTGTTTGTGAGTTGTTGTGACTTCTCTATACTACTAATAGTCTTCTATTTATAGAGTGAGCCTCTCATATTCCTTGCCACGTTTTAGTAAACATGGATATTATTTTCTATAAGTAATTTGCACATTATATAACATTACTAATAAGTCATCTCTATCTTAATGTTATGTAAAGTTACTTAGCGGTGGCAAATGTTCAAATTGGATCGGATTTGAATGAATTGAAAATAAATTGAATTGTAATATATTAATGTAAATATGAATAAAAATAAATTGAATAAATTAATTTTATAAATATGGATTGAAATTGTTCATTCTAAAATTACTAATACAGCCCCTCAATTGATAAAATTTAATATATTCTTTTTGAGTCTACTTGCTGGTGTAAGTTTGGCAAGGTACCTACACTTGCTTCTTTTTTTAATTATTCTTTATCGGCGGCTTTTAAGTATAGAGGCTGAGTCGGATAAGAAGGAAAATATAACAGTCTTTATTTTTATTTGTTCGTTTCACCGGCTAAACATGAAATTTTTAAAAATAAAAAGAATTAAATTTAATAATTTTAAATTTATCATATAAAAATTTAAAATTAAGAATTTATTGGAAAAAATAAAAAAAATAAATTATACGGACTTAAAAAATAAATTAAAACGGATAAAGTAGCAGATGCAACAAGTCTATCAAAATCTATAACTTGCTCGAGGAAGACTCTGAACCTTTCAAACAGTTGAAAAGTTTGTACGACATTATTGTAATAAAAGTATTTTTGAATGAAAATTATTTAGAAGTTAAATTACATAAAATAGACTTATACACAATGCAATGTATTTGAATTCGTGATATTATGATTTTAAAAAAATTGTTGAACATATTCCATCTACATTTATATATTTGGGATAAGAAACTTTTTTTTATAGAGTAAAATGATGTAATATTCATAGAAAATTTCTCTTATACATGGGTCATCTTCTTCCATTAATTTCTTGGTCCCATTTTTTTTTATAGAGAAAACAACTAAATTATGAAAGATTAACAGAGTACCTTAATCATATACTTAAAATTATATAATATATCATAATTTGATATAATAATAATATATAATTCTTAGTAAGTAATTTATTCAAGGCAACGTGCAGTCGTACACACAATTCGTAGACCATGATCGAAGAAAAATCTTGGCCAACAATTTCTAGCAAATAATCCAAATTTCTTAATTTATAGGAGCAGGGATATTCATCAAATTCAAACTAATTATCTATTCATATCTACTTACTTTCATGCTCACTTAACTATTTACCTAAATGTCCATAATTTATTGATCAATTGTTAAGATATTTAAAATATCAATAGTATTGTAGTATACTATGATCACTTAACTATTTATCTGAATATTTATAATTTATATTAATCGATGATTAAGACATTTGTAATGCCAATAGTACTGTAGTACTTTTTCCTAAATTTTATTTTAAACTCGTATATATATCTAATTTGAAAAAGGGCTGGTAAGATACGATAGGTATTCCATAAAATTAATCAAGGTGCATAAAAATTGGCTTGAACACCACATATATATAGATTTTACTTTTACTTTTGCTGAGTAAAGAGGTTATTTCCAATGTAATCATCGGTGCAAAATAAATGTAACGGATGCACAATACAGAAAGAAAAAGAGAAAATAAATAATCAATGCACAAAACAAGTGCCAAAACAAATATCAATAAATATTGAAGAAGAAAAAACTGCATGATACCTAAATCATAATACTAGAAATACAACGACATTTTATCCTAATACTCGGCCTCCATACCTTCAAATCCTCAATCAATTAAAGTTGTGTCATGTTCTGTCAAATTAACCTTCCCCCCCCCCCCCCCCCATTCTTTTTCGACCTATCTCTACCTCTCCTAACTCCTGTTACAATCAACCTCTCACACTTGCACCTCTTCTTCACATATCGAAACCATCTCAACATCACTTTCCTCATCTTGTTCACCATGAAGGCCACCCCTTGCCTCGTATAACTTTGTTCTTAAAGTGTATGCCTTAATATGTCCACACATCCATCTGAGTATCCTCATATTCGTTATCTTCATTTTTTGAATGCAGACATTCTTGACGAGTTAGCTCTCCATATCCCATTTTTAATACTGTCCTTAAATTTCTAAAACTCCTTTTCTACTTATACAATTCATGTTAATTTTAGTATAACAAATTAAATAATTAATTTCAATTACTTTACCAAAAGCTATAAAACTTGGATATGAATTTTTCGTCCAAATGAAATGATTTTTCTATTAATTTTTTTATTTATTATTTATCATGATAGGTTTAAACTATTAGAGTCGTCAATATGTGTTATATTCAGTAGGTTGACCTAGCTCAACTCATAATTTAATGAGATTGGACTATGATTTTTGGAGCCCATTTAAAAACAAGACTTTTTAGTCCGATCCGAATAAGTCTGCTGGCCTGTGAGGGTTTGAGCGAAGTTGATTGGGCTGATCTGTGGGCCAAATAAAAAACTAATAAAAAAATAAAATAGTACTAAAAATAATAGGGGACTCCAAACTTAATCTACTTAAATCATCATTTTAATGGGTGGAATATTGTCATTTGTTTTTATGTTTTTATTGTGTTCTACTAAAACGGAACTAGATTGATATTTTATTTAGCTAATTGTATTATTACTTGGTAATATTTCTATTTGGTTCAAATGCTATCATGTCAAAAGTTCTTTAGTTTTACAGAAACTTTATTTCTAATAAAATCATTTTCTTGTTTGATTGTACCCAAAATATTTGCATAAATGACAATGATTTCAAATAGAAGTCATACAACCAAACCTTTATTTGAAGTCAAACTTAATAACTATTATTAAAATAATTTTGTCAGTAGATTTAAAACTTGATTAATAAGTAATAACACTATATAATATTATCTTATAAATATTTATATTTAACATCTTTAAATTATAATTTTATAATATATTTTTTTGAAAAAGTATGTTGGCCCGATGATCCGTAGCCCATGTAGTGAAGATGTAGGCTTGCTATTTTAAGGTCCACTAAAATAATGGACCAATTCGATCTGACCTGTAAAATCTTAAAGCCCACGCAAACTAAGAACGGATTAAACCAACTCATATTGAGAGTTCTAATTTAAATCAACAGATCCATTAAAAGTGTATTGGCGATTTGTCCTAAATTTGAGTGTAAAGCACTTTATCAAGAATATAACTCTAACTCGTTTGGTAGGAAGGATAACAAATAAATAATTTTAAAAATAATCTTTAAATGAATGTATCGTATATTTAATTAAAATAAAATTTTAAAATAATTATTTTAAATTATAATATTATTTTTATACTAATAATTTTAAAATAATTTATCACAAAATTTAACTTATTTCCACGCACCCTACGTGATTTTAAAGAAGATGTCTATCTAAATGTAACTTTTTAATTTTCTATCCAGTTATTGATGTCACCAAAATTAAAAGAAGAAAAAATGTGTTGGGAGGATGAGAAGAGGCACCGTCCAAAATCAAAGCCCAAGACTGAAAATGCGCGAGTGACGAGGCATTGAAAACCATATTTCAATGACGGCAACATCCAGCCAATTCATCAAATCTGTCCCTTTCATTTCAGTTTTAGCCACATCTGCTGAACCCCCACTCACACTAGTTCCGTGTGAGATTCTCTCAATACTCTCTCTCCTTTCAATCAAACCAAAGTTACTTCCATTTGCGAGCGATGGCAGATTGGGGACCGGTTTTAATAGCGGTGGTGCTGTTCGTGCTGCTATCGCCGGGGCTTCTGTTTCAGCTACCCGGCCGTGGAAAAGTGGTGGAGTTCGGCGGAATGCAAACGAGCGGCGCCGCCATTTTGGTACATGCCGTCATTTACTTTGGCCTCATCACTATCTTGCTCATTGCCGTCGGCGTCCATGTCTACACCGGTTAAGTATACCAGGACTCTCTAAGCTCGGATCTGTACTTTCTGTTTGTTGCTCCTTTGATTATATGTTTGTACTTTTTGTTTGGTAAAGAATTGTTAAATATAGGGGCGGAGCGTTTGCTTTTTGATCTTCGAATTTGCTAAACAGATAAGTACCATTTAAAGCTAATTTGGTTGTTGATTTTCTTCAACTAATTTGTGGCATATATTATATGGTGCTTTTTGCATTATCAATAGCATCAGTTTAGCTAAAAAGGAATTACTATTCAGTAATAACTATATGTTGTTTGGAACTCACTATGTCCTCGTTCGTAGTCTGCATTAGAAATTTTTTTATAAATATTAAGTTTATTATTATTAATATTTTATATTTGGTACACTTTTTTAATTTACAAATTATTAATATTTGTATTAATTATATATTCTATTTAATATTAAGTTATATATAATTAATGCATAAAAAATTATGATATGAGTAATACAATAAGTTTTAATTGTTAGCATAGTTAAAAAATATAATTGCATTTTGATTTTTTTTTCATATCCTTTCTATCTTATTCGTTGAAAGTATTTTTTAGAGGCAAATAATATTTTTAAAAGTTACAGATAACTAATGAAGCATTATTCATATACACTTTTATCAAACGACAGATAATTATTCAACTAATACGTCAAATAGGCGCCCATCAAAGGGAGGACCTATGGCTGTGGCTTTTAATTTATTTTAATTATTTTAGCTTGATAATAAATATTTAAAAGCGTTTTTTAATTTTGTCTAAATATAATAAAAGTGATTAAAAATATTTAAAATAAATTAATCCAAACAATACTCTTAAACTCAAAACTTGTTTGTTAAGAATAGTATGATTCTAAAGATAATTTGTTTCTTATAAGTCCTGAGGTTCTAAGAGGGCAGGGGCACACATCATAATCCATTAACCTTAAAATAAAATTAAAAAAAAAAAAAAGAGAGAGAACATATCCAAGGCCCGTGGCAAATGAAGTAGTTGTTCCCTTTCCTATGTCATTTTTCTAGATCAAAGGGGAGACTATAGGGCTGTTAATATGACTGGTCTAATCCATCCGGACTAATATATGTGGGCTTGGAAATTTGACGGGCTGAGAGATTTTAAAACAACAAATTCATCACAATATGAGTTGCTGGCCATGTCTGGTCTAAACTTATTTTAAAAACAATATATTTTTAAAATGTTAAATAAAATTTTTTATAAGATAATATTGATATTACTATTTATTAATTAAATTTTAAATGATCAATAAAATAATTATAATCAAAGTTATTAAGTTTGATTTTAAATAAAGATTTGATTGTGTAACTTCAATCTGAAATCACTGTCGTTTTATGTAACTATTTGGCGTATAATCATATAAGAAAATTTATTGAATATAAAGATTTTGTAAAATTGATACTTTTGAAAATCTTTTTGAAATGACAATATTTCCATTAAATAATAGTTTGGTTAGAACTTTTAAGTTTGGAATCTTCTGGTTATATTTAGTGCGTTATTTTATTTTTTAATTAATTTTTTATTTCATGAATCGGTCTAATTCATTTTACTTAAGGCTTACGGGCCAACAGGCTATTTAGGTTTAACTTAAAAATTTTATTTTTAAATGGGTTTAAAAAATTATAACTCAATTTTATTAAGTTACGAGTTGAATGGGTCCATCCATCGAACATACACCATATTGATGACTCAAGGTGACCATATAGGAAGCGTCCGATTACGGCATTTAAGTTTGAGGAGAAAAATTCCTCCTCCTGTCAAAACCATATATCATTTGTACTTGAAATTGAATAGATTAAAATGAATTGAACTTAAAATTTACTTGAGTTAAAGTGGGTTATAATTCAAACTTTCTCATATTTATTATTTTGTTTTGTTTAAATTTATTATCTGATTTTGACTTAATATAAAATTTAAGAAAGTAAAATTTTTTTTTTAATTTTGTGGTTTTAAATTAAAGATATATAGAATATCTCAAAATGTCTTTTATTCTTATGATATTAAACATGTTATATGAAAATTTAAAATTAAAGAATTGTCAGAAGAAATTATTATTTTTTAAAATGGATTAAAAAAAATAAAACAAACAAATTCTATCTGAGAAAGTAAATTTTAGTTTTTTTTAGTTATTCTTTTATAATGTTTTAACTACCTAATAATTTTTTTATGACTATAAATAATATAGTTTGTAATCAAAATTGTTAGGTTTATTTTGGTCCATTAAGAGTCTGCTTGGATTGATCAAATTAATTTTGATTTTTTAAATTTTTTTAAAATATCTGATAAATTAAAAAAATATTTAAAATAAGTTAAAGATTTTTTAAAATAAGTTAAAATTATAAAGTAGAGGGACTTCAACTTTTTGCTTTTTGAGATTTAAGCATTTTTTATATAATATGAATTAGATATCAATAATCTTTTCTTTAAATTTTCTTCGTTAAATTTTCAAACAAATGTGATGTGTCTACAACTTTCTCTAAAATTATTTTGTGAGTTTTAAAAGAGTGTTCCATTTATATAATTCTCTCTATTTTTCTTAATAATATCGATAATAGTAATAATTATATATTAATTTCAAACAACTTAAAAATTAATTATATGGATTCTCAATTTTTTATTCTACATCTCTTAACACAAATCTCAAATATTAATAATATTTTTTTATAATATCAATTATAATTTTTTTTGAAAAAGTATCGAATTACAAAAAATCTAAAAGTAAATTGATAAGGTAAATGTGTAATTTTAGTATGTTAATCCATGTATAACTAATACCGACATAACTTATTCCACCTTCTTCCCACATAAAATTATACATATATTTCCTCATAAGTTATATGAGTATTAATTATGTAGAATTACTAATAATACACAACCAAACACCATCTAAAATTAATACATAAATAACTTTTACATAATATTTAAAATCTACCAATAAAAAATAATTTAAACCTAATACATAAATAACTTTTATTTTATTTAATTAAATAATATGTAAAATTAATATATAAATAATCAAATTATTTATTAATTTGAGTCTTATTCAATAACCAAACAACCTCTAAATTTATTAAAACGGAACACTTCTAATTCAATTAACAAAAACAGATTTAAAAACTAAAGACAATACTAAAAAAATACATTTAATCACACGACACCGGGAAAGAAATAAAATCTATCAAGCCTGATCTTTTCTTTTTTCCCGCGCCAAAACCTGTCAGAAAATAAAATACCGGTAGTTTGTTTTAAATAAAAACAGACTATTTTTAGTCAATTTATCTAAAAAATTTGATACGCACTTTTTGAAAAAAAATAAAAGACGAGCTCAATCAATTTCTCGAAATATTTAATTTAAAAATATAGTTAAGCAACCCCTGTCAGTTATATTATAAATATTTTTCTGAAATATTTAAATGACTAAGCTCAACTGATTTTTTTTTTTTGTTTTCCAACTTTTAGCGTAAATAAAATCACTCGAGCTCGATTAATTTTATTAAGACAAAATTATATTCTATTTGTATTTTCCCGGAAAACGTTTCTCGTAGACAATATTTTCGAGTGAAATTCTTTATTTTGTAGAGGTTGCTATTTAGTCTTTGGTTGAAGCAAGTGAAACAAGGGGTTGGATAATTTTGTAAAAAGAACAACAGAAGTTATTTCTACCATTTAGCGGAAATATTTTTTGTTGGACAACTATTTTCCTGTTCAAGATAACCAAACATTGGAAAGCAAATAAGCAATAAACAACTTCTCGAAAGGTTGTATGTGTTTTGAAATGATAAGTAGTCCTTTCTTAATAATCATAAATTTTATGTTTAAGTTGAGAATAAATTCATTTTTATTAGAAAACATTTAATTCAGGTTCGGCTATTTCATATGTTATTTATCAGCGATGTGATTATCTGAAATGAGTTATTTCTTAGCAGCAGATGTCAAATATGTTGTACTCCATTGACTAAGAAAGAGGAGGACACAACAACTATATGAACCCTTTCTTTTCAATTGTTGCCAGCGCTTTCTCGGGTTGAGCTAAAAAAATTTATTAAAAAGGATAGGCAAAGCCCGAAGATTGCTATCTCAATAGAAAGGGCGGAATGAAGAGAGGAGATGAAAGCCACCTAACTGTAAGGAGAGGGTCCGACAATCATACCACGATGATAAAAAAACGTGTTTCCCTTCGAATAAAATGCCTATCTTCAACCTTCTTCATTTTCGATGAAAAGAAAAAATCTCCATCTTCAAAAGTGTTTTCCTTCTCTAGCCGCACTTCCCTTACTTCGTCGAGTCTTTCCGTGCGAATCCTAATTTTGTATGAATTGTTAAATATCCTTTTATTCTTAACAAACAAAATTCAGATTAAATTTAAATTGAGAATGAAATTATTTTTAATAAAATATATTTTTATCTCAAGTAAAACTTTTTGATGAGAATTTTCAATCATTAGGCTTACAAAGTCTTAAATAAAATAAGGAAAGAGATATCAATTTTTACAATATAAAGATTAAAAATATTACGGGGTGATTGCTTTACTCTATTAACAAAAATAAACTCTAAACATAAAATTCTATACAAGTAAGACAATGTTTTATTGGTTGTAGAAGTAACTTAGTTGGTTGCCGCCCAATTTAATTAATGTTTGGTTGGCCTTATTAAATATCACATAGTTAGTATTTGTATAAATTGAATAAGAATTTATGTATTATTTTATATAAAATAAATTATAAATTAAATATATATATTAATAGTATATGAATAAATATAACTTTGAAAAAAGTTAAAATAACCATTCCCTGCATAACAATTTCATTATTATTATTATTAATAATAATAATAATAATAATAATAATTTGTTGAATAAACCATTTTCACTTTATAATCATAGCATAACTGGACCATGAACCAAACGGATTAGGCTTCTTTTCATTTTCTTCGCTCTATTTTTCTCAAGTTCTTGCTTGAATTAAGAACACATGACATAAGATAATTTAATAATTAAAATTTAATTTATTAAAATAAATTTCTAATTATGATTAAAATTATAAATACATTATATATTTAATTTAAAAAATTATTATAATTTCATCATCTTAGCACTATATTATTCTATCTATAAATAGAGTAAAATTATTTTTTTCTTTAGACAATATCATTAAAATTATTAACCATTAATATTCAGATTTTTTCAATTATGAGATTGAATCCAAGAGTACAATAAGATGGAGTACTTAAATAGTAATTTAATTTATTTTTTTAAATTATGAAATCAAATTTCTTTTTAAATTTCAAGCGGAGCTACTATCACTTTGAGAAGATCCATTATTTTTCTAATTTTATTTCACCTTTTTTGTCCCTCTTTCCTCCAAAATTATCTTCCCTGTCATTTGAAAACACCACAAGTCATGGATGCGGAGAAAATCTTTCAGATTTTCACCATAAAAATTAATATTTTGAAGATAATTATTGTAATAACTTCACTTGAAATTTAAAAAGAAATTTGATTCCATATTTTATAAATCCATAATTAAAAAGATTTAAATGATCCTGTCTAAGAATCCAACTCATTGTATTCTTGGATTTAATTCCATAATTGAAACAATCTGAACGTAAATGATTAATAATTTAAATGATATTGTCTAAAAAAATTTTTTTACTCTATTTATGAATAAAATAATATATCACTGGATGATGGAATTATAATAAATTTTAGAGTTAAATATAATGTATTTATTATTTTAATTATAATTAAAAAATTATTTTAATAAATTAAATTTTAATTATTAAATTTAACATATATCATGTGTCCTTAATCCAAAGAAGAAATTAAAAAAATGGAGAGAAACTCAATCCAAACCAAACACCCGTAATTTTAATGGAAGTTTGAGATAGCCTAACACCCATTATGAGCTCTGCAAAATATCTTCACTAAGGGTGGGGCACGAAGAAAAATAATTTTAACAAAATAAGAGAATTATTTATTTATTTGCATACGGTAAAATCAAAAATATTTATATATAATCTAAGTAAATATTATTTGAAGTGAGGGAGGAGAAGACATGTGGGGGTGAAGATGGGATATGTTGGAGAGTGGAGATAACACGTTGAGTTTTTGATAAAGATATATCTGAATTATATCGAAAAATTAAAGGAAATAAAGTTTAAACAAAATTTATTTGTCTCTTATTGAATATGACGAGAAAAATTTTTATGCTTATGTATAAAATTTACTTTTTTTTTGAATTATTAAAAAGTTGAGGAGGGAATCTCTCCTCACTGTTGGACGAAATTATTAGGCATCATGACGAGGAGGAACTTTAGTTCAATATTGGACCAAAAACGTAGAAAATATAGCAATTATTCACCAAAGAGAGTACCTGAGTATATATTTCAATTAATGGCATTCCATTTTCATAGTGTCATGGGAAAAGAAAGGTGGTGGTAATGTCCAAGGACCATGGAGCTTTAAGAGATTGATGTCCATTCAAGTCCATTAGTGCGATGAATACTTTTCACTTTTTTCATCTCTGATTTGATAAATATCAGTCAGTATATGTGAGAAAATATATGCATGACTTTGTGGCGAAAGCGGAGTTAGGTAGGATTGAGGAGGTTCGTTTGAACTTTTTTTGATTATAAATTATTATTTATATATAATTAAAATTATTATATATGTAAAATAGATATTGAAATTCCTGACTTCTTTATGTTTTGCACTTTTATAAAAAAAAATTCTAATTTTTTCACTGCTTCGTGAAATATAATCGATTTAGAGCGAGCCATATTTAATTTGTGATAACTTTAAAAATATAATAAAATATTAATAATCTAAAAAATTAAATTTATACGATTTAAATTCTTAATCCACTTCTCAAGCCAAACACATCCTAAATGAAGAAATTTAAATGTTAAATGTCAAGGACACAATATCCTCTAGTGCTTTGAAACATATCTATCTATATACAAATGTATGCAAATTAGGGAGACAAACGAGTAGATTTGGTAATTAATCATATTCATCATGGTACTTTAATAGTTGGTTAAGATCCATGGACTTATTAATTACCACATGAAATTGGTCCTACTAGTTTTAAAGATTATCCGACAAATTAAATTAAATACTTTCCTCAAAGCAAAATTAACCAAAAGCCTAATTGATTTAATTACTTCCAAAACTACTCAATAATAATTCAAAGAAGCCATTATATGGTTTCATGAACTTTTTTTTTCTTTTTTCCAAAGATAACGTTGGAGACCAGCCTGTTTGTTACCCCTTAAATTTGGGACACCAAGACTTCATGATATACTATCAATCACTTCCACATGACACGTGTCGATGGGTTGTAGGGGCTACTTATTGATCCTAAATACTTTCGTGTCGATTTCTCATGGTGTTATTTTTAAGTAGGTGTTTGGCTGATTCGGAATCTCAATTTCAAGTTTCAATTAAAAATCAATATTGATTTATGGAATCAATATAAAATTTTAATTTTCATTAATAGAATTTTATATTTATAATTGTGATTTAATTTTTTTAAAATACATAAATTTATATTTTGTAAAAAAAATTATTTTTTAAAATTTTATATAAAAAATAATTCATGCTCAACCTAAAAGATTAATGTCCATACAATTTAAAAGGATTATATTAAAAAATAGCTAGTTATTACTGTTATTGACTGTTCAAGCTTTTTATAATTTTTTTTGCTGTATGATTAACATGTAATTGTAAATATTTATATATAAAAAAAACATGATAATATATAATTTATTAATATGATGCCTTAAGATATTTCGATAACTTATTTATGAACTATGATTTGCTTATGTGGTGAGATTATAAAAAAATTAATAAATATATTTTAATTTACAAAAATTATGAAACTTTTATATTTATAATAAAAAAAATATATATATCTTAAAAAATTCAAATACATATTTAAATAAAATTTTAACTTTAAGATCAGTATAATTTGGAAAATAAAATTTTAACTTTAAGATCAGTATAATTTGGAATCACTAATCGGAAGTTAAAAGTTTCCTGTCGTTCCATTCATATAGTGACTTAGTTAAGATTTTCAGGAAAAGAAAAAGTCTAAATATAAAAAATGCAAGCACATGAAAAGTTTGAAGGGATATAATATACATATATTATGATATATTTTAACCTATCAACACTTACAATTTTTCGATAGAAGTGTGTCACTTGACTCCGATCCTATTTCTTGAGTTCATGTGAAACTTTCACATATTATTTTTAATTTATAAATAAATAATTTTATATTTTAAATATAATTAAAAATATTATCATATATTTAAGCCATAAATTAAAATTCAAAAATTTTATCGTCATATTAAATCTTCCTTACCAACTCAACCTATATCATATAGTTTCTGTTCATTTTTATTTGTTCATGTTTGACCTGACATATCTTTAAAAAGTAACTAATAAAATAATAAATTTATTATATTATTTTAACAATTACATTGAAAATGACTGTAATGTAAAAAATAAATATATATTAATAATTCATAAGTAATAAATAATTATTTTTTTAATTTTTAAAATTAAATAAATAAAAATTAATATTTATTTTTAGTATAGTAAATAAGTAAAAATGGAGAAAAGATTATATTAGAACAAAGAATACACGAAACACACAAAAATCACTTTGTTGGCTAAAAGAAAAACAGCTAAAGTTTGTCGTGTCAATTCTTCATGTAACCCAAAAATTTAATTTGTTCCTGGGACTAGGAGGGAGCTAAAACGAGAAAAAGTGGTAAAGGGACAAAAGGAAATTGCGTCAAGTGCTAATCTTTGCGAATAATCCGACCCAAAAACATCATGTCTTCTTTGATGCTTTAAAAAAATTAAAGAGTTGTTTGGTGAATTCTGCAACAAGTATCCGTCACGACTCTTTTTAATAATTCTAGATATAATTATTGAAATTTTTACGATTCTTATTCTATTAATTGAGTCTACACTCATCATCATATATTAGACTCAATAAACAAGTGAAATATACGATTCGATAATCAATTATCACACTTAAAATTGGATTTCAAGTTTGTGGACTAACATCAAATCCAAAATATTTAAAATATAAATAAAATATTTTTAATAGTGTAAGCACCATTTTTCTTACAAGAAAATATAGAACATCACTCAATACAAAATTTAAACCATTTGTTGATTATTTAATATAATGAGCATTTTAGCTAGTACCAATGGATATTGTGAAATGCGTGCTCTTTTCATCCGTATCACGATAAATTCAAATTTTATTAGTAGTATACCTAGTAATTAGGAACGAAGTAATAAAGGATCATATGAGAGTTGATCTTCATGGTGGATATGGTTAAAAAAGCGAGGCTGAAATGATTTGAATATGTGAAGAAAAGGTGTGGCGAATGCACTAGTGATGAGGTGTGATAGGTTGTACCTAAAGCAAGGGGAGGTAAAAGGCGCTGAAGATGAAATGGGGAGAGGTGATTAGATAGAAAATGATACATTTTTACCTTACCGAGAACATATCCATAGATAAGAAGGTACGAAAGTCGAGAATTAAAATAGAAAGATAGTAGGTAGCCGAGTGTTGTAGTACTTTTGTGTGGGAGAGATAGGGAGTTGTCTCTTCTTCCCATCTTCTCCTAATTCAGTAGTATTAGTTATAAGTATTTGTGTAGTATCTTATCTTCAATTTTTACTACTACATGTTACTTCATTTGCTTTGTTCATTTTGTTATTTTGTTGTCGTTATTTTTCCTTTTAATCCTGGTTTAATTACACTTCTTTTGAGCCAAGGATCTATCAGAAACAATTTCTCTACCCTACAAAGACAGTTGTAAGATCTGTGTACATTCTATTCTCCTCAGACTCCACTTATAAAATTACATGGAGTACATATGTTATTGTTTCATAATTAAAAAACACATAATTAAGATCGACCTATGAGATCAATGGCATAGCCACACGTAGTGATGGGTAGCCAGTCAAACACCTGTTTTAAAAAAATTATACTAAGTATGTAGATCAAAAATTATTTTTCTTACGCATATATTAAATATTAAACATTTTTAACGAAATTTTTAAGTTTGCCACTACTAAGATAAGATCAAATCAAACCATGGGTCTAGTAGAAGTTAGAGTACTACATAATTAAGATCAAGGGCGGATGTAGTGTTTTAACGGGGGGTTCCCGAAAACTCACTAACTTTTGCGTGAATTGCGTATTTATATTAAAAATTTCAGTAAATATATGACAATATATGACTTGAAACCCATTAAAAAAGTGTGTTGTTGATTCAATGATAGAAAAGAAGATTTTTAAATTTTGTTATCCTCTTCTCTTAGTCACGGGTTCAAATCCCCAATCACGCTTTTATTTCTCTCTTGGGTCGAATAATCACACGTTGTGTATATATATATATGGTGCGTTATTCAATCTCTTCTTACAACAAGGTAAAAAAAGGGACAAGGGGAAGGGGGAAAAAAAAAATACTCCAAGAAGTCCAGTAATTTTTTAAAGAATTAATAATGGGGAGAGGAAAAGTGGAAATGAAGAGAATAGAGAATCAAACGAACAGGCAAGTGACCTTCTCCAAGAGAAGAAGTGGCTTATTTAAAAAAGCCTTTGAGCTCTCCATTCTCTGTGATGCTGAAGTTGCCCTTCTCCTTTTCTCTCCCTCTGGTAAACCTTACCAATTCGCTAGCCACGAGTAAGTCTTAACTATTATTTTTTACGGCGAGTTATGTGAGTTCAACTAGATACTGATTTTATTAACATTATTTTTCCGGCCTCGTTTTATTAAATGGATCGATGCAGCATCGATAGGACCATTTTAAGGTACAAGAATGAAGTTGGATTGTCCGACCAAGGCCTCGGAGCTATGGAGGTAATTAATTACCTACTTTCCTCTTCAAATTCATTAACTTCTGGTAATTAATTAAGCGTCATAGAAAGATATAGTTAGTACTCTCTGTGTGTCTTTCTAGTTGCTAAGAATATTAAAAATGGTTATTTTAAAATACTTTCTTCGTTCTATTTTAATTGCTAGGTATATTAAAAATAATTGTTTCAAAATACTTGCTAGTTTCAAAATTTAACAAATAATTGACCATGTTTTTCCAATTCTACTCTTAGTACTTAAAGTCATTCTAAAATGTGAAAAGAATTATGATTGTATGTTTTCAAAAAATTAATAGGATTATATTAGTCAAATTACTATTGCTATTAATTTTTTCTTAATAGGTGTGCAAATTTTATACTAACAATTAAAATGGAAAAAAGGGGGTAAGTGCTAGTTTAAAAATTCAAGAAACAATTGAACAATCTTTTTCCAACTTTACTTTTAGTACTTAATTCACGTTAGCATGCGAAAAGAATGATTATTGTATGTTTCGAAAAAGTACCTATCAATTAATAGAGTTATATTAGTCAAGTTGTAAACCCTAATAATTTTTTCTTAATGGGTGTGGAAATCTTATACTAGCAACTAAAAAGGAATACAGGGAATACGATTCAATCTAATTAAACAGTAAGAAATAATTTTTTTAAAGATCATTTATCTTACATTATTCTGTGATCTTTGTCACTAAATATGTGGCTTGATTTAATTCTGACGATTGAGTTTTACTTAATTCGTCTCATGGATTAGGTTTGGAGGACTAAGATTGATGACCTGACAAGAACAATAGATGAACTTGAAGCCAGAGATAAGTGTGTAATTATCTCTATTTATGTTTTTTTATTAAGTACACTTTATTTAGAGATCGTTTGGAGAGGAGTGATAAGGCAAATTCATAGGAAGTATGTTCCTTAGATTTTACTCAACATATTATTACTTTCAATTTGAATTATGTAATAATATATATATATATATATAGTAAGATATTTAAATAGCACCAATAAATTTAGTGTTTCTATATATCACCACTAAGATATTGCTCATTTTTCATATACTAATGTATATCCATTATTTCGCTTTGGTCTTTTTGACAGCGCCCAACAAAATACGGCTCATGTTTAATTGAAATTCAATGCAAAGTATTATATGCACATATTATTCTTCAGAATTGCCATTATATTGTATTATATTGGGATAATTACTGGCCTGAATCGTTCGATCTACTAATTTATATATATATAATCAATGTATATTTTATAACACTTATACGTATAATATAAATAACCATTATACGTATTTATATACAACATATATTGATGATATTTATATTAAATATATATTTTAATGAATATCTGCTAACTTTTCCTTTTATTATATATATTTATATTGTGGACAGGCATTTGGCTGGAGAAGATTTATCAAGTCTTGGCATGAAAGAATTGAAGCAGTTGGAGCGTCAGCTCAGGATTGGAGTTGAACGCATTCGCTCTAAAAAGGTTAATTAATTTATATTCAAGATAATCAGAAACTTAATTGTCATATACATATGTTTTAGTTTAATTAAATTGATTTACACCAAATTGATAATTAGGAGCTAAATCTAATTAGTTTATTTACTTTCATGTAACAGAGGCGTATCATTTCCGAACATATCAGCTGGCTTAAGAGAAGGGTGAGATTCTAATTAATACGAGTGATATATATTTAGGGTGTGTTTGATATGATAGAAAATATTTTTCAGGAAATGTTTTTTAATTTTCTCATGTTCGATTGACCAAATAGAAAATATATTTTTTAAGAAAATAAATTACTTATAAAAATGAGGAAATTGATCTCTCTAATAAAAGTAGGAAAAACAAATGATATTCCAAGTTCATTATCTCCTTCTCGCCCACCCAACTCCTCCAACCCCCATCCCCCGCTAGGGGCGAAGCTACACTACATGAAGGGTGGTCATGCGAACACCCTTCACATTCTATGGGATATATATATTAATATCGTACTTAATAGATATGTATTTTAAATTGAGTACTCTTGTTATATTGAGTTGTGTGGCTTTGTGGTAATGGATGTTCAAGTTGAGTTTTGCTATGTGGGTTTGAATCTTCCCAAAAGCACATTTAATGCCTTTTTTTTTAAATTATTATTACTTGATAATTTTCTTTATTGGATTCTTAAAAGATTTCTTTATTCAAATAAAATTTTCAGAAAATCTAAAACATATTTCAAAATTTAGTGTTTGGATAATACTTTGAAGATAAGCTTCAAATTGAAATGGCAAGATTAAATAATATGTACGTAGTTTGATTTAATTTTTTTTGATGCACTGCCTCATTAAAAAAATTATTTATCTTTTAGATTAAACATTTTTTGCCAGATTTCTGGCTACATCATTGTCCCCCTTTACTCCCGAATCCTACTCCCCACCTCATTCTATCCTATAACGTTTTCTTACTTATCAAACACTAATAAATAATTAAGAAACTTATTAATTCTTTTTTAAAAAATACTTTTTAGAAAAATATTTTTAAAATACTTTACCTGAAAACATTTTCGTTCGTACCAAACACACCCTTAAAAGAAAAAACATTTTTTTAATCTGAAAATTACAAAAAGAATAAATTCATTTGGAATTGCTTATGTAAAGGATGGGTTCTTTGTTCTTGAATATTTTGTATTGGTTGATGCATATTTATTAATAATGTAATTATCGGAGCTTTAGTTTCCTTTAAGAACTAGCTAAGCATACAATTACTAAATTATATCAAAGCAAAATTTTAATGATTTATAAAATTATATTTATGTAATCTAAAAGAAAGTAACTATTATATATTTTTAGTGATGAACTTATGTATATTCATGATATGCAGCATAAAATCCTTCATGAGGAGAACATCCATCTCCAAAAGCAAGTGAGTGCTTACATGTATTCCCAATATTTTATTTTAATATTTCAATTGGTATTTAGTCCTCTTTAAGCTTAAAATACCTACTACTTCTCAAATTTTAAAAAATAGCCCTTATTTGCCCAATAATATTTATCCACTGTACAGAAAAGCTGAAAAAAAGAAAACTAAGATTACATCAAGAGCAAAGTTATCTCTCTCTTAAGTGTTGTTAGTTGAATATTATATTCACACTAAAAAAAATTATATATAGTTTTTTGTGTCATTATATAAAAAATTATGAAGTGCGGTTAGTTGAATATCCATGTTATGCTATTAGCGATTGTATATTTATTTGTCCTCACCTTTGTAGTTGATTTTACTATAATTTATATATGTATTTTTACTTTAATTAACTAGTTTATTAATTTCACAATACAGGCAAGATTGCATGAGTTGCGTGAAACAGAAGGGAGCTCAATAATTCTTGATTCAGATGCAAATGAATTTCAAAGGTAAATTAATTTAACTAACTTGACTAAATAAGTCGAAATGTTTTTATTTTACATATTTAGTGATCATGTTATAGCAATTTAAAAATTCTAACAACACTTCCTTTTTTTTTTTTGGTTTAACTTTTGTTATGACTTATGGTTGTGTAGGAATGAGGAGTGATTGTTGGAGCTACAATTACATGAAAAATGTGAAGTGCCTACCCTAAGTGAATGTGCATTTATCAATTAGTGTGTATGATATATTTAAAAATATGAAAAATATTTTTTGTGCTGTTTAAATGTATTTATTTACTTTCTAGAATTTTCAGTCCAAGTCAATGCCTGATAAAAAAGAAAAAAAGGAAAAAAATTGTACTGTGTTAATATATACTATCGAGTATGGTAGAGCTTGGTTGTGTGGTATATTGCTAAAAGGAAATTGATATTTATCATTTTCTTTTAATTTCTTTACGATTACATTGAAGATGGAAAAGAAAAAATTTTAAAAAATGTATGTGTAATAAGATTGGAACTCACACTTTTTATTATACTAGTTTTTGGTTTGCACGTGTATATTCATATTAAATAATTAAATATAAAGTTGTGATAAGTGTAAATTCAAAATGATTGAACTGGCATCTTGGTTACCTTAGTTTACTAATCATGTTTTGATAATGATTAAGTATAAAGCGTGACAAGATAATCAAAATAAAATAAAAACAAAAGTTTATTAATTAAGCAAATGTTTTTTCTTAAATATATCCTAAAATTTGTTAGTGTTTTTCAACAATTATCATACATAAAAGCATAGGCGGATTCAAGATTTAGAGCTTTTGGATGCCATGCCGATGCATTATTTAATTTTTTTGGCTTTGGTTCGAATTATTTATTTTTTAATTATATGAAAAATCAATCGATAAAAAAATAAACAGTAATAAAATGACAATTTATACTTTATATATGCTATAATAGAGCAAGAATTGAAGAAACTATTATGATCTGTTTGACATTATAGCAATATATATATATATATATATATATATATATAACATCACACCACACATTCAATAGAGATCATGAAGTGAACCAAACATATGACTTTCAATAATATTACTAATATCATAATATCCATCACTCGTTTAGAATTGTATGGGAACTTATTTTAAGTTATGTTGGAATTTGATATAGGAGTATTATGTTAACTTTTGTTTTTCCTTAATTTTGAATTTATGTTATATTTTCGGTTTCAGTTTATTTATTTTAGTAGTATTGACTTGTTATTTCACATAGCACGTCATTCATTTTTTAGTTAGAATTGATAGATTATTTTTTATCAAATATTTGAATAATTTTATGGCATTATGTTTATAATATTAATATTTTTATCAAATGTACATTTCATGATGTTCTTAAAAAATATGAATTTTAGTTTTTATTATTAATTAAATTAAAATATTATTATTTGAAAACATATATCAATTATTTTTATCATATTAGTATATTACACACACACACACACACATATATATATATTTAGAGATATTATGTATCTTAAATACCTAATTTAATATTATTTATAGAGATATATATTTTTCAAATATTAATTTTTGATAATTAACTTTTATTTTAAAAATTTACTAACTGTCTAATTATATTTGTACAACTAAATAGTACGCTTGTAATTATATCATGGCAAACAAATAGATCATCATACTTATCATATTACATAATTAATAAATTATGTAATTATTATTATAATAATTATACTAATTTTAATTACATAATAACTTTTTAAATAGACCATAATAGTAAATCTTAGTTGTGTTGTTGGATAACACACTAGCCCTATTAGATTATCATGATTTCAAAACTATAAACAAAAAAGTATGTGACATTCAATCTTAGTCAAATATAACAAGATAAAAGTTAAAATCTATTAATATAATTAAAGGCCAAAAAATGCAATTATTCCTAAAATAAAGGTTTACATAAACTGTAACTTTGAAATGTTTAAGGCGCTCAAACAGCTAGACACAAACTTATCGGTGCCCAAATAGAATTATTTCTTCTTTCTGGACTCCAATCTCTAATTCACACTTTTCCTCAAACCCCCTAAGAAAAACGAATAACACCTTCAAGTCCACGATCCTATTGATTCATTTCATTTCACCTCCATTTGCGAGCTCGCAAAATCCCTTTCTGTCTCTCACATACAGAAGCCGCTCCGAAGTCTGCAATGGCGACACTGGGTAGATTATCGAGAAGAGTCATAGCAACATCTCTCTCCAGTCACCTCCGCCACCACCACAATCACAATCTCATCCGCCGCTCGTTGTCGACGGAGGCTCAGGCGGCAACAAAGGAATCGCCGGATCGAGTGAAGTGGGACTACAGAGGGCAGAGGAAGATCATTCCACTTGGACAGTGGGCCCCGAAAGTGGCCGTCGATGCCTACGTAGCGCCGAATGTTGTCCTTGCCGGTCAGGTGACTGTCTATGACGGCGCTTCTGTGTGGAACGGCGCCGTCCTTCGAGGAGATCTCAATAAGATTACAGTAGGGTTCTGCTCTAACATTCAGGAAAAATGTGTGGTTCACGCTGCTTGGTCTTCTCCTACAGGTGATTAGTTCATTTTCCTAACTTGACTTAAGTACAGTTATGCTGCTTGTTGATAAGATTTGAGTATATTTCATCACAATGAGCTTATTGTACACTATTAGTTTAGCTGATTTAAATGATATTTTGATTCCAGTTCGTTTAGAATTTTGTTTGTTAGGGGAATTTTGGCAATTTATTGCTTAGGTGAATCAGTTGGATATTGATAGGTGGATTACATAATTTGGAAAAAAAAAAAAAACTATGTAAAGGCACTTTGACTGTGTTGTTGAGAACAAAATTGTATTTTGAAGGATTATGGAACTTATGGAAGATTGTTGCCTTTGGAGTCAAAATAATGTTTCAAAGTCAAATGACTACATGAACTCCAGGAATCTGGAAACCTTGTTAAATGTTCATGGATTAGGACCTTACAATTAACCAGTATATTTCTGTTAGAAGCTTTCAAACACGTAGAAAGCTTGTAAGTCAAGTGAACCATTGAATCATAGTTTAGGTAATTTGTTCAATTAGGGATAGTCCCTTGGAGACATCTGATAAAATTGGAACGAATAAGAATTATTAATTGCTTTTTTACTTTTCACAAGATCGGTATATTACTAGCTGGAAGTGAGTATTCCGAATACAAATACAGAAGTATGGGAAGTGAGTCACTGTAAATAAATATACAGAAGTAAGCGGAGTGCAATGTTTAAGCAGGAGTACAATCTTAATTGTGGAACTATAAATTCTCTTGAAAGCCTGTTTTTCTAATATATTCTACAATGTTAGGTTATTCCGACAAAAAATATCGTTGGTACTTAGGATCTTTTAGTTTACACCTATTGGCATGTTTCTCTCCATGTTTTGTCAATAATAGTGAGCATCGTTAACATATTTTTACCTCGGCATAATTGGTTTATTGTCAAGTCTCAGTTGCCTGCTCAAGGGCTCAATATAAGTGATTTGTAAATTTCTCATGGGCAGATGGAAACTTTAGAAAGAACTTGAATTGATTCTGACCTAAGAGTTTTGGACGTCAATGTTAATTTACCTTTAGACACACAACCTGAAACATTGCACAAACCTCTTTTTTCAGGACTTTGTCTAACAACTATGTTTCAATCCACAATCATACAGATTTTCCCCTTGATAGATTACTTCTTTTTATTTTGTGTAACAAAAAATCTATCTTCATATTTGTTTGTGAATTTAATCCTTCCTTGACATTTATCTCTTCAAAATGAATCCTCTGCACTCTAGAAAGAAAAAAAAATTAATAAAATCAATTACACTTCCAAGTTCAAATTTCAGTAGGGACAAAAAACATTTAGTAATTTCTTCTATCTATCTAGCCTTAATGGATAGAGTTACTCGATACCTGGGTTGGTGGGAGGTAACAGGTACTTGGGAAAATAGTCCACGTGTGTATAAGCTGGCATGGACACACCATCATTATAAAAAAATTTAAAAAAGATCAATCAATTGCATCTCAAATGCAAACTTGTCGGGATTGGTTGTATGAATCTTCTACAACCATTCTCCTTATCAATCAATCAATAAATCTTCTACAACCATTTTGTTCTAATTGGGCTTGTGTCATTCCTATACTAGGAACCATTTTATCTTTTGAGGTAATTTAGTGTTATTCAAAAATAGGATTTATGTAATCTCACACCTATCTTCATGTTGACATACAAGTGTGTAACCAAACTAAACGATTGATGACAAACTGAACCTAATGTGGTATGTGGATGTGATAACAATAACAATTCTTTAATCTTGACTAGTTAGTAAAAAATATAAAGAAAATTAAATCTCAAACATATAATTATGAAGAAATAAATTAATATCCAAGCTGAGAAAAAAGAGAAATAAATACCTTCAGCAATTCCTTGGGGGAAGGGAATGGGAATATGGTGAGTTGTAGAGGGAAGAGAAAGAGGGTCTAAGACTCTTTGGACGGAAAAGCATGAGGTAAAGAGATGGGCTACTTTTTGCACCCAATGGTGTGGTCTAGTGGTCCATGAAGTGGGTTGAGAACTCCAATGTGTCGGGTTCAAATCTCAGCTGCAGCAAAAAACATTAGGCGATTTTTTCTCATTTGTTCAAGCCTAGTGGACAAAGTTACTTGGTATCTGTGCTGGTGGGAGGTAGCAGTTACCCCGTGGTATTAGTCGAGGTGCGCAACAAGTTGGCTTGGACACCACAATTGTAAAAGAAGTATGAGGTAAAGAGGGTCGAAGGCTCTTTGTTAGAAGGAAATAGTACGAGGCAACCATAAAGGATGGCTGTAACTTGGAGGAAGGAAAATTTAAATAACAAATTATAACATCTAGGGACGTCTGACTCATTTCATAGGTACAGATTATTGTTTTCCTAATTTTTTATCAGTGATTATTTTTTTCCTGATTAAAAATAAATAAAAGAAGAATCTGAATTTTAGCATAAGCAATTCATTTTATTGTGTGGTGGGTGGGTGGGGGCTGTGGGATGCTGTATCCTCACAAGGGGTAACATAACTTACACAGATATTCTTCTCATATTCATGTTTTATGCTTCTGGTTTGGATGTCTAGGAATGAGCAACCACGGAAATCTTTTGACCCTGCTGCATATTTCATCCTACTGTGAGACTGAGGAAGATGATTGTTGCCTCACTGTAACTTTGAAATGAAAAGACTACCCTAAGAAATTATAATAAATGACAACCATAGTGTATTTGGATGACGTATCACATTTTCTGTTAGCAACCTAAATAAGTCAATCTGAAATGATGTGGTATTGAAGTTCGGACATCCGTCTTCCCTTGAAACTAGAGCCAAATTTTCTTGTGATCTTTCTGATTATGTTCTTATACGATGCTATGTTGCTTAGGACTTGAAAGCGTAGGCCACTTTCAGAGTACTTTCTGGTTTTCACATGATTTTCAGTGATTTTCAGTGACCTAGAGAATCCTTGTGATTAGAGTGTCAAGAGAAGTGCTTTACTAGTTACTGCGGAAGAAAAGAATCTGTATCAAATGTCATAAATGATTTACGCGAAGGAGTTGTCACAAGTGTTAGATCAGTTAGAGGTGATATAGAGGAGTTCTCCCTGGTAGTTGGTTAGCGTGTTTTATGCTATGAATCTGCCTTGTATGTATACTTGCTTAAGCTCATTATAGATGAACTAACTGATAGTATACAAGAGACTCTATGGTGCATACTGTTTTGCAGATTGTATTATGTTAATGGAGAAAGTAGCAAGAGAGTCAATCAAAAGCTTGAAGTGTGGTCGAAGCACTCTTAAGATTAAGAGTTTTAGGATAAGTATAACTAGACATAATGGATATACTAAAAGTTTAGCTCTCATAAGAAGACTGAAGGTAAAGTGCGATTTGACAAAACAATGATGCCTAAATATAGACTATCAAATGTCTAGACTTAATATTCTAGAAAAAGGTATGATAGAGGGAGATGCAACCCAAAATTAAAATAGGATGGTTAAAAAGGAGTGTCACAGGAGTGCTATGTGATATGAAGATATTAGCTCGGGTGAAAGGCAAGTTCTATAAACGTTTATAAGACCAACAGTGTTGTACCCAATTGAGTGTTGTGCCTCTCAGGCCCTAGATATCTGCAAGATACATGTCTTTTTCATTGTTATATCTACAAAGACAAGTTCTATAAACGTTTATAAGACTAACAGTGTTATAACCAATTGACTGTTATGTCTCTCAGGCCCTAGATATCTGCAAGATACATGTCTTTTTCATTGTTATATCTACTCGATAAATGTTGTAGTTTTGTAAAAACACAGATGTTAGATGTACAATTATAGAACATTAGATAGATAAATATGACACATCCAATAGAAGGTATGGGTAGCATATACAGAGAATAAATTGAGAGATTGACGACTGAGATGGTTTAGCAATGTTCAACGTAGAATTCCAAATAGTTGGTCCATAGTTATGACACTATGATGATTGAGGGAGTTAAAGAAACGAGATAGATATGAAATCACGTGGAAGTATTAAAAGACTTGCAATCTTTCAAATTTCACGTGGACTAAGTGAAAAATAAATCAAAATAGGCATTATAAAAAAATAGAAATATAATGGAAGCACTCATAACCTTCTCTAAATAAAATATAGAATAAAATAAAATTATATATATATATATACACATACACACATAATATATGTATATAATGGAAGCAAAATATCCATGCATGTGATATCAACTAGTTGGGTTAAAGCTTAATCATGTTAATATATTTACATTTGGCCTAGTCCCTGCCGGGAGTGTTTTTAGTTTGTTTATATATTTGTATGTTGGTAGAAAATGTAGAAATTCTCTGGCATTGGAGAATAGACAAATTATTTAGTAGCGAATGAAGCAGGTTTAAATAGAGCCGAATGGATAATGAGGATTGATATAGTTGACCATAACTGGTTTGGAATTCAGTCATCATAGTAGTACTTTCTTTGAAATGGTAACAGTTTTTTATAACCTTAAATGCAGAGAAGGCTGTGCGAGCCATATTTACAGAGATATTGAGTCATGGTAATTTTTTTTTCCGATGAAGTATGAAAGCTTTCATTAAAGAGGAAAGGTGTTTGCTCCAACAATTTCATGGATTTAGTTGAAGCACTATTAAGCCCTTTCCTCTTGGATGTTCGAAGGAGATATGTTTGATTCCTCATCCATTTGCCAATCCAATAATTGCCTTTAAACTAATATTACTATGGTATTTTTCTTTATAAAAATGATTATTATGACCACCTAGGAACATTCCTTTCCTTTTCCATTTCTATTGTAGAGATCTGTTTGAACATTATTTCCACTTGGGTTGAGTTACATCACAAGTTTCTTATGCTAACAGTGAGGAAAATATTATATATACAAATTAGATTTTTATCTGTTTAGAGCTTTCTATTTCAACTGTGTGGTTATCTAGCAAACTAATCCTGTTGATTAACTGCTGAAGTTGCATGCTCATGGAAATCTAAAATTTGTATTAATTATTTTATGTTTTATTGAACAGTTTGGGAGTGCAAAAACCATACATGTGAATGTGAGATTGTTCATTTTAGATGCAAAAAAAGAATTTTATTTCGCACCTTCTGCTGCATGTTATCTTTTTTGCTTGCCTCCTTCCCACGCTTTTTGTTAGTGTGGCTCACTTATGGGCCGTCTATAGTAATTCCCCAAGTTGCCCCAAAAAGCTTTTGGAGGGCTTATGTCATCTAATGCTAGAACAAGGGTTTTTAAGAGGTTCTATAATGCATACATGGATGTTAAAAAAAGTAATTACAATGCTGCAGTTGTCTGCTTCTGCAACAACTTTTACTTTTTTTTTTTTTTCAAATGTCATAAAGATGGTTGTAAAGAGCAGGACATATTTCAATATTGATGAATCTTTTACGAACTCCTTCTGAAATCTTTTAAGAGTTCATATTCATGGTTTTCTGTAGTTGCACACCCTTTATTTCACTTAGAAGTTAGAAACTGCATTTTGCTTGGAGCATTTGGTTGTGACCAAACCTCTATCAGTCTTATCCTAGTAGTCTGATTTATAGTATGTGATGCTTTAACTATTGCTGTTCGTTCAACAGGGCTGCCAGCAGAAACATTAGTAGATAGGTATGTTACGGTTGGTGCATACAGTCTGTTGCGATCCTGCACAATTGAGCCAGAATGCATCATCGGCCAGCATTCTATCCTTATGGAAGGTTCATTGGTGGAGACGAACTCTATCCTTGAGGCTGGGTCTGTGCTCCCACCTGGGAGGAGGATTCCAAGTGGTGAACTCTGGGCTGGGAATCCAGCAAGGTTTGTCAGGACCTTGACCCATGAAGAGATAAAAGAGATACCTAAGCTTGCTACTGCAATAAATGATCTGGCCAATGCTCACCACTCCGAATTTCTGCCCTACTCCACCGTATATTTGGAAGTTGAGAAGCTTAAGAAGTCATTTGGAATTTCGATTTAGAATTTTTGTTTTTTCGATTGTACTCGTTGGGAGTTGTTCTCGAGAGGAAATAAGAAAATTTTAAGAGTCATAAGTGAAACTTAGGGTCTCTTGTTCTTTCATGTGATTCTACAGTCCAGCAGAGTGAATGTTTGCTCTCTGTTCAATGATTTTCTTCTAACACTCGGATGTCTCTCTGGTCATCAATACATGTTATGCTTTCCAGAAGCTTGTATGTGCTTCGACTTAAAATTTGTCTCAAGGTGGCACTATGCCTTTTTTTTTCTTTTAAAATTTCTACATAGCAGAAGGGTAAAATGATTGAGAGGGTTATGAGTTTGGAAAATCGAATTCTCACCAACAAGACAAAGTTCAGTTAGTTAATCAAATGGACTACTAAGATTTTCCTGGTACTATCTTTTACTTTTTGACTAAGGGGTAGTAAACGAAGCATGCCTTATAAGATTAAAAAACGTGATTACATCACATCGATCGATCTCGTTTTACTATCAAAACAAATGATCATCCAAACAAGCTGTAAGTGATAATGAAATGGAAGGCGGCAGAGGCAAAGTCCCTTTAAAATCAAAGATGAAGACCATAGAAAAACTCTTGTGAATGTACAAGGGTCAAATACCATCTTTTCCAAGTACTTTCTTTGGGCCACATTTGTGGCAGCTGGATATTGAGTGTTCCACAGAAAAGGACAAGAATTGGGTGAACATATTTATTCCTTCTATTTTTTGTTTAATAGATTAGGGAATCTTTAGTTTCTATGTCTTTATAGCCCATATAATCAACCAATCAAGAAAAAAGAAAAAAAAAACCCTTCAATAATTGTATACCGAACAGGCAAGCTTGGCTATCCACTAGATATTCTGGCAAGGGCCGTACGAACTAATAATTGTGAAGCAATTTAACAATCACATTTATTCTTGGTTTTATTATGTCGAATATAAAAATTAAGTAGTACTTTAATTAATATCCCCACGATCAATAGTTAAAAAAAAAAAAAGTATAACAAAATAACCAATATGAACACTACAATATTCAATGTGATCTTTGTTTGATAAGATAATATTTTTACTCTTCAAAGTTGGTGACTAATTAAGTTCAATGGGTTTTATACAACGTCAATGCAGCAATTGAACAAGTCTACAGATAGACAAGTCTAAATTAAAGTGGAGAGTATATGCGATAGATTATTTGACCAATTAAAAAACAATTATGCTTGGGATCATCTAATTAATGATTTATTATCAGAAATAATCTCTTTATTTTTTAAAAAATAGGAATAAAATTACGTATAAATCACCCTCCTCAGACACACTTATAAAATTATATTAAATTAATTATTAGTATACTTACAATAAATATTTATATAAAAAATAAATAAATCTTCGAATCACATAAAATAAACACAACGTGTGGATTTAAATAAAAATATCAAAAGAGATTTGTGGATCGTTAAATATAAGCTAATCGTTCTTCTGCTTGGATGGTACCACAAAGTTTATTTCGGTAAAATTCAAAGCTAAAAGAGTCTAATTAATGATATTCTCTCCGTTTATTTTTACTTATTAAAAAATATATTTTGTTTATTTTTACTTATTATTTTATATCAAGAGAAAATTTATATTTTATTTTTTAAAGTTTTATCCTTAATATTAATTACTTATTCTTCAAATTATTTCTCAAGACCTAAGACTAAACATCAGTTAATACGTGTAAAAGTCAAACTGAACGAGTAAAAATAAACAGATAAAGTATTTGGGAGAATGATAATACAAACTTTTAGAGTAAAAACACATAATTAAGCAAAATATACAATCAATTGTAATAATAACATATTGACAAAAACTACCAAAAAGTACATTTATAAATGATAGAAAAAATAATAATAAATTTAGGTTAGGTTAACTATAAAGTTGACAAATTAAATGATTAAAAAGCAAAATGCAAAGAGAACCCAAATATAATTGAGGGACATATTAGGTGTTTATCATCATCAACCACTACGTGTATATTGTGAAAGCCCATTTGACTTAATATATAAACTCCAAATACTATTAATTTTCTTTCTTATTAATTACTTCTTCCATTTTCTCCTCTGTAAACTAGGGTTCCATCATCAATATCATCAACCATAAACAGCCATGGCACTTACAAATATATTGATGATCTACAAATTTTGAAGAGGAAAGGTAAATTAAATGTCTCTCTTTTTTTAATTTTTTCCTTTTTGGTAGTTTGTAGCAAGTTATCGTAGAATGATGTTGGGATGGCTCAATCAAATTAAATTCCCCCAAAATATTTGGGTCATTTAATTTGATTGAGCCGTGCCAATATCATTTTACTTTAGACGAAATGAAATTTCTTGATCTTTTATAATTTGAATAAAAGTAAATAGTCTTTTCAGATCTCTTATATGTAAAAATATAGATGTCTTGCGAGAAGAAAAAATCATAAAATTACAAAATCTTGTAAAATGATAGAAAATCATTAATTTCTCGCCTTATTTTATGCTCTTCTATCTTTTTGATATCTTTATTTTATTTTTTCATTTATTTGACAAAAGTGATGAAATTTGTTTGATCCTGATCAAGTAAAAAAGATAATAAGTTGTGTTGATATAATCTTTGTGCAAAGTAGTCTATGTGTTTAACTTTTTTGTCATCTTTTCTTTATATGGTTTTGTAATGGTATAAATAAAATTTCTCGAGTTTGAGTTTTAATAGAAAATGCTTTTCCTTTTAAGTAACGATATGAATTTGAATGAGTTGGAATTAATGCATCAAGAATATGGAATGGTTATTAAGAAAATATATTAGACAAACAATTCTCCATAGTTTGATGTTCAAATATAGATGAAACCTCCCAATATAGAACACACCATCATCATTGATTCATTGGGGTAACACAATTATTGAGATTTTATGGATAATATAATAGCAAAACATAAGAAGACTAGCATTGCGATATGAAGTTTGAAAATTGTTCTTGTACCATAACAATTATTGGAAAATATCGTAAAACATTAAAATTTTCAACATTTGAGGGGCTCTTTTAATATAAACCTAAGAATAAGAATTAAAAAAATAAAGATTTAAATAATATAAAATCCATCAAAATTCCCTCATTATTTCACTCTAAAACATGAGTATTATTGTATACACACATGTATATAGTGAAAGATATGATATCTGATTATATAGGGCGGAATGAATTAAAATTCTAATTTTTAAAAATTAAATGGGGCGACAAAGGTATTAGAACTCATGCTCCTTTAGTTATTTTATGCGACCTTTCTAGTAATTTCAGTTACAAACATAATTAAAAGTTAAAATCTTATTACTTGTATCAGTAAAATTAAACATTTTTGTTCCAAATTATTTGAAAATTAAAATTAAAACAAATTGATTTTTTTTTTGTGTTCTTGATTTAAAAAAAAAAAACTTAGTACCACCTAATTTGCACCAAATGAAAAGAAAAAAAATGAAATAAAAAAACACTAGTACATGAAAGAAAATTAAAATATGTGACATAATTATCGGGTAAATATTAAAATAAAAAAGTAGGTAAATAGGGGCTAAATCGGGCAATACAAAATAGGGTTAAATGGGTGAGAGCGAGGCTAAATCTAAACAGGATAGAGCAAATTCAAACGTAAAGGCTGAATAAATTTTGTCTGAAAAAATATTTGGCACAAACCGATTAATCTCATAATAAATAGAATTAGCTATAGATTAATGTGAGAGCTAATAAGTGATAACGGTAATTAATCTCATAATAAATAGAATTAGCTATAGATTAATGTCAGAGCTAATAAGTGATAACGGTAATTTCACTTAAAACCATATAATGACTATTCAACGATAATGAAGAATTGTAATGGCAAATGAAGAGTAAATATTAATGGAGCTACTAAAGAATAAACAATATGATTTAACTTATTTTTAAGAATACATTTTTCAATAATCTCTCACATATTTCAAAATGGAATAAGAAGTTTAATTAGGTTTCTATATATAAGTTAAATATGTTGAATCTGGTGTTTCATAGACTATGAATCAAATCTAAATAAAATAAGACTAAAATTACTGAAGAATTCATGAAGTTTAAAAATTTTATGAACCAAGTAATCTTTTGTAAGTCCATGGTTTTCTATGTCAGATTATACTGGCATAATCTTTTCGCTATTGCGATTTTGCGCTAAGAGGCCATGCGTGAATTTAGAAATTCATGAGTGCTCTAGAATTCTGTCACAATTTCATAGGAGCGGCACCACTCCACACTCATATAGGTCCACCGATCAAGTGTATTCTGCAGATAATACATCATCTATAGATGATATAGTAATGAATTATGAGTTTACAACTCAGCCTTACTTTTCTTGTAGATTTGCACGATACACACTATAATAGATCACAAATGGGGATAAATTTTATAGTGCAAAAATATCAAACAATGAGTTTAATTATTACTCATATGAACCTAATTGATGAAATCTCCAATCATATAGGTTGGATTGCCATCATATTAGATATACAACTTGACAAAAGTCTCATTCCCGTTTGGCCTAAATTTAGACGAGTCAAAATGGGCTAAAGCAATAATTGTGTCATTGCTCAACCTTGGGTCGAAATGGGCTAAATAATGAATCATAGCCCAACCATCCCAACTTGACTCATCAAGTTTAACTTGTATTTCATGATTTCATCTAATATTACAAAAATCTATAATTAAAATAATAAAGTGACCATTCGAATTTACAATTTCTTACCGAGAATTTTGAATTATTACTTGCAATATTTCAAATTTAAAGTAAATATTTTAGGTTGATTTGCTTAAAAAGAATTTTTTTTATGATCACATCCGAACCAAATTATACATGAGTAAGTTTCATAAGATCTAACATAGGTAAACTAGATAAAATAGAATCACACAAATAAAAAATTCTCCCTATACTTTTTTTTTTCTTCGAATATTTATTTTAAGACTCATTTAATCTGAATTTATATAAAAAAATCTAACTTTTAAAAATAAAACACTTCTTATTAAAAGCGACTCCATTTTAAGATCTTCATACTGTTTTGGGGCATCAATGTCGATTTTCATGAAATTTAATGGAAATATTTTAATTAAGGCATGAATATTACTTCCTAAAACCCCCCTTAATACGTATAAGAAAATAAATAATGATCTAGAATAAGTTAACTTGTATAAGTGATAGAGTAAAAAATTTAAGACCTGTTTAAAAAGTTACCTGAAAATTAACCTATAATATAAAGTATAATTATACAAACTTACAAATATTGAGGTCATGTCGAATTTTAATTAAGGCAATCTTAAAAATATAATTACAAAATTTGGCATTATTATTAATGACGCATCCACCACAATATATCGATTGCAAGTTATATATTTTATATAAAATATAATTAGAGACAATTTTGTCAACTAGGTTTACATGAAATAAGGCTTTTGGTCCTCCGCAATAACAAAATTCGTCGCGTTGAAGTTAATACTTTATTCATTTTAATTTATGTGATATATTTTTTAAAATTTATTTCAAAATTAATAGCACACTTTTAAATTTCAAAATAATTAACGTTATATTTTTCATTTTACTCTTTATATAATAATGATATAAGTGATATAATATGTTTAAGATTATAAATTTTAAAAATATCTATTTATTTTTTAAATTTAATGTCGATTCTAGTGAAAATGCAGAACACACAACATATCTACTAAGTTGTTGATAGGAGAGGGGGTTGTAAGACCCAAATGAGATGATAGGGAGCAATTCTTTCATGTATTTGATAGACAGTGTGAAAGGAACTAAATGAGAGATGTTTTATAGATGGATTTAATATCATTAGATTTTATTATTACATGTTATTTCTTTTGCTTAATTTATTATGTTATTAATTTTTTTTTTCAAGTATTAAATTTTTTTCTCATACTTATTTTTGTTATGCATTACTTGAATTGAGAATCTATCAGAAATTATGTTTATTTTTATTATGCGTTACTTGTATTGAGAATCTATCAGAAATTGTCTCTACCTTGATCACACGGTAGGAGTAAAGCAGTTTACATATTATCTGACTCCCTTTAGACCTCATCATAAAATTATACTGAATATACTATTATTATTGTTGTTATTAAATACCAATTCAAATTATGACACATATATTTAGAAGTATGAAGTAGGTAAGAAGAAGCAAAATGCACGAGTCCGGCACTGAAATTGACAAAATTATTTTAAAAAATTTCAAAACGGGTAGTTGATTTCGTAGGTAACCAAATTGGACACCTCGTTGGACATCCAACGAGGTTCTACTTATATTTTTTTTAAAAATAAAAATCATTGAACCTCATTGGGCAGCCAACGAGGTTCTATTAAAATTATAAAAAAAAATTGGAGAACCTCGTTGGCTGTCCAACGAGGTTCCTTTAAACTTTTTTTTTTTTTTTGCATGAAATGAAGGTTAAAAAAATAAAAAAAATTGAGGACCTCATTGGCTGTCCAACGAGGTCCCTTTCAAATTTTTCTTTTTTTACTTTTACATGTTAAATAAATGAAGAAAAAAATGATTGCTTTGTAATTTATCTACTTTTATATGTTAAATAAATGAAAAGAAAAAACTGTTGCTTTGTAATTTTTTTTTTTAATTCTTCATATACTAAATTAAAAAAATTGTGAAGGTCCGTTTAATTTTTTTTAATCCCAAATAAAACCTAAAAAATTCTAAAGAACCTCGTTCAACAACCAACTATTCAACTTGTACCATATATTATGGATTCAATTACAAAAAAAATAACTAATTTTTTTAAGCAACGATTAGACAAAAATAACGCACGGTATTTTGGACTTTTGCGGCATTTCAATTGCATGGTGTTTTGGATGAGATAGCCCACATCCCCTCAAATCAATCTTAAGATTATGCGCTTTGGCAAGACGGTAATTCCACTCTTTGGCCGTGCGTTAGTTTTATCTAATTGTTACTTTAAAAAATTAGTTATTTTAATTGTAATTGAATTCATAACATATGGTACAAGTTGAATAGTTAGTCGTTGAATGAGGTTCTTTAGAGTTTTTTAGGTTTTATTTGGGATTAAAAAATTAAACGGGCTTTCACAATTTTTTTATTCAGTATATGAAGAATTTTAAAAAGAATTAAATTACAAAGCAACAGTTTTTTTCTTTTCATTTATTTAACATGTAAAAGTAGATAAATTACAAAGCAACTATTTTTTCTCTTCATTTATTTAATATGTAAAAGTACAAAAAGAAAATGAAAGAGAATTTTTTTTATTTCTTTAACCTTCATTTCATGCAAAAGAAGAAAAAAAAAAGCGTTTAAAGGAACCTCGTTGGACAGCCAACGAGGTTCAATAATTATTTTTTAAAAAACATAAGTAGAACCTCATAAGATGTCCAACAAGGTGTCCATTTTTTTACAAGTAAAATCAACTATCTATTTTAAAACTTTTTAAAATAATTTTGTCCATTTCAATGCCGTACTCCAAAAGGCACCCTCCCAAGTTACCACAATTGATCTCCTGTCCTCTCTATTATCAAATAGTTTCAATTTTGGATCTCACCTTTACTTTCTAATATTCTTTTCCATTGTATAAATTTCCACTCTTCAATGAGCTTAACTTTTGTTTTAACTCTCTAATAACAAGAAAATCACCAGAAAAATTACTTTTCCAACAACAGCTTTACTTGGTGGAAACTTGAGTATGCCGAACAAGTCATTTATGAAGAATATACATCATAGCTGTCTTTCAAATGACAATATAACATGTCTCATTCCAAGATGCTAATATAAAATTTGAGTTGAACCATTCTATTTTATTTTTCCTTTTGGGAATCTGATATGAATACGACTGGCAGAAGGGACCGTATCCAACTGAGAATCACGAGGATTTGAGTGCAAAGTCGACTCCAAGATTTAAAGTTCATGAATTTCTTCAGCGATCTCAAGTTAATATATAACAAAAACTGGGCCTCGTACTTCTTCATAGAAATTTAGTGAATTTCTTAATACATATACAGGGTCTAGACAAACACTAATAGATTTACGTGAATTCATAGACCTGTCTCTGTTTGAGTGAATTACAAGAGGTGCGTATGGGGACGCAAAGCAGCAAATTAGTTATTTACCTGTTCTTTTGATTACTAGCCATGGAAGGTGGCATTGGGAGAATAATTTAGCATGACTAGAGACCCGGAAAGAACAGAGATAACTGAAAATGAGACAATATCTAGAATTAGCACCACATGAGTACTTTAGTGAAGGTCCCAAGTGTCAAATACATCATAATTTTGCTGATCAGAACTTAAGTTGAAGGAATGTCAGATAGGTTTGGTTGGGATTAGTCCTAATCTTTACTTAAAAGATACCCAATACGGTCAGCATTTCTTGAGACAGCTTTTACCATACAGGTCAATCCTCAGCTGTTGACATTAGATATGTCCTCTATTATCCCTTTACCATCCATGGCATCAAAGAAGAAAAAGTTCTTAAGGGGATCGCCTTTCCCAGATATTGCTTTTATTACCTCCTGCAAAGGAAGAGAATTTCAACAAATCAGCAAAGAAGACAGGAAGCTTCAGTCAACATGACAGTGGCATAATTACCTGTCCAAGAATTCCTCCTACAATGGCACATACAGGAGGAAATTCACTTCTACTTGCTATCAATCTTCTCAGAAGAGAATCTGGGATCTGAGATTCGTTTAAGCACTACAATTAAGAGGCAAATATGTTAATGACCTAGAGGAAAACAATGGAATTTATATACAAGAGCATATTGTATAGAGTATACATGGGCCTCGCAGAGTTCCTTCCTCAACTGCTGAACATTTGGAAGGTCATTAACAGAAGTTTCTCCAGGATTTCGTCCCTCAAGCTCTTCAAACCTTTCTATAACTGCAAAGAAGTTGGTGTCAAGGAGTCAGGTGGCAAGCCACTTGAAGTAAATTATTCTTCCACTTATGCTATATATATAAAGAACGTGTTATCACTTTTTTGTCACCATTATTACACTATAAATACAGACAACAAGATCGCCAATTGAATATTACAGGTTCAGGGGGCCAAATTTTTGTCACATTGTGTCTTCTTATTGCAGAAAACACAAACAGTGTTTGATGAGAAAGACGCCAAGAATATAAATATCGCAATTTCTGAGACTACTCTGTCAAGTTTCTCAAAAACATTCATGCTTGTCAATAATTATTAACTATATAGTATTTGAATGCCATTGTGAAACTCTATTCTTTTCTGATAATATGATATCCTAGACGAGGGGGCATGACTAAGGTAACATTACTGCATGCTGGAGACAACAAGATTGCCATTTGAAATATTACAGGTTCAGGCTGTCAATATTTTTATTATGACCAAAAACAGCTATTAGTCTACTACATTCACTACAGCTGAAAGATATTTATGATTCCAGAAAACATAAATAGTATACGATGAAAAAGAAGTCAAGAACACAAAAATCACTACTTCTGAAAGTAATCTGTCAAGTTTCTCAAAAATATTGTCAATTATTATTAACTACATAGTATTTTAAAAAAGATTTTTTTTTTATTTAAAAAAAACTACATAGTATTTGAATGTTATGTGCAACTCTATTCTTTTCTGATACTATGATAAACCTGGATGAACTTTAGTTTCTTGTCTATGTAGGGGGGTAGGGGGAATCTACGACCAGGCTAACATTACTGCCTACTGGTATTTCCGATATATCAAGACAAGCAGAAATCTTAGAAATTAAGCAACCTCCTTTTTTTAAAAACTAAATGTTCAATACCAAGTGACATTCAGCAAATCCCAGATAAGGAGTCTCTGTATTCCAACCATCACTGTAACTGCCTCAGAAATTACAAGAAACTGAATAAAGGCAGTTACCTCTCATTGCATAGTATAGCTTTGACATTCTCTTAGGTAGAGATCTCCAGGGAACTGCAATGGCTTCCTGCAAAACATAATTTTAGGGCAACCAATTGCGGAAACATTCTGCAACATAGGAAACCCTATGGAACGATGGAGTCAAGCTTTTATTTTTGTTGCTAACGGCGTTTGAAAGGGATTCTTTAGCGTGTATAGCTGTTAGCGGGGTTTGAAAAAGATTCTCTAGTGTGTATACAAATTTAGTTAGTAGTCAGTATCTTTCAGCAATATTATGACTTCAAAATGATATTTGCCGAGGGTCTAACGAAAATAACCTCTACCTTCGCAAGGTAAGGGTAAGGCTGCATACACATCACCCTTCCTAGACCCCACTTGTGGAATTACACTGAGTTTGTTGTTGATAATGGTATATAAATTATAGCCTAAGAGTTTCTGCATTTTTGTCCTATTTTAATTATAGGAAGATTAATGTGAACTTCCACTGAATTTGAAATCTAAATGCAGTAATTAGTGTCCAAATTTAAACCAGAACTGAAACTGCAGGCTTTCACTGCTGAGAGTGGTTATAAACAAGTTGCCAATGCTGACAATTGATGTCTGGCAATGGTAGAGTAAAAATGGCAATGATGGGAGACAAGGAGCAAAAGAAACACCGGAAGCAAGTTTTGATGTTTCCTCAGCGGCATTGACAAACGCATCCACAAGTGGTGGGTAGGGACATCATCTTTGTGCCTTATTAATTCTCGTTAGATTGAATCATAGAGGTTGCACCAATAAAATCCTCCACAACATGGACAATCACTTGGACAAAAATCCTATACATTTAAAAGCTGTTAGATATTACAAGCTTCACAACCACTACCCATCAAATACTTCTAATAGCACTAAAATAAGGTTAAAAATCAACTAAGAAATGGAAACACCATCACATCATGCTTTATGCAATGATATAAACCTCATACAGCTGAGATGGAGCAAATCACATATGGTCAGATAGTGAAACATGCAGCTATAACTTGTCATACGGAACAAAATACCATTTGTTTGTTGGAACTAATGAAGTTTCTAAAACCTCCATAAATCTTGAGATACTTTCTGCTTAGATATAGATGAACTTGAGTTGACAAACACTCTAAGATTGACTTCAATGAAAAATATATTGCTCGATTTAACTTTTAATTGGAATAATATTTTGCTGATTAAAGGACTTTATAATTTATTTAATCATAAAAAACTTATCATAAATAAAAAGATTATCATAACCTTAATAGTGGAACAAGTCAGTAAAATATTATTATGGCTGAATAAAAGCAAATGGTTCTTTTATGCTTCAATGGAGTTATACCTCAAAACTTGGATAATGCAATTCACATTCAATCGTTTCTTCATTTTTCTTCTGCAAAAGGAACAGAAAGGAATTACTGAAGGCCTTCAAGTCTAGTTTCTTTTGAAATGAAAAAGATATAAACCAACTGGATAAAGAAGCAAAAGAATCAGTAACTCTAGCTTTATCATCATTTAGGAGGGAAAGATTATATCTAAGAGAAAAGGATAAAATCCGACTAAATGCAGAGGAATAAACAAAAAAATGAATCGGTTATAACCTTGCAGTAGTTGTAATTCTGCAAATCAACAAATATCTCGCCACAGGAGTCACGACATTCTACACTGTAAAATGCAACACGCTTTGGCAACTTGTGACATTTTGCATTTACTGATTTCTGCAAGGGAAGACATTAACAAAACGACAGTAATAGGTATTTCCTAAAAGGTACTAGATACAAAGGAATTACAAATGAATCAAATAATTTTATTAAAGGAAAGCTAAAACATTTAATTTCGACAAATAATGGAAGTAGGATTTTACTTTCGTCAAAAGGGAGCAACAACTAAGTACAACGACATCAAACTTCTGAAAGAAATCAGCATCAAAGATGGACAGATCACCTGAAAAGCATAGTAAATAAGTCATATGAGAAATGAAATCCAACAGCGTTTAACAACAGAAAATTTGATTTTGAAGGTAAATAGACAAAGTTAGTAAGCATACATATCGTGCAACAGCTAATGAAATTAAAAATAACAAGTACATCCAGGTAATCAAGCTCAAAAAAACATAAGTACAGGCATGTTGTATTATAGGATTTGCAATTGTTGAATGAGTTATCTGATAGCTTAAAATGCATGGGTGTATTGACAGCCTCATTCACTGGTCAGCTTCGGCTATAAGAAATTAGATACACAACAAGAAAGCTGAGACAAAATCGGGAGATAGTGAGAATTTTCTTTGGTTGACATTGAGCTGATTCAAGTAAGCTGGCTATGGCCGTTAGTCAGGAGATTCTAGAGCCAAAGATTACAGCACTGTGTGACACAGCAATTTCCTGATGCACCACGATAGCAAATCAAGAGTCTCAAATGCTTATTTTGCAAAATCTCACAGGATGCTCAAAAGAAATCCGTTCTTTTTATGAGACAACCGCAAATTTCCTTTGAAACTGAATATACTCATCAAATATCTTCAGCATTCTTTTGATTATGATGCTTGTGAAATTGTGCTCAGTTTTCTTTCTTGTTTTTTTTTTTCCCCTTTTAATCCCCAATTACCATGTTTCTTTAATCTAACATTCAACTTGAGACTACATTCAGCAAACCAAGAATGATATAAGAAGCAATGTTCATATCAAGGAACAACAAGTGGAAATCCCAAATTTTGCATGAGTTGGAGGAAAGAAGCAAACTAATAGTTTAAAATCAAAAGAAAAAAATCCAACCTTTCTCTACAGAAACAGAAACCATAGGATTGAAATCCTTCAAGGAATCACAGCAAAGCTCAGCAACAGACTTCCCCTGGATATCATTTTCTTCAGGAGGAATTAAGAAATTAGCAAATAATAGATCTTCCGTCACCAGCCGGTCATCATTTAGTGTCAAACTACCTACTCCAGCTAAAACAATATTCTTGCAGAACTGAAAAGAAGGAAAATCATTAAACAGAATATAAAGGGAAAAAACATGTTAGAATAAGTATAAGAAACTATTTCTCAAGAGAAAAATAAGTAGAAGAAATTACTCAAATTGATTTTAGCAACTAGGGTTGTAGGCATTTAGATAGGACATACACCATCAAAGGGCCAGTAATCATGATGTCTATAATATTTATATAACTTGGCGAAAGTGAAAGGTAAGTATTATAAAATGGATATAAGACCAATACTATAGTAGTGAATGTTGGACCGCTAATATACAACATATCCACAAGATGAGTGTTACAGAAATGCAAATACTAAAATGGATTCGCGGTCATACAAAATTAGATAACATTAAAAATGACCACATTTGCCATAGGTGCAAGTAGCACACATTGAGAATAAAATGAGAAAATGCCAGTTGGGATGGTTTGTTCATGTCTTGGATATAGGTGTGAAACCATGGTGAGTGGAGGTGCTAAAAAGAGACGAGTTGAACCTAAAATTAAAATGGAAAAAAATTGTCTTGAAAGACCTATAATTCCTTGATATCTATGCAGGCTTGACTAAAGATAGACAATGGAAAGAATCTGTATAGGTGATATCAACTAGTTGAATGTATGTTTTTGTCAAGTTAGAAGGTTTATTTAGGTCTGAGGCTTTTCTAGGAGTATTTTAGCCTTATCATATATTTATTATTTATATTCCTATAATAGAATAGAGAACTTCTAATTTTTTTAAATTATTATTCATATAAATATTTAAATTATTTTCTACTTTAATTTGTATGTTTTTTTGATAATTGTGTATTTAGACCAGCATGTATACACCCGACTAATTTCACGAAGTACTTTAGACCTCAATCACTTCATTGACTACTAGGCCACAGCCTTGGTGCTAAATTAATTTGTATTACTGTGACATGAGATAGTTTCAATGGAGAAACATAACTAGTGAGGATTCATATAGCCAACCCAACTTATTTGGAACTGACAGAGATGGTGAATTATCGCATAACAATCCCATTTCAAGGAGACAATACTATACTTAGTGATTAATATGTTCAGAGTATTGATGAATACACAGAATCCGTAATAGCAATTAACCTAAAAAAAGAGTTCAAAAAGTAGAAAAAGTACCTCAACACAAGTTCCTTTCAGTCCACTGACAAATACATGGGATTTGCTGAGCCTGAAGCAAATAAAACATAACACAGATTAAAATCCAAATTGAATTGACAGAGAGGAAATACTCCTCCTTTTCTTCTATTTTTCCAAACAAAAAAAAACAAATGAAAAGCTTGTACGCAAAATTTATGCGTTTAAGTCGATGTATATGTTTAAACAGATGTTTGTTCGTACCTTCTCTGAGCATCAACGCCCCAAACCCTAATTTGACGATCATAGATGGCAGTTTCCTGCTCCGTCAACTGTTCACCTTCTGTTCCCATTTGCAACCTGAAAAATTGAGCAAATGCATACGTTGTTGTTTGTTCAAATCAAAAAAATTAAATTGCGACCACAAAAACAGCTGTCCTAGAAAATAACATTACTCCAAGTACAAGCTCACAACAACAAATTGAATAAAGGGGAAATTCGAAAAGAAGACATAAGTAGTGAAAAGAGAGCTTACACTTAAAGGCCGAATAACTGGGGACTGAAGACTCTGTTCGGAAGCAATTTGCAGATGAAAGAATAAAATGTATTCTACTTCCTCTCCTATTTTTCTCTTTTCTTCTTTTTGGCTTTCGCGCATCCGATGGCCTGGTGTGTTAGGCTCATCGTTTATTTACAAGGTAAAAGTAATAACTTAGCATTTCTAGCTTATAATTTTTTATTTTTTTATTATTTTATTTTTAAAATAAATATTTAAAAATATTATTTAAATATTATAAAAATTATTTTATATTTAAAAGTACTTAAAATAAATCAATTCAAACAGCCTCTAAATGTTGAAACTGGCTGAGAATTATCTCCCTTTTAACCCCTCTTTGCTTCTAAATAGTTTGTGACATTTATTTTTTCTAGTTTTTTATTTACATGAGAAATAGTAATTTATGCTAGTTTTTTCTGAAAAACTTCGAGGTTACTGAATTAATCTGATTTAGTTATAAAAATTAATCAAATTAAGTAATTAATCTTCGTAAATTTGGTTTTTTTAATGTGTCGACAAAATTGTTATTCCACCATATATATGAAATAGCTCATTTCATCGTTATAGTATAAATAGCGAAATGAATAATCTCGCAACTAACTAATGCTTCTTACTAAATGAAGGATTAAAATACTCTTGCATTTTATCTAGGGATTATTATCCCTTATTCCGCGTACCAAACGGTCCTTAGAGTAATTCTCCCCTCCCCCCTTCCTTTATAAGAGAATTTATGGGCCCATGATCCCTCTATTTTTAATTAAAGATTTTAAATTTAATCTTAAATATTAAAAAAAATTCAATAAAACATATCTTCGTTGAAATATATCTTACGTGATTTAATTCTAATAATCCGGACTTCAATATTGTTTACTAGGAATCAAAGCATAAAAGTGCCAACAAATTGGAAGAGAAGGATCGTTTGTAATTTCACCATCTTTAATATTTGGAAGTGCTTTGTGACAAAATAATAAAACAATTTAAGCGTTTCTTTAACATGCTATTTTAGAGTGAATTTCCATTCACAAGTTAAATTAAATACTATTATAAATTCTTTTTAAGAAAATAGACAATTAAATCGTGAAAAGTGTAAAGGGCAACTCTAAATTCTCGAATAACACGATATTTGCTTTTTTAAAAAAATCTTTGGAGGAACAGGAAAAAATTCAGTAAACAAAACAAAAAAAATAGTCAGAGATTTTTATAATCTATGATTAAAGAAGTAAAAAGTAAATCATTGATACAATTAAACAATCATAGTATAAATAAGGGTTTGTTTTGTTTACTAGTGATAGAAATGATAGAAGAAAACAAAAATGCTATCAGATATTCTCCCGTCTACTTTTTACTTATTCACTATATTAAAAATAAATATTTAATTTTACTTGTGTAATTTAAAAATTAAAGCATAACTTATTATTTAATTATTAATTATTTTTTTAATACATTTTTCAAAATATTAAAATTATCATTTTATTTATATAATGAAAGAAGTACAACTTTCAACTATCTGGAGTTTTTATTTCTTTCTTTTGTTCAATTATTTTAATTCTTTAGTAGAAAAATAAAAAGTATAAATGGCATTATAGATTAGTACCTGACAAACATGGGAATGAGTACTTGACATCTTCTAATTATAACATGGTTTGCAATTTTTTCTTCTTCTTCTGCATGACATAATAACATCTTCAAACCTGAAAGCGAACAAAGAAAAAAAAAGAAGAGCAGAATAATAATTTTATATCTGTTAGGTTTTATACTCCGGTTATGGAGCTTAATTAGTGTGCTAATCATGATGATATTTAATGGAAAATCGTGAAAGATGACTTCTTTGTCGGCGGAACGAAGGGCTAAATAGCGAGAGTGATTCTGTGAATTAAACAACATATAATTAATTAACTCACCCAGGTTTTGATCATAATCTTGCTTTGGATTAGCAGACATGGGCGGCCCTCAAACTTTCCTCCTGTTCCAAAAGAGAGGTCCTTCAATTCACGTGTGTTTTATTCTGCTTAATTTTAGTATATTTTCTCTTTACAGATTTATTAAAGAGAAGTAGCTAGAAAGAATGTAAAACGGATTAAAAATCAAATATGTTGGGAAATTGGTAATGTTCAAGGAACTCAGAAGAGCAATAGTCGCACAATCATTTTAAAGGGCCAAAGGTATATATATATGATCGGATATGTCGAATTTATAGAGAAACAATATTTACCAAACTTTGGTCCGACTGAGGCGGAGCCAGGCTGGCAAAAGGGGTCATCCAACTCGGAAAAATATACTATATGTGTAAGGTCAAATATAATATTTATGTGCATATATTGCATATTCAACCCCTTGAGGCAACTTGAGAATTCATTTCGAACCCCCTCAATAAAAATTCTGCCTCCGACACTGGGTCTAGCTAATTTGGATTCGTGCCGGAAAGTCTTACTTTGGGGGTAAAATGCACTCAAAACTCAAAACTGAAACTTTTAGTTAAAAATGAATGAGTACTTATCATTTCATCACAATTTTTATTGATTTTTTTCTTTTTTTTAATGTAAACTAACGCCTAACAAAAATATAAACTAATTAGTAGAACAAGTAAAAATGATAAATAGTGGTCACAGAAAATGACCAAACCTCACTACTTATGCCTAATAAATCAGTTTATTATGGATTTCAATTATTACTGCTCCAATTCTATCCTCACTATTTAAAGTCATTCTAAAATATGAAAAAAAATTATTATTGTATGTTTCCAAAAAATTTAAAAGGTTATATTAGTAAAATTACCATCCTTATTAATTTTTTCTTAATGAGTGTGTAAATCTTATCCCTGCAATTAAAATGAAAGGGAGTACTAATTAGTGTGTCCCAACAACAACTAATGAGATTCTCAAACACCAATTAATTGTTTCCCAACAAATTAACAAGTCTAAGAGCATTAAGTTCATCCAATTATGGCTACAAGAATAAATGAGTCTATCCCTGACCTCAAATCAATTACTATAGTCTAGGTTCAATTAATTAATCAATCTCTTAGTTAATCCAAATATTTGTTGATTAATCTAAACTTAATCCTAATTTCTCTTTCCCAAGTTCAAATATAGGTAAATGAGAATTTCTTAGAGTTGGTTTATTGTGTTTTATGTGTAGTGTGAATGAGAAATGAAAGAACTTAAAATGAGAGGGAAATGCCAAATTCAAAAATTGAGGGAAATAAAAAGTTTCTTTAGAAGGAGCTTCGTCCCTCATCGGAAGATTGGGAAGAACATCTTTGTGCTTACATAGAGAAGCACTCCTTTTAGCTCTTAAAAAGTTGAGAAGAAGTGGTTTTTCGCATTGTCGTTGTTCCTCAAAGTTTTCCTTACGGAAATTCCTAAATATCTTTCTTTTTTCTGCATATTAGTGTCTGCATTAGGAGGTATGTTTGAAGTGTGATCCGATTGTTTTTTGTGTTTGCTGTACACTGGAATTTGAAGTATCGCTGCACCAGCATGGTTTATTCATTCTATCCTGAAAGAAAATAACCCTATATCTCAGGTATTAAGAGGAGATTAAATTTCTTAAGAACACACTTTGCATTCAGTGAGATCAAATTAATTATTCTGCTTTCTTCTCCATTTTTATTTTGCTAAATTTTTGAATACAAATTACTAACATGTTCAAGCTCTAATCAGAACAGCAAATCACCAATAGAAGAAGGCTTAATTGGAAAATGAAGAAGAAGAAGAAGAATGATTGGGAAGTTCGAGAAATATAAGGACCAGAAGGACTGTTTTAGGTAAATATTTATTCGAATAGTGTTTGCACTAAATTAAATGTGTCAATCTTAATTATCAAAAATAAAAGTAAAATTACGTATAACGTAACATAATTAAATTAGAAAAATCATATTTTATATTCACTAATTTGATATAAATATTTGATGCAGATAAATTTTTATGCTGCTTTAGCCAGTGATAAGCTTAAAGGAAGACTCCTTTTCAAGGATTGGACAAGCAAATACGGATTCAAATTTGAAGTTTATGAATTCCTAATAATTTTTAAAATATATATAGAAAGACTGAATAAAAATTATTGAGTTCACGTGAACTCACAAATAACACACTAATTTGGCCTGTGCCGAAACGCACACCACAATATGTTTAAAAAGTCTTGAGCCACATAGATCAAAAGCGTACTTAGAGAATTACAATCTGTTCGTTTGGGTTGGAAAATTATCAAATGTCATTAGTTCGAAATAGACCGCTAAACCCGTTTAACACTTTTTAAAAAGTTTTAACCACTCTTATCACAAAATCAAATTTCAAAAACCAGAAGACAAGATGATTAGTTTTAGAATCCCTATTAAATCTCATGCAGTTGTAGCACACAATCTTTCTTTTCTTGAAAAAAAAAAACAAACTTTTTTTTCAAAGTTAAAACTATAGAAACCCCACAATACAAAAAGCAAAGAATTGTCACAATACTGAAAAAGAAGAAACCGTCATGATGAAAAGATCAAAAGAAAGTGAAAACAGAGCACTGTACCAACAGTTGATCAATCTTGAAAAAGATTGGGCCAGTTTTAAGAGATCCAATAAATCACTGAACTTTCCTCAGGTTTCTGCAAAATCAGACTCTTCCAGTATTACCACACTGGACTTCTTTAAACTTCTTGAAAACTCTCCAAGAAGTCTAATGTCTTCACTGCAGAACAGCAAATCACCACAACTAGAAGAAGAAGAAGGGGTTAATTGGAAAGTGAAGAAGAAGAAGAATGATTTGGCTGTTGAAGAAATAATAAGGGACAGAAGGACTGCATTAGCCAGTGGTAAACTTAAAGGAAGATGCCTTTTCCGAGAAATTAGTGATGAGAAAAGTTCTATTACTACTTCACAAGAAGTAATCAGTGAAGATGGAATATGCAGTGGTTGTCTTGTTTTACTAAAAGAAAATATGGATGGCAACAAGAATAATGAGAATGTTGGTAATGATTCTTTGATTTCATGCTCATCAACATCTTCTTTTTCAACTGAAAAAGCATCAAAAGATGGCGGAATTAGGATGATTGAAGGCAATAACAGAGCACCAGAAAATCTGCTGGAACGGAAGGGTTGGCGTTACAGAACTTGTTTGTGGTTGCTTATTATGGCTATTTTTGCAATCACTGTATCGGCATTCACACAAGGCATTTGTTTGATAGCAGGAAAGCAAGTAGAAGAAGTTATTCCACTCCCAACATGAGTTTTATGATTGTGGTTCGTTTTCAATTTTTCGACTTGTTAAAATTGCACATTTTGTTGTTGGCATCTTTTATGTTTCTCATTCGACTTGTGACATTTCAATTTGTTTAGTTAGTATGAAATAATGCTACTATATCAATGCCAGGACATAAAAAGGAAATTCAATGTTTATTTCTTAAGCAAACAGAAGAAGTAAACATATACGGCAACAACTAACCTGCTGCTGTAGACTAGGGTGACTCAATTTTCTAGGACACTGACTGAGAAAAGATAAAAACAGAACTGAATGAAAGCGATAGAAAGAAAGTTTCAAGAATCATCATGAAACGAAATGAACTTGACTACTAATCAGACTCAATCTTGACTTTTGCTGGTGAGTTGAATTCTTCCCAGGCCTCAATCCAGGTGACCATAGCATCAGCAAGATTGTTGAAATAGGGATCAATTGGACCAAGCTTTTTCTTGGCCTGCTTAGCCAGCTCAAGATAACATTGTTGAGCATTGGTGCATTCCTTTGGTAAGATAACAGATTGGAAGAAGGGAATCATCTCTTCTTGCCAGAACAACCCCTTGAATTCCTTCTTCAGGTTCACAAATGGATTGCTAGCCTTACTGTGCCATAAGTATGGCAGCCCCGTCTTCACACCATAGCCCAAATGATCACATACCACCTGCATTTTAAACATTTCACGTTGAAAAAAAATGGATGATTGTCTCTAAATCACATGGTCTAACAAATTTAAACAATCAAGAAACAGATTATCATACTTTGGAACACCAACCAGCCCACATATCATCATATCTGCCAATAGGCTGGCCATCACCCATAATCCCAAAGTACATAGCAGGGCCAACAAGTTCTCTGTTAAATGCAAGGTTCATAGCACACATGGGATAGAGAGTCCCTCTGGGGATTGTCATCACAGCATCCACATACCTGTTAATGTCAACACTAATTTTATTATTATCATGTATCCAATGTTTTCCTACATAAAGTAGAAGCTATAACGAACTAACCTGGTATTACGCTCCAGAGGCTTGACGAGCTGAGTGGGGGCATCATAATCAGGGATGTTAAGCCAGAGGCCATGAGAGACGGCTGTTGGCACACCTTGCCTCAAGCTAAATGGATACCCTCGAACGAAATCAGCACCATCTCTGTAAGGATCATACAGAGTGTTGAAGAAGTAGGGTGTGGATGGTTTTGTCAGATTTTCAAGATGCTGGGCTAACGTGTCTATATCTTTCCCACTTGGATCCTTTGCCACCTTTTATCACAACAAAAATCAATCTCATTTCACAAATAAAGCAGCATGTATGCAACACAATAGGAGAAAGTGCAACTTAAAGTGGACAAATTGGTGTATGTACTTACAAAGCAGTCATCATCAATGGTATAAATGAACTTCTTCTTGGAAACCAAGAATCCGAAGCAACGACAGGCACCGTCCTTGAAGGAGATGCAATTGGCCTTGGGACCAAGAATCCGATTGATGTCATTGCGATTGTAGAGCTCGTAATCAAAGCCCTGAGGGACCTTGATTACCTTGGTGGGATCTCCATCTTGGATGATGATCAAATGGTATGGCTCAAAGAATGGCCTCCAATTCTCCAGGAAGTCCAAGCTTCTTATGGTTGGTATCACTATGTCTACCTCACCCTTCAATGCTGGAGCCATTTTCTTCTATCTTTTCAAATGGTATTTTTTATTTTCCTGACTTGCAATTATCATGGCATACAGGGAGGTCTATATATAGTAGTCAGAGGTGTAATTTTCTGATGTTAAAATCTTAAAGTTGTTACCTTAAACAATTTTGGTTGTATCTCAAAAGTAAATCATAACCTAGTACTATATGTTTTATGGTACACTTTTGATTTACTATCCAATTAAGAAATGGTCACTTCTTTGACTATATAATTAACTTGCCAATTTGCTTGTGTCAACTATGGAAATAAAATTAACCAAGATCTTCAACTTTAGCAAATCTCAAATTATAGAGATGCATCTTTTGGTAAGAAAGATAATTAAGGAGAAATACTTAAAGCTTCTTACCTTAAAAAAAATATGGAAAGCATTCAGAATTCTCTTTTGGTTTGCTTTAAAAATCAAACTCCCCTTCAACTTTGAACAATAGACATTTCTCTCCCTTTATTCTAATTGACTTTTTAAAATATATATTTTACCCGTACATTATCAAACTTGTCTTCTTCCCTTCACACACACATATACGAAACAAGTTTTTTAATAAATATTTACTTTTGGGAAAAAATAAAATAAAAAATACTAATTGAGTATATAAGTTAATGACATTCTATAATGAAGTAAATTAGCAGAATAAAAAAATAATTCTACTAATAATAATCAAAACTCTAATATTTATTTATATAAGTAAAAATAAAAAGTAATAATAATTTTATAAATATATTTCAATTCATGAAATACAAAAAAATAATAATAAAATAAAAACAAATTTAAAAATTATTTATTTATAATGTAAATTAATTTAAAATTATATGTAAGAAATATTCTGTTAATAACAATCAAATTTTATTTATTTATATAGATAATAAAGGATAAGAAAAAGGAGACACATAAATACACACATGCATGCACATACATATATACATATTTAATGCATATAATTTTTTAATAACAATAATTTAAAAAAAAAACTAAATAGCATTAGATTTTGTGAGAAGTTCATAAAAGTATTGTTCTACTTATAATGTTAGTGAATTTAAATAAGAAACTATAAATATCTATGTTAAAAAATAAATATTATATATAATATAAAAAAGTATTATATACATGGAGGATTGAAGGGTAAAATAAATATTTTAAAAAGTCAATTAGGATAAAAGGGAAATAATATCTATTATTTAAAATTGAGAAAAAAAAATTATTTTTAAAGTAAAATTGAGGGATGAAAACGATTTTCATCCATTCTAGAAGACATATAGAATTGAAACCAAAGAGGATTTGAATGCTTTCCATAGTTTTCTAATGTAAGAAGCTTTACTTTAATATTTCTCCTTAATTATCTTTCAACCAAAAGATGCATCTCTATAGCTTGAGATTTGCTAAATTCAAGTTGACAAATCGAATAAAGAGTATAAAATTTTAATAAAATTATATTCGGAATTTAAACAATTATTTAATTATGATAGATTTTATATTAAAATTAAATGAAAATTAATAAATTTTATAAAAATTTGAGTACAGAAATGAAAATTATTTTGATTTGAGAGTGGATGGATCGGGTATAAGAAATATTTATTTTATTTTATTTATTTGTGACGTCAATGTTTATCTTACATAAAAAATATAATTTATTTTATCATGTTAATTTTTTAATGATAAATTTAATTAAATGATTTTGTTAAAAAAATACCCTATATTGAGTGATTTTATTGATACAAAAGAAATTTCAATAATTTTAAATTTTGAATCTTTCGAAACTCCTTAGTATATAGGATTTTTGAACTTCTGATACATATCAATTACTAATTATAATATTTTTGCATTCTACATATATTAATATCTTTTTAAACTAACAATCAAGTAGGAGTATATTAAATTACGGGTGTGCAAATTAACGGTTAAACCAATAACTCAAACCGATAATTGAGTTATTGGATTAATGGTTCGGGTTATTGATTTAACGGTTTGATTATCGGTTTACTATCCGAAATTATTGAATTATTGGTTTGGTTATCGGTTTGACCACTTTTTTTAATGGGTGAACCGATAACCCGATAATAATTTATTAGATTATAATTTTAGCATTCAATGTATAAAGTATCCAAACGAGAAGATGAAATTGGTGTCGATGATAAGTGAAAGGGATAGTGTTTTAATCTAAATTAAAGTTGATTGCTTTAGTTGAGCTAGTTATATATATTTTTTCTCATTTCATCCATTTTTTTCTAGCTAAATATACTTATAACTTATGAGAGTTTTCTTGTGAGGTCTTAATGGTTAACCCGATGACTGAACCGATAACGATCAATAATCGATTAACCAATAACCGATTAACCGAGATCTTAATGGTTCTTTAACGGTTTAGCATGTCTACAAACCGATAACCGATAAGTAAAACTGATAACTTTCAAAATCGAACCGAACCGACCGATAGCAGCATATATTAAATACTATGAAGTTTTACAAAGATATTGAAACTAGCTACATGTTGAATGCTGCAACAACAACAATTACACTGTGTTTTTTTATTTTTCATTTTTAAAATTTGCATAACATAATATATACAAGTAGATTCACACTTTTATACATTACATATGCTTTTATGTACATCCTTATACACTATTATATATTACATATATAAATAATATATCTACTTTGTATAAATATTATATAACTATGTATAAACAATATCTCCGCACTATTTGTTTGTATGTGAATCCACCCTCTTCGAATAGTTGGAAAAAATATTTTTCAACAAGAGAAATTAACAATTATACTAATGCACAGACAAATTTAGGATTCTTATAACATGAGTGAACTATTAAAAAATAGATAAAAAATATATTAAGTGGGAATTGATCCCAAGTACTCAAGGTAAATAAAATGTATTAAGTGAAAATTAACCTTAAAGCAAGTGCACCATGTAGCCTTCTTGTAACATGAATTCCAGCATATAGTATTATACCAATTTTAAAAAATATATAAAAATTTAAGTTTTACGGAGACACCACGAATTCACTTACTTCATTTTTTATACATAAAAACGCCTTTGCCACTACATAGAGAATAGATCTTAGAGGGTGTTTGGATTGACTTTAAATTTTTTATATTTTTTTTGAATATTTGATAAAATAAAAGTGTTTAAAATAAATTTAAAATTATTTTTAAAAACTAAAAGTCAAAAATTGACATCCCCCAATACTACTCTTACAATCATAAAACCTTAAGGGTCGTTTGATAGGGAAACAAGTTATCTCGGGATAATTAATACCGAGTTAAAGTAACCGGGGATTGTTATCCCACCCTCAATGAGGAATAAGGAATAAATAGTCCCGAAATTAATTTTTGGATGTTTATCTCATGTTTGATTGGGATAAAATTTAGGGATAAATTATCCCGAGATTATTGTATTATTTTTATCCCACCCGCAGTGTGGGAAAGTTATCCCGGGATAACTAATCCCGAGATAAGTTATTCCAAAATTATATTCCAATCAAACATTGGACAAACCCATCTATTAATTCCCCGACTATATATTCATTATTACTCATTGAAGGTGGAATAATAATTTCAGATTATTCTAACCCGAGTTAGTTATCCCGGGATAACTTGTTTCCCAACCAGATAACCCTTAAAAGTGTTTTTCTTCTCTTATTTTCATTAAGGGTATTTCAATCATTTTAATTTTTTTAAAAAAAGTGATTAGCAACATTTGTGTACCAAACATATTAATAATTTTTTTTTATATTTCAACACTTTTATCCAAATGTGTAACTATTATTTATAAAGTAAATTTCAACACTTACAAAATACTTTAAGCATTTATATTTAAAAGCCTTTTTTTTTTTAACTAATCCAAATCGGCTTTTAATCCGACTAGAATTTGACGCTGAGAATGAATATCAGTCGTCCCTCTTCATATAAGGATGAGATCACGCATTAAAACGAAGGAATCAGCTAAGAGATTTCATGTTGAGATTCCAATTTTCTTCATCATGAACTCGAGAGTGCAAGAAAGCTTTTGACCTTGTTCATTGATATAAAAGTGAAGGGTCAAAAATATATATAAACTATTAAATTTTTTAAATTTTTTATTCGAATTATCATGTGTTTATTTTTTCTATTTTAATTATAATCGAATGTTTATTAAAACGTACCTTAATTATAAATTGCTCACTTTTCCTATCTGCAATAACAAAAAAGGAAATAATTGATAGTTTAAATGTGTTTCAATAAACATTCCCTGATAGTTGAAATTGAAAACTCACATGCCTGATAGTTCAGATATGAAACTAAAAAAATCATGATACTTGTTGTGCTCATGGTTTTGATGATGGACAAACTTATGAAGATATCTGATCCCTCGTAATGGTCCTCCGGAAGGGACCAGGTTGGTGGAGTGGTTGGAGTATGTGTACAACTATAAAGTGTATTGTCTTTGCACTGACTGGTAGGATTGCAGGTGCACTGCAGCAGGGACACAACAGTGTGACAAGAGGTCAAATGTACGTGACCAATGAGATTACACGTAGGTTTTTGGTGTCTCATACTTATCCGAGAAGAGACTACCCAAAAAACTTAGTTGTTCAGATTTTGAAAATACACACACTCCTACAAGCAGCCGCCATTGATGCAGATTGAAGAAGCAACAAGTTCTAGAGCCCGGTTGTTCGATTCTCTTGTTTTAGGCTATTGTTTGAACTGATCATTGAGTTATAAACATAGAAAACATGAAGTTTGTATAAGTATTTTCTTCTTGTAATCATCAAAGCGTCTTACAGAAATCGTCAACTAGAGTTAGTTGAGTATAGAGTTAGAGTTAGCGATAGAATTCCCGTTAGAGCTAGCTGGTATGAAGATATTGCAATGGAGCTATTGCATTGCAGCCTTGTTGTAGAGTTACTTCAAGAAGGATTGGATTAAGAGTTTAATTCAAGTATTAATGAGTGTGTAATCGTGTGTTGCTCAGATTTGGTGAAGTTGTTGAGAAACCCTACAAGGTAGGCCATGGTTTTACTCACTTGAGCGAGGAGGTTTTCATATAAACATCGCGTGTTACTGATTACTGTGTTTGTTTTGTGTTCGATTAATTTGTCTCTATCAATATCAATAGAAGGACCTGGTTCCTAGATTGGTGGTGGACTCATATATGTTAACAATACTTTAGGTGTATTTTTCACTCTTCCTTTTTTGATATAACTGAGTCTGCCATTGAAGCAAAAAAAACAGATGTTGGCGGAGATGATCCAAGGAAAAAAAAGATTAAAGGGTTTTTAAAAACGCATTGAAAAGCAAACACATTGGAGCACAATATTTATAGAGATTGAAGACGAAGGAGACGAGAAGAAGAAAGCCTACGTGAGAGAAACTAGGCATACACTGTTAACACTAGCAGATGAGTTGATGAACAAATAATAGGGCACCAAACGATCGAAACATGATGAGTAACAATGGGAAGTATCATTTATCTCACCATATTCAACACATTTAAGTCGAAATTCATTTTTAAAATTTAAAAGAAAAATAGAAAAAGAGTATCATTTAGACCTGAAGAGTATGGCTTGTGTTGCTACAAATGAGAAGAAGGTTTTAAATTTTAGTGAATGAATCCACGAATCTCCAAGGAGAAAATGTATGTAGTGATACAGAACCATCATTCATAACGCGTTAATGCGGGATGCTTTGTGCACCGGGCAGAGCCCTTTTTCAAAAAACCATCATTCTGATGCATGTTCCCGAGTTTATATTCCTTAGGGTACTGCTGCTTCAAGTAGGCAAATGCTTTGGAAAGGGAGTCTAGTGTTAGGGTACCCAAAGATCAAAAGAAAGTGAAAACAGAGCACTATACAAACAGTTGATGAATCTTGAAAAAGATTGGGCCAGTTTTTAGAGTCCAATAAATCATTAACTTTCATCAGATTTCTGCAGAATCAGACTCTACCAGTACTACCACACTGGACTTCTTAAAACTTTTTGAAAACTATCCAAGAAGTCTAAAGTCTTCACTGCAGAACAGCAAAATCACCACAAAGAAGAAGGGGTTAATTGGAAAGTAAAAAAGAAGAATGATTTTGCTGTTGAAGAAATAATAAGGGACAGAAGGACTGCCTTTACCAGTGGTAAACTTAAAGGAAGGCGTCTTTTCGGAGAAAGTGATGAGAAGAGTTCAATTACTACTTCACAAGAAGTAATCAGTGAAGATGGAATATGCAGTGATTATCTTGTTTTGCTTAAAGAAAAGGAATGCAGCAAGAAAAATGAGAATGTTGGATATGATCCTTTAATTTCTTACTTGTCAACCTCTTCTTTTTCAACTGAAAAAATATCAAAAGATTGCGAAATCAGGATGATTGAAGGCAATCACAGAGCACCAGAAAATCTACTGGGCCCTAAGAGTTGGCGTTACAGAACTTGTTTGTGGTTGATTGTTATGACTTCTTTTGCAATCATTATATTGGCGTTCACACAAGGCATTTTCTTGATAGCAGGAAAGGAAGAAGTTATTCCACTCCCAACATGTTTATGTTTGCTTGTTTATGATTGTGATTCTTTTTCAATTTGTCGACTTGTTAAACTTGCACATTTTGTTGTTTGGACCTTTTTATGTTTCTCATTAGACTTGAGTAATGGTTGGAAAATATTTTGTGACATTTCAATTTGTTTAGTCAGTAGATATAAGACTATAAAATAATGAAACTATATGTCAGGACATATAAAGGAAATTCAATGTTTATTTCTTAAGCAAACAGAAGAAGTAAACATATATGGCAACAACTAACCTGCTGCTGTAGACTAGGGTGACTCAATTTTCTAGGACACTGACTGAGAAAAGATAAAAACAGAACTGAATGAAAGCGATAGAAAGAAAGTTTCAAGAATCATCATGAAACAAAATGAACTTGACGACTAATCAGATTCAATCTTGACTTTTGCTGGTGTGTTGAATTCTTCCCAGGCCTCAATCCAGGTGACCATAGCATCAGCAAGATTGTTGAAATAGGGATCAATTGGACCAAGCTTTTTCTTGGCCTGCTTAGCCAGCTCAAGATAACACTGTTGAGCATTGGTGCATTCCTTTGGTAAGGTAACAGATTGGAAGAAGGGAATCATCTCTTCTTGCCAGAACAACCCCTTGAATTCCTTCTTCAGGTTCACAAATGGATTGCTAGCCTTACTGTGCCATAAGTATGGCAGCCCCGTCTTCACACCATAGCCCAAATGATCACACACCACCTGCATTTTAAACATTTCGCGTTAAACAAATGGATAATTGTCTCAACATCACGTGGTCTAACAAATTTAAACAATCAAGAAGCAGATTGTCATACTTTGGAACACCAACCAGCCCACATATCATCATATCTGCCAATAGGCTGGCCATCACCCATAATCCCAAAGTACATAGCAGGGCCAACAAGTTCTCTGTTAAACGCAAGGTTCATAGCACACATGGGATAGAGAGTCCCTTTGGGGATTGTCATCACAGCATCCACGTACCTGTTTATGCCAACACTATAAAGTTATTATTGAGTAAACAGTATGCATCCGATGTTTCTCTACATAAAGTAGAAGCTATAATGAACTAACCTAGTATTACTCTCCAGAGGCTTGACAAGCTGAGTAGGGGCATCATAATCAGGGATGTTAAGCCAGAGACCATGAGAGACGGCTGTTGGCACACCTTGCCTCAAGCTAAATGGATACCCTCGAACGAAATCAGCACCATCTCTGTAAGGATCATACAGAGTGTTGAAGAAGTAGGGTGTGGATGGTTTTGTCATATTTTCAAGATGCTGTGCTAACGTATCTATATCTTTCCCACTTGAATCCTTTTCCACCTTTATCACAAGAAAAATCAATCTCATTTCACAAATAAAGCTGAATGTATGCAACAATAAGAGAAACTGCTACTTAAAGTGGACAAATTGGTATATGTACTTACAAAGCAGTCATCATCAATGGTATAAATGAACTTCTTCTTGGAAACCAAGAATCCGAAGCAACCACTGGCACCATCCTTGAAGGAGATGCAATTGGCCTTGGGACCAAGAATCCGGTTGATGTCATTGCGATTGTAGAGCTCGTAGTCGAAGCCCTGTGGGACCTTGATTACCTTGGTGATCTCCATCTTGGATGATGATCAAATGTATGCCTCAAAGAATAGCCTCCAGTTCTCCAAGAAGTCCAAGCTTCTTATGGTTGGCATCACTATGTCTACCTCACCCTTCAATGTCGGAGCCATTTTCTTCTATCTTTTCTACCCTGACTTGCAAGTTTCAAGGCATATAGGGAGTTGTATATATAGTAGTCAGAGGTTTAGTCAGAGCCATTTTCTTCTATATTTTGATTTGCTTTCCAATTAAGAAATGGTCTGTTCTTTGACCGTGTACTTTATATTACTTTGTACTATAGAATTAACTTGCCAATTTGCTTGTGTCAACTATAGAAATAAATTTAACCAAGATCTATTTAAGCTTCTTACCTTAAAAAAATATGGAAAGCATTCAGAATCCTCTTTAGTTTTAAATATATTTTTCTTCTATAGGATCTAAAGTAATAGTGATGGTATTCAGAATCCTCAATGGTTTAAGAAGCCAGAAACAGAGAAGGAGAGATAGAAGGGTAAAATTAGACTAAACAACAGTATAATATGACTTAGTTGTGGCTAAAATAATAAGAATCAAATTGGAATAAAAATATAAAATTCATCTATATTGAATTTTATGAAATTAAACAAAATAAACATTTTCTGTTTACCCATTTAAAAGAATTATTTGCTTCTGATTGAACAAAGAGAAAGGACTTTTGATGTTTCAAGACTCCTAAATGAGAAATAAGCACAGGACACTTTTGATACATATCAATTAGTACTACTTATAATATTTTTGCATTGTCTAGTTTTAATATCTTTTTTAAACTTTATAGTATTTAATATACTCCTACTCGATTAATAGTTTAAATCAAAATTTGTTTTTTCTTAATTGTGTGTCTTGAAATTGTTCGGGATTCACTTTACTTACATATATACTTACTACATTCAAGATAAAACAAAAATTAAACCCCTTATTTTATTTTATTTTTTTGTATGATTTCCATTAAATAACCGAATAAGCGTTTGATTCTGAAATGTAGGGATAAGCTTTACATTTATGTAGAATTTTCATTATATGTAGGGGTATATGTGTTTGATTTTAAAGTTTAGGGTGTATATTCACTACAGATTCAAATTAAGTAACTTATTTCAAAAGAAAAAAAAAAAGAAGTTAATTCCTAACTGGAATGAAGGAAATTCTTAAGGCTTTTGCTGCAAATTAGGAGGATTTAAAGATAAAATATAGAACCTGGAACCAACAGAGAAGGTTTAGCTGTTTAGGATTAAAAAATGAAGATCAGGAGAGGCATTAACAAATGAAATGATTTCTCCTCCTTGAAACATATATTGGAAAATCTCATCAAATTTATAATTTCCAACCTTCCAGCAAGCCGATGTGTGAAACTACGGCCAAAAACAGAAAAAACTGATACAAAACCATCATTCATGCCGTGGACCCTTTCTCAATCCTGCTAATGCCTGATGCTTTGTGCACCAAGCGTGTCCCTTTTTACAGTTCATTCATAAGAATTTTGTAAAGGTACAATAAAATCAACCTTTTTTTTTTCCCTTCTACATGCTCGAGAAGGAACGCTCATCCAATTGAAATGTCAATTAACAGCTTTCTATGTATCCCAAAGCTTTGGTAATGCTTCAGAACAAAAGATCCTTCACAAAGGGCAGAACAAGCACATTTAATTAAATCGATCTACAATCCAGCCAACTGTAAATTGGTTTCAGTTCAAGCAACTTATGGATCAGAGCAGAACTTTAGGATCATTCAAACTCAGTAGGTAAGACTAAAGACTATTGATGGATTTTTTTTTGACAGTACAAACGTCACAATGTTTAGGAAAGGAGTAAAGGGAGTGATTTCACTCCACTGTTGGAGCTATCAAAAGTTGAGGTAGTAGAATTTGTTTCCAGCCCAAGAACCATTCGGTGACTACCTCGAAATTTGGGGTTGACTACAACCAACAGCACAAAAATTCTTACCACTTAGCTTGTTGAAGAACATATATATCCATCACCTGAATCATGTGATGAATGGGAACAGCGGTAGCCCAATAGAACTGATCAATGTGCTGAATTGCTGGATTGATTTGGAAGTCGTTCATGACCATCAGTTTTTCCCAGCTAATGAGATCAAACACACTCTTCCAAGGAGAGAATGTGTAGTATGCAGACATATGGCTTTCCAATCTATACTACGTATAGTGAAATAGAAGCTATCCAACTTCTGACCCAACAAGGGTAGAAATGGACGTGGATCCCAGGAGGCCACAGCACCTAGCAGAATAACTTGGGCAACACAATGTTTTTTCCATTATGGTCTGAAGGACTGCTGGAGGCAGCAGCTAATTCTCCCACAATACCAAAAAACAGAAGCATGGGTTCAGGGGCGGATCTAAAATTTTATGTGTCAGTATTTTTGCAAGAAAAATCATATATATTTAAACTGCGTCACCCGGAGTAACAAAATAACTGTGGATGCCATGGCTTAGGTGCCAAAGTCTATATTTGTAATCCTTGTGGACCTAATCTATTTCTTTTTAAATCCTTATGGACCTACTTCTTCCCCTTACCCCTTTTCTTTCTGCTTCTTTTTTAATTTTTTCTATTTTCTTCATCTTTGTATTTCTTCTCTCTTTATACAATCCTATTTTATTTAATTAATGTTTTCGCTTCCTTTCCTTTTTTCTTTTTCTCGATATTTGAATGTGATTACACCGGGTGGTTGTTGTTGTGATTTAATCATTTTTTCCATTTATCCAACTAATTTTTTTTTTACTTAATTTCCTATATTTTTTAGAGTGATATCATCAAGAGAAATAATATTAATCTAGTTTTATATAGATTGAACAGGTATATTTGCTAATTCTTATTTTACGTTTTTAATTACATAATTCAGTAGAATTCGAATCGAGAGAATTAGTCGAATATGTATCAAAAGTTTTATAAACCAAATTAAATTAACTCAAAATGGATTGAATTGAACCGATTAATTCAAAATAAACCGACTGAATGTAGACCTTAATTCAATGTTCTTCACTATTATTGTTTGCACTAAAGATAGTAACACCCACAATTATCAAATCTTGGATCCGCCTCTGGGTTAGATTGCCCTGCCTGCCAAATATTAGTGCAAGACATTCTCACAGCAGGGAACACAACTTCCATGAATAGCTGAGAATAAGGGGATTCAGCACTAACAGATAGTAAGATCATACCATTTGTTTTTTTTTTTTTTAGTTATTCTATTTGTAACACTAATCTTTTTTATAATTTATGATATTATTTTAAATTTTATTTATTCATTTGATTTTTCTATAATAATTCTCTTGATATATAGATTTTGTCACGAAAGGAGACGCTTGATTTAACGAGAGACAATTGATAAGTCAATTTGCAATCCTTTCAAAGAAAAAGTGTATATCTAATTTAACAATCAACAAAGCTATAAGCTTTGGTGGTAAGCCAATTGGCTTTCAAAATTATAAATACAACAATTATGTTTTTTTTGTTTTTAGTAAATTATAGTGTCTAAAAGATATTTATCTACTTGGAATGTATATACCAAATTAAATAATTTAAAGTGAATAGATTAAAAAATTCTTTAACTAATATTATTTTTTTACGAGTTTTATACTTAAATTATTGAGTACTCATATGACTCCCTGATCTATCATAAACTAATATTAAAATACTCGCGGGAGGAATACAACATGTTACGTAAACATTACGCTCTAAAAGCTCCTCCAAAGAGCTCTCAGTGACAATACATGTGATGAAAAAAGATTGAGTGACCACCCCCCCACCCCCACCCCACCCCGATCTACCGTGAATTCATTATGCCTGGTGAACTCATTCTTAAAACTTTTTTCATCTCTCAGCAAGTTATCCCAAATATTTTACCATATTCAATAGGTTTTTTTTAAAGAATAACGGGAGTTATAGTCCAGGGGGTAATAGGAATATTCAATAGTTTAGGTAGGGGTGTTCACAGTTTGATCAAAAATCGAACCAAATCAATTATAAAATTAATATTTATTTGAATTTGGTTTGATTTTAAATTTCTTTAAAATGATTATATTTGGGTTTGATTTTGATTTTAAAATAATTATATTTGGGTTTGCTTTTATTAAAAACATATCGAAGAAAAAACTGAACCAAACTGATAAATTATATACATAATTTTTGCAATTTTATATATAATATATTTATTTTTATAAATATTTAAACACTTTATACACTTTTTCATCAAATTCTATTTAACTCTAGTAGGCTAATAAACTTTACATTTTAAGCTCATTTCGTAAAAGAAAATTATGAAACCCAAATTAGTTTATTCAAATTAACAACTATGAGATTTACTTTTCTTTTTATTTCTTATGACCTTTATTCACCTTATTATTAAAACTTATAGTAGATCTTAAGATATTTTTTTTCATAATTCAAGAAAATTATAATCACCACAATAAAAGAATACTAGTGGATTATAAGTTGGAAAATGATGAAATTGTTTTTCTAATTGTGAAAAAAAAAATACCATTAGATTTATTAAAAATTATACCGAATCAATAACAATCAAATCAATAAGTGCATGTTTTACAGTTATTTATCCTTTAATTTTACTTGTCAAAATGGTAACGTTATTCACTATTAATGAGTAATTTGGAGTTTTGACTAAATACAATAACACATTCAATGTAATTTCACAAATAAAATCTGATAAAAATAGTTTATGCTCAGTCTTACCCTAACCTTATCACCTTAAAAGCCCCTCGATATCGAACTTTGGAAACTAACAGAAAATAATAGTAAAAATGAAGAACTCTCTCTGCATAACCCCAAAACAAAAACATTTGGTAGCTGATAATTCAAACTAGCACATATATTTAAAGCACGAAGCTGAAGAATGGTTAAATGTAGCCCGCCCCCCCCCCCCCCCCCCCAAAAAAAAAAAAATACAATCACCTCGTATATAATTTGATACAAATTTCTTGCAATTAAACCACTTGTCCAAAGAGGTTTTAACAAATATCAAGCCTTAATTTTTCTTCTCTTTTGTCCTTTTTGATTTTATTAAATAAACATTTGTTATGCCTCGATTTTACCTATTGCTATTTGGTCCATTGTTTCCAACATAGGCCCTTAGAGAGGGTGATTGAGTGAGACCATAAGGAGCAATAGTCTGTTTTTGATTCCCATTCTTCTGCTGCATTTTTCTTCTAGCAATGTAACCTCTGATCCATGGCGTGACATCCTCGTTGATCTTGATCATGATAAAGAAGATAATCCGATAGGTGATTATCATCACGAAGATCACACTCACGTCCACCCATTTTGATCTTTTCAGGTCGATTTGGAATATCTGCTCTAGTATGAATTCCCCCGGGATTTTGGGAAGATCAGGACTCGAATTATCAAACACCAACCCCATCAAATCATTTTGATATTGCCCCTGCACCATCCACAATTTAGTTAACAATTCAATCCTTGAAACATTATAGTAGTAGTCACAAATAAGATGTGCTCGTGGCATTGTCAGTGTATAGATTCTTACCTGTAGTGCCCAGAAGTGGAAACTGAGGTATGACATAGGGTAACGCCAGAAAGGCTTTGGGATATCATTGGGGAGTCTAAAGTATCCAGAGACTAGCATAAATATTCCCTAGCATCATGAGAAAAAACAAAACACAAGTTAATTAAGACTGTTGGAAATTGGTTGTAATTAGGGAAACTGATGAAGTTTGTTACCTGAATTCCAGCACCTATAATGATTCCCATGAGGAAATTAGGGACAACACTAGCTATGACCATCATCAAGCTTTCGACAACAGTGACACTGGCATAGAGGCACACCACAAAGAACAAATAGTGTGTGAAGCCCGGGTGTAAACGAACCATGAAATAGCAGACGGTGCCAGAAAGAAACGTGATTAGTATCAGGAAAGGCATAGCCGATAAGGTATTGCTCACGACAAATGCACTAACACCATAGTGTCCATTCATCCTCTCCCTTTGAAAAACCTGTTTCCAATGGGAAGAACAGCTCAAGTTGTTATAGCGCATTGTCAAGAAATTGGATAGCTTTTTCAAGATTATGACACAAGGTGCAAACCTTCATATCTTCGACGAAAGAAGGGAATCCTCCAATTGACATGAATGTCACAAATCCAAAGACGAACGATGCACATGCTCCTCTTGCCTGTTTCATAGCAGTTGAACAAATAGGAGAAATGAGGTTGGTTCTTTCTCATTTATTTCAAAGGAACAAGTTCAAAATCTTCCACCTTCGATAGTCTAAAAGATTGCATTTTAACCTGCTTATAGTTACCTCTAAGTTGACTTAATCGTGTAAAAATTTCTTTTGCAGTGTTAGCGTATAGAAGTTAAAAACGCTCAATTGCATTTTCATCCAAGGAGAAGGATATTACCAGGATAGAACTATAACCAGTTCCCACATTAAGATAGATAGTTCCAATGCAGATAGTGACCACCAAGTAGATAACAAGCCTCAACCAGTAATAGCCAAAGTCTCTTGACATGTTAATAAAGGAACGTTTGGTTAAGGTGTAGGACTGCATGAAAAAACTAGCCTGACTTCCTCCAGAATCTAGCACTGTTCCTTTCTGTTATACACCGTAAACAAATAATTAATAATCATGTCTGACAATCGAACATGGTTAGACAATAACATAGTATTGATCAAAGTTTAAACATCGAGACTTACAACTTTCGACATTTCTTCAACCCTTTCGTTAGCTGAGTAACTGTACTGCGAACGACGATAATAGTCTACTAGAGTTCGTATAGCTTCAGCTGTTGTCGTTTTATCAAGAGGATCCTCATTGGACTCAAACTGATTAGGAACAACAAAGTTATAATGAAGAAAACGTTAATGCTAATGTTGCTTAAAAGTAGTTTAATTTGGGTTAAGAAGGGACCAGGCTGTATATAGTTTAATGATTAGTATTATATTGCAGTTTATCTGAAACAAAAGCACATGGTCCGCATACTTGAATTGTTCCCCTCCATGAAACAGATAACAATAGCAACTAAAAATCATATTTTGCAAAACACTAAGCTAAGCTAAACAAAGATATTGAAATTTTTTAATGGAAATTAACAATATCATCCAATGAAAAAAATTAATACCCGTAGCTTCATCGACCCTTTTAGAGTAGCCTTAACTTTGTCGAAATCAGAATTGATACAACGTAAGAAATGATCTGATGGATTTCTCAGAGCAGGACAAGGAAAACCAGCTTGTGCAAAGAACTGCAAACACAGAAATTTTTTTTTAAGAATTAGATGATTAACAAAAGTAATACAAGTCTACTTCTATTCTCAATTTGTTGGCGTCATTCTTGCAGAGGAGTCACGCTAATCTTCTCTATATTGTTCCAATTTTATCGAATGTCCAAATAGAGGGAAAAATAAAAGTAAAATGGATGGGACTGGGAAGGGGTGAATCTTGCCTCATATGCTTCAGAAGCCTGACCAAAGTAAACTGTTTTGCCTCCAGAAAGCAAATATAATCTGTCAAACAACTCAAATACTTCACTACTCGGCTGATGAATTGAGGCTATCACAGTCCTTCCATCTCTCGACAGACCACGCAGTGTCTGTGTAACGAAGAACGCCGACGCACTATAAAAAGGAAAATGGTATTAGAAACCAAAAGAATAAAGCAAACAGGTTAAAATACATTTCAGATGTTGTTCATCGATCTGTAAGCTTTGAAATTATTAACGAGTACCTGTCAAGACCACTAGTTGGCTCATCAAGAAAGAGCAATCTAGGCCTCATGAGAATCTCAAGGGCGATACTAACTCTCCTCTTTTCACCTCCACTGATACCGCGCAAGTGCCAGTTTCCAATAACTGTATCAGCACAATCTTGAAGTCCCATTTCAATAATGGTGCTCTCAATCAGCGTCCGTTTCTCCAACCATGGCATCCGATCAGGTAGACGTAGCTGAGCAGAGTACGATATTGTCTCCCTAACTGTCAATGTTCCAATCAACGTATCATCTTGTGTCACATATGCCTGTAACAATAACAAAGAAAATCAGTTTCAACGATATACCCGTATATTTTCTATGGAAAAAAAAGAAAGAAAAACAGAGTGGGATTTGTTACTACTAGTACTACTTACAGCTGTTCCAAAAGAGAGGTTAGCTTTACGACCATTGAGCAGAACTCTGCCTGAAAGGAAAGCGTTGGAAGCGAGTCGACCAGAGAGGGCATCAAGAAGTGTAGATTTTCCAGAACCAGAAGGACCCATTAAAGCAGTGAAAGTTCCAGGCTCAGCATAACCAGTAAGTCCTTCTAAAACATTCTGTGTCTCTCCACTATTAAGAGTAACCATTACTGTCAGATCCTTCCAGGCCAATCTTGCAGAAACATCTCCTATAAACTCTGTATTTGTTTTCTCCTTCCATAATGTTTCACTCAAAGGACTTAATCCACCTACAACTATACCATGACCTTGTGGTTTACTTGCTTCAATTTCCATCATCACATCATTTGCTGATGTTGCTGATGATGACGAATTCCTCATCTCTACAATAAAAACTTTTTGTATTCCTCTGTTCTTGCTTAGATCACTTCTTTTTTTTGGACTTTCAGTATGAAGACAGAACAGCTAAAAGATATAAAGAAAAGAGAACAGCTAACAGACAGGCAAAAAGATTTGACTAAAAGATTTGGACTTTTCTTGAATCTGAACAGCAGAGGAATTAAAAGGGAAAACTCAATGCATAATAAGCATGGTTGGTTTTCTTGAAAAATTCTTCTAAAAGGGGTTGCATCTATACCTAGACAGAATAGGTATGGACAAAACTGAGGAATTGAACTACTAATTTAACTAGTATTTTTAAAATAAAATAAAAATCTTAGATAGTGTGGGCAAATAAATGGGGAAATGAATATTGTATGTATGTGTGAAGAGGGGTAGAGGGAAAAAAAAAATGAAATTGTTATGAATTTGACTGAATTGATTCATGCAAAATGAAAAGGAGGGGATATGGGATTATTTTCGGTTGGCTTGAATTCTCTCACTACTCTCTTCACTGACTTCACATGCTGATCGTAACAACTATCGACCATCCACTTCAATTAAGCAAAGACGAAAATATGGATGCCTTAACTATCAAGTTTTTATTTATTTTATATAAATATAAGATGGTTTCCCAATTAATTTATGTGCATTTTAGTTATTTTAGTATACACTTGTTATCTCTTCGGATTTCAAATAAGTGTGTTATTCTCTTTCTCAAGTAAAAGCATTAAATGAAGCAAGGAACTGGAAGAGACTGTGTAAATTTTTATTTTTTCAAAAAAATATTAAAAAATATTTTAAATTATAATTTACATTATATTGATATGATTGAAAAAGTTTAAAAAATTCAATTATAATTTTTATTTTAAAAAATAAAAAATAAAAAATAATTTGAGACGGAAGAAACATTTCCTATTAACATAAGATAATTCTACTAATATAATATCCTATTGACTATTAGGTCAAACTCACAGATACATTATATTTATTTATTTATTTATTTATTTTGGAAGTTTATAAATAATAGCAGAAATGGATAAATAATAAAAGTAATAAGTAAATAGAAGAAGAAATGAACATATTCCCATCAATCCAATTTTTTCTCTTAGTTTTGTGCGCTCATTAAATGGGAACTACTGGTAGGTGTTGGTTGGGTGGGCATTTATTTCAAACCGACCCAAAAATAATGACATTTACTAGTTATTAGTCTCTTTTTTTTTTTTCTTTTTTCTTTACCATCGAAATATTCAAGAATTAATAATAAATATTTATTTTATTTTATTTTAATTATAGATATATTAAAATTAGTTATTTTTAAAATATTTGTTATTTTCAAAATTCAAGAGATAATTGATTATTTTCTTTTTATTTTATCTATACTATTTAAAGTCATTCTAAAATGTAAAAAAAATTATTATTATATATTTTTAAAAGATTAATAGATTTATATTAATTAAATTATATTTATATTTAAAAAATTTAAAATATATATATATATATATTATTTTAATAATTAAAATGAAACAGAGAGAATAGTTCAAGACGGGTCCTTTATCACCTACTAAAATAGTCTTCATCTGTCAAGCACCGTATGATTAATGAACCTTTGAACACATTATTATATGTAAATTTTTAATTTCAAAAAAAGGGTAAATAGTACAATAGTTAAAGCACATTGTGTGACATGTTCACATAAAAAAATGACAGAAATAGTCTCTTATCTGTTGCAGTAGGTTCAAATAGTTTATCAATGTCAAGTCTCTTCAAAGTTAAAAAGTGATTCTTCTTTTTTTTTTCTTCAAAAAATCAAACATGTTTGATCAAGGTTTTAAAAAAAGAATAAGTATTTTACGTAGAAGCAAAAACTACTTTTAAAAATTTAATGAAAAAAGTTTCTTCCTAAAAAAAATTTGAAAATTATTTTTGAAACAAATACACTTAAAAGTATTTTTTAAAAGTTTGATCAAATATTAATTGTTAATTAAAAATATTTTTTGAATTAATTAGATAACTATAATTATTTTTCACAAAACATACTTATTTTAAAAATTTAAGTAAATAAGTTAGTATTACCTGAGCAATTTTAATCCTTTAAGTTTGCCAAAATAAGCAATTTTTGTCTCCTTAAGATATTTACTAAACTTTGATTGTGAAATTTAATTAAAATTAAAAGAAAAAAAAAAGATATTTAATAGAAATTCACATTTGCAAATCTAGCTTTCCGGCAATCTAAAACAATGGTGGAGGTTATCAATTGATTTCATAATTAGTTGGTACGTTGGAATCATAAAAAGAAGATTGAAAGTGCAGTTTTGTTGTTAATATTATTTTTTATTAAGATTTTGTTGTAACTTTTTGAGATATAATTTTTATTATTTTTTGTATTTGATATATTTTTTTATGTTGCATTTCTGCAACTTTGACGAAATTTTGAGATAAAAAAAAAATTATTTTTAACAAATATAAAAATTAAAAATGTTGATAAACTTAAAAGACTTAAACCGCTCAAATAATACTTAAAAGAATTATTTTAAACTTACTATCAAAAAATAAAAGGACCATTTTTGTCAATTTCGCACATTTGGTTCAGTTTTTTGTACCAAGGTTGATTGAATGGGAGCCTTTATTAATAGTTTGATGATGTGTGGCCTCTGGAAGGAAAGTGATAAAGTAGGGGACACTAAAAGAGTAGTAATACCTACTTCTTCTTCTTCTACTTTTTTTTCTTATTCAATATTATTGAAGTCTGACTAATTTAAATTTGAATCAGGTAAAATTTATTTAAAGTAGCATTTTTTATTTAAAAAAAAAATTATACTTAAAGTTCGAAATTGAGATCTCCAAAGAAAAACAATTTCATCCGCTGCACCGTATCTTTTAATTTGGTGAGTAGTACCATTAGTAGTAAATAAACCTAACAACTTTCATTAAATCTAAGGGCAGTAGATAATGTTTTAGCTCTATTTTGCTACCCCTATTCTGGAGTTTGAAGTGAACACCATGGAAGCAGGTGCACTGCTCCACATACCATTTTCATATATTAACTACATTTACTTTTTCTTCAGTGCGACTTACAAAATACCAACCTATTTTTTGAAATAATTGGACATGCACCTATTTTTTTTGTTTTTTAATTTTATTTCAAAATAAGTGATATTTTACATAATCAAAAAGACGGTAATGATGTTTTTCTAATTTTATCCTTATTTAAATGGAGAGAATTTTACATAGCCAAGAAAATACTAAAGAATTACATCTTTTTTATGGTACTTATTAAGGGTAAGTTAGTAAAAACACATTTCACTTTCTATGATTGATTAGTTATCTTAAGGGGTGTACCCAAATTAAAAACACCATTTATTTTTTAAATGAAGCGAGTATATTCAAGATATCTTGTTCTGAGTTAAGTTATATTACCGACGATATAAAAATTATTTATAATGTTAAAAGACTTTTTAAAACTGATAACATATTGAGATATAAGTTAAAGGTGTAGTATGAATTAAAAAATAAAAATTTGAACAAAGTCGAAGAAACTTTATATCTTCTTAGATGAAAAAAGGAATATTATTGTGCTTGCATATAAAACAACTTCTTCCATCTCTTAAGAAGTTAAGAAGAGAGTCGCTATTTACGTCGTTGATTTGAAATTTGAATTTGATCAAATGATCTAGTTGACATATTTTTTGGGTTAAAAAAATTTATTTTTTATGTTATTTAATTTTTTTCTTTTCTGATATTTTTATGCAGAATTTTAATTTAAGATTACAATAGTTTCACAATAACAACAATAATTCAGTGTAATTTTACAAAAGTGGGGTTAAGGAAAAGTAAAATGTATGCACACATTACCTATACATCAGAGTTAGAGAGGTTGTTTCAGGTAGACCCTCGACTTTTAGAAATGTGATTGATCAATTATATGCATTGTTTTAAAAGCAAAATTAAGTATCAACATGATTTTTTTTTAATATTCTTTTACATGAAAATTAAATTCAAAATTAGAAATAATTTCACAATCATTGGAATTTGAAACTCGCGGTCGAACAATTATGTGCATTATTTTAAAAGCACAAGTGTTAGCATGATTTGCTTCTGTTTGTTAAGTTCACTGAAATTTTACAATTTTAATTATTAGTATTAAACGGTGTTTCGTTTTATTATGACAGAAATTAATTTAAATTTTAAATAATTATGAGAGAATAATTTTTTTTTAAAATACAATTTTATATTAAATTCAAAACGTATATATTCTAGCGTTCTTTTTTATATATATAATTTTGAATACACAGTTAACATAATGACAACAATAATATGGTAAAAATTTTCTTTAAACTTGGCAAGATGGAGCCAAGCGCATTTAAAACATGTATGTTAATTGTTAATTGTCAATTTTATCATAGTTATTCCAAGATAAGTTATTTTTAGAATTCAAAGAGTAATTACTTATATCTTTTTAAATTTTATTTTTATCACTCAAATAAATAGTTCTATTTTGAAAAAGAAAAAAGAAGATTGAGAGATCAAAAGTCATACAAAGGGCAATTTAGTTCAATAAGTCTTACTCTTATTTTTAAAGAATGTGATAAAAGGCTAAAGTGATATTCAGGCACCGTTTGAACATGAATTTTTTTCTTGTTTCAACAAAAATAATAATAAAATTCGAATATCATTTGATTATATATTAAATTCATTCTTTAAAATTATTTTGAAGATGATTTTTAAGTGGGCGGAAAGCGTTTTCTTCTCCAACTTTATTTTAAAAATCAAACTCGCCTCTTAATTTTAAATAATAGACATTCTCCCGTTTTATTATAATTAACTTTTTAATTCTATTAGCGGCAAGAAAACATTTTTACTAGATTTAAAAAAAAATAACATAACAAGCACTTTGAAACTAGGATGATTGTCTTTTTACCTCTCCATTTTAATTTATTTGTATAATTTAGACTTGATACTCCTTCCATACATAATTTGAAAATATAAAATATGTCAAGTAAATTAAAATAAAAAGAATATAAAATTCTTTTTTGAATCTTTTAATCATAAATTAAATAAATCTGGTGTAAAACTAAAGTTACAAAGTTACCCCTAAAATAAAAAAAAGGAGTTGACATGTTTCATTTTAAACGAAGAGAGTAATATTTTAGTACGGACATAGAATACCGCAACTCGGTTTCTCGTGCAAGTCCAAGGTTGACGGATCGATCTTTACAGTACTTAGGACTAATTTTAATTTCAATAAAGAATAAATTAACCGTAACTTCCGCCAAATTTGTTAATGGTTGCTTCTAATCATGGGAACCTTCAGCGTCCATATCTTTCTCGCCTTGCATGAGGAATCGCTTTCTCCAATAACCTCTTTCTTCCCCTATAGAATTGGAGATTTGTCTGAAAAATGGATTAAATTTGACAAATTTCTGCTTCTTGTCGGGCGGAGGGGAAAATTAAAGATTAAGGATGATGCTAATGTTAATAGTGTTTGTTCTTGGAGGGGTATCGGTTCTTGCAGTGGAAGCTGTGGGAATTGTTACTTTCCTGTGGTGGCTTATGAGAAGTGTTTCTCGTGAAACAGATAAAGGGAAGCCACCTGAGGGTTCCTCTTGTTTTGCTGGGGATATTGATCCCTCTTTCTACAAGAAGCAGGCAGGTACCATTTTTCTTGATTATTTTTATCCCCATATTAAGTCTTGTTCAATGTATCATTTGTGTAATTGTATGTTTACCCACACCATTTTCTTGGTAACTTATTGCACCCATTGTGTTCGCATTATAGTCTGAATTGAGTATCTAGGTTGTGAAGTATCGAGGCTCCATTTGAGTGGTCACTGGTCTAAAGGATTTCATCAAAAACAGTCTTCAGAATCAGGCCAAGGTGCCATGATTCATATAGCTGACCCGAACTAGCTCACTAAGAACCAAACTATCAAAATGTTGGGGAAAGTAATACTAAATGTTATATATGATCTAATACACAAAGTGGCTTGAATCGTACTAGGCACTTCCCTAAGAAACTATTTCAGTAATGTGAAATGTTTCCGGAAGATTAAACAAGCCTATCTCCACGAGAGAGGATGCAGGAACAACAAAATTTCAATAACAAAACCAGCAAATCGAAAAGAGGGTAGGTATGATGGATGGATGATTGGGCTAACTATTTTTCTGATCTTAAAATGAAGAATTCATAATGAGGTATTCACAGGCGTACGAAAAAGTAGTCACTCAATGAGGATGTGACACGTGTCTTGCTGCATGTCCGAGGACTTTACACGTCCCACTTTGTTGGTAACCCTTGGGACACTTGTCAAGATTTTGACAAGTGTAAGAAGCCTCCTGTATTAGCCAATCAGAAATTTTGAAATATCCAACAACTTTTTTTTTTTTTTGGGGGGGAGGGGGAAGGGGGACAGGTGCACGAACGACAACTCCAAAAGTCACACATCCGTCGCCTACCTACCGTTTAGGTGGCACCAGCGAGAACCAGCTAAGGTAAGGAAGTGTCGCGGCTGCTCCACTCCGCTGCGCTGCGGTCTCATGAACTGAACTTCGTGGGTTTCCCACCCCATGTTCGGTAACCCGCTCACATTAGGGCCCGACCAAATCCAGATTCGCATCGGAAGTTGCACATTGATGGTAAAACACTTCCTAGCAAGATGACTCCCTAAATTTCAAAAATCAATCTGCAATTTTGGCGCACAAATTCTTTTGAAGAGTTTCATTTCCAGGCTTTCTGGTGGAACCATCCCAATGTTGTACAACTAATAGTCTAATACCTCAAAGTAAATTCTTGTGCTTCTCAAGTCCTGGAGAGCATTCCAACTATAATCTAGTAGAGCACATTCTATGCACAGCAGGAAGCTCTAAAAATGCCCAAGGTTCCAGTGTTTGGTATTTCTTTATGACAAGATTTTTACTAATCAATGTGATGTTTATACACTTCAATGATTATTAGCAGCAGTCTGTCATCTTTCCCTTATCTATAGGAAGTGTTATCAAAAGCAAATGGACTAGAAAAAGTTCTCATTTCATGTTGTAACCTTCTGACAATCTAACAGATTTCAACTAGAGTCTAGAGGGCAGTACTCTAATCATCGGCTAACAACCTTGCTGTCTCTTGTGCTACTAGAAAACAGTGAAAGAATCATCTCGTTATAACCTTTAAATGAATGTTACATGCTGCGTGAGAAGATTATTATTTGATCAGCAATATTCTGTGAATGTAATTTATGTTCTTGTACTGATATTTGTTTGAAACATATCTGGTGCAAATTTCATTAGAATTGTGTATCAAGCTGGAGTTTTCTTTTCCATTCAAGCACCATGCCTTTTTTCCTCAGTGGATTTGATCAGTATAACTTATAGTATAGTATGTGTATTTGCTCCTAGGGAAAAGTATGGGTCCTAGAATCTGAAAGAATCTTGAAAGCTTTAAACGTGGAAAAAGCTACAAAGCAGCACAAGGCCCAGAAAGAGATCTTAGAGGTAATACCTACTCAGAAATTTGCTAAAATCAAGGATCAATCTCTCATCCTGATAGAATCGGATGGTTCCCATACTGAAATTCCACTCAAAGGTTGCACGGTTGCGGCTGTTTCGGCTTCAAGCTTGTCCACTAAAAAATGGTAAGTTAGAACCTGATTGACTTTACTTTTTGAAGTGCCTCTCAGTTAGAACTCTTCCTGCTTCTTTCACTGGTTATATATGGCACTTTAATTACTCACCTCAAACATAAAAGTTGGAAATATCTAAGAGTAGTCAATCGTCTGTTCTAGCAATTTTATGGACATGGTAGATTATTTGTGTTGGAGGCGTAAGATCCAACAAGAGCCTTCCTGGCTCTGTCCTAGTTATAAGAAAATCCTAAGTTTGTGAGTCTGGGCACTACAACAGGAATACTCGACTGGGTACAAAGAGAACTTGACAGCTCTATACTTCTTCTTAGCTTGAATTCATCTGGTTGTGAGAAGCTGATTTGATTTTAGCAAAAAGTACTCTCTTCCTGATCCGCAGTATGTGAAGTATAGATTCTATTTCTCTGAGCTTTTTGAAGTTACAAGAAGGCAAATCCCAATAAAAGGATATGCATCAGAAGACAGATACCTAGTTACATTTATATTCTAGAATCAAGAAATTGATTGGTAAATTCATGCTACCTAGAGGTGTATCTTCTTTATGTAGTAGAATTTCTCTTGGCAAATGCTTTCTGCTGACAAATTTTGCTTAGATCGAAGGTGTATGTCAGATTGTATTGAGCACCATGCCGTATATGCCAGTGGATACTCTTTGATACTGTCCACTGGAGTCTTCATTAATTTTGCTGTTAGATAACCATGAGTTATAGGAAAAATAGTAGTAGCATCTAGCTGTAGAGTTTATAGCTATTACAGCCATTCTAGATTTTAATGATTTAATCTTTCGACTGCCTCTTGGAAAAGGAAATCGATAACAGGTCTATGTCAACTGATGGGATATTATCTAAGATATTGGGGCCCTTGAAAGGTTGGAAACCCAACATACATTTGAAGAGAAAGTTCTGAAGTTGGAGTTCTGGTTGATGTAAAATAGTAGGTTGGGACGTTATGTTGTTTGTTTGTTTTTTCTTTTCCAGCTCAATTCAACTGAAACTTGCTTCATTCCTGATTTCCACAAGACTCATTTTATGGTCATTTCTCTTGACAGCTTTCCTTTGATTATCAATGTACCTATTTGAGTAATTTGCTACTGTTCCCAGGAAAATCTATGCAGAACACCAACCAGAGCAATTGGAGGGTAAATCCCGATCCATCTGCTTCTTTCATATTTTAGTTTCAAGATACAAGTTCTCTTAGTTCTAGGAGAACTTGATCCTTTTTTTCTTTTTCATTCTTCTTGGGTGGGGAGAACAAATTAGAAGAGCTTGAACTTGTCCTGTCCTAAGCAACTAATCAAGTTTATTGGAGCATCAACATTGTTTTATCCCAGCTGGTTGACCATGTGGACATATTGACTTTAAACTTATCCTGTTATAAACTGGTAAAATGCCTTGAGCGCGGCTTCTCATTTTTTGCTTACCTAAAAATTGATGTTTGTTCTATTTACAAAGAGCTTCTGAAGCTTGGGTTGAAGCTAAAAGATATATAATGGGCATAGTGCTCTGCTACTTTCCTTATTTCAATCTGTATTTCATTTTTTTTCTGTTTTGCTGTAAAAGTGAATGACTCCCTCATATCCTGGTTTGACCTTGTATGATGTTTAATTTCTTCATTATTCAAGGTTATAAGAGGCAACATGGGGAAGTCCAACTGTTGCCTTTTGTTACTTAAAATAATTGATTGATAATAATAAATTTCATACTAGTATTTTATCTTGTGGTTTCTTCCCCTTGGTCTTACACTAGTGTAGTTAAATATCTGTTGAGTAGTACAAACACCAGAAAAAAAAGAAGAGGGTGCCTTATATAGTCAAATTTCTCTTTATAGAATAGAACCTATGAATGACCATAAAAGGTAGGACACTCAATTTGGGACTAAAAATCCTGCAATGTTAGAAGCATCCCATTTGGGACTACAAGTCCTCCAATGTTAGAAGCATCCCATTGCGTAATATTTACTTAGTTAGGCAATAGTTGAGTATGTAGTTATTTATCAAAAGAATTGATTATTTATCAAAAGAATTAATTGAGAATGTACTCATGTAGTTGACACTTGTAGATCAGAGGCAGATGTAACATATATGTTATGGGTTCAAGTGAACCCATAACTTTTACAGCGGAATATAAATTAATGTGAAAATTTATTAAAATTATAATAAATAATAGACATGAACCCATAATTTTAAAAATATAATGGGTTCATTCCTAAAATCCTAAAAAGTTTGAACCCATACATTTTAAATTTTGGATCCGCCTCTGTTGTAGATAGCAGTAAAGTATAAAAAGATAACTAAATAACAGGTTAAACACTTGCTTTTGGGTCTCATCCTTTTGAATGGAAGGCAATTTCTTTTTTGTGATATTATATTTCTAAGAACAATCAATGGAAAGTAACATAGGACCAAAATGTGGTCTGCCGTTTCTAATGGTATAAGTTTCAAGTTGTCTTAAAAAAAGAGAAATCAATAAGGATATGTTTTCATAGATATGGATGACAAGTTAGAATGCAAAGCCTTATAATTCCAGGATGTAATTAATTCAAACAGGTTTTAACTTAATTAGAAGATAGTATAGGGAAACCTTTTACTTTGAAAGCTATCTGACATATCTTGTCAAATATTTCTGTCTTATAATGGTTTCTTTAATTTTTATATTGGAAAGGATAACACCAACCTTAGCTTAGCACTTCAATTTCGTTACAGGGCAAAAAGATGCCCAATTAAAGTTGAGAGTGGAGCATCTACTGTATATAAAGGAAGTAGAATATTTTACATTTACCTTGAGACATCTTGGGAGAAGGAAGCATGGTGCAAAGCCCTTCGTCTTGCTTCCTCTGAGGATGAAGAAAAAATAAAGTGGTTGGCAAAGTTAAATGTAGAGTTCCATAATTACCTGACGTCACTAAATGCAGCATATCCTTCATTTATGAAACCATCTTCAAGTTTTGGTGCTGAATTAGTTGATAAATCAAGTAAGCCAGATGGTTCCTCATCAAAAGTTCGTCAATTTCTAAAAAAGCTTGCCAGAAAAGCTTCCAAGAATGCTTCAGAAAATAAGGCAAGTTGCAGTTCAAAATCAGGCTATGAAGAACGGAAGTTGATTGAGAAAGCCCGTTCATTCCAAGACCTCGGCTTGGCTAGTAGTGTCATGAAGGTTGCTCCAACAAGAAAGCCGCTTGATTTTTCCAATGAGGATGTGCCTTCATCCACTGGCTCTGTCATTTCTGATGCAGATTCTGATGACAGGGTTATTGGTGATGAAGGATCCCTTTGTTGGAATCTGTTAATATCACGGTTGTTCTTTGATGCTAAAAGAAATGAGCAGATGAAAAGTTCTTTGCAAGACCGGATTCAGGTTCGTGTCTCCTTTTACTTCACCATGAGATGTGAACTAATTTCATTTGTTATCATAGTTTAACCTTTTCTTTAGTTGGCTAGGGTAGAGATTGATTATTAAGTTACTTGTATTGCTTTTCTAGGACATTAACAACTGTACTACTACTACGCCTCAATTGGGTTCATTTCATGCCAAAAGTCACTAATTTGTTTTCCAGGACTGTTGAAGGCCGAAAAATAATAGGGCATTATGATAGAATATCTCGAGATAAGCTGATCCATTGGTATTTGAATATTGTAGAATATATTTTTTTGTATAATGTATATTATAGGACATTATATGATATTCTACCTTATAAAGAAAAGGACATTATATGATATTCTAGGACAATCTCTACTTAATTATAGAAGAATAATGACTTATATTATCATTGTACTGAATGACGACTTCCTGTATAGCAAGACCCTAGTGTGTAGTGTCAATAATAAAATCTTCAGTACATATAGAGAAGACTAAGATGGTTTTTTTTTTGGTCTTTTCATTGTTTGTGTAAAGAAAATTATGTAGATGATGCATAAACCTTGGTACAATTTCTAGATTCCTTGTAAGACGAACAAGGTTTTCTCTAATTGTAAATATTGCTGCCAACACTATCTTGGTGCTGACGAATATACTGTTACATTTCTAAAAAAAATAAGACCCTAATATGTAATATCAATAATAAAATCTTCAGTGTATTTCTTCTTCTCTCTTCTATTTCTTTACATGGTATCGGAACTTTGACAATCTTAGTAGAGCCTCAATTATATTACCTGCTTGTCAATGTTTCCTTTTATCTTTCTTTTTCCTGACCCTGCTCTTTTTTTCGACGGTCAGCATCGCCCCTCTCTTTTGCGGTTGGTGTCCTATACTCTCTACTCTCTTCTATTCCCAATGTGCCACTCCTCTCTTTGGCAATAAACACCGCTCCCTCTCTCTGGCGATCAGCATTGTTTCTCTCTTTTAGCATCGCTCCTCTTGCAGCAACCCTTTTGGTGGCGACATTGCATGCACCTTCCCTTCCATCATTTTAATAGCAGCTTTCTAGCAAGATTTTGACTGTCAGTAGGTTTCCTTTGATATTTATACTGTGTTTCAAAACAAGCAAACTCAATAAATTAAAAATTGAACGACAACTTCTACGCCTCGAACCCAAGTTAATTGGGAAATGAAATAAATGTTGAAAATAAAAATATAATTCATACAGGAGCCCTTATTGTGTAATGTGATTAATGAAGTATTCAATATTTAGTATTCTTCTGCTCTCTTTTCTTGGTATCAAAGCCTCTATAATCTTGACAGAGACTCAAATAACTTTGATTTTAAAAAACAAAGACATTTGAGGTCTCTAATCTGAGACTCATCCCTATAAAATGTCATATGACTTGATACTCCTAGGTATGTGTAACATTTTTAAAGAAATTTTACGATGGATTGGATAAATGGCGAGTGAAATTTCAGCAGCAAGCTTTTGTATAAGAAAATGAACTTTGGAATAAATCGTCACCTTTCTACTTAAGTTCTTGAAGATTGAACTACTTCTCTTTCCCTGCTATGACACAGAGAGAAGTTATCAGTTCAGGGCGAGAAGTTTGTTTATGCATTTCACTTTGAAGCTTCATGTGCATATATTTTAATGTGACAGTTTCATGATCACTTGAAGAGAAGTTTACTTTCGTAACAAGACTATAACTCAAGTGTGCTCATTTGTAGAAAACCCTCTCCAATATCCGTAGCCCCAGTTACATAGGTGAAGTAACCTGTGCAGCGGTTAATGTTGGTGACCTCCCTCCCTATGTACATGCAATGAGGGTTCTTCCTTCAGACATGAACGAGCTATGGGCTTTCGAAATTGATGTTCAGTACTCTGGTGGTGCAATATTGGATCTTGAAACTAGGCTTGAAGTTCAAGACCTTGATTTACATGGAGGAGATGAAGCAAGTTTAGATTCAAGTATTGTTGATGACGTCAACTCAGATTTGTTAGAAGGTTTTGAGCACTTCAGTGAACAATTTAAACATTCTTCTGAGAACAAGGAAAAGATGGACCAAAGAAATGGAGGTGATATACTACCACGTATGTAACAAAACCTTTTTCAGTTATTTTCTTGTGGAAAAATAAATATATCTTTATCAGTTAGTAACCTAAAGTGCATTAATCAGGTAACTTTTCTAACGCAAGCAGAAGCTCTAATTGCATGGCTGGTGGCTCATCTCCTGGATCTAAGTGGAAATCAATCTTACATTCTGTGGCCAAGCAGGTTTCACAGGTTGGCTATAACATTCTGCTTATCTCTAGCAATTTAACATTTGGTTTCTCTGAAATAAACTTCCTGGCTTTGCTGTGTTTAAACGCTTAACTTGCTGGTGGATGTCAATAGCTGCAACAGACGTCTTATAATACTTCTGGCTTAATGCACATGAGAAGAAAAGTGATGTCCTGCTCTTGTGGTATATTTGGCTGAAAATGTTAATAGTCCATGGTTAGGGTACAACAATAGCTTTTGGACATATAATTATCTTTAATAACAGCCTACCTATTATGCTACAGAAAAAGAGAAAAAAAACGGAACTAAAACTCATGTCATACAGTTGACCTTGGTTGTTAATTGATGAAAATAGAAAACAGCAGTTAAAATGAGGATGCTAGGTGGTAGAGGTGGGAAACAAATTGTAATGAAAATGGGATTGACTCATTATACAATCATGAGACTTGTGCTTCACTGATATTTTCCTATTGCCTATATTTCTAAGATATTCAGAAACTTATGGTCCTTTTTTCCTGTTTATGTTGGCTTTGCAGTAGTGAATGGAAAATCTTATACGTCTTCCTCTTGTAACAAGTGGCAGAAGCTCATCAATTTCTAACCATTGTATTTCAACATTCAGGTTCCACTCTCGTTGGGGATCAGGGTTGCATCTCTACGAGGAACACTGAGGTTATACGTAAAGCCACCACCTTCAGATCAAATATGGTTTGGATTCACAGCAATGCCAGATATTGACATCCATTTGAACTCTTCTGTTGGGGACCGTAAGATCTCAAGTGGACACCTTTTGTTGTTCATAACCAGTCGAATTAAGGTCAGTTTTAAAGGTAATCTGTTATATTGTTTGAATGATATTCATCAAGTAAATTGAGACTGCCAGTCAGCTACACAAGCTTTTAGGCGCTGTGAATGCCAAAAGTAGAATTTATGCCAAAATGGCCTGAAACTTAGGAGACAACTATTCCCTACTCTCGACAACCAACAAAAGATCCCATGTAAGAGCATGAGGTGCTCTTACCATCTGCTATTCTTCTCCTTCCTGATTTTCTTTGACTTAAAGCACCATAACAGGTGTTTGGCTTTAATTGGCCGAATCAAAGTATCCACATCAAAAGATCCATGAGCCTTCTTTGAATAGATGAAACTCAAAATTGGTCTCAGACAGATCATCAGTGTTTATTGAGTGAAATTTAGAAAGGTACTTTGATGTGGAAAGCAGAGAGTGATTTGGTTACTTCAGAAAGTGTGCAAGTTGAATACACCAAGCTCGTCTAACCAGTACATTACATATATTCGGTTACTTTTTTCTGTAGCACCACTTTACTCGATTACCTGAAATTTTTGGAAATCGTGCCGACTACCCAAGGGAAAACCAACTTAATGGAGGAAAACGATTTCCCGATTGGACACCAAGGGATGTGTTGGCAATTTCTCCATAGATTTTCTTTTCTGCACCTAGGGGCTACATTGTTTGCTTAAATACTCTCTTTCTTAATATCGGGGGAATTTTCTGGGAGGTTGAGCTGATGCTGTTACAAACTGATGCAGGCTGCTATTCGTGAAACTGTCGTGCTTCCAAACTGTGAGAATGTATGCATCCCTTGGATGATAGCAGAAAAGGATGACTGGGTTCCCCGAAAAGAGGCTCCATATATATGGGTTAATAACAAATCTGCAGGTAATGCCAAGAAACTAGAAGTAGATAGGAGAAGTACCGGTAGTATTGGTGAAAGTGAACATGAAAGACTGAACAAAGTTGGATGGGCTACTCAAAAGAGCAAGTCACTGGATCCATACTCATTGTACTCAGTTCCTAAGGCTCCGCCTAGTTTTGATACCAGAAGCCTCACTACTAGTCCGGAAAGAGCACACCTAAAGTCAAAAAAGCATCATGGAGATACACGACAACGCAAGTCATCAGATCCACAGGTATATTTATCAGTTCATATGGGCCAGCCTTCAGCAGCGGAATTGCATGCCCCCTTGTTGAAGCACAATGAACAGCTAGAGAGTCACCGCATGAGCACAGAGGAGAACATGCAAAGCTACTCGCCTTCGCCTTCGCCTTCACCTTCGCCTTCGCCTTCACCTTCTCGTTCACTTAGTATGCTAGAGGAACAAAATAGTTTTACAGAAGATGATATGAAGCCCAAGAAAACAAGTGCAAGGGCTAAGATGCATGGTTTGCGGAAAAAGATGGGGGAAAAGCTTGAAGAGAAGAAGCGTCACATAGAAGAGAAGGGAAGATACTTTGTTGGACGGATGAGAAGCCACAAGGAATATTCCTAACTTTGCAGTTTCCTCAGTTCAACTTTTGATTGCACAACCCAGTGCTCTCTGTTAGGCTATACACAAGTTTCACCAAATAGCTGATGGAATTGTGCTCCATACTAAGCCTTGTGGCCTGATCCACTTGGATGAGGTGTTAAAGTAAAGGTCATAGCCCAATAGGAACCCATTTCAAGTACAATCTCATAGCTGATTTAAAATTCTTTTTTTTATTTGATCTTGCGGAAATAGAAACAATGAATGCACACACTTAAAACAAATAAAATTTATTTATCCAGAAGTGGTCTGTTAAATGCTAATGCTATGTTACAGTCGCAGTCTTGGGAGTACGTAAGGTAGAATGGAAGATACATAAAGGTCATCGAAAAAACTCGTAAATGCAAGATTAACAATTTATTTTTCTTTAGCATTAAAAAGGGTCAATGCTGTAGTCCTTTACAAATTGATTTCTAATTATGAATTCTTTCTAAAGAAGATTTTTATACATAAAAATTTTTAAAATAACACAAATATTGAAAAAAAATATATTCTACTACTTAAATTATAAAATTGCAAATAAATGACGCAAATATTCAAAAAATTATTTGGCACAAGAAATCATTCTTCGCAATTTGGTTTGGATTTGATTTTCCTTTTATCATCAAGTTAAAGCATAGAAAGCTAACAAAAATTAGGAAATTTCTTACACCGTCCCCGTAAATGAGAAAAAGAGAAACTTATAGCTGCGATATTCAACTAAGCTGAAAAACTCAAATACCAACCCATCCCACTGTTTAACCACATTAATCACAGTCAACTGCACTAAACAAGCTCGTAGAACAAGCCAAAACGCAGAACCTTTTTTAACAGCTAGTATAGAACTCACATTTCCAACAATCTCCCAAACCTTGGGACACCAAAACACACACACGCAGGGGTGGGGAGGGTTCCTTGAGGAAAAAAGGCTGCTTTAATAGACATGCTACAGAGTATTAAATAATTTCGTACATGACCAAGTCCAAAATTTTTATAAATTGCATTGTGAACAAAAACGTCTGTCGTAGAACTCGCATATCTAATCTTTAACCAAGAAAAACTTCCTAAATGAATCAAGTTGATTCCCAGCCAGTAGCAGCTGGAGGAGGGATCACATCTGGTACAGGAGGAGGAGGAGCTGCGGCGTCCCAACCACCCTCAACCACTGAAAAATACGGACAAAACATGGCGTTATATATAAAAAAGAGATGGTACAGGAAATCAGCAGACCTCAACACTGAGGGGTCGTTTGGTGAGATGTATAAAATTAGTGTGTAGCAGTTATGTTGCCATATTAGTTATAGGCTGACATCATTTCTTATGCACCATTGGTTTGAATTTGATGTATTAAAAATAACATGCGTTGCATGATTTCTAAAAAAACATTTGTTTACAAAGTTACCGTCCAAAAATACAGAGGAAAGAATGTGACAAAAGCTTTGAGGGGAAATTGTGTCTTTAACCTTGCTAATGAAGGCACTAGAAACTCTTGCATTGCTAATGCATTGCTAATACCATGATTTGACATGTATTAGTTATACATAGCACAATATATGCAAATACCCTTGCATTATTTAGGCATAGGTTGAGACAATGTATCAAACAAGGTATTAGTAACACTCAGATCTAATGCATGCATTGTGTAGCTTGGTAGCTTGATTTTGAAAAAATAAAGCATCCAGTAGCTTTGTATATTACTAAGACATTGTTTGGTACAAAACAACTGGACCTTTATAACCTATGAAACATTAGTTGTAAATCTTATTTGGTATTATGCAATGCATAACTAATGCATGCCAAACCATGATATTATCAATGCAAGAATTTTTAATGTGTGCATTAGCATCGTTGTGGAGGGTATATTTTGTAAATATATCATTTTTAATAAAACAATATGCAATGCATGTTATTGTTAATACACCAACCCAAATAGTGCATTAAAATGATCTTAGCATAACTGATACCAACATTACTAATGTTCGCATTATTAATAAAATTTATTTAGCACTATTCTTAGACTCCTTACCAAACGATCCCTTGAGAGATCACAAACACTACAAACATATATCATATTCTGGCTTTTAAAAAATAAGCAAACAAAATATATTCACAAATTAGAACACAAAAGATTAGATGAAAGAATACACTTCTGCATCCACAGACTCAAATAGTAACTAATTCAAGAAAACATGTCACAAACCTGCGTCTCCAGACCAGCCACCAGTAGCTACAGGAACAGTCGTTGCACCATCTGCAGCCCATTGAGTATCAGGGATTTGGCTGCTAGTCCAATCACCACCGAGAGCAGCACCTCCGTATTCTGCATAATCTAAAATAGCAGGCGCTTCCTCTTCTTGTTGTTCCTTTGCCTCTTCAGGTTCTCTGTAAAAGAAGAGATCCACCTACAGCAGAAAGAAATCAAATATGAGAACGATACATGTTCAACCGCAAGAAAATACACAAGGCATATTTAAATTCTGGAAACTCCAAATGAAAATAGAACTTGAAATCATTATTCAAACTTCAGAAGAGCAATTAAAACCAGCACAGCAGATAAGGAAAAAATTATGAGTGTAGAGAGAAAAGAAAACTTCCAGATAGTTTTTACCATGACATCCCACTTGTGTCCCGGACTAATAGTACCGCGCATTTGCAGTACCATCCTTGCTAAGAGCCAAAAGAGAGCACCAATGCTGTGCTTCCCTTTGTTATTGGCAGGGATACCAATGTCAACATAGCGCATTGGTGAATCAGTGTCACAAAAAGCAATAGTTGGGATGTTTCCAAGTGCAGCTTCCTTGATAGGCTGCAAAGGACTCAAACTTGGTTATAAATTATAGACAAGATAAAAGGAATACGTATGATTTTACAGAAATAGTATCAACCTGGTGATCAGTTCTTGGATCGGTGAGAATGAGAAGACGTGGCTCACTGTATGAAGTCTGAAGCTGGTTGGTAAAAGTACCAGGGGTGTGACGGCCAGCAATGGCATGTGCACCAGTATATTGTGCGAACTTCAAGACAGCTCTCTGTCCATAGGGCCTGGCAGACTGCACAATTATGTCCTGGGGATTTTCGATAGCAACGATAACCCTAGCAGCCATTTGCAGCTTTTCCCATGTCTTTCCGAGGTTAATAATGTAGATACCTAAGAATAAAGGATCAGGTAAGATACAAGGATAGATTTCTAAACTAATCATACATTACTTCGCAAATACCGTGATTATGAAGTCATAAATATGGACCAGACAGAATACCAGTTAAATTACAATAAGAATTCATCACATCTAATGTATCATTTTACATTAATAAATCAATAAATAGATTTAAGAATCACAGGCGATTGAAGAAACACATTATGATATAATTAATCCAATGAACTGATTTCAAATCTGCTATTCTTCCGCAGATGAAAAATCATAGCAAACAAAAACACAACATATATAAGCTAAAGACAATAAGCTACAAAAGTAAAAGAATGATCACACATTGTTGACCCGAATGTGCCAGTACTTTAAAGTCAAAGTTTTTATTTTCCAAGCATAACTAAGAAAAATATATAGCTCATCACCAAACAGGATCACACTTTTCTCTAGGCATATGGATTTAATTTTTTTCTTCAAATCGCTAACAAGTATCTATATCCTTTTCTTACGAATCTAGCAACTTCAACGAAGTGCATCCCTACCACCATATATTCTGATACAAGCACGTAAATATTAGAGAAATCCATGTAAATACCTACTAATTCAAGCTAAGAGGTAGCGGTCTATCATCATGGATCTAGAACAGAATGAAAATGAGGATATTGGCGGTTTTAATATAGCGAGCTAAAAAGTATACCGTCGTTGCGGCGCTTGAAGACGTAACGCTCCATTTGGAAGTCGCAGTTCTTAGTGCCTAGGTGGACTTCAGCAGCCAACATCATCTGTATGTCAGCCTCTTTCGTGGACAGTGTCCTTACTTGCTGTGTAGTTGCCGCCATTGTTGTGCTCTGTTACTCTCCCTTTGCTTCCTCTGCTTTTAGGGTTTCACTGCGGCAGTAGAGAAACCACTATGAGAACGCGAGCCATTAAAAAGGCTATTTCGTTGGGCTTGGTACTCGGGCTTTAGTGATGGGCTTGGGCTATGGTAACCTTTTGAACCCTAGTGATTCGGCTCTTACTGTGGATACCTGATTTTTTCTTAATAACAGTGACGCTTATTGTTTTAACTAGTTTCCAACATGTAAATTGCACGTATGTTCAACGTAAATTATACATATATTATGTATCATATCAAGACTATAGTATAATGGATAATATAAAATTTAAAGTAAAAAAATACATGTTGGAATAGATAAACAATCAGCGTGTTTGAATAACTTTTTTATTAAACCATAAATGATTAAACGTTATCTGAATTTGTAAAATTGAAAAACTAAATTTAGTTAGATTAATAAAGTGTATAATTATTTATATCTTAATGTTATTATGTTACACCCCGTAAATTTTAAATAAATAAATAGCCTAATGTCGTGTGGGTTAAGGAATTTAGAAAGCAAAAAAAAAAAAAAAAAAAAAAAAAAAAAAAAAAAAAAAAAAAAAACATAAAATAATAATTAAATAAAGGTCGGTTTTCATCTTCATATAAGATGATTTCCAGCAAGAAACAGAGGGTAGCCATTCTTAGGCAAACCCACGACAAACATATATAATTTCCTTCCAATTACGCGACGAAACGCGGTCTAAACTTCGTTCCGGCTTAGGTACAGGCGTATAAAGCTGCAGGGAGCAATCCTACGGAGTTGGTTTCGTGAAATTTGGCCGTCGAAACGTCGTGCTACCGAGGTAAAGTCAATAGAATTTCTTTAAATTAGTACCAATGTGTTCCTAACGTTGCAGTGAGCATTTATCCCTTCTGGACTATCGAGAAATAACGAGTTTTTGATCGTTTTTCGAAAGGTTGAAGTTGGGATAAATATATATATAAAAAGTGATAATTTCTCCCGAATATTAATGTATTTAGTTCTAATTGACGTGTATATGAATGTAGTTGGGAGAAACAACAGAAATACCGACGGAAATCACATCGGTCAGTCGGGTACTCAGAAACTAGGTATGTAAAGCTATTCTTTCGGCAAGCCAGGAAGTACAGCTTAGAAAGTAAATAGAATAAAGGCTATTAACCGATACCCAGTGTACAGGAACGATTTTAGTACAATTTCCAGCAAGCATGCTAGTATAACATTACGTATCATGCTATAATCAGAATAATAGATAGTCAGGTAATACGTATTACATTTGTTGAGATTGTACCCAGTAGTAGATGGCATGTTCTATGTTATTGAGTTATACTCAGATATAATCAGATAGACAGATAAAGGCCAGGCAGCAGTTAGCCAGCAATCAGGAATAGTGTAAAACAGAATATAGTTTCAGTTATTTATTACAAACTGGCCTTGAGATACAAGAAGAGAATATGATTAGTATTTTTCATTTAAGCATGCTTGTTGTGTATGTGTTTTGTATGTTGAGACTTGTTGTGGCATGTGGGCACCCTTTAGCATCCCCACCGCCCCTGGGTTATAGCTGTGTCGATACCAGATTCAGATACCGCCACCAGCTGGGCGATGCCGTCCGACTAAAGGACGATGATGGCCGACCACCATGATAATACGGTCCAGACCACCCTGCTTACAGGGGTAGTTCAGTTTACTCTGCGCAGAGCTAGCACACCCTGTTTACAGGGACAGACCACTCGGTGTGCACACCTGTGCCCAGAGGCAGGAGTCTTCGGACTCAGACACAGTTTATTGCCAGAGGCCAAGGCCTGAGCTACGTACCCAAGGGGGCCGGTAGGAGGAGCTCACAGTTATAAGATGAGTGGAGTGACTTATTTTTGGTTGGTTTAGACCCGGGTAGGGGTAAATAGATTGCTTGCTTGGTTGGCACCTTCCGGCTTATGGGGGTCGGTCAGGTATTGTGTGTATTATTATGTATACTGATATGTGCTAGTAGATACTGATAGACAGAAGGACGACACGTCTTCAGGTACGCTCAGTTAGTTACAGAATGTATAACTCTCCCCAGTTATCCTCAGCTAGATAGACTCAGCTACTTCTTGCTTAACTGTCATGTGATTGTGCTATTCGTTTTAGTTGCATATTTCAGTTTGCTTTACATGCTCAGTACCTGTGGTACTGACGCCCAGCGGGGCGCTGTATTGCTTGCCTACAGGTACTCACGGACGAGGAGCCGATCCCTCGTGATTCCAGCCAGCCAGTGAGTCATCAGCTCCTGTCATCCGGAGTCTGATTCCCAGAGGTGTAGCTCCTTTTCTTTTGTTGTGCAGTATGGGTAGGTCGGGGCCCTGTCCCGATCATTTCTATTAGTTTCTTACGGTATTCGTAGAGGCTTGCAGTCTGTATATATATTCCCTGTGGCTAGTTAAGCCGGTCGTGGGAGGCCGTGCGGTCTGCTGTAGCTGTTTAGTATTTCAGTTTATGTTGGCCGTGTGGGGCCTTAATTTGATAGTAGTGGTGACCTTACCGGTCACGTAGTTATTAGCAGTCTTGTGTTGAGTTACAGATAACTAGACAGCAAGGTGGCCTTGTCGGCCCACATAGGTTCCTTGTTATAAGCCTGTTTCTGGTTAGCTGTTGTTGCAGGTACAGATGGCTACAGGCCAGTTGGCCGGAGGCTGTATTTACAGCCGTTATATAGCCGATTTGTTTCTTGAAATAGGGCTAAAGCCAGCCAAAGCACCAGATGTGCTCAGGCTGGACCATTTAGTAGTCTAGAGTCTAGCAGGCACCAGGTGCCCGTCATACCCCCCAAGGTGGGGTGTGACAAACTTGGTATCAGAGCAGTTCGTGTCCCAGGGAGTCTGCAAGCCGTGCTAAGCAGAGTCTTGTCTATGGATGTGTTGTGCACCACATACTATAGGCAGGAGACTGCGAGGCATGTTAGGATTGTTACTCTTCTTTCTTGCTCAGTCGTGTCATAGAACGGTACAGTATAGAGTTGGTCTTTGAAACTCACCACCCTCTTTGCTTACAGTTATTATGGCAGACCAGTGGCACCCAGCTACAGGTAGAAGATTAGATACAGCAGCGGGCGAAGGCACCAGCAGGATGCCTCAGTTACAGCCAGATTCCGCCCGGTCTGAGAGCAATACGGAGGTGTCATCTCGACCCTCCCAGCAGTCTCCGCCTCGCCAGATACCATTTGAGGCAGCACCGCCTTCCACAGCTCCTGCACCCACTTCATCTGATCAGGAGTTGCGTAGTGCGGTGGTTATGTTGACTCAGATGCTAGCTGCTCAGCGTCAGCCAGCACCACCTACAGCAGCAGAATCCCCAGGGGGGCAAGGTAGTTCCAGGGTCAGAGAATTCTTAGCGTTGGGACCCCCTCAATTTACTGGATCGGATTCAGCGGAGGACCCTCAGGACTTTCTGGACCAGATACAGAGGATCTTTAGAGTCATGCACGTAACTCCAGCAGAATCAGTTGAGTTAGCAGTGTTCCGGTTACGGGATATTGCTGTTTTGTGGTACGAAAGTTGGGAGAGGTCTCGGGGAAGAGATGCAGCCCCTCCTACTTGGTCTTGCTTTTCAGGGGCCTTCCTGGACCACTACTTACCCCGGGAGGTCAGACAGGCTCGGATGGACCAGTTCTTACATTTAGAGCAGGGGGCTAGGAGCGTTCGTGAATATTCCTTACAATTCGACTCCTTAGCCCGCTATGCTCCAGCATTTGTGGACACCATGTCGTCCAGAGTCCACCGCTTTATTATGGGCCTGAATCCAGAATACATAGAGACGTGCATGACAGCTACTTTGAGAGAGGATATGGACATAGCCAGGGTGCAGGCCTTCGCACAGACAATTGAGGGCCTGAGGCAGCGACAGCGGGGTGACAAACAGGCGACTTCAGAGCAGCGCCGTAGGAGCAGACCCGCTGAGATTCAGAGGGAAATTCCTAGGGGGCCGAGACCACGGTTTTCAGATAGGCCACCCAGATCTCTACCACCGGTACAACAGCAGAGGGGCAGGTTCATTCGCCGGAGTCAGTCGGAGTCCGGTAGCAGTTCACGGACAGTAGCCTCACCTCAGCAGCGGAGGGTAGAACAGAGTAGATTTACATCCACCCCTTGTCCTATATGTCACCGACTACATTCTGGAGCCTGCAGGCAGGGCTTCCCAGGGTGTTATTACTGCGGCCAGGAAGGGCATTTAATGAGAGATTGTCCAGCCAGGGGACAGGGTAGTCAGGATGATCTGGACAGAGCGTCAGCAGGGCCACGAGTTCCAGCAGCCTCAGCAGGGCGCAGACCCTCAAGTTCAGGGAATAGGGGCCGAGGTAGACCAGGAGCCTCTGGCTCAGGTGCAGGCCCCAGCCGTACCTATGCATTACCGGGGAGGCAGGATTCAGAGGCATCTCCCGACGTGGTCACAGGTACATTGATTATCTGTTCGTATCCTGTTTATGTATTGATTGATCCAGGGTCTACATTGTCATATATCACACCATTTGTGGCCCGAAAGTTGGGTATCGAACCAGAATTGCTTCAGCAGCCCTTTTCAGTGCTTACACCAGTCGGTGACTCGATTACAGCTAAAAGAGTTTACCGGGGGTGTACGGTAGAGGTTGCTGATCGTCAGACCACAGTAGACTTAATAGAACTTGAGATGGTCGACTTCGATGCCATTATGGGTATGGACTGGTTAGTGCCATGCTATGCTAACTTAGAATGCTGGACCAAGACGGTCCGATTTCACTTTCCGGGGGAAGCAATGCGAGAGTGGAAAGGGAGTACACCTACGCCGAAAGGTAGGTTTATTTCCTACCTTAAGGCAAGAAAATTAATAGCAAAGGGATGTATTTGCCACCTAGTTAGAGTCCAGGACGTTCAGGTGGAACCCCCGACTCTTCAGTCTGTTCCAGTAGTTAATGAATTCCCTGACGTATTTCCAGATGAGTTGCCTGGTATCCCTCCCGAAAGGGAGATAGATTTTGCGATTGACTTGTTGCCAAGGACTCAACCTATATCCATTCCCCCGTATCGCATGGCACCAGCTGAGCTTAGAGAGTTGAAAGAGCAGTTAAAAGATTTGCTCGACAAAGGTTTTATTAGGCCTAGTACTTCCCCGTGGGGTGCGCCAGTTCTGTTTGTAAGAAAGAAAGATGGCTCACTCCGAATGTGTGTGGACTACCGGCAGCTGAATAAGGTAACAGTTAAAAACAAATACCCGCTCCCGAGAATAGATGATTTGTTTGACCAGTTGCAGGGGGCCAAATGTTTCTCTAAGATAGATCTAAGGTCCGGATATCACCAGGTCCGGGTTCGGGAGAGGGACATTCCAAAGACTGCTTTCAGGACCAGGTATGGTCACTTTGAATTTCTAGTTATGTCGTTTGGACTGACGAATGCTCCCGCAGTGTTTATGGACCTGATGAATAGCATATTTAGACCGTATTTGGATCTGTTCGTGATAGTATTTATCGATGATATTCTGGTATATTCTCGTTCAGAGACAGATCACCGGAACCATTTACGAACAGTACTCCAGATCCTTAGAGAACGTCAGTTGTACGCCAAGTTTTCTAAGTGTGAGTTCTGGCTGAACTCAGTTGCCTTTTTGGGGCACATCGTGTCGGATGCTGGTATACAGGTAGACACACAAAAAATAGAGGCGGTCAAGACATGGCCCAGACCTACCACTCCGACCGAGGTCCGCAGTTTCTTGGGTTTAGCAGGATATTATCGGAGATTTGTTGAAGGATTCTCCACTATAGCAGCACCTCTGACAAAGCTGACACAGAAAGCAGCAAAATTTCAGTGGACGGAGGCATGTGAGCAGAGTTTTCAAGAGTTGAAAGACCGATTGACCTCCGCCCCAGTACTAGCATTGCCAGAGGGAACAGATGGGTATGCGGTGTATTGCGATGCTTCAGGTTTGGGACTGGGTTGTGTGTTGATGCAGCATGGTAAGGTGATTGCTTATGCTTCCAGACAGCTGAGGAAACACGAAAAGAACTATCCGACCCATGACCTGGAACTGGCCGCAGTGATCCACGCTCTGAAAATTTGGAGGCATTATCTGTATGGCGTCCATGTAGACATTTTCACAGATCATAAAAGTTTGCAATACATTTTCACACAGAGGGAGTTAAATCTGCGGCAGCGCCGCTGGCTAGAATTGTTGAAAGACTATGATGTAAATATTCTCTATCACCCAGGAAAAGCTAATGTAGTAGCAGATGCCCTGAGCCGTAAGTCAATGGGGAGTTTGGCGTATTTGCGGCCCGAGAAGCGGGAATTAGCCAAGGAAATTCATCAACTAGCTGGTTTAGCTGTTCGAGTAGTGGAGACAGAAAATAACAGAGCGGTGATTCAGAATTCTGCCGAGTCATCACTAGTTACAGAGGTAAAAGAAAGGCAGTACGAGGACCCTGACTTAGTCCAGCTCAGAGATAGAATTCAGGAGGGTAAAGAGTCAGATTTCCAAGTGACTGAAAATGAAGTACTACGTTATGGGGGTCGTTTATGTGTCCCGAATGTTTCAGGGCTTCGCCAGCAAATCATGCATGAGGTACATTACGCTCGTTATTCCCTCCACCCAGGAGCAACAAAAATGTACCACGACATCAGAGACATCTACTGGTGGCCGGGTATGAAATCTGAAATAGCTGAATTTGTATCTAGATGTCCTAACTGCCAGCAGGTGAAAGCGGAGCACCAGAAACCGGGAGGTCTGACGCAGGATATAGCTGTGCCTATGTGGAAATGGGAAGCGATAAATATGGATTTTGTAACAGGTTTACCCCGTACCAGACGCAGAAATGATTCCATTTGGGTAATAGTTGACAGGCTGACAAAATCAGCTCATTTCCTGCCCGTGAAAGTTACCTTCTCTGCCGAGGATTATGCCGAGTTATATATCAGAGAAATAGTTAGGCTACATGGAGTGCCGGTATCCGTTATTTCAGATAGGGGAGCACAATTTACAGCTAGATTCTGGCAGTCGTTCCAGAGGGGTTTGGGAACGCAGATTAATTTGAGCACAGCATTCCACCCTCAGACAGATGGACAGGCTGAGCGGACTATCCAAACGCTCGAAGATATGCTACGAGCGTGTGTACTAGATTTTGGGGGTAGCTGGGATGAACATCTGTCGTTGATTGAATTTGCCTATAATAACAGTTATCATTCAGCTATCCAGATGGCGCCCTTTGAGGCATTATATGGGCGAAAATGTAGATCGCCGGTGGGCTGGTTTGAAGTGGGAGAATCAGCGTTGATTGGGCCAGACATCATTCAACAGTCAGAGGAGAAGGTAAAACTTATCAGAGAACGCCTGTTGACTGCTCAGAGCCGCCAGAAGTCGTATGCAGATATGCGGCGTAGAAATTTAGAATTTGCGGTAAATGACTGGGTATACCTGAAGGTGTCTCCGATGAAAGGGGTAATGAGATTTGGCAAGAAAGGCAAGCTTAGCCCGAGATTCATTGGGCCATATCAGATTCGGCGGAGAATAGGCCGAGTTGCATATGAATTGAACTTGCCTCCGGAGTTAGCATCTGTTCACCCAGTATTCCATGTATCTATGTTGAGGAAATTTGTAGGAGACCCTTCCACAGTTGTTCCAGTTCAGGATGTCCAGGTCACCGAAGAGTTAGCATATGAAGAGGTTCCAGTAGCTATCTTAGACAGGCAGATCCGTAGATTGAGAACTAAAGATATTGCATCTGTCAAAGTATTGTGGCGTAACAGGAACCGAGAAGAAATGACCTGGGAAGCTGAGGAGGACATGAAAGCCAGATATCCCCACTTATTCCAAGCATAGGCAAACAAGAGGTATATTAGAACTATTTTCCCTATTAATGCTTATACTTCATATATGAAAGCAGGCGGTTGATTATAGCCAGTTTTATACATGAATGTTACTATATCGTGTAGAGTACCTGTCTTGGGCTTTTCTGCTTTTCAGGAATTATGAGATAGTCCAGAATACAAGGGAAACTCTGCCAAAGTTTTTTTAGAAACAAGTTGAGTAAGTTGAGCAGTCCTCTAGACAGAATATCATTCGAGGACGAATGTTCTTAAGAGGGGGAGGATGTTACACCCCGTAAATTTTAAATAAATAAATAGCCTAATGTCGTGTGGGTTAAGGAATTTAGAAAGCAAAAAAAAAAAAAAAAAAAAAAAAAAAAAAAAAAAAAAAAAAAAAAAACATAAAATAATAATTAAATAAAGGTCGGTTTTCATCTTCATATAAGATGATTTCCAGCAAGAAACAGAGGGTAGCCATTCTTAGGCAAACCCACGACAAACATATATAATTTCCTTCCAATTACGCGACGAAACGCGGTCTAAACTTCGTTCCGGCTTAGGTACAGGCGTATAAAGCTGCAGGGAGCAATCCTACGGAGTTGGTTTCGTGAAATTTGGCCGTCGAAACGTCGTGCTACCGAGGTAAAGTCAATAGAATTTCTTTAAATTAGTACCAATGTGTTCCTAACGTTGCAGTGAGCATTTATCCCTTCTGGACTATCGAGAAATAACGAGTTTTTGATCGTTTTCCGAAAGGTTGAAGTTGGGATAAATATATATATAAAAAGTGATAATTTCTCCCGAATATTAATGTATTTAGTTCTAATTGACGTGTATATGAATGTAGTTGGGAGAAACAACAGAAATACCGACGGAAATCACATCGGTCAGTCGGGTACTCAGAAACTAGGTATGTAAAGCTATTCTTTCGGCAAGCCAGGAAGTACAGCTTAGAAAGTAAATAGAATAAAGGCTATTAACCGATACCCAGTGTACAGGAACGATTTTAGTACAATTTCCAGCAAGCATGCTAGTATAACATTACGTATCATGCTATAATCAGAATAATAGATAGTCAGGTAATACGTATTACATTTGTTGAGATTGTACCCAGTAGTAGATGGCATGTTCTATGTTATTGAGTTATACTCAGATATAATCAGATAGACAGATAAAGGCCAGGCAGCAGTTAGCCAGCAATCAGGAATAGTGTAAAACAGAATATAGTTTCAGTTATTTATTACAAACTGGCCTTGAGATACAAGAAGAGAATATGATTAGTATTTTTCATTTAAGCATGCTTGCTGTGTATGTGTTTTGTATGTTGAGACTTGTTGTGGCATGTGGGCACCCTTTAGCATCCCCACCGCCCCTGGGTTATAGCTGTGTCGATACCAGATTCAGATACCGCCACCAGCTGGGCGATGCCGTCCGACTAAAGGACGATGATGGCCGACCACCATGATAATACGGTCCAGACCACCCTGCTTACAGGGGTAGTTCAGTTTACTCTGCGCAGAGCTAGCACACCCTGTTTACAGGGACAGACCACTCGGTGTGCACACCTGTGCCCAGAGGCAGGAGTCTTCGGACTCAGACACAGTTTATTGCCAGAGGCCAAGGCCTGAGCTACGTACCCAAGGGGGCCGGTAGGAGGAGCTCACAGTTATAAGATGAGTGGAGTGACTTATTTTTGGTTGGTTTAGACCCGGGTAGGGGTAAATAGATTGCTTGCTTGGTTGGCACCTTCCGGCTTATGGGGGTCGGTCAGGTATTGTGTGTATTATTATGTATACTGATATGTGCTAGTAGATACTGATAGACAGAAGGACGACACGTCTTCAGGTACGCTCAGTTAGTTACAGAATGTATAACTCTCCCCAGTTATCCTCAGCTAGATAGACTCAGCTACTTCTTGCTTAACTGTCATGTGATTGTGCTATTCGTTTTAGTTGCATATTTCAGTTTGCTTTACATGCTCAGTACCTGTGGTACTGACGCCCAGCGGGGCGCTGTATTGCTTGCCTACAGGTACTCACGGACGAGGAGCCGATCCCTCGTGATTCCAGCCAGCCAGTGAGTCATCAGCTCCTGTCATCCGGAGTCTGATTCCCAGAGGTGTAGCTCCTTTTCTTTTGTTGTGCAGTATGGGTAGGTCGGGGCCCTGTCCCGATCATTTCTATTAGTTTCTTACGGTATTCGTAGAGGCTTGCAGTCTGTATATATATTCCCTGTGGCTAGTTAAGCCGGTCGTGTGAGGCCGTGCGGTCTGCTGTAGCTGTTTAGTATTTCAGTTTATGTTGGCCGTGTGGGGCCTTAATTTGATAGTAGTGGTGACCTTACCGGTCACGTAGTTATTAGCAGTCTTGTGTTGAGTTACAGATAACTAGACAGCAAGGTGGCCTTGTCGGCCCACATAGGTTCCTTGTTATAAGCCTGTTTCTGGTTAGCTGTTGTTGCAGGTACAGATGGCTACAGGCCAGTTGGCCGGAGGCTGTATTTACAGCCGTTATATAGCCGATTTGTTTCTTGAAATAGGGCTAAAGCCAGCCAAAGCACCAGATGTGCTCAGGCTGGACCATTTAGTAGTCTAGAGTCTAGCAGGCACCAGGTGCCCGTCATACCCCCCAAGGTGGGGTGTGACATATTAGGTGCAAACATGTAATACATTAATATGTTACCTGATACATTTTTATAAACATCCTTGTTGTATGTTCACTTTGATTTTGGTTATGCCTTCAACTATTTATTTTTTATATTCACTACTTATAATTATATAATCAGGAAAATGCTAGCACAAATCACTAAAATATAATATATGAATACTTATATTATTATTATTTTCATTTATTCATTGCTCTTACTAATTTCAACAAATTTAGGACATCAAACATTAACATTTTGAATAATTTCAAGCAAAATGATGAGACATGACATATAAGATGAATAAAAGTTAATATCTCATACTTCTTTATAAATACATCAGTTCAATTTGAACTTTGAACTGTGTGCTTGTGTTGATAATTATTACAAAAATAAATTAGGTGTGGCCAAAGCTCATTGTCTCTATTGTAATGGACAGTAAAATTTTTACATCTTAGCATCATCTTTACTTGTTGGAATATAATATGTCTTATTTAAAATTTTCAAATCTCACATTTTAAAAGATTTATTTGTAGGTTTTAATCTTGATCACCCAGTAATGAAAAAAATAATGTATAAAATTTAAACTCATAACAAATAATATATATATATATATATATGAATATTTTTACAACATCAAGCTTTCAGTAAAATTTGACTTTATAAAAAGTTACATTTTTATGAATATTCATATATAAAAAGTAGTTTTAAAAAAAGTGAACTTACCTGATAATTTTGCAGTTTTCCTTTAATGTTTCTTCTAACAGTGAGTGATAAACATATTCTAGATTTGTAAATCATATCTATATAACCTATTGAACAAAATTTAATAGAATAGATAAGATAATTCATTATGAATTAAATAAGGTAGTTGAAAAATATCAAAAGTTCTTTAGTTTTAGCAAGAAAAAACAACAGTATGTGATATTAAATCTTATTTTCATTAGTAATATCAGAAATTTGAATAGGTAGAACTACTATGATAATATGGATTAAATTTATATTTTAAAGTATAAATTATATTGTCCTTTATTCACATATTTAATTCATAAAAAAATCAAGATGAAAATATGAATATTTCATGTGGAAGTTGAAACTGTGCAACAGTTAAAGCTTAGAGTCTCGTAATCATGTGTATGTGATTTAGTATAGTAAAATTACTTTTTTAATAATTAAAAAAAATTATGAGCGAAGGACATTTTTGTAATCTAACTTCTAACTTAAGATCTTCCCACTTATAATAATAATATGATTTTTTATTTTTACTTCCAAAGATGTCCCAATAAAAATGTAGTGGACAAGAGGTAGCACCACGTACTCATCTTTATTATGAAGCATTTTGTTCTTCAATATGAAATTTCTCGACATAAATTTAAATCTAATTAAAATTAATATAGATATCAAACACGAAATAAAAATAATAAAAATATAATATAATAATAGTATCAAACTTCATATTGTATCTTTTATTTATTTATTTTGATAATCAAATGATTTCTTAGTAGAGAAAAGATAAAAATTAGAATTAATTTTTCAAATGATTATGCAATTAGTGGGGATTATCTCACGAAAAGTTATTTTTTAAAATTTTATAATAAAAGAATCAATCAATTATTATCATTTCATATATACAATTACTTAATCAATTCAAATGTTTTTTTTTTAGATATTACCGATTTAAAATTTATTTTAAGCTATTTTTTTTAAAAAAATAAAAAGCTATTAATTTAATGAGAAAATTGACTCACTTTACTTGTCTGACCTGTTAAAATTAAATGAGTCAAATAGATAAATATAATTATATATTCACTCCTCACATACACACTGTGTTGAAAATGAAGTCATTTAACCGAAGAGCTTGAGATAGCCCTAATCAAAGGAGGAAGAAGATACAAAAAATAACCCTAAATCGAGAAAGGGGAAGGAGGAATCGATGTAAAAAATAAAAATAATTGAGCAATATCTATTAAAATAATCATCTTTGTTAAGTTATTTTGTACGTAAAATGACAATAATTGAATAACATTTTTATTATAAACTAAAGAAAAATTAATTTTCAATGTAATTATTTATAGTTGAGTGATTATTTGAGAAGGTAAGTCAGTAAAAATTTAAATAGTATAACCATGAGTTCTACTCTTACGTAGTATTCATTCAAAATCAATGTCACTTTATTGAGTTTTAATGTAGAAGTCAAATGTACAAGTAGTATAAACGTATAAAAACTATTACCATTACGTATAATCATGATTTGATTTGTAATCATCGTTGATTGTTGTTTGAAAAATGATAAAACTCAAAGATAAATTGATATTTAACCAGTACTTGATGTGTCTCTTGATTTTAGTGCCAGTAATGCCAATTCAGTTAAACTTCACAAGGTGTCCTTAGTTAGAGTTGATATTTAATATTTAGTCTTTGTTAAAAAAAAAATTAAAAAAATTGTTGAAGGAAAAAGTGGATCTATTGATTTTTGTAGATTTATGTTGAATCTAATCATAATAAAATATTGTTGGAATTGATATTAGAATATTGAATATTAAATTTGGAGTCATTTGAAATTGATTTTGATCAATTTGGATCAATTTTTAAACAAAAACGTCTTAATAATCAGCCAGAAATTGTGAACAATTTATTTCAAATTCACGACATAATTTATTCTAAACTCATGATGATTCATCAAATTTTATGATAAAACTATCTATCAGAAACTTTAGGGGATTTGCAAGAGCGTTTTCATACGATTAAATTCTCATTTAACTCTTCTAATTTAGATCCAAAAACCAAATAAACAAAAAAGATATAAAGCATTATGACATATATGTCTCCACATCAAATTCCTCCCACACAAAATGCACTATAAATGCAACATAAAGAAAATATCTTAACTATAAATAGCAAAATCCCTTTAAGTTATTTTTTTATTATTTTAATAAGTAAATGATGTATTACTCCTTCCAACAATGTAATAATTTCCAGATAAATTATAACATTTGACAGGACATTACAATCATTTATATATCTCCCCGCCCTGCAAATACAACTTAGAATTAATGTGGTTGAACTTATTTTCTGGGAGTAAGAACATACATCTTGCAATCATGTGAATCAACGTTGGCTGATATTTGTCCTTTTACTGATCCTTTTGTTGAATGCTGCAATATTTCAATCCAAATGATAAAAATGTGTCATTTAAATTAAACTTGGAAACATATGTAACAAATTATTAATTACTGTCTTTGATATATACATACAATTTTCCTGAACTTGCTAAAGCAAAAACTCAACAGAATAATCCCTTCAAAATATTTAAACACATGATATCCTCACACTTGCCTCAAAGCGGATACTAAAAATCATATTTTTTCACATATATTTTAACTTTTGCTAAATGTTATTTTAGCTTAATGCTCAATAACAACAACGGTTTTTAATCATATTAGCAAATAAACATATTCTTGAGCTTAGTGCTCGAAAATAATAAAGATTAGTTCAAGAAACACTAAGAAAATATTAGCACTTTACATTTATAACTTAAAATTTCGAAGTCAGCACACAAATTTTCTAAGTGACATTACAAGTTAGATGTCTTTATCCCCACCCACCTAATGACCCAATCCCCAGGTCCCCCACACCTGGACTATCCCCCCGCCCCCCCAAACCAAAACCTCACTGCGCACCGCACCACATTCCGCTCCTATAATATTTTGCTAGATTATATATAAATATTTTGAAAATAGTATTTTTCTTGTTTACTTGACAAACACACCCATAATTAGACTCGAATTATACACTCTCCTCTTGTATAGAACTAACAATATTGATCATAAGAAAAACAATTATAATAAATGAAAGACTTACATCCCATAAGTCTCGTGCCTCAACAACAGTAGAAGAATCAAGGCCAATATCAGACCAATAAGCAGTGATATCAGCATTTGATGATCCTCTGTTCCATAGCACAACTGCTACTCTTTTCCCACTTAAAGGCCCAGCCCATACCTGTTACAGTATATATTTACAGGGTATTTTAATTTTTTTTTAAAAAGAGTTAATTGGAAATACAAATTAAAATTGGATTTAGGGTTATTTCAAAATATTTACCTCCAAATCTCCATCCTGCTTCACTTTTTTACCTTGAACCCCAAGTTTATCTGGTCTCAATGTCAACAAGTAAAAACATGTTATGTTCTTGTCTTCTACCTTATTAGAATGCAATTAAGGATGTTATATGAGCAGATTAAGCTGAATTTAGAAGAGTAAAAACAGTGGATGAAGTGCACTAATATTTTGATTTTGACGTCGTCATTTAATTTATCTTCTTTTAATAGTTTAAAAATCACGGGGCTAACTCAACTCCAAATGTTAGCTCATGAGGGGAGAATTGCCTAAATTTAAGATCATTCATCTCATTAACCGCCGATATAAGACTTTTTTCAATCTTCAACATTCTCTTACCACATAAAGGTAGGAATAAGATATGTGTACATCTTACCTTCTCTAAATCTTATTTATGGGATTATACTGGGTATTTTATTGTTGTTTGTTATTGCTTTTTAGATTTTTTTTCCGCACGTTTTATTTATTCTGGGACAACTTCAGACATAATTTCTGAAGTTTTATATAGCTGACATTCAAATAAAATAAAAGTAATCATTTTTGACTGAATTTCAGACAGAAATATATGAGTTTCACCCATATATAACTTCATATATTTTATCAAGCTTGACATCAGATAAAAATGCAACTGAAAAAAAAAAGGGGTAAAATAGTTTACCTTGATTAACTGCAATGACCTCTGTGTTGCTTAGGATGTCATGGGTAGCACTATCCATTGATCGCAAATCACAACCTATAATTAAAGGTGCCTATAACCAAAAAATATTAGTAAATTTAGTATATAGCAAATTAAATAATGTATTACTTAAATTAATAATAATCATCAGCACTGACTTTTGCTAATGCCCAAATGCTGAAATGGGAACGGTATTCTGCAAAGCTCATTCCTCCATTTCCAACTTCTAACATGTCTGGATCTGAAACAACAAATTAACACCATCTAAAATTACTGCAAATTATTAATTTGGACAAAAATAATCTACCTTTTACTAAGAAATTAATAATTAAAGTAAATGAATTTTTTTCTGAATTAATTAATTAATACCATTCCAGCCACCTGGACCAGCATAAGATGCCCATTTGTCATTCTGATCTGCCCGAGAAGTCATGCTGCCAAGCGAAACACACTAACATCACTGATTCATCCACTTTCATAACGTTTCACGTGGAATTCACTATTAATTGACCATCAAAATTATGTATGAATTCGGGATTGATTTCTCAAATGGTCACTTAGTTATTATCTCATATAGCTACATTTCTTCTTGATTCCAGTTTCCTTCAACAAAGAAAGTGACTTTCCGAGATAACAACTATTAGTTGAGTGATCATTTGAAAAATCAAATTAATAAACTCGACAGTCAATTTTTTTTTTCACAAGTTCTTTGTAAAGTATATGATGAAAAATATTAATTTGGTTTAAACTAGTTTTTTCTTTTTGTTTGTAAAAGGAACAACATCAGTGAAGCTAGAAATGCAAATTCTAGTTGTAATGAAGGTTTCCATTTTTCTTATATTTGGATCAATAAATATTTGAAAAACACCTGCTTCTTTTTTTAAAAAAGAAAATTCTATATTTTACCTGTCCCAATTATCAGAAATATCTCCAGTAGTCCTCCAACTATTTCCAACTGAAGAAGCCCAAGTGGCAGGATCATCAGCTCCCCTGAAATTAGGAAAATAAATACTATTAAGTTCTTAGTCTAATTTAGTGAGTCCGTCATCAAAAGACATGTTTTCTGATTCAACGTCTTAAAAAAAAACACAACAAATAAAAACGGAAAAAATACACTCACCATTCACATAGGGAATAAAATATAGCCCTTCCAGAGTTCTGTAGAGCTTTGCTCATTATGGGATACCTATTTTATTTGAAGGAAACAAATATTGTTAATGGACATTTTAAAATATTTAAGTAAAAGAAAGAAAAAAACCAATATTAACAAAAGCTATATATGATCTTGTTGAGAAGGAAGAAGTCAAGTCTGAAACACAACCAAGGTAAGAAATTATTCGCATTCCGTGTTATTTAAGTATATTGATTTGATGTAAACATAAAATGAACGAAAAAAGAAAAAAAGTTAAAGCGGCAAGTAGTACCTTTCTCTTGGACTTCGATCCTCGTTATTACAATTATCATACTTCAAGTAATCAACACCCTAAGAAAAATAACACAAGTTAAATATTGGCGATTAAATGCAAAAGAAAAAAAAAATAAAACTCAAATATAATCTCCAAAATTAAGTATGACTCCTTTTTTTTTTTTTAAATGTGTATATTGTAGGTCAAGCAAACACATATATACCCAGGAAGCAAAAGTATTTGCATCTTGTTCTTCGTGTCCTAATGAACCTGGCATTTGTTTACTACACGTCTGAGTCCTGCATTAGGGGAAAAAAAGAGAGGCTAATTATGACTAAATATGTAACTAATTATTGGACCAATCATAATTTTTTGAAAAAAGGGAAAAAGATGTTGATTAGTATAGAAATTTACCCAGCATCAGAATAAACTCCTAGCTTTAATCCTTTGCTGTGAACATAATCTGCTAGTGCTTTAATCCCAGAAGGAAAAGTGGAACCTTTAGCAACCATATTTCCCTGTCAAAATTTGTTATGAGTTTTTCATTCTCAGTAATCATGGTTTTCGATTTTGTCAATTTTTTGGAATAAAGTTTTCATAAATAACATTTCACGCTGATTGCCTTCTCTCCACCCTTCACCCTGCCCTCGGTGTCCCATTTTTGGATTTGTATACATCTCTAAATTTAACCTAATTGACCTTGAGATTTGAACTTGGAATTTCAATATAAATTTTAAAACCCCTAAATTACTTTTATATTTAAGGGATTCAAAATATATGTATATAAAAAATAAAAATATTAACCTTGAATATACAGTCTAATTGATACCCTCCCGTCTCTCTTTCGGAGGTAATACCACAAAAATACAAGATATGAATATCGATATCGACTTTAAAATAATATGATTTGAGTTTAATTTCCATACGCTTATTTAAATTTTTTTACACTATGAAGTCATTTGATGGATAGGCGAATGCTTTCTAATTTGAAAACTAAGGAAAGAAACCTACTATAATAGAGTAGAATCTCATATAGTGTGAGAAAAAAAAATATATAGTTTTAGTCTAAGAACAGACAAATAAAGTCGAATTCAAATTTATATATTTTTAATAATTTAATTTACAATTAAATATTTATAAATAATAAATAAAATTTATATATATATATGATTCAAACAAAAATTATTAAATTAACATAAATTCATAGATTACAGTATAGATTCGCCTATGTAATTAATAAGACAAATAGAGTTGGCAATAAAAAAACAGGGGAAGCAATTTAAGAGTACCTCTGAGTCTCTGTTGAGTTCGGCCCAACAATCATCTGAAAGAATAAATATGACAAAGAATTGCTTAGGAACTAAATTGGGAAACAAAATTTTAATATGGAATTTACACAAATACCATTTTAAACAATTATAATTACAAAAGTTATAATTTCTTTAATAAAATTATATAAATATAAACTATTTAAATTATTATTTTTTTAGTTACATTTTGTATAATTTTTACCTTTCTAAAATATCTATTCTAATTAAATATAAAAAAAGATTATATACCTAATTTAATAATTTAAATACACAATATAATATAAAATACTCTCTTTTCCTTTTTTTTTTCAGAACTTTTAAAAATCCTCCAAAAATCCCTCTATCTTCTCCGTAATTTTTTTGTTCAAAAATTCCTATAATCCCTCTCTCTTCCATTTTCTGTTTTCCCAAAAATTTATTTATCTTCTCTGCTTTTGTTTTTTCAAAAATCCCTCTTTCTTCTCCATTTTTATTTAATTTCCCAAGAATCCTGTTCTTCTCCTTTTTTTTTTTATAAATCAGTTGTGATTTATTAAAATTTTATTTTTATTTCGTCGAAATATTTTAAGATACTTGAATAAAGTGTGAATTCATCCAAAGGTATTTATGTATTAATAAAAATAGTGCATAATATAAAAAATAGATACACATATATGCTTCAATTATATAATATAATATATTGATACACATATACATAATATAATATATATTATATGCTATCTAATATATATTATATTTATAATCTTTATATGTGAAAGACTAAAGTAAAAGGAAAATTTATGGATGATGAATATGAAGATAATATTAATAATTTTTTTACAAAAATATAATAATACGTATTTAGCATATTTAGGATATATATATGGTGTTAAATATAATAATGTATATTAAATTTTTATCATATTTAATCTACTTAAATTATGGAAGAAATTAATACTTATGTCTTTTATAAAAAAATTATCATATTTACAATTTTTATCTATTTAATCATGTATAATGTATATGTTGTAAATTATGTAATTAAGAAAATATATGTAACTTTTGTAATTATAATTTTAGAAAATTATATTTATGTAGCCTCCCCTTTTTACAAATAACAATAACAACATATGTTATGTAGTCTGGTAGAATATACACAAACATTACCCTAACTCACGAAGTTAAAAAGTTATTTACGATAAATTTTTAATTAAAAAAAATATTTCAAAACATGTTTGAAAAGTAAAAGAAAAAAAATAACAACAATGATAAAATTAAAAAATAAGATAATAATAAGATAGTAATGATAATACAAGAAGATTGTGATTTATTAAACATGAAAAATGAAGCACAATAATCTCCAGATTACACCTGTAGAATTATGTTGGATTTGTTGTTGTTGATGGTAAATTTAAGGACAAAGTTACCTAAATTGATGTATTCATATCCAAGAGAAGCAAGCCCAGTAGATACCATTGCATCAGCTGCCACATAAAGAAAACAAAACAACAATTTGTGACAACTGTTGTGCAGCTAGCAAAGGAACTGTTATATTGTATAAGTAACTACTTGTTCATTTCATCACACTTTCCCTCTTTTTCCCATTGCAAACTAGAAATTAATTTAGCTGACCTGTTTCCCTTATCATGTTCTCCTCAATATTGCAACCAAAATGATTCCAGCTGTTCCATCTGTTTTCATGAACACCAGTAATATACCAATTGAGTCATCATATTTGAAAAAAGAAGAAAATATTTAAAGTGTGTTTGAATATGTGTTTCACTTGAAAAAAAGTTGAAGCTTTGTTGAGAAAATAGTTTAAAATCAAAGAGTTATAAAACTCACATTCTAATTAAGACTCTTTCAACTATAAAAAGTTACTCACTTTCTTTTTCTTTTTTGGAATAATTTTAAATTTTTATTTGAAAATCAGTGTTTGATCATAAAAATTTTATGTTCAATTTGAAGTTGTATTTCACCTGTTTTCTAACTGACTTTTCACTTTTGAAGTTGTATTTAAGTACATTCAAGCATGAACATTATTCTAAATATTTTTTATAGAAAATATAAATAGAAACAACTCAATAAATTTCAAATAAAATAAAAAATATGTAAAATTTATGACCAAACACCTACTAAAACTAACAAACATCACTGCAATGAGTAACCACACATTATTCTGAAAATATTTTTGATAAAAAAGAAAAAAAAATTCATATCCAAACAGGCCCTCACTGCCTTCTGACTTGAAGAGTGATTAACGGTAAAAATTTACTTTAAAAGGTTTTACATATATTTAAAAAGTCTTTGTTGTTATTCTACCATCGTGCTTACTGGTTTCACAATTAATTAATTTAAGCCCTATAAATTCAATAACATTTTACGTACAAGAAAACAAAAACCACCCAGACGAGCCAGGATTTATATTAGGGAAAATATTTTCTTTCATTTTCACCCATGTGAAGCCCACCCCACCTCCCCACCAGTTTCAGTAAGAAATCAAGAAGACGTTTTAAACGGATAAAATTAATTTATAAAAATATAATTTTTATTTTTTTTATCTTTTGAGGATAATTGATTTATTTATTTATTAGTTTAACCTTAGTCAATTCATAAAAAAATTTAGATCGATATATAATCCAAAGAGATCTATCAGTATTTTTGTCAAAGTACTTTCATAATTATTTTTTAAAAATTTCATATTTTATAATTAACCATAATAATAATAAAAAATATTAGATACTAAAAATTATAAAAGAAAAAATAATATAATTAAAATTTAGTAAGAATTAAATTATGACCCACATTTAAGTTTAATTCATTTCGTCCCATTCATTTCAGTCCAACTCATTTATTAATTTAACTCATTTTAATTCAATTTAACTTGCTCATTTGAAAATACTTAGAAAATAAAAATTAAAACTGAAATATTACAATAAATTATTTGAAGGCAGATGTTTGGTTTTTGATTTGGTGCAACAAACACAAGTAGACAACTTGACAAGTTCACGAGCTCTCATTATGAATCCCACTTACATCATCATTCCTTCATATATGGTTTCTCTTTCACGACAACAACTACACTGCCTATCAATAATTTCTTTTGCAATAATAAATAAAGAATAAAAATGAAAAATACATCTCAAAGCATTATTATTTTTTGAGTTTCATATTTAAATTATTAGGTGTGCGAGTTTTCTATCTGAATCATCACCAAATATTTATCAAAATGCATTTAAATTATCAGTTGTTCACTTTTTCTACCTAAATAACTGTGGCGTTTCATATAGGAAACTCGCGTACACCTGATAGTTGAGGTATATTTTGATAAACATGTGGCGATAGTTCAAGTAGGAAAGTTGCACGCCTAATATTTCGGATATGAAACTCAAGAAAATCGTGATATTTCAGGGGTGTATTTTTGATCATTAACTTATAAATAAATAATAATAAGTTTTGCGCACCAACGGTATATATATAACTTTTGAAAACAAATTAAAAATCTTACCCCATTTGAGGAGTTCCGCCAAGGCCATTGCCCAAGAGGCTTCTCCGAATCAACCCGTTGGCAGTGGAATTTGAATTACCAATCAGATTTCGAGGCTGTGGCCGTGCATATGTCGACGTCATCGTCGCCAGAAATAAACACAAGCAGGACCATAGTAGTACTAGTGTTAAAGTTGATGGCATCATTCTCTGTGATTTTTCCGGTAGACTTTGGGCTTTGACGACGACAATATTTTAATGTGCAGAGAGAGAGAGAGCGCCCCTTTTTAGTGAAAGTGCAAATTGAAGCTAAACTTTGGGTTTCTAATATGTGAATGAGCACCTAGCTACTTATATAAACTAGTTAGTAATGCTACGTAGGCAGTCGGCAGATGAAAATTTTATCTAATAAATTCAACTGAACATATAGACGTAACATATATGCAACTATTTATTTTTTGTATGTGTAAATTTAGTATATATTAAAAAATTTAAATTCTGAATGTGTAGTTATAGTCAGTGATGGTGGGCTTGACGAGGAAAGGTTGTTAGTTTTCACTGCTTGATGTGGACAAGTGAATCTTGCTAAGGTATTTTTCTGTTTCTAGAGATATCGAAGTGAACCAATTTAATTACAATTACATCATGACAAGTGACACTGCAGTCAATGGTGGTGCCACAATGCAATGTATCCCTCATCAATCATTGACTCAACTCATCAAAATCTTAACTTTCAAGATTTCAAGAAAATTGTTACAGGTTGTCTTATTGCGACCGATCATTAGCTTATTCGTCACAATAACACTTATCAAAAATTTAGTATCTACAAATTTAGATGAGGAGAAGTAATCTTTTAATTTTTTATAAATATTTTTTAAAATTTTATGACTTCTTTACGAGAGATACTCATTTTTACATATAGAAGATCATTATTTTTATATATAAGTGAAACTAACAAAATTATTTTCAAAAAATCTAATTTCCGTTCTTCATCATTTGTGAGCATTTACTCCCTTACTATCTATTCTCAGACAAATTCATAAATGTTTTACTACTGTTATACTAAAATGGTCAACATTACTTTTTGAAGTGTCTTGTGGAAGATAAAGTCACCCTTTAATTAGGATATAAATATATATTTAAAGTAATGATAAAGTGCAGTACTGAATTATTTGCCAAATCATAACCTAGCTAGGATCGAAATCCCCCCCACGCATTGTAGTCTTTTTAGTATATATGTAAATGGATGTCACTATCTTGTGTATCCAATATTAATTTCAACAAATTCTCAACAACTCAAAATTGGTCTTTTTTAAAAATTAAATTGTGGGTGTGGGTTGATTCCTTGGAAGTTGCAAAGATTTCTTTAATTCATTGTACTATTGGACATATAAGTTGGTCCAAAATAAAAATTAAATATGTATCTAAGTATAGAAATATATGAGCTAAGTGTGGGGTGGGGGGGCTTCAAATTGAAGCCCGGCAGGGCAAGTGTCGGCATTGTTTTGTTTTGTTTAAGGGACAGTAAGGCACTGGTCATGAATCATGATGTCTCGTGAACTCTTATGTAGTCTTCAATATTGTTACGCCTATAATTTTTCATTTGTCGTTTGCATTATATACTTAGATACATACTGCTCTACGTAATTATATATGTATGTATATCTTCTCATGTGATGTGACCTCTTTCTTGTCTCGTATCTTCACCTTCCCTACAAGCATAAGCTAAGTTTAGAGACAGATTCAAAATTTATGTTTATCATAAGTTCAATTTTTAAGATTATTAGTATGATCGAATCCGATATATTTTTAAAGTTATATGTTACTGACCTATCATTTGTTGTAATTTCACAATAAAAGTACTGAATTTAGCTGAACCCGCAACTAAACACAGCTGCATACAGCTCTCTTTCCCTTTAATTAAGATAATTTTCTTTCGTCCAAATCCCCTTTTATTCCTCTTCGGTTCCCTCTTTTTCTACTTTTTATTTTTTCCCAATACATGCTTCTGTTACTGTGACGTTACGCATGCATATTGGAATGAATAATTTCTTATGACATGATCAGAGTTGATTCCAAATACCAAAAAATGTTGTTGCATTTTGATACGTAGCCTCAAATACTTTTTTAACATCAATGAGAGATGCAAGGAACCGGTTAACAGAAAAGGTGCGAGTACTACAAAACAAAATCAAGCTTCCAATTTATATTTCACTTTAAAAAAATATTGAATTCAAATGAACCCGCAATATTGCAACTAAATACTGTTGTGTCCGCTCCTGATCATACAGCTCTCTTTTTTTTCCTCTTTGGTTCCCCCTTTCAATTACCTCAACAAGAAACTGTACATCTCTTTTGTGACAAGAGAGTTTGCAAAGTATTTTACAGATGCAGCAGGAGTAGATGACTAGCTGAACTCCACTGTAAATCCTGAAAACCAAATTAAGGACTTACACATTATCTATAAGTATTCGCTCTTTGCTTTAGACTGGAGATGTGTAGCCTCAGTAATGCCATGTAAAGGTGGTGTAAAGGAACAGATATAGACCTAACTAGTAGTCTGATTGACATAAAAGCTATTCCAAAAGGAAATGTGGTCAGGACTATAGGCAATTTCACTTCACTTGAGTATAGAAAAAGATACAATATCTCTACACATACAGCTCCTGGGTAACATCCTTATTGACAACCAGGATTACTCACGTATAAATTCCAACTCAGTTCAGATATAGGTTTGATGACTTAAAACACTAAGGATCCTGACACCAATACCTTTCAGGAACTCCTAAAGGGCATCCAGGAAGATAATATATCCAGTAACCCTTCATCTTTTTGCTCTACCACTAGAGATTGAGTCAATAGAGGAAAACTTAATCAAAGGACACTCCAAACTGATCAATAAATCTATGAAAATATATGCCTCATTTTCCATGAAATAATAGCAACATATTCTTGTTGATTACTAGCACACCGCCATAAAATAAAAACTCAATTTGCACACACAAAAAAATCATTTCAACTTCTACACATCTGCCCCTAGGATTACTAATTCACTTGGCCATACTCCTATATTGTAGCTTTCAAACATCAACCAAATAACCAATTCAAAAACGCTTATCATCAATTCCATCTGTATGACAACACAGGACCGTTTGATAGGGTGTGTAAGAATAGTATTGAATAACGTGTATTAGTAATACATATATTAGTTATACTAACATTATTTTTTATTCATGGTTTAGTTTGATGTACTAAAAATAACACGCATTGTATAATTTCTAAAAAAATTGTTCGTTTATAAAAATACCCTCCACATTCTTTAGTTTTGTACATTTTCAGAGACAATTGTTTCTTTAATCACGCCAATGAATGCATTAATAATCATGATATTGCTCATACCATGGTTTGGTATGTATTGGTTATACATAGGATAATACCAAATAGGCATTAGTTATACATAGATTGAAAAAGTACACCAAACAAGGGATTAGTAATACCAAAACAAATACATGCATTATTTTATCTAATACCTTCTGCCAAACAACCCCTAAGTTCACGAGGAAGCCAAAGATGCAACAATATGGATGGTTGTTACAACCAGCTCAAGTTTCAAAAGGAAAACAGAGGTCCCTAGTTTGGTTTAAGCAAATTCAAAACATTAAAATGAGCCCTTCTATAGATAGGTTGAGCAGCATCTTATCAAGTCGTACAAATATCTAATAGTAGGGCTGTATATCGGTCGGTTCGATTCGGTTTTGAAAGTTATCTGTTTTACTTATCGGTTCGGTTTGTAGATATGCTAAACCGTTAAAGAACTGTTAAGATATCGGTTAATCAGTTATTGGTTAATCGGATATTGATCGTTATCGGTTCGGTTATGGGGTTACCCGGTAAGATCTCATATGAAACATCTCATAAGTCATAAGTATGTTTAGCTAGAAAAAAGTGTGTGAAAAGAGAAAAAGCATAGAGAACTAGCTCAATTAAAACAATCAACTTTAATTTAAATTAAAATACCATCCCCTTCACTTTTCATCGACCCCCATTTCATCTTCTTGTTTGTATACTTCATATATTGAAGGCTAAAATTATAATTTAATAAATTATTATTGGGTTATTGGTTAACCCGTTAAGAAAAGTGGTCAAACCGATAACCAAACCAATAACCCAATAACTTGGGATAGTAAACCGATAATCAAACCATTAAATCAATAACCCAAATCATTAATCCAATAACTCAATTATCGGTTTGCATTATTGGTTTAACCATTAATTTGCACACTCCTATCTAATAGTGAATGCCTTCAGAAAGGCAAGGACACTTGACAAGCTGGCTGTAGTTTTTAGGACAAGGTGAACTACCTTGGATATGATAGTTCCAAGTACATGAATGATCTTGGCTATGAGCTCCCAGCTTCTGAGCAATGGAAAGTGAGAAGGGATCCCATTAGTGTGGACCAATAAAGAGAAAAAGAGCATCATTCAACCATTAAAACCAATGATTTCCAAGAAAACAAGTTATTCATTTGAGAGAAGGCTGGGAAGGGAAACGATCCAAGAAGAAGTAAATATTCCCCACAATTTTCAAGAACCCTAATGAAACCTCACCTTTTTCCTCTAAAACTAGTCAACCATTACTTACCAAATTGAATAAAACGGATGAAACTTTATTTGTAAAAGATGACGTTAAAGAGCATGACTTGAATTCCTCTAATAATGAGTGAAAAACTAAAAACTAAGACAGGAATATCCAATATCCACTTTTATATTGCTACCATAAATTTGCTTATACGGAACTTTGTAAATCCTCCTTGTACATGAAATTTAGAGAATTCTTTATGCCTATTTGATTAGCTGCAGCTCTTTGCATCAGTCTTACATGAAATTTAGAGAATTCTTTATGCCTATTTGATTAGCTGCAGCTCTTTGCATCAGTCTTTCCAAACTCATCAAGGGTTGCATTTGAAAATAGAAATCTCCAGCAAAATCCCTGTCATATATAGTATATAGCACCAATCTTCATAATATAAAATACTTGAATAATAAAAGGCATGGCATACTCACATGCATATCTGTGAAGTTGGGGAAAAGATTTAGAGATACATTACAGACAATAAAGAATTCTGAATAAAAGATTGGAAACATAAGAGCCGTGATAACAGCACATTGTCAAAACCTTCATTTTCAAGTTGCAGTTGAAGTTGATTGATTTCTTGCCCTACAAAGTACAGACAACTGTCCAATATCAAACTGTGAAAATGTTTCCCTTTGCAATCCACCACACAGTACTGGACCTCTTCAAAATTATGTCTTCTAAATGTTCTACGCGATCTTTTAACAATTACCAAAATGGAGAGAGGACCCGGGGGGGGGGGGGGGGGGGTCAATAGTATGTGATGCTGTAAAATAACTCTCTATAGACGCATCCCTGCTCAGTGATGGGCATATCATGGAACGATTGATTTACTATCCCAAGCCTCTCTTACTTCGACCAAATCCGGACGGTATCTCTTAGCTAGAACTTCTACCTGTTCAGCAAATGACTTGTTTCCAAGTTGACCTATGTGAAGAACCATCTGGTTCCATCTCTTTCGACATATCTCTCCAGACCTGTGGTCAAGAAGATTGTCCCAATCAACATCTTCTATGCAGCTTGCGTCCAGCTCAAAAAGTGCATCAATTAGGCGATAGTCATCCGTGTCCGCCCATTCACCTTTGGCCACCATGGGTGATGTTAACTGATCATACCATTTCAAGCAGCAATTTGCATCAGTTCTCGTGGACAATTGGTCACTTATTGCACCCCATGCAATATTATCCCGTAACATCCCATACTTAGATTTTTTCTCTTCAGAAAGCCTCAGTCTCAGATCGGTGTTTACTAAATCAAACAAAGTCTGATACTCCTCCTGAGTCCATTGTCCTTTGTTCTGATTGGGCAATTTTAGCCTTCGCCATGTATCCTTCACATGAAACCGAGCTTTTCCAAGTTCTTCAGCTAAAACCTTCCAATTGTTCCCATGCTCTTTCTGGTATTTTCGAATTATCTCATACTCTTCTTCAGTCCATTTACGTGTCTCGCTCCTTCGAAACAAGACCTGTGCACGATAATAAACCGAAATATAAGGCCTGTACGGTATAGCGCTCCCTATTTCTTTCCAGCAGCCCCTTACTTCAGGATAAGATCTAGAATTCAAAATTTTTTTCAGCCCTTCTTCTCCCAAGTTATGTATCTCTATGTATTTATGAACAGCCTCTTTGACAGTTTCATCTTCTAGTTTTGAGAACCTTTTCCCATGCAGTAAATTATCTTCCTCAATTTCATGTTTCTCGTCACTTGGATCACTGGATGAAGGGAAAATCTGATCATGACCAGAGAATCTCACTCTCTTTTCACTCTTCTCATGTGTAGGATCTTCAGAACTGTCCCCTAATTTTACCTTTTTCCTCTTTCTGATATCACTGTTGCCTATTCTGCTTTGTTCTTCTCTCTCTTCTGTAGGCGAAGGAATATTACCTTGATTGACTTCAGCCGCAATATCTTCCTGTCCATCCTCAATATTTGTCTCTCGCTCATCCCTGCACCTTTTCTTCAACTTGTTACTTTTCCTTCCTTCAATAACTTTCAGAGCAACCTCATCGCTGTCTTCAACGAACTTCCCAGAATGTTTTCCATGCTCTCTGTCTTTCTTTCTCTTGATGTCACAATCATCGCTCATAGATTTAACCTCAGTGTTTGTCATTCCTGCACCGATGGTTGAAGTGGTCATAGTGTTTTTCTTGGATTTCTTCTTCCTCTTAATCTCATCCACAATATTTCCATCAGAGACCTTGCCAAGGGTCTCAACCACCTTGTCACCCTTTTCACTTGCACTCGTAGGCGCACTAGTTTTGGTGTCTAAAGTCTCATCCAAGCAGCTTCTCTTCAGCTTATTATTTTTCTTTTTTTCAACACATCTTACAGCATCTTCATCACTGTCTTTGTTGGACCTTTCAGAACATTTTCCACCTTCTTTCTTTTTCTTTCTCTTAACATCACACCCATCATTATCTACTGTTGCTTTAGTTTCTATCACTTCCTTATCCCTTTCTTTCATGGTCTCCAAAACAGTTATTAGTTTCCTTTTGTTTTTCTTGGATTTCTTCTCCAACTTCCGGAGCATACCCTCCTCCTCCTTATCTCCCAGGACCATGCCTCTTGGATTTTTCAATTATGTCTTCCGGCAAGGCACCAAAAGTGGCATCCCTGCAGCAGGGAAAGAAAACACAGTTACAATACCACGTAAACTACAATCCCCTACTGAGACTACCAGAAAGCATTAACAAACTATAACTGATCTCTAATCCACTTTTATCTTCATTTTTAGTATTATTATTACTCCCTCTGTTTCAAAATAAGTGGTGTTTTTAGCTTGGTCATACCCCTTAAGAAACTACTCACTTCTAGAAAATAAAATGCAATTTTACTTACCCTTAATAAATACCTTGAAAAAGATAGTTTTTTAGTACTTTATAAATCTCTCTTCATTTAAATAAGGGTAAAATTGGAAGAACATCACTAATGCCTTCTTGATAATGTGAAACACCACTTATTTTGAAATAAAATGAAAGGGCTAAAACACCACTTATTTTGAAACCGAGGGAGTATTATTTATTTATTTTTATAAGGTAAAGTATACCCAGTTCTTTTCTTTACATTTTTTGTGATTATCCTCACCTGATTATAACAACAACAACAACAACCCAGTGTAATCCCACCAAATGGGATCTGAGGAGGGTAGAATATACGCAGCCTTTATCACTAACTCAGAAGTAGAGAAGCTGTTTTCAGTAGGCCCTCGGCTAAAGAAAGACAAACGCAACAACATAATAGTAGCACAGGAGACAACATATAGTATCCAAACAACAACTAGTACCACACCAAAAACACACAACAACAATACACTAGACAATAAACAAGTAACAACAGGTAGGAACAAACAATGAAGGACAAGGAACTATAAAGCAATACCAGGCGTACCTCTGAGAACGAGAATGCAGTATCACACACAGCTCCCTACTACCCCACTACCGGATTCGGTAAGCCGCAAATGTGTCATATCCTTTCTAATCGCCTCTCCCCATTGTTTCTTTGGTCTACCCCTACCTCTCCTGAAATCATCCAAAGACAACCTCTCACACCTTTGCACTGGAGTACTCGAGCACCTCCTCTTCACATGCCCGAACCACCTCAGTAAACTATTTCCATTGAAGATTAGCTTCTAAAAGATTATTGACATAAACCAGGTTGCGTTGCAAGGATAATAGTTGAAGTTCAAATTCAGAATTTCCAGTTTTTAAGTTTAGAGTTTTAAAAAATCAATAAGGCTATGATATGCATTAGTGCTGGACGACACAAAATAACGCGGGGCCCTGTACAAAATCAATATTGTAAATAATTAGTAAGTCCATCATCTTTTTCATCATATAACATTTTTCAAGTTTACACCAAAGTGCCAAAAGACATAAACATCTATACTACAGAGTACATAGGGTACATAGTCTTCAGAAACAAAATCCCAAACTATACAAGCAGGTCTGTTTCTCCGCAAGAAGCAATCAAGTTGAGAAGACGAGCCATTCCAAGACCAAGACCGATTGTATATCATGGCATAGCACATTTCAATTCAGTTACAATTATATTTGGCCGCACCCATTTTGGGCAACTTCCTCGAATAGCTATAAGTAAGTTTAATGTTGCGCAAGAAGCAATTCGAAGACCAGAACATGTACCAGGTTATACAGATTAAACTTCTGCTGCAATTATTTTATATTCGTCTTTACCCATTTTGCACAACTACACAGAACAGCTGCAATTTACCAAAACATACTTGATAGTCCTTTATTTAAAACTCTCTTTATACCATTTAAAAGAACATGAGCTAATGACCTTAATTCTACAGCAAAAGGCATACAACAGTAATTTGATTCTATCAGGATATAACTAGCTTAAATACTAGTAGGAATCACAAACGGTGTGGTGCGGTTGCAAACCTAACAAAAACATCAACCGCAACCCTCCCCACATAATTTCCTGTTTTTTAATTTTTAAAAAAATCCGTTTTGAATGACTTTGATAGTTTATACCATCTAAAGAACCTGATGCATAATAAATTACTACTGACATCTCGTTTTCACCACTAGCATAACATTTAATGTTACTGGATAGCCAACCTAATTGTCACTTATATAAGACATTTTCCTCTCTGATAACGGCATTTTAATTAGTTTCATCACTCTCCGGACTTCAATGCAAAAATTAATAGCTTCATTTTCTTGCATTGGACTTTGACTCTCACTTACTAGAAGATGAACACATTGGATTTTGTTAGTCTTGAGACTCCATACTTTTCTACTTTTCTATGAAAAATCAGTGAAAGAAGCATCAAGTAGAGATAACTACTAAGGAACTTAAATTACTAGTACTAATTAAAAAAATGAAGGTGACTCCATCTAAAGAATATATGCATATTTTGAACCAGTTGAGTTCACACATAGAAATAAGAATAAAAGCAAAAAAAGTAACAAACTTTCTTCCAACAATAGAGAGATCCAAATCTGAAAACAGAACTAAGTCAGCATAATTAGGCTTTTAAAGCCTTAATCAGTCAATTCCACTCCGGCATAAACAAAAAAAGCCTCATATGTGATGAACCCCAGATGAAAACAAACTTTATGATGAGACCCAGATGAAAACAAACATAAAGTTTAATCTTTTGCTGATTTAGAAGAATCCCATATAAAAATTAGCCATTAGGAGCCAAAAAAAGTGAACTTGACAAACATTCATGTATAAAACAGTTGAATTATGGATTAACATCCTTTTTGGTGAATATAACATGTTACTTTATCAAAAAAAACAGTTGAATGAAGCATAGAATATACCATGCACTACCAACTCTTAATACAAGAGGGGATGCAGCTAGAGCTTATGACAGAGAAGTTATTGAGTTTTGAGGTCCTGGAGCTAAGCTTAATTTCTCATTTGCAGATAACACATCGACTCAACAGCAGAATAATACTACCACTTCATCTTCTTCTCCTCAGCAATAACAAGAGCCTGCACAGTTACCACAGGTAACTACTATGACTTGTTAGTTTCTTAGTGGCATCATGTATATTGGAAACAATTTGTAGTTGCTTATGATACACCCATGCCTGTGGAAGGACACATACAAGGTATCACAAGGAAGAAGAAAGGATGCAAATTCCAAGGCATATTAGACTTGAAGCCCAAAACAAAAGGATTTTCTGCCGTTGCCAACCCCTATGCTGTAACTGGTTAGGGAATACATAAATCATAATCAAGATATATTTGTATCTTCAGATTTTTCTTGTGTTAAGAACTCAATTTCCAACAGGAAGTGCATTATCAGACACTTCCGTAGAAGGAGAGACCCAAACAAAAATATCTCCTGCAGTTAGAATATTACCAGAGATGGAGACTGGAGAGAATGAGATTGTGAGAGGGTGGAGAAAGCTTCTGCTGCCGTGCTGCGAGCTTTGTGAGTCGCAGGTGCCGTCGAGAGTGTGTAGACGGGAGAGAAGAAGTGAAAAACACAGAGATTAGGGGTTTTACTGTTTTAGGTTTAGTCTACAAGATTTAAATACCAACCTGCAACCCAAACCATGGCAATTTTTTTAAAAAGTATTTAAACCCGCCTGCCCCCACCCTCAGCAAAGCTGTGTGAATTTTTTTTAAAAGGTATTTAAACCCGCCTGCCCCCGCCCTCGCAAAATAACACAAACTGCCCACAAATGCAATAACCCACCCTGCTCCATTGCCATCCCTAAATACTAGAGGGGCGGCAAGTTATCACACTGACAATCAAAAAGTAGAAGCTCACGTACTGTTCATGGAAAAAAGCCAAAACAAATGCTGATGAGCTCTGTTGCTCGGATTCTAAAAAAGTAGTACATTTTTGGAGGGTACAACATGCAAAAGTCGGCATTATTGAAGTGTCTGAGCAACATAGCTGACAGTAAGTTTAAATTCTATGTCAGGATTCACAATAGATTAAAAGCAGTTTCCTCTTCTAACTAAGTTCTGGCCCCTAAAGAAAGTAGTAAAATAGGATGAAAGCTGGGAAGTCTTTACATCCTGGCGAGCTCAAAAAGGTTCCTTAGTATCTAGGAAATCCCTAATTAAAAAAGATAGAGAATAAACTATTAGAAGCAAATCCAAGACGAACCACACATACCGGAACACAACAATCACAAAATACACAAGGATCAAAATTATTTGCTTTTTCAGCACTGAGAATATACACAACCAATTCACCTCCCACCTTACCCACTAGTCATATGAAAAAGGGATTAGGGTTTCATCCGGTGAGATTCAAATAGAGAGAACTTACTACTCAAAATAAGCCGAGAAAATTAGGCTCGGAATGGTTCTTTTGTAAATTAGATTTGATTTATATTTCAGTTCTTTGATATTAATTCAAATGGGATAACTAAAAGGGTGCAGCCAGCAACAAGCACATTTAGCAGTTAGCATCTGTCTAGGACTCTAGGTACAGTTAGCCGTTAATAATATTTGGATAAAGCCATAAGGGAGCAGCCAGTAACAAGCACATTCAGGTGCAGTAGCACCACCAAACGTCCAAACTTGAAGCCAGTCCACTGGCTAAAAAATAGCAGTAGCAACCAGCCACTGCCAAAAATATTTGGCTACATTTTTTCACCCCTAGCAATTACTCCACAATAGCAAAAGCAAAAAAAGTAAACAATATTGCCATAGTAACACACTAGTATTAGCAGTACTATGATCAGAGGAGTATTATGATTTATGAGTCGACAACATTATTCAACAAGGAAAGGAAAAAAATCAAACATTGAAGCAAATTAAATGGAAAAAATTCAAGCTTCAAGCCAGAAATCAAGTTCAATTTTCCAAAACGATATAGCCAGAAATCAAGTTCAATGTTCAAAAGATGGAGTCATGGAGAGACATATGCACCTTGTAATATGAAAAACTGAAACTCAGAGTTCAATTGCTTGTGAGTTGTGACTGCCGGTCACTGGCCGTGACTTGACGCCTACTGGTTGCGAGTTCTTCGCTGGACGCTGGCTAGTGGAGTATCGAAGGGACGAAGGGTTGTCTGGGACGCCGCTGTCTGAGTGTCGTAGTTGGTATTCGGTAAATTGGTAATGACAAGTCGAAGGGTGGTAGGCAGTAGGCTAATTAGATTTTAAAGATTAGGTTAATATTTGGGCTTGTGGCTGCTCACTGCTGAAAAGTCTGAAGGCTGAAGTAGAACTGAACTCAATATAAATATAGAAATTTGAAAAAATATTGTAAAACTTTGATATTTTGGTGCTATTCGAGAATCCGAACTATAATATTGGGTATCAAATCAAACTATCAAAATATTAAAAAATATATATTGAAATCGGATCGAAGTATTAAAATTAAAAAATCGAACGATTTGATTTTTTTGATTTTACAATATTTATGTACATTCAGTTTCTCTATTTATTTGAGTTGTTTCAATATTGGTCTAGATGGAATGTGCTCTCTTTTTTTAATATTGAGTATTATCCCTCCTCCGTGTATTTGAATTAAACTCAAAATTTACTTCAGAAACGTAAAAGGAGATGAAGAAAGATTATTTACTATAACAGAAAAAAAAAATTCTCTTATCCAAATCTATTATGCTTGCTTTCGATGTAAAAGAGAGCTTTCTTAAAACTTTTGGTTGTTCACCGTTGTCCGTTGCTGACGATGCTGCTCGGTTTTGAAACACATCGAGTTGAGGGAGTAAAGTTCTGAAGAGGGTCAGAAATATTATTTCCGCAAATATATTTCAAAAATTAAAAAATAATATTTGGAAATTGAGATAGAACTATAAAAGTCTTAATCTAAATTCAAACTTTTTATACGAAAAAAATATTTTAAAATATAAATAAAAGAAATTTTGTCAAAAAAAAATTAATTAATATTTTCTAGAAACGTGTAAAAAAAATGATAAATAATTTAAGGGAGATTACCCGGCCTGTTGGTCAAGGTTGTAAATTTATTGAATATATTAGTGTAGCAAGCACGGCCAAAACACCTAAGGAATCACAGTCCTGCTACTACCTCAAACTTTTGGGGATTAAAAGATCATGAAGGATAGCTCTATATAGCTAATTAGCACTCCACCTATTAAGAACAACCCTGCACCACCTCTCATAGAATCCAAAAAGCACTTTCATCAGTCAATTTTTACTATATATGGACCTGATAAGTTTCTCCCAATTAAGTCAAATTAAGCTGTAGGCTTCATTCTTGATGGTTTTCTTCTATCAATTCCTTTAAATTTCAACCTTGTGACCACACTTATTTCAGAACTCAAAATTTTGTTTCTTATAAGATGTCGACGGAGTCCTAAAAGCAATATCCATTTATCTCTGATTAATATCTTTATAGTGAAAATTAGGATGATATCTGATCGTCTTCGAGCTTTCAACTTTTGATTTTTATTAACGAAACATCATTAGCAAATGCTTTCACATTCGTTCGTCTTTCATAAATTCAATAATTTTACCCTTGACTATGAAATAGGAATGTCCTTGATTGTCCATTCAATCCCCAAGACTAGCGTAATAGGACCGAAAATTTTATAATTTTATCCCATGCTAATATATATGGAGTGTAGGATCGAGAGGACCATTGCACATCTAAGGCGGACTGACGGTTCCATCTCAAAGTCCAACTCTAAATTTTTTAATTGCAATAATTTAAATATATATTATTGAAACTAGAATTACCGTCGCTGCTGACACCAGACTTGCCCTTCAATGAATACTTATTAAAAAATTTAAATCGTATTCATTCAAATTATCAAACTCTATACGTTTATATAATTATTTATTATCTTATCTCATAATACGAATAACTTATCCATTTATTACCCTTTTTTTTAGATGTGATAGCCATTTCTGAGGCTCCGTATTCGAAAATAAACCCTAGTTGTCCGTCTTAAGCACCAATTTGTACTTCCATATCTTAGTGAATTATTTCAATTAAATAATTGGCTTAAAAGTCACCTTTGGAGTTATTAAACACCAAAATCAGCCACTAAGCCACAAGAGAGAAGACAAAAAAATAAAAACACTTAAAAGCTACTTAAGTTAACAAGACGCTTTAGCTTTACCCAAACAACCTCTAATTTTCGCTGAATTTCTAGGGGTTTGAAACACAAATTAAATCGGCAGCAGTTGGGCCAAGGATAATTGGATTCCATTTCCAACAATTTTCTTCATCATCTCCAGACGATCTACAGGCTACAGAGACGAAGCTCATTTCGCGGTGATACCATGGTATCTTTATCTTCTGTTTCAATATTCCCCGAGGCGATCTATAGTTTTAGGTTAATGGATGTTGAATTGCTGATAGGTAGCTATTGGTATGTCCGTTGTTATTCTACATAATCATCATATATGTGAATTTGAGCGATTCTTATTCAGTTCACTGGTTTTACGGAATTTTAGCCATAAGAATTGGTAATTGCTACCTTATCCACTACAATTATCTCTGTCGAATTCTTATTCAGTTCACTGTTCGTATTAAAGTTTTAGCTTTAAGAATTGGCAATTGTTGTCCTCCATTATCGTTATTTTAATCATTCAAAATGTGATGGACGGCTTTATATTTGCATTTTTTATATGAAGGGTTTGTTGTAGGAAGAACAATGCTCGCTGACACTGGTTGAATTTTCATAAACTAATAATGTTATGTGCATCATATTTAAAAGTGATCAACTTATAGGGGCTCCTTATTCATGTTACAGAATAAATTCTTTGATTTTCTGATGTGGGATTAGCAGATTCCAGAGTAGAGGAAATAAGAAGGTGGAGGAAAGCAAAAACATGGTTCTATGCTTAATTTCGGCCAGCTCGAGTTTCTCTCTGCAGCCTGGGCGTTCGGGATGCCTCTGCAAATGTATGAAAGTCCAGAATTGTGGGAGATATCTCATGAAGCAGGCTGATATTACAAGGAATAAGATTATCCCTTCTGCTAGGGTAGATACAGTTGGTTTGGAGGTTTTTGTAGTTTCAGACTTGCATACAGAATACACAGAGAACATGGCATGGGTAAAGGGTTTACCAAAAAAGGGGAAGAAAAAGGAAGTTCTTCTCGTTGCAGGTGATGTTGCGGAGACTTGTGAGAAGTTTGTGTTAACTATGTCCCTCCTGAAAGCTAGTTTTGAGCACGTGTTCTTTGTGCCCGGAAATCACGACCTTTGGCTCTGTAGGGAGAAAGAGAATTATGTAAGCAGGCTTTTCTTCATATTATTCAAGATGTTACTCGCAGAATTTAGTTCAAAAATAATGCGTAGAATTGCATCATATTTCACTAGTTGTTGTTGCTATTTACATTCATGTGTCATGGTATCTCGTTAAAATGTTTTTGTGACATTATGGGATCCTGTCGCATGGGGACTTTTAACTGAGGAGAAATTACCCTTTTGAAGCATGTATAGCTGCATTTTTTGATGCATGTCCCTTTCTCAATCAACAACATTGCCTTTTAGACAGTCTTATTAAGCCTAGGTAAAGCTTCGTCCATGCAGAAAAAAGTAACAGTTAAGAATGAATATTGGTGGTGTTTCTGCTCCTCTTCTACCTTTTCCCTCTTCTGTTTGCACTGTAGTAGAATATTGTTTTTCCTGCTATTATGGTAGTTTTATTAAACTAGAAGCAATACCACATGATTAATGTGATGCATCCTCTGTATTCAGATTGATTCTCTTCAAAAGCTGGATAAAATGCTTGATGCATGTCAGAGGCTTGGAGTGGAAACTAATCCTAGTGTCATTGATGGTTTGGCAATTATTCCTCTATTCTCATGGTACCACGAGGTAAATCTTACTGTAAAATAGCAAAACTATTTCTTTATTGCAGTTGGGTCATTTTGTGCACATCTTGATGTCATTTATGCTTTATCCCAGAGCTTTGATAGGGAAAAGGACATAACTGGCATCCGCATTCCATCTTTGGAGCTGGTGATTCACTTTCTTTCTCCTTGTAAGGATTTTATCTTTTAGTTTGATGATATGTAAGCTGTTCCCTCTCGACCTTGTTTTCTTTCAAAATAGACAAAAGATGAGCAAGTTGAGTGTGCCAATCTTTAGCTTACAAATAACTGAAACTGAAAATGAAAAGTGCTTACTTGACTTCCTTGTTATCACTGAATTCACCTGAAAAAAAGTCAAGGATGAGGGGGAAAGTCAGTAAGATGTCAGAGAAGGATGAGTTGGTTAAGAAGAAGAATCCTAAGCTAATTTATTAGCTCTTCCATCTCACGCAGTGCGCTGAAGTGATGTGCATCCAATTGCATTTCGTTTTTGTTAAAAGGTTCCTGAACGGTGCAAGGAAAATGTGCCTATTACCTTCGCGTGACTTCAAGTACTTTATGATATGGGTAGGTGAGTATATGAGGATAATAGTTGACATTTGCAAGCCGCTTGCTCATCTTTTGCATTTTATTTATTTAACTATCTTAGTGACTCTTCTGTTTCTGGCTGCTTTCGATGCACTTTCTCTGTTCTGAGCTTGTTTACTACTTGTATTGTAACATTTCTCTGTGTTTTTTTGTGAGTTCAGAATGCTTGGACAGTTAGTTTTTTTTTTCTTTCAAAAAGTTTTCCCATCCGTTACACAGTTAATAGACATTGGTTTATATGATACTTGTAGTTTACTGATTCTGTTTTCTATGGTAGACTGCTAGTATGTTACAGTTGTAATTCACTCTCATCGAATTTCGCTCAGGCATGTAAGGACTTCCGTGCATGCAAGTGGCCCGGTGGACTCACAAATGGAGATAACTCCCTTGCTACATATTTTGATGCCATGAATGACAAAAATCAGGATACAGTCCAGGAAATGCTGGCAAGCTGCAACCAGATAATCTCATTCTCACACTTTATTCCAAGGTTTGTGAGTAGTTCAGACTATTTCAAAATCTCTTTGAATTGCTAGTCTAAAATTCGATTTTTTATGGTTGAAAAGCCTCAGTCTTGCGCTACAGTAGAGACTTCCAGTAGGATTTAATGAGAGGTTGATGTTTATTAGAAACTCCTGAATATTTAGTGTTACCATTTTCAGGAAAAAAAATATATTTCCTGAAATTTTCCCCTTCCCTCAATTAATTTAACCTAATTTGACATATTCGGAGTTAAACAGTAAAATGTTTGAGATCTGAGTGGTTGACTTTTTACCTGTCTCCAAGCCATGTTTCCACTCTGATGTATCTGCCATAAGTGTTGTAGTTCTTGTAGACTCTGTAGAGATAAGACTGTATTTTCCTTCCCCATCCCCTATAGAGTTTGCCATATCCACTTGAAACACATCACATACCCAACACAAGTTTTTTTGGTTGATCTTTATTTGGCTGGAGAATCTGCTGCTCTGCTCAATGAACACGAACCATCTATTAGAATCCTTGTTAATATTAATTAATTCAAAAGATTTTTCCCCCCTAAACGAAGTATGTTTGTCACCCATGATAAAATAAAGTAGCACCAGAGAGGGGACTTGCCGGAAAGAGTGTAGTGTAGCAAAAAGAGAAGGGTCACATTTCCCAAGTCAGAGATTGCTCTGTGTTAAAAAGCTAAGCGTCTCTATTGCCCCTCTCATTATACATGCATCAAGATAGAGGGACTTAATTCTCCTTTTCTTTTGAGCGGCCTCGGGGGGCAGGTGGTATGAGAGGGTCAGGGCACAATGCATACTTAAGAACTTATCATTCTTCACAGTAGTGGGCATTCCACCTCACTGGCACTACTAGATTACTCCAAATAATCTAGGTTCAGAAATATTATGTTGATGATTGGAGTCCTTAAACATCTTATGCTCGGGGGCGAATTTATAGGTTAAAAAAAGGCATGTGACCCCGTGATCTCTTCATAAAACTGGGTATTTTTATGTATATATTTTCTAAAATTAGTATAAAATTATCTGTTGACACTCATGCTACAAGTAGGCTAAATGGTGCACTTGAATTGAATGTTGAGTTGTTTAGCTAGAGGATTAGGGATCAATTCCCACTTAATACAATTTTTCCTTTTTTTCTTTAGTGGTGCACCCATGTTTTAGAAATTCTAGATTCGCCTCTGCTTATGCTGAAAATTATGTTGTTGTACCCTTGATTGGACTGTTATTTGTCATCTATTTTGCAGACTAGAGCTTTGTCCAGAGAAGAGAATGCTTTTCTATCCTAACCTTCCAAAAATGATTGGTTCTGACTTTCTTGAGGCCCGTATAAGATACATACACGGAGCTAGAGGGAGCACAAACGCTTGTCATATTTTTGGCCACACCCATTTCTGCTGGGATGTCCTGCTTGATGGTATCAGGTGTGTTCTGTTCTTCTATGCATTAGACTGCTCAATTATATAAACGCCTACTAGTTGCAAGGAGTTTTCAATTGAAGCAAAATTTGGTGTGTATGAACACTAGATTTTTTTCCTTCTGGTTCTGGTCTTAGATTATGATGAACGTAAATGTGATGAGAGGAAGGCTGAAACTCCCATTGCTTGGCATTTTAATGTTGAATTTACTAGAAGTATATTGCATATAATTTATGAAAAACGTACATTGGATGTTGTCAAAGATCAAGTAATTTCAATAATGGATGATTGAAGAGATTTGGGGGTGGGGTGGGGTGGGTGGGTGGGTGGGGATGTCCCTGTTTAATATGGGCTGAGAAAGTACAGGTCTGTTGAATTTAGATATGTGAATTCATCCTCCGTCGATTCGGCAATTCAAAGCATTTGGCCTCCAGTTTGGGATCTTGTGTTCACTTAAATTGTTTAGTGAGTTATGTTGTAGGTCCTAATGTAAGATATTCATATCTTTGTTAAACCAGTTCTTTCATGTCTCAAGGAATTTTCTGAATCATGGATTTCAATAATACTAATTTCAAATTCAATTCCATATGCAAATCCAGATCACCTAGGTACAATTACAAATGTTCAGAACGTTTACAATGCATTGGTAAAAGTAAAGCCGCTAGGTTATTATGCCTGTATAGTTTCAGTCCCAGCTAAGTGCTCCATTCTTATATTAAGTTGGAGTATTAAGGCCAAACTTTATCGTATTAGATCTTGCCATGAAATGCATGCATCTGACTGAAAATATACTATCTGAGACAAAGATGATACTTTTTGTTAAAAAATGTAATCTGATGGAACCTGAATAATACCAACCTTGAGAGAATTCTAGTTCTTTAAATATAACATTTGGTTTAGTATATCATGTTTCTGTAACTTCTAATGCAAATGGTCTCCCCAATTATCCAGGATCACTTTGAACTCCTCTAAATGTAAAAGTACTAACCTTTACAGCAGTTGCCAGAGGATGAACATAATAAAGCAATTTCAAATGAACTAGTCCAGTCACATCCCATCTATTACAGCGTAAAATCGAGGAGTTAACTTGTTATGTTAGGCCTATGACACCCAATTCGAAACCTTAAGAAAAATTTGAGGGTTTATTTTGGCTGATGCAGGTATGTGCAGGCTCCATTAGCGTATCCAAGAGAGAGAAAAAGAAGAATGAAGGGAGGAGAAGACTGGCTGCCATTTTGCATTTATTCTAATGGCAAACTCACAGAGAATATGTCTCCCTGTTATTGGTCTGATTATTATGCCTCTAATCCTAGAACCCCTGATGTAACTGAACTCGCACCATGGGTTGCTAGGTTCTATGGCAAACTTTAGCAATCTCCGAAGAAAAATCTTGTTCCAAGGCCTAGCCAATTTTTTTATAGTAATTATCATTTTGTAATTTTGTTTTCATCAGCCATGACATTCATTCAGTCCTGCCATCATCACTTGTACAGACTTCTTTTGCGTCAAACTGTCGAACGACCACCTCCCGAATTTTTCAGTTTCTTGATAGGATCTCCCATAGCACCTGTGTATTAGACTGACATTTAACAGATTCACTAGTCACTGGTATGTTGATTTGGGTCTTTCGCGTCCTAGCATAAGGTCCTGTAGCATCTTGATTTCTTATAGTTTGCGCATTTGAGAATGATAACTTCCTGCTTTTGAATGTCAGAAACTTGAGTCGAATGTCGAAACTTTCGTTCAAGTTTTTCGGTAACAAGGTAGTTCTGTTTCTATATCCAGAATTTCTCGGATTGAACTGATGAGGTATACAATACTCACTAATGAAGTATAGAATAACTAAATTCTCGAGGTAAATGCTATATAATTGGTTCTCATCGTAGGATTGAACTTTCAAACAAGGCAAAAATAGAATGATAACGCATACATGGAACTCCAATCAATAAAAAAAATTAAATAGATAGATAAAATTATACCTTATTTATGCTTATTACTGGTCTGGGATCATTGTCTTGATCTAGGGAACTTACAAAATGCAACTACATAAAGTAAGTATTAAACGAAGAAAACATCAGAAGATGCAATTAAAAAGCAACCATAGACTGGACTACAAACATCACATAAACTTTTCGCTTTTAAGCACGATCCTTTCTTATTCACAAATGGAAGACACTACCGTTTCTTAGTAATCTTCTGGTGCCAAGGGCTGATGGGTAGTGGGGCGTGGAACAGTTTCATGCTGTATGATCCCATACTCGTAGATAAGTCCAGCCAGGGCTGCACCCGCGAAAGGGCCCAACCAGTAGATCCAGTGGTTCCTCCACCTCCAGCCCACGAGAGCAGGCCCAAATGCCCTTGCTGGGTTCATGGATCCTCCCTCAAAAGGCCCTCCTACAAGGACGTTTGCCCCCACAATGAATGCAATGGCAAGAGGGGCAATGGTGCCCAAGCTTCCCCTCCTTGGATCAATTGCAGTTGCATACACCGTGTACATTAGTCCGAATGTCATCACTATCTCCATCACAAGTGCATTCCAGTCGCCAACTCCGGCCGCAACCGAGAATCCCCGTGGCCGCTGCACCAATATAACAATTGCACCTCAATCTCACTCAGAATAGAGGTAAAGATGTTAAACACACCAAACAGAAGTAAAAAAACACGACAGTTTTGTAATTACCAAGCCATCAGTAGCAAGCCGCAGCAAGAGAGAGGCTACAACAGCACCAAAAAGCTGAGCTATCCAATAATAGATGGCACGAACGACAGAAATCCTGCCTCCCACAAGTGACCCAAAGGTGACAGCTGGGTTGATGTGTCCTCCAGAAACGTTCAGGCTAGAAGCTACAGCTGCAAAGAACGAGAACGCATGCGCCAGCGCTATCGCTGTCAGTCTTGATGCTCCTAACGCCGTATCCGGATATAACTTGTCTGCACAACAAATATCCACAGGTGAAACAACATCTGTGATAGTCCCAAAGGCTGTGGTCTGGTGATGAGTAAAAATCGTGAAAAGCGAGCATTCAAAATTCAAATAAAACCTTGGTGGGCAGAGTAATCAAATCACGTAGCTTAAGCTTAACTTTGCTAGTTAGAGATAGCGAGGATAGAGTAATGATACACAAAAGAGAAAGAAAAGTTTTTTGCATGCATGCATGTGGACAACTTTGGTTAGAAGTCATGATTGAATAGAGACGAGCACACTTATCTTAATTATATGTGCAACGCGGTGGCTTACCGATAGCGAGAACAGAGCCTTCACCGGCAAAAACGAAGATGAAGGTGGAGAGGAGTTCGGACAAGGTGGCTCGCATGGAATCAGGGTGGGTGGCTTCATCCGCCCTCCCAAAAGCATATCTCCTTGCTGGCATAGCCATAGTACGTAGATTATAACTAATTATATTGGCTGTCACAATCAAATATGGAGCAGCGCGCCTTTAATTTAGTGTACCACTGATCAAATCTGTAATTAAGACTTGTTATTAGTTCCTGTTTGAAACTCTTTCTCGATAGTAAATGAAGACGCACAAGAAATCAAAGAAGATAAAGATGAAAGAAAGAGAGAAGAGAGCAGCTCAAAGAAAGAGATGGATTGGGCTAAAGGAGAAGGAGACGGTGTTATAGAAAATATGGAGTCAGGCATGAAGTGGACACTTGGGTGAAAGTGTGCATGAATATTGACACGTAGCACATTAGGTGTCTGTTTCAATCCAATTGAACACCGTTTTCTTCTTCCACCTAGACTCATGCTCAAACTCAATCCACACTAATACTGTATACTGCTTTGAATTAATAAAAATGAGACCGTGTTCCAGTTGTTTCTATTTTATCCCATCAGCTAAACTCATTCCCATCTTCATCCCCAAATTTCAACAAATTCAAGAAAAATTTTGGGCTTTATTCTAAACTTTATCGTCATCCTCTTTGCTTGCCGCCAAAATCAGCTGGCTCCACCTCAGAAGTTTCTTAGCTACTACATGCATTTTCGGTGTGTGGTACCAAGGAAAATGCTTTCTTCAAAAAATAAATGGGTTTTTAGTTTATTATTATTATTTTTAAAAATATTTAATTAAAAAGAAATACTATTTCAAAAGCATTTAGACAAAATTTGAATAAATATTATGATATTAAATTCGAAACCTCATCTTTTAACACATACTCGGACTCCTGTCTTGATTCGGAAGCCGATCCCAACCCGACCTAATCGTGACCCCAACACCGATTTAAGACACCGATTCAAGACACGATCCCCACCTAGATCCCTACTTAGAGTTGGATCCTGAGTCAGGTGCTAAGGTTGAGGTCAAGAGTTGGTTTGCGGGTCAGAGTCAGGAGTTAGGTCTCAAGTCGGGTTGAGTCTCATGTAGGGGGTTGGGTCCTATTTTGGGGTCAAGATCAGGGGGGTCGGGGTTGGGAGTCGAATTTCGAGTCAGAGTGGTCAGAAATCAGGTCCTAAGTTATTATAGAGGTTGATCTCTAGTCCCCGAGGTGAGGTCGGATCTCGAGTCCGAATGAGGTCGAGAGTTGAGTCCCCAATTAGTCTCGGGTTCGGGAGTTAGGGTCGTTTGGGGTCAGGTCTGGGTTCTGGGTCTCAGGTTAGTGGCAGACCCGTTTCAGGGTCAATGTCAAGTCTCAAGTCGGAGTTGGAGTTGGATTTCAGATTAGGTCGGATCAAGGTCTATTCAGTAATCCAAATTGAGATTGAGGTCAAGATGGGGAGTACGATTGGGCTCGAAGGCTTGAGCTTCAATGAAGCATAGGGGAGGGGTTGTCCTGAACTGAGGGGTAGGGGTGGGAAGAGGTGAGGTGAAGGTAGAGGTTGAGACAGTAGAGAGGAGATGCGACTAGTGAGTTAGGGGAGAGGGTGTGGGCCTAAGCGGCAAGTGGCGGTGGGGGGTCACGTGATGGGGTGGTAGGTCGAGGAGCTGGGATCAGGGGTTGATGACCTATAGTGTTTAGGTGGATTTGATGGCGGCGATGAGCTTGAAAAAGAGTTTTGAAAAATATTTTTTTTATTTTAGCTAAAAAAGTCATTTTCTTAATTGAAGAAAAATAAGTTTATTTAAAAATATTTAAGTCAACTGAACATGGAAAAATTTGAAAAATGTTTTTTTATACCAAGCACACCCTTTATGTACAAAATGGGGAATACAACTTTTATTTGGTTGCTGAGGTTACTCTTCAAGTTGATCTCATTTTTCAAGTGGGGAGATTATATTTTACTATTATTTTCTATATATCTATAATAATTTGAATTGTGAATTGTTTTCTTCCGGAATCTATTGACAATTATTATGTTTTGCAGTAATCAAGTTGAAGTTTTCTATATGAATCCTTATAATTTATATAATTTTTTTTAAACGCATTTGAATCCAATATCATATAGGAGCACTTCCCCTCACATCTTGATGCGTGCACTTCCCAACACATTTTCTCTTGTAAAATTTTGTTATAAATTGATTAATTTTACACTGATGCATAGTAAACTAACTACAACTCATTTTTCTTCATTCGAACTTGAGATGATCACACAATCCGATCTTTATTAAATAAAATTTATTCAAATAGATGACCCAAAAAGAAGAAAAAGAAAAACTGTACTATGTGCTACTCCTTCGAAAGGGTGTTTTCATCCAGTAAAAGATGAATAATGGGAAAAAAGAATATCAATATCTACAAAGAATCAACTTGTAGAACGAGAATAATATCATAAAACTAAGTTTACTCTGCTCTTGAGCTAAAAGCCTCTTCCTAAATTTCTAACTTTCTTGATTACATACAGTTTAGGAGGGAATGTTCAAGTCCTCAACTAAGAAACTGAATCATGATCTTACACATTAGTAGCTGATCTATTTTGTTCAAGTTCAATCTCTTCAATTCTTCTGAGCACTTCACTCATCTTAGGCCTCTTTTCTGGTACCTCATCTGTGCATTGCAAAGCCAATTCAGTAAGTTTCAACATTTCATTGTACCCTTCTTTTTGTGCAAGTATTTCCATATCCAAAATGTCAGTTGACCAATCATTGTTCACCACTGTCCTTACCCACTCTGAGAGATCATCATCAACAATACTAGTAGCCTCATTTTCTGGTGAGAATAATTCACTTGGTACTTTTCCAGTGATCACTTCCAACAGAAGAATCCCAAAGCAATAGATATCAGCTTTTCTTGTTAGCTTTTTCCCTTGACAGAACTCTGGAGATTTTCCCACTGCTAATTTTCTTGAGGATTCTTTAGATGGTAGCAAAGGAAAGAATCCATAATCTGTCAGCTTGGAATGGTAGTTCTTGCTCTGAGGGTCTTGCTGGATCAGAACATTTTTTGATCTGATGTTCCCATGTGGAACCTTATGTGCTGGTAAGGACTGGTGCAAGAAATTCAGACCCTTTGCTACATCCTTTATGATGGATATTCTTGCAGTCCAGTTTAGTGGTTGTCTCCCAATTCCTCTGTTTTCTGAAACCAAGAATCATAACCTTTTTTTACTAGGTTGAATATGAAGATTTCAACAGTTGAAACTTAAAGGGGGGAAAAGAAGGGAAAAGGGCAAAAAGATATCCCTCTATAATAGAAATATTTTAATTTTATTTCGCGTTATACTTTGAGGCTATCCATACCTAGTAGTTAGAAAATCAGTCTCATAAATTTTGCAAGTTGAAGTATACAATAACAACATACAAGTGAAATCCCATAAAGTGGGGTTTGGAGAAGGTAGAATGTGCACAAACCTTACCCCTATTTCTTGCAAGTAGAGAGATTGTTTCTGAAAGACCCTCGGCCTCAAGTGAATGCAAGTTGAAGTATAACGGATGGTAATCTAAATAATAATCAAAAGTAGATTACTAAATTTTGACATACGAGGGAGCTCCCTTAGAGTCGAGGATTACAAGACTTTTTACTAATTAAATTGATTTGAGCAATTTCTGACATAAGAATTCAATTAGTTTGGACTTATTTAGTATTAAATTGGAATCAAGACACCAAAAATTGCTCCCTCCTAATGGCTTGAGTAGGACAAGCAATTTGAATTTTCATTAGTAACTAGTATCAGAGAAAAGGAAAGGCCTAACTCAAAAGTTATTTGACCATGAGTTCATAATTTAGGATCAAAATAAATATGAATGATCTCAAAGTATAGCACGAGACGTTTTAGTAATGAAAAGGATACGAATGAGTTTAAAGTATAACATGAAACGTTTTACTAATGATAAAGATATGAATGACCTCAAAGTATAACGGAAGATAAAATTAAAATATTTCGTGTAGAAAGGATTAAATTTGGACATCTTTTCAAAAGTAAAAGAAAGTTAATGAACCAACCATGTAAAAGCTCGAACAAATCTCCCTGGGGAACATATTCATAAATAATGAGCTTCTCCTCCTTGGAATAGTAGAAGGAAATCATCTCCACAAGGTTTCCATGTCTCAGCTTTCCAAGCAACTGCATCTGCTGTGTGAATTCCTTCTTGCTCAAAGAATTCATTTCTTTGAGTCTCTTAACAGCAACAACAGAACCAGATTCCAGGATTGCTCTATATGTTGTGCTTAGCTTTCCTTTACCTAAAACTTCAGCTGATGCCCTTAGCAAGTCATCCATGTCAAAGACTGACATATCCTTATCAAGGAATATTAAGTCCAATGTTCTTTCTGGATCTTCTGTGCTCTCTGACCAATAACTTCTCTTTTACACATTCTCTGTTGAAATACTTCCTGGCAAAAGGGGAAATCTGAAATGTTAAGAGAGGAAATAATAACAATATAAACTGCTCCATCATCACATGTCCTTCTCCTCCTTCAACAATACGTCCAAATTGAATAAAAGAAAATCATAAGGCTGAAATTGTTGTGGATCTTTAAGTACCAATTGGATTAGCTAATCCATTTCTATGTTGTATAGCCACAATTCAGGGCAGACAGACTAGATTCCATCTTATAAAGAGCTAGAAATGGTTGACTTCACTGTCATAATGGGCATGGATTGGTTGTGTTCCTATCACGAATTAATCATCTTTAGCACCTGTAGAGCCGCCCCATTTGGAGCCAACAAGTTCTGAACGACCTTCTTTTCGCGATTAACGAAAATGTTTAACTATTTCGAAAAGATCCATTATTGCAGATGTGAAAAACGTGTCTGAATTACAGCCAACTTCTTCTCCCTGGTCTCTTTCCCTATCGAGGAAACAGCCCTACACCAGGTAATCTCATGATCTTAATTTGTCTAGATAATAACCTTTCCCCCAGAGATAATATAAATATTATAAAGACCTTACCTTGCTTGTCTTCTCCTTGTGATTCTTTTCTTTTAGATCTTCTAAAATAACATAGTAAAATGAACATGATTGAAACAAGGAGAAGAGCTGCTGCTGCTGCTGATATCAAAGCAATACTCCATACTTTAAGGCCATTCTTTTCCTTTTCACCTGGTGCTTTGGGTGGATTTGCAGGTGGTATTGAACAAGGAATTCCAAGAACCCCACCACACAAATTCGAGTTATTCGCGTAAGAACTCTTTGGAAATCTCTTCAGGACAGGAGTTTCAGGGATGGGTCCTTCGAGTTTATTCGAAGACACATTGAAAGCAATCAAAGTCTGCTGATCAAAAGGTGGGATTGAACCTTCAAGGTCATTCTCCTGGAGCTCTAATTCTGTTAGTTTCTGCAGCTCAATGTACCCGAAAGGAATCGAACCTGAGAATCGATTGTCTGAAAGAAACACAAATTCCAGGTAGATTAGTCCAGTGAGGTTGGGAACAGGACCATACAATGAATTGTTTCTAAAGCTGATTTTTGTCAAATAGGTTATGTGCTCCAAGAATGTTGGTGGAAGGGAACCAATTAGCTGAATTCCTTCTAAAACCAGTTCAGTGACATGACCATCAGAACAAGAAATTCCAGCCCATTGGCTCTGGTTCTTGTAACAAGGAGGCCCTGTCCAATGTGAATGCAAACTGAAAACACTTGAATTTACACTATCTCTAAGCTGCAACAAGGCATCTCTTTCATTTGGGTAAAATTCATTGATCTCATCAGCTGTTTCCACCACCAGAACCAACACGAAAAATAGGATCGTCCTACGCGTTAAAGGAGCCAACTTTCTCATTCTGGTCGGGGCAACCTTGACTTTGAGGACTAATAGATGAGTAATAATAGCCTCAGAATTTACCACTTGTATGTAGTAGGTGAAATGAAATTTAACATTGGTATAATTCAAACAATGTCAAACACCTCAAAGTTAAAAAAAAAATGCAGATATTTGGTGTTATAGTGATCTCCATTACAGAGCTGTCTTTGTATAATATGTTGTGTAGGAGTATTATTTTAGACAGCTTTGACGTTGTAGACAAAGCTGCTAAAAGATTCCTAAATGAAGACGTGAAAGCGGACACAACAAAGAATATGATTTTATATATGTAGATTAGTAGTATTAAACAAGACATGTATAGACACGATGTTTGTCAAAATTTTTATTGTTGTTTTTTAGTTGGTAGGGATAGCAGGATGGGGCGAGGAGTTGAACTATGCATCACAATTGGGGATTTGGGTATCCGATTAGTTTGCGTGCAGTTCGACTATTTTAATTAATTTTTGTTATCTTCAACGAGTGTAAGTATCACATAATTTTACACTGAAATTTGAACATGAGATCTCATAGTATCACATCAGTTTACGCACCACTTCGACTATTTCACCCGATTTTTCTTTTTATCACATCAGTTTACGCACTACTTCACCCTATTTCACAAATTCTGCTTCCAATTGAAATTCTACCTGAGATCTCATGGTGTCATGTTGATTTGCTTGCAAAGCAACTATTTTACCTTTTCCTATTCTGGTACTAATAACTTTGTCCATTAAAATATACTTGGCACAAATTAAATTTGAACCCGAAACTTTACGATTCTCCTCTATTTCATTAATTATTGTGTTACACCCTTAGATAGAATTATTGGCGGTTGTTGACATCTATATAAAAAGAAAACTTAGGGAAGTCCTAATCATATATAGGATAGAAGTTTTTCTTGATTGTGTATTATATTATAATATATTATGATAATACATTGGGGATGATGTTGATTTCAATGAGATTGATTAGAGTTGGCAGCCGTTGTAACAAAATATTGTTGAGATATGGAAAATTTTCCTTCCTATTTTTGACCTTTATATTTCTCCAATATTTGGTGCGGAATTGAGACTTTGCAGTGTCAATGAAATTAATCATTATTTACGTTATTTATGGGGAATTAGTCAAATGATACTCCTACCTTTACCAAATAAGTTAGGTTTTTTACTCTCGTGGTTGCTAATTTTCTACTAATATTCTCATTTGAGGGTCTAGACTAGAGTACCATAGACACATTTTTTTCCTTTCCAAAATAGTGGCTATATATGTTGGCACTTTCACAAATAATTTTTAGTACAGAAATGGCAATAAGGCGGCGACGTGAGTCTTTTTCTTACTAAAATTTTGTTCTGTTTTGTTCTGTTTTATTTAGCTTTGTTTTGTCTCACTTCACTTTAATCCCTATTTATTATGTTGTTTGTTTTTGTTACCAAAACCATTTAAAATCGTTTTCAATTTCTAATATTATTACCTAGAACATAAATGATTAAAGATATGGTAATGTAAGGACATTTCATCAATAAATTACCAGTCACTTTCTAATGAAAAAATGACTATATATTCAAATCCATTTAATTGTGTGATATTTGTAGTACATTGAGTGACTTTTATCTCCAATTCAGTATTTAAATAATAATTTATAGAGTAAAAATAATTATTACTTATCATAAATAATAAGATACTTGTTGAATTAACTATAGGTTGCAGTACAAATGAAAGTATTGATTCATTAGTTTCATTTTCAAAGGTTTTCGTTCAATGATCTGGAGTAAACACTTTTGTTGATAAATAATCGAGATAATTAAATGGTCAGCTAAGCTAATTTCACAGTTGTACCATCTATAGTCGTGGAATAACTAAACAAATCTATGCTTAGATTCGCACCGTCACCTATCCCGCCTCATTTAGTATTTAAAAAATTAAAGTTTTGACCCGCCTTGTTCTACCTTGCCACGTTTAAGGATCGCCTTGGCATGCCTCATTTAATTTGCCATCCCTATTTTGCTATTTGATTAGCAATATTTCATGTTATTTTGGTTTTTTAAGGACAATGAAGGTTTTCAAGTTAGTTTGTGCATAAACTAATTATTTCATCAAACATTTATTATTTTTTATATATTAATACGAGTATAATAATTTTATCTATTAAGATCTAGACAAAATCAAATTACCATCACATATAATATTGACTCTACTCATTAAAACTTAAATATATGGAATTATTTTAACGATTGGAATTTAAATCCAAATTTTCATATTTTAAGGTGAGTCTCAACTTGTAATATTCTCAATTGACCAAAGTAATATATCATGAGAATCTGAATCATTTAATCCATAGTAAGATCAATTTGGTTTACTAAATGAAAGCACATATCCAGTAAATTACCAACAAAAGTCATGGTAAGTAGTTCTTTATAAATATTGGACTCAAGCTTTAGAAATTTAATGTCTTCTCAACATAAATTTAAATTAATTAAATTTTAAAATAAATATCAAACACTAAATAGGAATAAAAATGTCTCACAAATTAAATGACCCTCCAAAGGAAAATAACCAGCTTTTCACTCCTCTAGTCTTTTAAAAACAGACTTGCTTAATCATTATTATGACTTACCCTATTTTATTATTTTTTTTGGGGTGCGGGGTGGGGGTGGGGGGGGGAGGGAATTAAGACATTTGAATTTTAAGTAATGTTAAAGATATATGAATATGAATACATAGTTAAATGTTAAGACACTATCTTAAGATTTGAAGAGTAGATAGTTGAAATCATCAAATGTATATTTGACAGTAACAACTGATAATTATAATTGATGATTATGTTAAATAATGGTGATAGTAATTGATAGTAATGATTGACAATAATAATTATCTTTAATTAATGATTATAATGATTTTAAATAGTGGCTAGCAATATTAATAATTGATCGTAAATATTATTTAACGATAATAGCGATTCTGAATGAAAATGGCTATTACATTGTGGGTGGTGCAGTTATGGTAATTGATAGCAATGAATACTTTAATCAATTATTTAATTATTTTTTAATTATATTTTTTTGTTTATTCATTTTTTTTCGGTTTAGAAAGTCCAAAAGTCATTCTTATTAAATTAATGATTATTTAATATATATTCAATTTATTTTATAAATATTTGATTACCTTAATCAATTATTTTCTAATATTTAATTCAAGTGTAATTATATTTGATTAATTTATCGGCCACCGTTTTTTTTCCTATTTGCTTCTCCTTATTCCTTATTAAGTTATTATTAATAATTATAGTCGTTTATGTTTGTTTGCTTAATTCCCCTAATAAGCTCACTAATAACTTTTGACTCTTTTAATCAATAAAGTAAACTAATATTTTTTTTTATATAAATGTGAAAGTAGAAGGTTGAGATGATCTACCACTTCATTTTCTTCGCCCAATTAAATTTTGCATATTAAGTAAAACTATGTTCTTTTGTAGTTTTATTCCTCCAGTGATTTGAGGGAGTAGTTTTTTTTAATTGGGATTATTGTTTCCTATATTGTTATTTCAGTTGTAATATTATTCTGATTTAATTTATTATAAGTTATTCGGTAGAATTTTTATATGATTGCAGTTTTAAATTGTTGTATTTTTTTCTTTCCTTCTCTAACAAACATGGAGGACCTGAAAGAGGAGAAAATGACTTAATATACTACAGAGAAAAAAAAAGTATTTTAATTGAATTAGAGGTTCTATATGAAGATTTTTTGTTATTCTATGTGATTTTTTCATTTTAATTTTGAGTTCTTTCTAAATAATATTTATGAACCAAAATCTAACAACCTCATCAAGAAAAAATTAACAAAAATAAATACAAAATAATAATCTACTTATTTACAAAAATAAAAAAAGTGATGTTTTTATTCTTTCTATTGAAGTCAAAGAGAATTATAGAAATGCAGTTACACGTATAAAAGTTAATAGAAATACTTAATTACATTTAAATATTTCAATGAGGAAAAAAGAAATTAATAAATTTTGAATTATATTTATTTGAATTTGAAGACTTCAAATCTCTTTTTTAAAACATCTACTTTTGACATTTGAAAATGACATATGTAGGCTTTAAAATTACCTTTAAATCCTCAATTATACATGAATCACATCGTGTGTGTATTCGAAAAAAAGTGATTCTTTTGAATCTTTTCTAAGTACTCAAATGGTTGAATTAATCCATATATAAATTAACTCATACATTATTATGAATTTTTTCTTTCTTATAGAAAAGATAAATAATATCTAAATTAATAATTATACTATTAGTCATTTGGTAGATTTAATAATATTTTTATTATCGTGCGAAGCTCGAACATATTCACTAGTACAATAGTAAAAACGTCATGCTAAAAGTAAAAGAGAAGAGAAACAGTAGCAACAACAAATAATAATATGATAACCAAAGCAAAGAAAATAAAAACAGCAACAACATATCTAGTGTAATCCCACAAGTGAGGTCATCTGGGAGGTGGAGTGTACGGGACCTAGGTAGGCAGGTTGTTTTCAATAGATTCTTGATTTAAGTAAAACATATCAAATCAGGTATGGAAAGGGAATACCATGGATACAAAGTCATGTTGAATAGTAAAGAGAAGAACAGTGGCAATAATGAATACTATAATAACTGAAGTAAAGAAAATAACAGATAATGCTAAAATCGAAGAATAAGATAATACGAGAGTACTAATAATAATACAAAAAGGGGAAACTGACATGACGTAACTACCTACTAACCTTCTGTCCTAATCCTCGATCTCCATAACCTCATATCTAGGGTTATATCTTTTGTAAGCTGTAGGTCAGTCATGTCTTGTCTAAGATCACTTCTCCCAATACTTCTTCGGCCTACCTCTACCTCTCCTCATATCCACCATAGACAACCGTTCACATCTTCTCACTAGTTCATTTGTAAATCTTCTATTCACGTGCCTGAACCACATTAGTTTCGCTTCCCTTATCTTGTCCACCACGGAAGTCATTCCCGCCTTGTGTGAAATATCTTTGTTTTTAATCATATCTCTCATAGTATGTCTATACATCCATCTCAACATCCTCATTTTCATCTTCTGGCTGTGCAAGTTTTTGACCGGCCAACACTCTGCCCTATACGACATAGCTGGTCATAAAATTTACCTTTAAATTTTAATGACACATTCTTATCACACAAAACACTAAATGCGAACCTTTATTTTATCCATACTACAATGTGTAACATTGTTACTAATCTCCCAATTTTCTAACTTACTTACTCAGTCAAAACGCTTAAAACTTTCTCTGAGATATAATTAATGCGTCAATCCTTACTTTCTATCACATAAATTATGTGATTGAAATTGTACTCTAAGCACCCTTCTTTCTCATCCTAAGTTTCTCAAATAACAAGTGTTGATTCAATTCTCACTCTTACGACCTGATCCGCCAATAAAATAGGATTTATTTTAAAAAGAAAAGAAAAGAATTCTCCACTCAATTTTGGAAACCTTTTTTTACTAGAAATTAAAGCAAAAGAGAGGGAGAGAAAAATAAAAACCCGAACCCTCCAATTTAACAAAGAGCTGTCTTAAACCTCAGTCCCCAAAATGAAAACAAAAAAAGCTTTTTAAACCCTCTTTTGCCAACTCCTCCTAGAGTTGCAAAGCTTTCACTTCAAATATAGCAGCAATAGTATTACAGAGGAATTTTGGGTTGATCTCCTATAATACTACAGATGCAGATTGCTCGGCGACTCTGTATAAATCTCTCCAAACGAGGTATGTTTTCTCCCTTTCTTGAATTTCTATTACAAGTATATGTTCTGTTAATCTGGGTGTAAAATGGTATCCTGTGATCTTCAACATTTGAGAAAAATGTGGGAATAACGAAATGCATGCGGAATCTGGTGTTATGACAGTTCTTCGAGATGTTTCAAGTTCAGTTCGTGGGTCGAATACTCAGTGCCGTGGGAAGTCGTTTGCGGCCACCGTTCCGTCTGATTCAGCGGCAGATAAAAGGAAACCGAAAAAGTTATCAAAGGAAGAAAGGAGAGCAATGGCGGAAGCTTTTGTTAACAAGTAGTATATTGCTTTCCCTCTTTTTAGGTTGACACCTGCTTCTATTTTGTGTTTAATTGATGCCATAATTGTCGAATCCGGCTTAAGTGTGTATTTTCTTTGTTCATGATTTGTTAGTTCTGTGTTGAATCATTATAAGGCCTTATCCCAAGCACTAAGTGCTTCTCAGCTACTGTGGGGTAGGTGGAGAGTGTAGATATATTGTATGCTGCCTTCTTGTTAATCTTCTGCAGAAATGTTGTTTCCACTCCTCGAACCCCTGACCTACAACCACCGAATGAGCAACTCTATTGTGACACTGATTTGATGATATAAATTCAAAATTAGGCCACAGGCTGACTAAAAAGTGAAGTTAACATACTTTTATCATCTGGAAGTAATAGCAAGGATTTGGGTGCCTTACATATGAAAAGATTGGTATTCTGAATCCACAGAGAGTTTTTTTGATAAGTAATCAGAGATTTTATAAATGCTTACCCCGAGCCAGACATAATGACAGATTGTGCAGATCCCCTGTTGTATTTTAATATGCTTCAACATCCTGTGCAGTAACCACGCTGCATAAAAAAGCTAGCAAAAACAAATACATCTTTCTTTAAAGGTATGTATATTGCATCGATGGCCTTAAAAATTCCTGCCGTTTCTTTCAAGCCAAACATGAATGGCTTGAGGAATGATATTCCAAGTCTTTTGTGATTTCTCGAACGGCCCCTCTCTGTCCCAGCATTATATTAGCTCAATAATGTATTTGGCATGGTCTAGAACATGCCAAAGATTGCCACAAACACGCTCCACAGCTGACTGGTAACTCTGCATTGCAAAAAGGAGGTGGGCCAGCATCTTTGGAGAAACCTGTTTGCAGTGCAACATCAATACCTTTCCAATGGCCTGAATTTTGAGGATTCATATACTGATCACAACTAATTTGTCATTGAGGCATAATAGTTGCTGTTGTTATTTAGCATGGACAGTGGAGAGGACTGTTTCAGTTTTACGACCTGATACCAAGTAGCAGCAATGCATTACAAGTTAGTCTTTTGACCTGTTAGTTTCCCCACTAAGTATTATATATTATGATGTTTGGTGCTATACACTATTTAAGTTGTATGCAGGGATTTTGCTGGTGATTTGTATTTTCAAATGCAACCCTTCACGAGTTTGGAAAGACTGATGCAAAGGGCTGCAGCTAACTAAATAGGCATAAAGAATTCTCTAAATTTCATCTACAAGTTCGTTAGAGAGTGAAGGAGGATAACAAAGTTCCGTATATGCAAATTTATCGAAGCAGTATAAAAGTGGATATTGGATATTCCTGTCTTAGTTTTTAGTCTTTTTACTCATTAGGGGAAGTCAAGTCATGCTCTTCAACTTCATCTTTTACAAATAAAGTTTCATCTGTTTCATTCTATTTGGTGATTGATGGTTGACTAATTTTAGAGGAAAAAGGTGAGGTTTCATTAGGGATCTTGAATATGGTGGAGCATATTTTTCTTCTTCTTGGATCATTTCCCTTCCCAGCCCCCTCTCAAATGAATAACTTGTGTTACTTATCATGTATCCAAATATGGCATTGGGATTGTCGACCCATGTTTTCTTGGAAATCATTGTCCTCAATTGTATCATTCCCCTTGGATACTTGATAAAAAGGAAATTTCCCTGGTGTCTCTCGAGTCCTATTTCTAAATTTGACTGCAAAAACCTGTTATATGATCCTTCTGTATACTATATCAGTGACCCGGTAGAGTTTTAATGGTTGAATGATGCTCTTTTTCTCTTTATTGGTCCACGCTAATGGGATCCCTTCTCACTTTCCATTGGTCAGAAGCTGGGAGCTCATAGCCAAGATCATTCTTGTTCTTAAAACTATCATACCCAAGGTAGTTCACCTTGTCCTAAAAACTACAGTCAGCTTGTCAAGTGTACTTACCTTTCTGAAGGCATTCACTATTAGATATTTGTTCGACTTGATTAGATGCTGCTCCACCTATCTATAGAAGGGCTCATTTAATGTTGTGAATTTGCTTAATCAAAGTAGGAGACCTCTGTTTTCCTTTTGCAACTTGAGCTAGTTGTAACAACCGTCCATATTGTTGTATCTTTGGCTTGCTCATGACCTTTGATTACATTATGTGTAAGTGGACCAATGAACTTAGGGGTCATTTGGTAGAAGGTATTAGATAAAATAATGTATGGGGTCGTTTGGTAGGATGTATTAGAAAAAATAATGCATACATTAACTCTGTGTATTAGTATACTTTTTCAACTTATGTATAACTAATGCACATTCTATTCGGTATTATGTTATTCATAACTAATACATGAAAAAATATGGTATTAATAATGCAATGATTTTTAATGCATGCATTAGCATGATGGAAGATACTATTGCCCCTCAAAACCTTTTCCACATCCTTTCTATCTTATTTGTGAAGGGTATTTTTAAAGAAAATTATTTAATGCATATTAATATACCAAATCAAACAATACATAAGAATATTCAGCATAACTAATGCAAGCATAACTAATACCATCATTACTAATACACCTTATTCAGCATTATACTTATATACTCTACCAAACGACCCCTATGTGTTAGTTTTGGTATTACTAATTCAACCTATGTATAACTAATGCAAGTATTAGTTATACACCCTGGTTGGTATTATCCTATGTATAACTAATACACAGCAAACCATGGTATTGGCAATACCAAGATTTTTAATGCATTCATTGACATGGTTAAAAAAATAATTGCCTCTGGAAATGTACAAAGCTAAAGAATGTGGAGGGTATTTTTGTAAATGAAAAATCTTTTAGAAATTATGCAATGCATGTTATTTTTAGTACACCAAACCAAACAGTGGATAAGAAATAATGTCAGTATAACTAATCTATGCATTATTGATACTGTTCAATATTATTCTTACACGCCCTACCAAACGGCCCCGTATTGTCAAACAGATGGAATTGATGATAAGCAAAAAGAATAGCGTTTTTGAATTGGTTATTTGGTTGATGTTAGAAAGCTACAATATAGGAGTATGACCAAGTGAATTGGTAATCCTGGGGGCAGATTTGTAGAAGTTGAAATGATTTTTTTTGTGCAAACTGAGTTTTTATTTATGGACGTGCTAGTAATCAACAAGAATATGTTACTATTATTTCATGGAAAATGAGACAAATATTTTCAAGATTTATTGATCACTTTGGAGTGTCCTTTGATTAAGTTTTCTTCTATTTACTCATATGAAGGAGAAAATCTCTAGTGGTAGTGCAAAAAGATGAAGGGATACTGGATATATTATCTTCTTTGTAAATGTCACTGAATAATGGCCCTTTTTAAATTTGTCAATCAGAATAGATCTTCTGGATGCCCTTTAGGAGTTCCTGAAAGGTATTGTTGTCTCTGAATTGCAGGATCCTTAGTATCTTAAGTCATCAAACCTGTATCTGAACTGAGTTGGAATTTATTTGTGAGGAATCCTGGTTGTCAATAAGGATCTTACCTAGGAGCTGTATGTGTAGAGATATTGTATCTTTTCTGTACTCAAGCGAAGTAAAATTGCCTATAGTCCGGACCATATTTCCTTTTGGAATAGCTTTTATGTCTATCAGACTACTAGTTAGGTCTATATCTGTTCCTTTACACCACCTTTACATGGCATCACTAAGGCTACATGTCTCCAGTCTCAAGCCAAGAGTGAATGCTTATAGCTAATGTGTAAGCAATGAAACAGGTCCTTAATTTGGTTTGCAGGATTTACAGTGGAGTTCTGAATTTTAAGGTCAGCTAGTCATCATTTTATCTGTTTTGCAGGTATAGAGCCATGAATGGTGGAAAATTTCCACCTGTTAAGGCCACAATGAAAGAAGTTGGTGGCTCATATTACACTGTCAAGAAGATTGTCGAAGAAATGCTGTACAATGCTAAAATGCCAGTAGATAAAGACAGTATGGTTAAAGAAGCTTCTGCAGGAAAAGCTGCAATTAGGAAGGACAATTTACTGAGCAAGGTTGAAGAGACTTTAAGCAGTGCAACAGCTCTCAAACATGAAGAATGCGAAGATGGCCAGCTAACCAGTGTGATTTTATTGGAAAAAGAATTAAATCAGAATTGGAAGCCCTCACATGAACTCAAAGAAATCCCAAGTGATAAACAAACAGTTGATGGAGGCATATCTCAAGAAAGTCAATCATTAACCACGAGTTGGGTGGAAGGTGGGGATACCATTAGCAACCATGAGGCAGAGGCTAAGCTACAAACTCCAATTGCAGCAGAGCAGACTTTGTTGCAGGAGATATCAAGAATTTCCGGAAGTGTAAGTATGCATCAGACCTGTTTCCTGCAAGATTCTGGTTTTCAATCGAATAGAATTCATCAAGGTTATTACTGATCAGAAAAAACTTCATTGAGGTTATCTGCTATGAATCTTGTGAACTGGACTGAAATTAGAGGAACACTAGAAAATCATTTAATGCTATTTGAGTTCATCTGAGATATTGAAGATTGATAACAATTTTGACCCTCATGACAGTTCTTGACTTTGAATTTATAGTAATTGTAAGATGTTCAATGATGTAATCATTGTCCACCACCATGCTGATTTTTCAAATAGGCATTTGAATCTCCGTCTGAGAACTCCATAGAATCAGGCTTTTAAAGAGAAAAAAGGCATGGCAAGCTATCTCGCTATCTTTTTCCTTTCTGAGTTCATGAAACTGATGTTTTTACATTTCCCCAATTTTCACTTGTATGTTTTGTGGTAAAATAATTAAGTCTCTATGCAGGATAATAAAGATGCTGCTGCACAAGTTCTTGAATCGGAGGTAGAATCTTTTTCGCGTTCCGAGGAACCTGTGAATAACATAAAACAGAAAGACTCTCCTATGGAAGATTTCAAATTTGATGGCCTGAAGCAGATGGATGAGCAAAAACATTCACCTGAACTGGAAAAGCCTACAAGGTAACCTGGTTTATCTATGTTGATATCTTTTGAAGAATGCATGTCTTGTCTCAGGCTCAATACAACCAAACCCCCACCCCACCCCACCCCAAAAAGAAACACTTCATTAGCGATGATTATTGGACTTGTCATCTTTCAGTTCGAAGTATCATTTTAATGTGTTGTGTTACAGTATTACATCTTGCCAGGTGCAGAACCAGACAAGCAAATAACCAAATTTTTTATTATTTTAAGCATCAAATTTGGGCTAAAATTGATTAACGTGGTGGGTTGTCTTTGCAGTCCCATTTCATAAACTTAATACCGAAGCAATGGAGGTTGTAAACACACAAGTGAAACACGAATAAGTATAGGTTTTGTGGGATTCGATTTCGGTCTAGTTAAACTTTGGTAGATAGGGATCTCGTAAAAACTTCTTTCGAATAATAGGCCAGACTGATAAACGATTCCCATGTTTGTAGTTTGAAAGGAAGAGCATCCCAGGAAATTTATTTGAGCTTAATTCTTCCGAGGTTTTCTATTCCAATCAACAACCTCTTACCAGGTGATGCTAAGGAGGGCCAGAGCAACAATAAATCAGTTAATAAAAAGAATAGAAAAAGCTTTATTTGTGTCACTTAAGTTATATCAGAATTCCTAGCCCAAGAGTTGAAAATAAGACAAATGACATTTGTCGAGAAGTGCAAAGTTGTATCTGTTCTATGCAGTCAAACATGGAATTCATTGCTCTTAGCTTAGGGCATCGTAAATCAGTTCATAATGACATTTTTACTTATGCCTGCATTTGACAGATCGACAGACAATCAGAGGTCTCCAATCCTGCTTTAATTTATTTGTTTTCTTTTAGAATCGTTTATACCAGTGTTGTCAAAGGCAGCGCGCTTAAGTCCTGAAGCGAGGCTCAAAACATGCTGAGCACTTCGCCTCGCTTAATGTGTGCTACAGTGTCTTCATCAAGGTTCTAAGGCATGATATTCCTTGCCAATGGAGCCTCTTGATATTTCACTTTATTGTAATTTTTTTTCAATTTTTATTATTCATATATTTTTCATTCATGCTTATAACTATTATTCTTGCACTAAACATATATATTTGTATTTTTCTTCCTTTGTTTCTTTTTTCATTAAAGCCCACGCTTTATTTTCGCTTTCCGCTTAAAGCCCAACAGGCCTTAGAGCCTTTTTTCTTTTGATAACACTGATTTATACATGATGAGTCTATGTTTACACCTTATCTGACATGAACTAGCTTCATATAGGGAATTATCCAAGGAGCGCGAGGCTGATACACAGGCTGAAGGCAAATCATCCATGTGGAAAAATCTGAAATCTTTTGCAGATGGAATCCTCAACCTGTGGTGGAAACAGTAAATTAGTGCTCAGGTGGTCTCTAGTGTTTTGAATTTTTCCATTTAGATGTGATACTGTTTTTATCATCTCTAACTGTAGCTAAGAGTTCTCTCTGTGCTGATTGCTTCCTCTAAAGTGGACTTTTGTGATTCTGCAGAGTTATTTGAAAACAAGGAGTAGATGGACAGCATTTACGTCAACTTGAGAAATCTTGTTAGTGTAATGTTATGCAGCCAAATCTGCGCAAATGAATAAATGATAAGCATTTTTTGTTCTCTTTACAAGATGGGAGCCTCTTGATAGGACAGAATTGTTGTAGTAGGTGAGCTGCATTGGGTATGATTTGGTTTATATAAGGGATGTGACAATACTATCCTCACTGGGGATGCACGTTCATGTAAATATCTCTTGAACAATTTAACCATTTTTCTTTCTTCTTTTCTTGGTCATTGATGTGCACACCTTTTTTTGGGGTAGTTGGAATTGTTTTATTTTGAGAAATGCAAAATTACTCAATAATGTCAGAGATATGTATATAAGGCGGTTCGTAACTCAATGAATAATGGGCTCATCCCTCTGTCTAAACGTGACAAGATTCGCATACGGGGCGAAGATAAAAACTTAAATGCACTCCTTCGCCTGTCCAATTCATTCGGCCGCTCTTGCTGATTGCATATGGTCATTCGCATAGATGCCTCTATTTTGGGGAGGTGTTTAATTTTTACCTCGTAAATATGTTTTTTTTTTACTTTTATTCTTCAGCATTATTAATAATAGGCTGAAAATATCTTTGATATTGAAATAACAAACAATTTTTTACTCGGCATAAATTTATATTTTCGTATCATAATATTTTATAAGTTATATTGTAAAAGACATAATAAGTTATGTCCATATCTAAATAACAAGTAATTTCTTTGTGGCTTAAGATTATATATTGGTTAAATATATAGTTTGCTTGTTAAATTTGACACATTTTGTAAATTACATACTTCAACTTGTCTAGTGACTAAATAGACACTTATAGATAGACGCTTATACTTATCAAGAGTAATCCGCTCAAAATTTTAATACCATCTCACGCGCTCAAAATATCATAAAAAACATAACAAATTAGTAGGAGCAATCCGTGCAAAATTTGATTGCATATGCCTCAATTGAAAAGAAATGCTAATGCAACATCCAAGCACACTAAATGTGGTCAGCCTGTAGTTTTTTTCAATTTTTAACCCCCCCAAAAAAAAGAACTTTTTAAAGAATTGTTAAAAAAGAATGTCCTCGCAAAAATTGAAAAATTACTTCTCTTTTCCGTTTGGTCGAAAAAAAAATTCCGCAAATAAAAATCAATGTTTTCTTAAAAGAGCAATTTTCTGTCAAATACTTTTTCAATTTCTTTTATCAAATGCTACCTAAAGAAATGTATGGGATAACATAAGAAGTTATGGATAGGGTCAAAAAGTCTGATGTAAATGTAATAGTAGAAATAATTAGTTTTGGATATTTTTTTCCCAATTTTGGACAAGTTTGTGTCCAACTTAAAGTTGGTGATCTATAAGTGTGTGTTAAAAAGGAATGGGCGCTCCAATAAATTGCTTACAAGGAATGGTGTTTCTCAATGGGGCTACAATAAATTTCTTATGACAAAACCAAAAAAAAAGAAGACAAGAGTAGTGACTTTTTTGAACTAGACAAATGTATGGGGACAACATTGCAAAAGAAAAGATAAAAAAAAGAGGAAGTTGCACTTTTTTTTAACCTTCCCTGTGACTCTCACCCTTTTTTCTTTTTTTAAAACTCAAATATACAATTTTAAAGGTGTATGGTGTTTATCATCGAATAATTTTTCTTGTTAGAGAAAATTACATATTTGATGCTCGCTTAAAATATTTGTTGTTGATAGTAAATAAACATATACTTTATCCGGTCAAAAATAAATGAAAATTTGACACTTTTCTATGATTCAATATTATTATTCTCTTTTCAAAATTATACTTCTCTGTAATTCTTTTTTTTTCAAAATTAACCTTCTTAAGGGTATGTTACACCTCAAAATTTTGAAATGCAGGTGAAATATATAATAGGAGAAAATGGTTTCCCCGTGGCCATTTATAATTTTAAATAGGAAAAGAAATATGTAGAACTAAAAATATCCTGTAAAAAAATTAGAAAATTATTTAATTTTCAAAAAAAGACCCAAATGTTATTTTCATATTCATTTTGTAGTCCAAATCCAACGTATACCGATCCATCATCTTCATCGTTGTACCTTTTACCGGTTTGATCATCTAAGCAACTTATTGCTTGCTTGCCTTCTGTATTTGTTGTTGTAATTTCTGCTTCTTTTGTTGTACCATAGAATAAGCTAAAGAGCACATCGTCTTCATCAAATGGAACTGGGTCGTAATTGAATTGATTTTGTTTGTGAGTGTTAAGGCGCTTTTGTTTCTCAAATTTCCCCTATCCCAAACAACAACATATTGCTTCCACTCTGCAAATTCAGCTCACATGATGTGTAATGATGTCCAACTAATTTCAAATTGAGCCTTAGTAGTTGTTGTAAAAGAAAAAGTAAGATTGTGATTCCCTTTTGTGTGGGTAGGGAAGAAGGATGTTATTTTCTACTTGTTAAAGTTTTTCGTGTGTGATGGCTGGATTGGAGGAATTGAAGAAGAAGCTTGTGCCTTTGTTTGATGCTGAGAAGGGTTTCTCCCCTGCCTCTACATCGGATCCTTTTGATTCATACTCTGTAAGTTCTTCTTTATTGATTAATTAATATTGTTGCGAACTGAGGGCTGATATTGAGGTTTTTGTGTAGCTATCCGATGCTGGAACTGTGAATTTGTTGAGTCAATCATATGGCGTATACAACATCAATGAGCTGGGATTACAAAAGTGGCCTGTCGATGACACAGATCATGGAGAAAAGACATATAGATGTGCTTCCCATGAGATGAGGGTCTTTGGAGCCATAGGTTGCGGTGCCAGTAGTGTTGTTCAGAGAGCTATTCACATTCCAACTCATAGGATTATTGCTTTAAAGAAGATTAATATTTTTGAGAAGGTTTTCTATATTTTATTAATTTCCATTTCAATCTATCTTTAATTTCATCTTTCTTTGTAAGCCCTGCAATTTAAACACCTCTAATGAGCTCTTTCCTCTGATTTTTGCTTCCTTTATCCAATTCCTAATATGTCTAGAAGGAAACACCCCTAGTAAGTGGACAAAAACATTTCCTATTTAGGTGTAACAAACTATAACATATGCAGCCATGAAGCATAAAGAATGTGGTATCAATACATAATCATATATTAAAACTTAAGAAGAATGATAGCTGAATGTTATGTGACCACGTAATGATTTATGAAGGGATTGTCCATAAGAAAAGAGGAAAATGTCCAATTTTCTATTCATTGAAATATTTCCTCTTGCATTTTAGGAGAAAAGGCAGCAACTACTTACTGAAATAAGGACATTGTGCGAGGCACCATGTTACCAAGGTCTTGTCGAGTTCTATGGAGCATTTTATACTCCAGATTCTGGGCAGATAAGCATAGCTCTAGAGTACATGGATGGGGGTTCTCTTGCAGATATCATAAAAGTTAGGAAGTGCATTCCAGAACCTATCCTTTCCTCAATGGTTCAAAAGCTCTTGCATGTAAGGACTCTTGTTCAACTTCTTTCTTTAGTGGTAGTCTTAGTATTGTCCTTCAGTTTTTCTAATAGATACTTTCTGTTCTTTAAGGGTCTCAGTTATTTGCACGGAGTTCGGCATTTAGTTCACAGAGACATAAAGCCAGCAAATTTGCTTGTCAATCTCAAGGGGGAGCCCAAAATAACTGATTTTGGCATTAGTGCTGGCTTAGAAAGCTCAATCGCTATGGTTAGTTAATAAAGGTTATATCAAATACCACTTCTCTTTCTGCACGAAATGGATAATGAATCTTCAACTTTATCTTTTTTCAGATTCAATCTTCTAATTTATTCTGTTTTCCAGTGCGCTACTTTTGTTGGAACAGTTACTTACATGTCGCCGGAACGAATACGGAATGAGAATTACTCTTACCCAGCTGACATTTGGAGCCTTGGGCTTGCACTGTTCGAGTGTGGTACAGGTGAATTTCCGTATACAGCTAATGAAGGACCAGTCAATCTCATGTTGCAGGTCAATCTTCTACTGCTTCCTTTCGTACGTCTTTGTTCTTGATTACTTTAACAGGATATGTAACTTAACGCCCCTCCACCCACCCAGTATATACAATATGCAAATCTGAGTTCAAACTCTCGTAAAATTTGCATGAATTGCTATGGAACTTGTTTTGCATTGCAAAGTTCCTCTATTCTTCTTTCCGTAGATAAACCTTAAACTTGCTGTAAACCGTCAGATCACAAACTAACTCAGGTATAAGCCGACATCTACAAGCTGGAAGTTTCATCCCCTTTCTGTGGTGGAATTGAGTATGCCATCAGAGGATAAATAAAAAGGAAGAGGAAGTTAAACAAAGAATTACAGTTTACGTGGCTTAAAGGAAACGGTTGCAGCTAGGGAACTTACAATTTCGGAGTGTGATGCTCCAGGAGACGAAGATAACATTCTTCAGAGGAGGACACCAATGATGAGAAAGAGTCAGACTGCAAAGGAAGCAATGGCTACAATGGGTCAGATTTTGATGGAAGAAAACAGATAATTGATGATGTAATAGGATTGGGTGATGAAAATATATTCCCTCAGAACATTGGAAATAAAGATTAACAGGGAAATTTCATGGAAATCAGATGAAAGGAGAAGGTAACGCAACTTGAAGCAACTTGAAGGGAGAAGACAAGGCAGTGAATCAAGTTGTAAGGAAACTCTTGTGAAGACAAAGAAGGCTAGCAGCAAAAGAGAATGCAAAAATTAATGGTTAGAACATAACATCAACTACAATGAGAAAGGAGATAACATGAAATCAAAGTTGGGGAAAGAAATTGTGTTGGAATGATAGTCTTGCTTTCCGTCTGTTTTTTGATTTGAGGTTACAGATATAATATTGTTTGATGAAAAAAGACCGAACTTGGTTAGGGTCATAGTTGGTGGTTGACGTGTACAGGTTGCGTCCCCTGGATGCTCTTCTGTCAAATTAATCTTATCAAAAAGCTTGCTGGTAATTTGCTCCACTATTGTGGAGTGCATATATGGATAAATTAGTAAATGATTCATCAATTTGTTGGCCCAATATGGTAAGTATCAGATGTTTAGAGTAACATAGATTCTCTAAATCTAATGTCATTCAGCCACTGATAGCATGTTTGGAAATTTGGTCTCTTTTCTATTCAGATACAACCTAGATGAATTACACACATAAACTTGAGTCCATCATCACACTCATCCTTGTTTTTCCAAAACTATGATGGCAGATCCTAGATGATCCATCTCCTTCACTGTCAAAACACGACTTTTCACCAGAATTCTGCTCATTCGTTGATGCCTGCCTCCAAAAAAATCCTGATGACAGGCCGACGGCAGATCAGGTTAGTACACATTTTCTTTTACAAGGAATAAATCACAAGAAGGGTTGGATGTTCTACACTTTCTAAATAGGAAATGGAGCTGTGGAAGTAGTATTATTCACATGTACCTCTAGTAATGATTTCATGATCACTTGTACACTTCATATGCCAATCTTGAACACACACACACAAAAAAGAACGGCATCCCTCTGTCCCATTCTATATGTTATAAGTTTGACTGCATTTCTGCATATTATGACGCAATGATTATTAGTAAGAGCATGAAATATACAAAGCAAAACTCAATATCTCTGTATGATGAGGGAATCATCACATCATTGTTTACTGTTGAATTGGTTAGACGTATTTTTCTTGAGCCGAGGGTATTTCAAAAACAACCTCTCTACCATACATTTTGTATGGTTAAGGTCTGCATACACCTCCCTAGAGCCAACTTGTGGGAATATACTGGGTATGTTAGTTTTTTTTTTCAGTTAGATGCATCTGATCCTCCAAAGCAAAGAACTTCGTAACTATTGTTATTCTATAGAACCCTGTTAAACATTTGGAAGGTCCTACAGGGGGAGTAAGAATTATGGTTCCCTTTTAGTAATACTTCCATTTGTTCTGGAAAGGAATGGGTTTTTCTGTTAGATGTATCTGAATCCTCAAAAGCAAAGAACTTCGTAACTATTGTTATTCCATAAAACCCTGTTAAACATTTGGGAGGTTCTACGGAGGGAGTGAGAATTATGGTTCCCTTTTAGTAATACTTCCATTGGTTTTGAAAGGAATGGGAATAATACTACTACAATCAGAATTTCCGGTACAAAAGGAATTCACTTAGGAGAATCGATCTAATAACTAATCACGCTATTTACATGCAAGTGATGTTTCTGGCTCATTCTTGGAGGAGACTAAAAGCAAAGTGCTATGCTTGCAACAACGAGTGGTTTATTTGAGCTCGATAGTACACGGTCAATAGGTAGTACATATTTTGGTCCCTGTCTTTAAGCAACCACCGAGGCACTGTGATTCTGCTGGAAGCGAACCAGATTGTCAATTTTAATTAAATCACCTGGAACCAGTGTTTCAAGTGCATAGTGGTTCAGGACAATTAGGAACTCCTGGATACTATTGACTATTAGGTAGCAATTAATTGTTAAAAACTTGAACTGTGAAACAAGATCTTTTCCCTCTGAAACACTGGTTGTGTCATGTAGACAAATATGATTTCCATCTTATTAAATGAAGACCAGTGCTTCTTGATGGATTGATTGTCTAAAATTTGTGGGGTGCCTAACCACCAGGCACAAGTTAACTTTCCTATTCTAAAGAAGGTACAGACTACAGAGCATGGGGTTTCACGTTATTTATATAGTTTCCATTGTTGGAGCGGGATGGATATTAGGTGTGTGCATATTATATTCATTGAACCCGGAGCTACCTATTGCATATTGCTCGTCATTGTTGGAACTGGAACTGGGTGGTTACAGTTACTTCGATGATCATAAGAGTTTTCTACGTATACTGATACATTCAGGACTTTACGACATACAATGGCTAAGTTATGTTATACAAGGTAGACTGGTTTAAGATTGAATGGTGGTTCAGTGTCCTCTTTGATTGCAGCTTCTGTCACATCCATTCATTATTAAGCATAGTGATTCCGCATTGGACTTGGGTGCTTTTGTCAGAGGCATATTTGATCCAACACAGAGGATGAAGGATCTGGCGGATGTGAGTTTTCTACTTCATATTTGCCTTTTCAGTAGCTCCGATTCCTTCATTTAGCGAAAATATAAGAATTAAGATGTCCTACAGGGCATACGCCTGCCTGTTTGCTAGTCTTAATTTTGTACACTCGCTATCTATTAAAATACAATAGGGCAAAACTTCCAGAGTAGGTAATGCTAAATTCATGTTTGTTGTTTGTTGGTCAGATGCTGACGATACATTACTATTTACTCTTTGATGGATCCGATGAATTTTGGCAGCATACCAAGACATTATATAATGAATGCTCCACTTTCAGGTATATGACATTTTCTGTGTTAAATCTACACTTGTTTGTTGCAAGGAGAAAGTTGATTTTTAGCACAGGTCTGTCTTTTTTTGTCCCTGTATTACACATGTAACAAGCATACATATAAATATACAGGGATATTGTGGGATCTAAGGAATTAAAAGCTCTTAGATTTAGCATCTAGGTTTTACTTATTTCAAGAAACTGCTGTGTGTGTGTACCAACATGATGAACAGAGAATCTATATATGGTATTGTGGATACAAGGAATATAAGACTCTTATGCACTCATGTATTACTAATTACTAAAGCTCTTTTTCCTCTTGACTTAACATTTTATCTTTAATTGACTTACTCTTAAGTTTTGGCGGGAAAGAATCCATCGGTCCCAACAATATTTTTTCAACCTTGTCCAACATACGGAAGACATTAGCTGGTGAATGGCCTCCAGAAAAGCTTGTCCATGTTGTAGAGAAACTTCAATGTCGAGCTAATGGTCAAGATGGAGTAGCAATTCGTGTCACTGGATCTTTTATAGTTGGAAATCAGTTCCTCATTTGTGGAGATGGTATGCAAGTTGAGGGTCTGCCAAACTTGAAAGATCTCTCTATCGATATACCCAGCAAACGGATGGGAACCTTTCATGAGCAATTTATTGTAGAGAAAGCAAACATCATCGGCCGTTATTTCATAACTAAGCAAGAACTTTACATTACTCAATAATACTCTTCTTGAGATCATGGATGTGATTACAGTTCAGTATTCCTGTAAATGGAAAATTTTCAAGATCACCTAAAAGTTAATTCACTGTGTGCCATGTGTGCTATTAAAACACGGCTTTTCATTTTTTTGGTTTAACCCTTTTCTGTTTTATTAAACCTAATTGACACGAGATGTGCAGACTGTTACCTCTTGTGAACAATATAATTGGTGAACTACATTTAAGCATGCTTCTCACGGTTTTCTTACTATTGATCTCATTTTCAGTTAAGAACTACCAAAGTAGTATATATATTGCAGGACTTTTCCAGTCCAGTCAGCATTACATTTTTAAGTTTTTGATCCAGTGGTGTAACTTACCATTCACTTTACAAACAAAATGCTACATAGTAGAAGTAGAAATGGCAATCCGTGTAATTTACAGCACAGATGAAGATTTAGGCTCCTCCCCTGCATTCAGGGCGCGGAAATGCTTCAATGTCAATTGTTAAAGACTTAAAGTCAAAGCAAATTCCCATAAGAATTAGTAACTGCCTATCCATCCACACATGTTAAAAGCAAACATGCCAGGAGCACTGGTCAGAATGTGCACATTAAAACAACTAATGATGTTTACAGATGATTTCTTGATTCTAGCACTAAATCAAGCATCATAAACGAATAAATCCTTACAAAATCAGTCATCATCATCGTCAGAACTCTCATATACTGAAAGCAAGCTTTTTACTGGATTCTCTATCTTTCTGTCTCCAGCTTCACTTGGCCTATCTGGCGAAGTTTTTATCTCCTTCTCAGCACCAGACTTGCCACTTGGCATAGCCCGTGTACTTGGAAGTACAAGGTACTTGTTCTCATTGGATGGGTTAGAGGCTTTCGGCTTCTTGGATTTGACTTCTACAACTCTTTTTAGCAAATCTTGCTGCCTGTTGCCAAGAAATTTCATAATGTTGGATTCATTCCAAAGATTGTCTGGGCGCACGACCCAATAAAAAAAGAAACCGAAAAGGGAAAAGCCAAAGCAATAATCTGCCTTGGAGTAAAAGAGAGAAACTAACCTGATCCCACTCTTGGGCTTGGGCTCAACACGAAGTGGCAGAGGAAGTGCTGCAGGTGAAGAGTTAGCAACAGCTTTGTTTCAAATTGTTAAGGAAACCACAAACTACCGCATCATTATCATAGATATCAATGCCCTATTGTTTCAAAGTCACAGCCTTGTCATGTGCCGGTAAAAGAAAATCCATGCAATAAATCATCAATATGAACCTTCTCAATAGCTCTATACGTAAATGAAATTCAGTTGACATCATTTAAAATTCTCCATCACCAGATTTTAGCGAATAAATAAACAATACACATGCAAAATGAGATAAGATCCAATAAAACAAACAAAAGGATATCTTGAATGCTTGGAATGCACGTTTTTCAGTGCGCCGCAGAAGTCTTTCTGCATCCTCCTCAGCTTCCATCTGTTCCTTGAGATAGAGCAAGTCATCACTGTCCAGGGCTGCATTTTCAAAACTTACACAATGCTCAAGAAACTACAACTCACTTTATTATATATATGAATGATGGCACCATCAAAAGGAAGAAAATTTTAAAGGAAATGGATCCAAGAGAGCAAGACTCAATACCGCCTCTTCCATGAAGATAACCTCCACGTTCCCCAGTAACATCTTGCATCTGAACATATCAAGCACCCAGTAGGAAATGCCAAGATCCCTGCCAGGGCAGGTTATCAGAACACTCCCTTAATTTTAAGAGGAATCTTGTGTAATACTCCATCCATTCCAATTTATGTTGCACACTTTCTTTTTTATTCTGTCCCAAAAAGAATGTCACCCTTCTATAATTAGAAACAACTGATATTTTAAAATTTTCTTTTTATCCTTGATGAAATGATTTATAGCCACACAAATGCCTAAGATTTGTTTAAGACCACAAATCTCAAAAGTCTTCTTTTTTTCCTTAAACGTTGTGCCAAGTCAAACGGTGCCTCATAAATTGGGACATAGGGACTTAAGTAATTGAGCATGAGAGTCAAATAGATGGAAAGATTCACTATGCCTGGATTTCTTGGTTGCATTTAGACTTTCAAGGTTTTTCTTTGGATAAGTTAATTTTGACTTTCAAGCAGGGGTTGAGCTAGAGCATAGGAAGTGGGTTCAGCAAAGCACAATAGTTTTGGTTCAAACCATGTAGTTGTCTTAAGAAATAAAAATGTGTAAAAATTATATATTTAGAACTCAGAAACTCAAAAGGATTAGAATCCCGAACCCATAAGCTTCAAATTCTAGCTCCGCTTCTGCTTTTAAGGAATTATAATCTTACCAATTTGGTGCTAGCAAAGCTAAACTTCTTTGCATAATCTCTATACGTAATATATCCTAGCAAAGACCTCTAATCTGAATGCTAATTGCTGGTGCGAATTTCTTTCATACTTCGGTCCATGATACCCCTTAATTCTGTCCTTTCTGATAATTTTTTGCTACTTAACTCCATCCAATAATCTAGCACTCTTTAGTCCAGACATGTTATTCTAGTTGATTGCTCTTACCCAGTTACTACGAGATCTCTTGTATTCATTTAATGTCTGATAGAGAAAAGAGGAGGGACGCATGTGAAAAGAAAAAGTGATCTTGGTAAGAACATAAGAGGATGTGAAACTGGACTGGTGCTTAGTGTCCATCTCTGTTTAGGTAACCCTTCAAGATTTGGACAAGAGGATGCCCCCCTCCACCCCCATCCCCCTTTTATTCCTATTCTAGTTTGTAACAAGATGCATGGAAGAACAGATGCTCTTGAGGAAGAATGTCAACCAGTGTATAATTGCTCCAAAGAAGCAAATAAGCTGGAAAGTACTTGATAGGGATAGAAATGTTGTACGGATAAGTATGGCCTCATGAATGAATGGTAGTGAACATGGGAACTCCTCCACGTGGCAGTGTGTATGGAGAAATATTAGAACATTATGGCCTTTATCTCACAGAACATTAACATCAAAGTTGGCAATGGAAGAACGGTTCCATTTTGGCATGATACATGGATTGGACACTCTCCATTAAGAAACCAATTCCCCTCCCTTTTGGACCTAGCACAGGATATTAACATCACTGTAGCACAAAGCAGGGAAGGCGACAGTTGGAATTTTAATGTTAGGAGGCACCTTAATGATAGGAAGTGTAAAGAATGGCAGAATTTTTGGTATCCTATCCTCTTTTCAAGAACTAAACAACAGTGAGGACAAGTGGGTATGGAAGGGACAAAGGAATGGTGCTTTTACTGTAATGTCTTGGACTGTTTATTGACAAGGGAGGTCTACCAGATTTATCATGGGCTTGGAAGCAGGTGTGGAACTCTAAGGTCCAAAAAAGGTAATGCGTTTTGTATGGCTGGTAATCAGAGATGCTTTCTTAACTCAAGACAATTTACAAAGAAGGGGCTTTCAACTTGTCAATAGATGTTACTTATGTGGAAAAGAGTCAGAATCCAACAATCACCTTTTTTTTGTGTGTTGCCCTTATATTCCACAAATTTGGTAGATGTTTCTGAATATTTTGGGTCTAAAATGGACCATGCCAAGGTCAGCTGCAGATCTCCTCCTAGCTGGTACAGTAAGGGAATACCTAAACGAGAGAAAAAAGCCGGGAACACCATACCTATTTGTAATTGGTGGTGTATATGGAAAGACAGAAACAGAACATGTGTTCAACAATGCAACAACTCCATACTTAAGATTAAATATGGACTACACTTTTGATGTCTTTTTGGTGTAAATTGGAATGGGTAAATGATGCTGAGCCTCTGCTACAGTGCAATGAATCTTTTTGTACAGCATAGACTGGGTGCTCATCTTTTTTCTTTCCCCCGTTCTTTTACCTCTACTTTTGGATGTAATCAGCACTTTCTTAATGCTTTTCTTAAAATCAAGAATACCTATCACTTCAAAAGAATAAAAAGGGGTAACCTACTCAGAGTCAGATAATGATGATTGCAATTTGCAAATATATGGGCTAAAAGAGCTTGGCTTCTAATTAAGGAAACATTTAACATCACCCTGCATAGGCATAGTTCCGCAAAGTTACTCTGACATATCATGAACCTTCCACCCCATATACTCAGCAACTCTTCATCAATCAACTAAAAACCTTTTATCCTGCATCCTTCTAATTCTATAATGCAGTGGAAAATTCATCCATATCCAATGTCTTAAGAGAAACCAAATAACTTCCTAAAAGAAATCCCCTAATCCTAAGTCATGAAGTAACATAAAAGTGGAAATTTTCAATGCTAATTGTCAATTCGAACTTTTGAATGAAAAAAACTAGGATCGGAGGTAAATTCGTCGCTTGAAAACACATCATAAAGTAAATGGTGAACCATGAGAAGTTTGGAGAACCGGGATTCGCTAACCTTGGCAACCATGCGGTGGAAAGCGATTTCCTCGTCATCTATTTTATCCTTTCCTTTACCCCATTTCTTATCTGCAATTCATTGGAATAAAACTCTAACCAACAAATACGAAAAAGCAAATCAGCGGAAAAAGATGGTAATTTGCATGAGTTATGGGGCACGTACCTTTAGGATCGGTGAGATTGGTATATTCTCGAACTTCTCTTCCAGCCATGGCTTCAATTGCTGCCAACTGCAGATGCGGATTGTTAACTCGGAGTACAGTGGATTACCAAAGGGAGATTATTAGGGCTTTATTTCTTCGCAATCGGATCTATTCTTGTGCCCCTCCTTTGCTTTAGCTATTCTAACCATGTAACCCAACCCAATTGAAAAAATAATCTTACGAAAAATAATAAATTTCCATAAATATTATTTAGATATTGAAATTACACTATTTATTTCAATAGTGCATATAATATTGTATTTTTATTTAATTTTAAATATATATTTTTTGAGTATATTTTTAAATACTTATTATATAAATAAATAAATTATTTAAAAAAAATTTATTTTTTTTAGTTATATGCATTAATTTCATAAATTGAAAAATATTTATGCATATCTCAATTGAGGCTGAAATGTAATTAAAGAAGATAGACCTATTTTATTGGTTAACTTAACTATGAATATATATTTGAGAACCCACATGCAAAAATATATATATATATATATAAATGAAAGTATTTAATATGAACACTTTATTATATTTTCATATGCTCAATTGAAATAAGTGTTAGTTCGAATGTATAAATAAAATTTATTGACAAATGTAAATGTTTATATATAGCGGTGTCAAATATGACCCAAAAGTTAATGATCCGCTCAACCCGCCCAATTTTTTATGGGTTTGGCACAAGATAATTTTATAATGGGTTGATTTTAGTCCAACCCGATATAACTCATTTTAAAGTAATTTTCAATATAACACAATACTAGCATAGTTCTAACTCATATTTAAAATTAACTTTAATTTATATTTACTACTTCAGATTTACTTTTATTTTTTTTATGGGCGGGGTCTTTGATCCCGGAATGTGGTCGGATTGGGTCTCGAGTCCTAAGTCAGGCTCGGATTTTGCACTACTAAAAACTTTTAAAAGCTGACCTCAAAAGATTGCAAACAAAACTTCGAAGGTCGATTTTTGATATATATATATATATATTGTAATAACGACCTTTGAAGGTCTATTTTCTTAGCACCAAAAAAATAAAAAATATGCAAATCGACCTCTTGTGGTCAATTTTTTATTAGATAATTTTTTTTATAAAAATTAACTTTAGGAGCTCTGTTTTTATTTTTTTACCTTTTTGCAAAAAAAAAAGAAAAAAAAGAAACTCCGCAAATCCCTTTTGCAAAAAAAAAATGACACTGGGAGGTCTGTTTTTTTTTCACAAAATATAAATTTAAAGACGATAAAGATCAACCTCCTGAGGTTTGTTTTTGTCATCTTCAATAGTGTTGGATTGGTGTTTGGTCTCGATTTCCAAATCGAATCTCGAGTCGAGTCTCTAGTCTCGTGTCTTTAGTTTCGGATTGAGGCTCAATTCTCAAGTTTCCGATTAGGGTTAGGTCGAGGTTAAGTTTTAACTCTAAAATTGAGGATGATGTTTGGGGCTCTGGTCTCTAGTCAAGATTGAATGCCCGAGTTAGAATCAAGGGTAGAGGAGGGATGGACCTGAGTAAAGGATGAGATAAGGAAAAGATCGACCATTTAAAAAAAATTAAACCAAATTGGACAGGTCATAACATAGCTTATTTCAGTACAAATAGCTTTTGAGTTGATTTTAGCCCAATTTATTTATCGACTCCACTTATTTTAATTTATTTAATTTCAGCCCAACCTGCATATTTGATACCTCTTAGCTATGGATGTATTAAGAGCTATAAATGTATTAAGCCCCCCCCCAAAAAAAATACTTTCACGGAGCTTTTTCTTTCACACAGGAAGCTAATAGCTTGTTTAGAAGATTACCTATTATTGCATAATGTATAGTTTTATACTGTATTATGTCATATATTTGTTTTTAAAAATTGTACTAGTATTATGTCATATATTTGTTTAAATTAATTTTACTATCAATTAATGTAATTTAAATAACATTTTTAGTATAATCTTGCTACCTTTTGTCATCAAACTATCCTTTCTAATGAAAATTATTACGTCTTGTCATTTCATCTCTGGTGAAATTCATTCACCTTAATTGTGATAACAGTACTAGAGGTGATATATAAATTGGTTAAGTTAAATTTTAACAGATTAAAATATTTTACTTAATAAAATAGGTCATTGTTTAATCTTGTTAAAAAATTTTTTAGTTTAAATAGACTATATTGAAATTGACTAAACAATGAGTCATAACTTTGATATAATTTTTATCCAATTTTGATTTACTCGTTTATTTTCTTATAATTTACTTCACAAACAAAACTAATAATAAAAATTTTTATGGTTAGAAAAATACAACAATGTTGATACCAGATAAGAATTACAAAATGGTAAGAGACTTATTATAAACACTATGTCGTGGCAAGTTACTGCCTTGAAAGCGATTTCGGTCCGACAGAGATGCAAATCATTGTAGTCGGTCGCTCCATAAGGTTACACAATTACTTCTAAACACGTGCACTCATGACTGAAAGTTTGGAGCTTGCAAAAAATGATAGCCAGAAAAACTAAATAAGAAAAATAACTATAAATATTTTAGATAATGAGAGAATTTGTACAATATTTTTAATTGACAATGATGCTCCTTAAATAGGTACATCATTTACGGTTTCATTATCAAAAAATAGTAAGAAGGCAAAATGAATTTAATGTAATGAAACATTACTCTTGTTTTAATGATAAAATTGTCATAAACACATGTAACTTCAAAACTTCAAAATTCATTAACGAAGCCACAAATTAAGAAATCGTCACTTAAATGAACGTGAACCCTTTATTAAAAAAACAACTTAATTCTTCCACTCCACATATACTCTTGATTTAAAAATGTTACGTGAATTAATTATGGAGAATTAAAATATGTTGTTTAATTTTTATTTTACATTAAATAAAAGAGAATAATATTAATATTTATTATTTATTTAGTACAGCTCTATGTAACATATCTAACCAAAAAGAAAAAAAATTATATAAACATTTTAACAAGATTTTTTTCTATGTGTTTATTTGGGCTAAAACCAAATCAAATCTTGACATTCATTCTTATCTTGCTTTGACGCCTGCTGCCCGGTCATTGAATTTCCATCACATACTTTTTTCTTTAATTTATTTCAGACGAATAAAATTTGGACGGATGAAAATGCATCAAATCTTAGCGAGAGTTAAAAAAAAAAGAACTAAATTTAGACATATTAAAATACACTAAATTATTAAATATCTGTCAAATGTCCAGATCTAAGCGAGAGATAAAAATATTATATTAGAAATATAAAATAAGAATATATATATATATATATATATATAATTGAAAATGAACATGATAATGTGGCATGTCTCATTGGCCAGTATCACTATTTATCTTTATTCTCATAATTTTGAATTTTTTTGTTCATTTTCTAACCTAATCTTCAACCAAAAAAAATAATATTAATTGCTCATTCCTTATTATTTGCATTTATAATGATGCAATTAAAACAGCCAGGAATAATTTTAGTAATGAAATTGTTGCAATGATAATGAGGATAACAATTTAATTTGTTGTAATTGTGCAATCAATTTATTTCTATTAATATGAGTTGAGAATTTCAAAAGGCAAAAACATGAATACTTATAAATTCTTGATTATTAAATTTGTATAGTGTATGAATTAAGACACCTTCCACCAGAAAGAAAAGATGGTCTGAAAGAAATTTTGGGTTTGAAAGTGAATATCATTTTCTCATTGTTTATAATTGGTATATTATGCTATCCAGAAAGGAGGTGTTATATGCAGTGTAAACATGAATATTTTTTATTCGAAAATTTATAACTTTATAAAAATTTCATAATACTTATTTAGTATTTGAATTATCCTTGAGTATATTTTTATATTGACGCTACATATGTTAAAATACTTTTTTCTTCCTATTTTTTATTTATGTTATTTTAAGAATAAATTCAATTATTACTATTTAAACTCTCATATTCGTTATTGATAATTTATTTATTATTTTAATTTTCTATTATTTATTAATGCTGAAAATGATTCTTCGAATCTCAATTATTACTTCTCTTATTTTCATTCTAAATCTTTACCTTTTACTTAAAGGATAAGTAACTCTTTCGAATTTTGATCTCTTAGTGTGTTTTTGTTTTCAGGTCAATGCTTTTATTGAAAGATTCAAAGTTATAACTATATAATTTAATTAGATTCTACTTTTCTCTAGAAATTATTTTCTTACTTTTTAGTTTCTCTTTTTTTATCCTGTAAATTTATTACTTTGACTTATCAACAATAAAAATTATGTTTTTTCCTATTTAATGTTTATATGTGGTAATCATTTTTTCGATGGAAACAAAAACCTTAAGTTAGATACATGAATAACTTGATTACCTAATTAAATACCTTAAATGGTAAAATAAGTTCGGGCCCTTATGAAGAGATAATTTATCAAAAATAAAACTCGAAGATAAATATAAATACTTAAACAACATTCATAAAAATATAAAATGTACAACAACCAAAAGTAACTTCTACTATTTTAACATAAGTTGCAAATAAATGTTCATACAATTTTTCTATTGACATAAAATGTTACTATTGTAGAAAATAAAATAATATAAAATTATGATACAACATAAAAATAATTGATGATACTATATGGTCCTACTTTGAAGAATATTCTTTTTTCCTTTTTTTGATTGATATAATTTTTTGAAGCCAATCTCAATCGATGAAGAGTTAATGAAATAAAAATTAATGTTAATAAAAATATGTATTTAAATTGGAATATACTTTTTTCAAAGTTGAAACTTTAAAATATTTATAGTCTTAATTTTTGTATAAATAACAGGAGTAGTCCATACGTTCAATAGGGACTTTAAAATTGCGCGAATAAATTTACTAGTATCTTATAAAGGATAAATAATATCATATTTGCATCTTCTATAGTTTCTAACCTAAAAAGGCATAAAATTCCACCCGAAGAATGTCAATAAGAGATTGGAAAATTAACCACATTTGTTTTCATTAAGATTTAAGCACTTATTTGATTTGAATAAGTTTTAATCATTAAGATCTGGAATAGTGTTTTAACATCATTAAGAGGTATGCTTTTGGATAATTTTCACCGTCACTTTGTCCACAACCACCGGTCACCACCATTAACAACCTCTATCATCACCCATCACCATTACCATCGCAAACCACTAGCCCCCACTACTACTACCACCACCAACTACATCTTCTACCATTGTCAACTATCGTTATTATCGCCAAGCACCCATGACATTATAACAACCACCGACAACCACCATGTCGTAAACCACTATTGTCAGTCGTTGCTACATATACCACATCTATTATTATAATTCTATTAACTGCCACTGTCACCACCACTATCGTCACCGCACCACTATGAATAAATCACCACTACCAACAGCCTTCACCATCACAACTAGCACCACCGCCAACTACTACCAACACATAGTCAACCACCATCATTAACATCGTCAACTACATATATCAACCAACTTCATCATCACAACCACCATCACCAACCGTCACCATCACGTCAGTCACTACAACACTAGTCGTCCTCATCATCATAACTATCCACAGACCACAATTATTAGCCACTAACACCAAGCATTACCACGATCATAACTACAAACCATCTTCACTATCATTAGCGAACATAAATATTTTTTTTATTAAAGAATAAATTTATTTTATTAAATTGATTTTTTTTTATTTAAATTATATATTTAATATATTTACAAATAAATAAAGTATGCATATTCATCATTGCTTGTTCAGATCTAAAGACAACATCTTAATTATTTAAATATGCATTTAGATTTAGACGTGTTAATCTCAAGAAAGACAAATAAGGCCATAATACACACACAAAACTATTGCTCATAATGGCAACAAACTTCATACATTAATTGTTAGCATTATTTTTAATTATATAACTCTAAGTTGGGCATGTCACATGATGCTGTTGGAGGCTTGCTTCCTCTTTGCTTTCACCAATAAATATTGTTCACATGGAATCACTTGAACCAGTATACAAGAAAAATGAAACATCTTTAATCATTCTTACAAATAAATCATCACATTATCAATAATTAATTAAATTAAATTTTTTATTAGTATATCACAGCATGAAAATTAAACAAGCAAACAAATAGGTAGAGTAGCTAGTACATGATAAAAATCGCAAATTGGAGTTTGAGAAACACATCAAATGAAAGCAATAATTCATATTAATTATTGTGGGGGGCCTGGCTTAATTTGTGGTTAATTGTATCTGGAAGCCATTGACCAAACGAGCAGATGGAAAGAAAGACATGCGATCTTCCTTGACTTGCTTCCACCTACAAAATTCAGTAAGCATTCAATTTCTTAGCAAGACACTTCATCTTTTCACAATAGAGGTGTATGAGTCGATTCGTGCTCATCTCGATTATTTTATTAGCTATTAATTATTTTTTATTAATATAAATATTAGGTAACTTTGTCTGTTTAGGCAATAAAAAGAAATCACCCACTCTTTTCGTATCAATTTATGTAAAGTTTTTTCTTTTTTAGTCATTATTAAAAGAATAATACGTTTTTATATCAAAAAGAATAGTTTTAACTTCAAATTTCTCGTTTATCCGTAATGAGATAATTTTTAATCTCATAATTATCTATGATTTACCAAAAGTACACTTTCGAAATCAGATGAGTCAAAAGGTCAGAAGCTCAATCAAAACTAGTTATTTTAAATTAAATGACAAGTTTGAAAAGTCTTTCTTTCTATTTTTAAATTATGTGTCCAGTCAAATACCATCACATAATTAAAACAAAAAAAATAATATTTTTAATCTCGACTTAATTTAAACTTGAGATCTGGTAATTTTTATAGCACTTCTAATTGACCAATAGATCATACGGCACTCACCCTGGGGTGTAACCGTGCAAGACTTTCTTTTCCCTGCATTTAGATCTAGGATATATAAATTGTCCTTGTATTTTTTATTTGTTTCAAGTTAACCCACATTTTCAAATATATATATATATATCTTAACAATTGATCGAGGTTATATAAATAGTACTTCTTAAAGACGAAATAAAGTTTTGAGACCTTAAGAAAAGGAAAACATTGTTCCCTTCAAACCTCTTTTTTACAAAATAGAACATGTATTAGAAAGGGACAAAATAGGAACAATTATATTAAATTGAGTGCAAAATTAGTTTCTTTTTTATTTTTTATTTTTTATAACCTTTATATTTTGAAATCATATGATCCAATGATGCTCTTTGATCGTATTATAAGATACACCTCGATTTAAGCAACAATTTATATAACATTATTTAAAATTTTTTTTTCTTTTTTGCAACTAACATGTTAATTAGTGAACAAATCGATTGATGAAAGCAATAAGAGAGATGAAGCACGTACCTATAAGTAGTGATGAAGTAATGAAGAAATAGTGCAATTTGAAGACGAGCCAATTCAGCACCAGGACAAAAGCGTCCCCCTCCTCCAAATGGGGCAAAAAATGGGCTACCTCTCCAATTTCTTTTTTCCTATTTTTTTTACAATTATGATTTCACAAAAGGAAAACAATTAATTTCATCAGTACATAGATTTATTATGTTACAAAAATAACCATAAAATAGAACAGGTTGAAAATATAGGTTAAATGGGTAACCTGGTTGTCAGGATTCATCCATCTCCATGGGTTGAAAATTCTAGGTTCATCATAGATGCTTTCATTTAGATGAACTGCTGAGAGAAATGGAACCACAAAGCACCCTTTTGGGATAACATAATCTACAACCATAAAATAAACACAAAGTGAACGACTTTTAAGTTATTAGGACTAACTACATATGAGACCTTCTTTTCGAGGGAAGTTACTCATTTGGCCGCTCGATTACAAATATTTATAACGGCTAGTCTATATACATATACTATACACTAATTTTATATGTATTAGATATCTATCAATTATTTTTCCTTTTTACTATTCTATTGACAAACATAGTACTCAACTTATAAGACCTTTGCACGTTTAATATCACATAAAAGTATAATTGGTTAGAGATTGAGACGTTTTTATTTATTTGATGTAACACTTTTACTCACACTAGTAATAATTTTGAATAATAATTGTGAAGATTGAGATAAAACTAGATATACCTCCATATACGACATCGTTTGTGGCTTCTCTCATCAACCATATTGCAATACCTCCTAGCCTAAGAGTTTCATCTATTACCTGTCAATATATACAAGTTTTATCAGAAGATCAAAAAGGTACTAATAAGAAAATTAGGTTTTTGAGTTTATGAATTATGAGTTATAGAAAATATGGTATACTGAGTTTTTGCGATAAATCCATTTATATATATATTAAGTTGATTTTTTTAAATATAATCACAAAATTTGAGTCAAAGCTATTCAGTCAACTTTCAGTTCGCCCCTCCTGATCATGAAAATAGCATGAAGTGTACTTACACATTGAGTAAAAGGCATGGCTTTGTAATCTTGCCAAGTGAGCATTTCCTCATTATCAAAGCTGCTACCCTTCTCATTTCTAAAGCTCTCTTGCTCATCCTATCCTTGGGGGACACAAGATAAAAATTAAATTTTCCAGTAGTTTGGTATGACGCATACAACAACAACAAATCCAATTTAGTTCCACACAGGTGAGATCCGGGAAGGATAAAGTGTACGCAGACCTTATCTTAATTTTAAGAAGGTAGAAAGGTTATTTTCGAAAAACAAAAAACATTTGGTATTACATATACACAATGTATATTTGTTGCAACATCTTCTTCTTCTTCTTCTTCTTTTTAAGTTTTTGAGTTCAAGTTACTTGCACGGACAATGTATAGAGTTTTTACATCAACAAGATAAGTTAACCAATAACAACGGGTGATTTTTCGTACAAATCTAATAAGGTGACCTAAAAAATTATAAAATGACTTGGTATCACCACTTAAATTCTGCTAATTAATGGCGGAAACAGAATTTTCATTATTTCATTAACGGATATCAAAATATAAAAGAAGTAAACACATGAAAACGTCAAGAAAATTCAACATATAGTATATGTACATAAATTTTTAAAAAATTGTCTTCTACGCAACATAATTTTATTATCGCTTGGACAAGGATATGCCTCCTTCACTATTGTCGCTAACTATATAAAACTTCTTGACATTATCAGTAGATATAACTTAAATTCTATTAGAGTGATACTACAGCCATATAAAAATATGCAACAAAATGATATTGTGATGATTATGTACCTGTAATTGCTTCATGGCCTTGGGACATTGAGTCAAGAAGTAAACAGCAAATGCCATGGTTTTAGCAGTGGTCTCATTGCCAGCAAACAAGAGGTTTATAATGAAATCAGCAACAGCATCATCTGGTAAGCTTTCTTCCTCCAGCAGTCTATAAATCACACCATTCTCATTTCCACTGGACGGTTGCCTTCTATGTTTCTCAATTATCTTGTTTATCTTTATTATAATATTCTCTCTTGCCTATAAATTAATAATTAGATATGATCAGGGCCACTACTTCATGATTAACTCTATTATGGCTTTTCAATAGTATATTTATTACTTACTCCGTTCATTTTTACTTGCTAGGATGAGGTTTACAAAAAATTAATAATTATTACAATTTAATTAATATAACCCCTATTAATTGATAGATACTTTTTTAAAATAAAATAATCATTCTTTTTACATTCTAAAGTGACTTAAGTACTAAGGGGTCGTTTGATATGAGGTATAAGGAATAATAATCTCAGAATAAAATATATGATAATTTTATCCAGCGTTTGGTGGTATTAATTAGTCTTGGGATTATTTGTCCCAACCATAATATATGGTGGGATAACTAATTCAATGGAATATCCAATCCACGGGGATAACTTTGTTTATCCCATCCTCCATATCAAACGACCCCCAAGGGTAGAATTGAAAAAAAATAATCAATTATTTCTTGAATTTTAAAACTAGCACAATTTTGGAACAACTATTTTTGATATACCTAACAATTAAAATGAATGAACAAAGTATGTTAGAAGGAAACATTCAATTCCCACAAATAATGCAAGATTAACAACAATCTAAACCTGTTTACCAGGCATGTTTGGTATGATCAAAGCCATTTTCCGAAAAATATGACTTATTTTTTGGAAATAGAATTTATATTAATTGGTGAGTGAAAAACCATTATTTGTAACATTAATACTCCTATTATTTGGTAGTCATGAATAAAAATGACTTCCATTCGAAAGTGAAGGGAGTCATTTTCTCTTTTCTCGTAGAAAATATTTCTGGAATAAGAAGAAAATCGACTTGTGTTCTAGCAAAAGAGTTTCAGAAAATATTTTCCTGTCATACCAAACGTACCCTAACAACCTGAATTATTTTTACCTTCATAGCAGTATGGTAAGCAAAACCAGGCATATTGATTGGAACAGAGAGGCATCCATCCACAAAATCTGAGAATAACTGAGCCATCTCATTCACCTCTGATTCACTGGACACCCCCAGCAATTGATTAACCATCAAATTAATGGCCAGCTGAAAATTAGTTCAATTGTCATTTCCATTAACCAAGAAGTTAAACATAATGGGATGGATAGAGTTCTTTCACCCTTGACTAAAGGTCTTGGGTATGAGACTGGGAATGAAAAAAATTGCTAAAAAGCGTTTTTCCATTCGATGGTCTTACACAACACGAATCTGAACTAGTCAGGATCCAAAGCGGGTTTTTCCATTCGATGGTCTTACACAACACGAATCTGAACTAGTCAGGATCCAAAGCGGGTATCGGAGACCGAAGTTAAAGCCTAATGAACTTATGAAAGGGGTTGCAATTAACATACCTTTCTGCAAACATCTTGGAGAAGAATAACCTCATTATCTTGAAAATTATTCAAGGTTTCTTGAATAACCCTCTGTATATCATTCAAGAAAAGGAACTTAAGTTTGTCCAATCTCATCATATTAGAGGCAATAGAGTGAAGTTTCTTCTGTTGTTCTCCTTGTGCTGTGATCACCCCATTTTTCCCCACTAAATCTCTGAAAGATTTTGGATAACTTGATTGGAATAATTTCCCTTCATTTTGCATTACAAATTTGTTAAAAACAGGATCAACTGATACCACAGCCCATTTACCATGTAAGCTACATGAAAATATCTTCCCATACCTGTTCAGAAATTTATGTTAACAAAAACAGAGGATTTGTTTTAATGTAATTAAAGAAAAGAAAGAGGGGGGTGGAGGGGAAGGGGGGTTGAACTTACTTTTGAACTTGTTGTTCAACAAAACAAGGAGGATGAGAACTGGCAACAGCATTATACCAGTTAAAGCTGTCGCCAATAATTGGCCAGCCTCTTCTTCCAGCTGGGAATTTTTTTGCATTTCCATTTTGGGATTTTGCCTTCTTGCTGTATTTGATGATGAAAATAAGAAAAAACAGAGTGCTGATGATTGACACCCAATATTCTGAATAAATTTCCATTACAGATGGAAACAGAAGGAATTATGAGACTGTGAGAGAATGAACCTTCTGCTAATGATAAGGACAAGAGTTGAATGAAAGTTGACATTCATAATTATTAACCCAAGACTAATCACAAAATTCTCTAGGTTTATTCCGTGTTCGATATTTGTATGAAAATTAACTAAATTTGAATATGCGTTAAAAAATCTTACATCAGCCGAAAATATTCTCTAACAAAGATGACTTTGTACCCGAGATTCAAATTCAAAAAATTCTAATTAATTATGAAGAAATACTTACCAATTATCTACTATCTTTATTGTTGGACGGAGCTACAGTGTAATCACAATTATTAGCCCAAGTCTAATCAGAATTTTTTTCGTTTGGGTCCCTTATTTTTTACGTAGAGAAATAAATTTCGTGTGTAACTCAACCCCAAAAACTAACTTATAAGTAGAGGATTTCCTAAACTATATAAATAGTCCACTCGTCTCATTAACCACTAACGTGAAACCTTTTCATTCTTCAACAATTATTATTATAAATTAAATAATTAAAGGAGAAATAGAGCCAGAAACAAACAAAAGAGGGTGGTGTGAAGGGCAAATAAGCGTTCGTTGACTCAAGATCTGTAAGACCCACGTCTGGAGTATTATTTGCAGCTTAAGTAATATATATATATATAGGAATTTCACATCACATAATTGTATTGGAGAATGACAGAAACCAAGGTTTTATTTTTTGTCAACTCATAATAGTTAGTTATGTTATTAAAGAAAGTATTTTTCACATTCTTTTGCTGTTAGATATGATACCATTCTTTCGGTTATAATCTTAGTTTCAGATTTTTATTCTCTTTTTTAAATTTTAAGATAATAATCAGCCTAGATCTCTTTCCAAACTGGGATTTGCTTTTTCTTTTTTTTTTTCCCCTTCCTTTTTCTCCTTGCAATTCTCTCGCCAGAGTTTAATAATTGGCACTCAATTTAGCTCTGATTTATTGTCATGTATCATAGTTTAGTCTGAAATATTTTCCATTTTTGTAGCCTACATATCTCAGAATTGTCGCTTAATATCATTACTTTTTTGGTATCAGGAAATACTAAACAATAAACATATGTTAGTAATAAATACAGGGGAGGAGGATAAGGACACGGACAATGGATCACTCTGATTTCTGCAAAATGTATTCAGATTTTTAATCTTTTTAAACGTATTTTTGTAAAAATAAAATAAAATATTATTCTTCTCTTTTAATTTATGTGATACTGTTTAACTTGTACAAAATTTTTAAAACAAAATAGATTTCTGAAACTTGTAATTTATATAAATTAACTTTTAGATGTTTATGTGATTATTTAATTAGAAAAGTTTTAAAGTAATTAAATTATTTTTAATTATAAAAAAATAATATATTTTTATAACACATTAAAAAGGAAAAAATATTATATAAATTAAGATAAAAAAATATTAAATTTTTTAGTTTTTTTATATGTAAAAAATATTCATACCATTCTCATAATTAAATCGGTTCCAATAAATTAATTAGTTTATATTTCTATTCGATCCATACTTAGCGCAAGCTCACACTTGAACTGTAACAGCTAGTTTTGATGGTGGTTACCAATTGTCTGTATTGTTAATTCTTTCTTTGTAAATTTTATTGCATTGTATCTTTAAGTAATAATGAAACTTCTATTCATGCAATGACCATTTTGTATGATTGTGTTGTTATCTTTTTTCTTCTTATTTTATTTTATTTATTACCTATCCTATACCTTTTTTTATAACTCTAAGAGTGTGTTAGGGATGGAGAAAAATATTTTTTTATTTTTATATTTGATTGATTAAATTTTTTTAAAAAAATATTATTTTAGAAAATAAGTTTTTTTGATAATCAGAAAAAATGACTTCCTTAATATAAATAGAGAAAACAAATCACATTGTCTCCTCCCACACTTACAACTATACATCTCAATCCCCACCTCCTCTACAACACCATCACCCTATCTCCACCCCTTCTTTATTCTTATAGTTTTGTCTTAAATATATGCAATTGTTTTTAGGATAATATTATTTACTTGCATACTGAACACAATATAATAAATAAGAAATAACTTATTTTCCTAAAAAATATTTTCCATGGGAAATATTTTCCTTAATACAGAACACACCCTAACTGTAACCTTCTTTTCTTTATAATGTTGTATTTATACTTTCAGGTGTTAGATGTGTGATGTTTTATAATAACAGAATATAGTACAATTTATTTAAAAGTTAAATCCATCAAAATAATTATACACAATATAATATATTATAAAATGATATGTCACAATCATCAACAAGCTGCAAATATTTAACCATATATATAAATATTTTTTTATAATAATAATATTTGAATCAATTTACGCATAACTCAATTATTTTAATCAGATATCTGTTACTTTCTATAAACATAAGTCTAATCATAATAAATACTTACTCACACTAAATGTTCAAATCAAGATCACCTAACGTTCTTTTTTATCTCTACATATATTTGAAAATTAACTTTCATCTACCTCATTAATCATCGTATCTGTCGGAGGAAAGTTAAATAATTTCATGCTCCATTTTGAGTTCTCTAATCTGATTTCTTTAACTTTAATTATTCACCCAATACTCCTTTCCTTTTCTTTTTTTTTCTGGTTATGATACGATTTACATATTATTTTAAAAAATTTAATAAGAATTGTAATTTTATTAATTGATAGACATTTTTTAAAAATATAAAATAATTATTTTCTTCACATTCTAAAGTGACTTAAGTACTAAGGGTAAAGTTAGAAAAAGATGGTTAATTATTTCTTGAATTTTAAAACTATCAATTATTTTAAAACAACTATTTTTAGTATACCTAACAACTAAAAAGGAATGGAGGGAGTATTTAAAGACAAATAATGCAGAGATTAGTAACATGTGGATTAGTAATGCAGGGATTGTTAATACAAGGATTGTAATATTGGGATTATTTTTTATCAAGTATTTAGTTCACTGTGTTAAAAACTAGATATTCCGTATATTGTGTTTGGTTTAAAATTCTATAAAAATCTTCTTTATAATTATATCCTTGATTTTTTGTATAAAGAAATTTAAGAAAATGGATTGAGAGTTAGTCTAGTCATTTAATAGTCTTATCGAAGGATTAGTTATCCCTTTATTTTCTTGATATAAAATAATACATTATGGTGTATAAATAATTCATGTATTAGGTGGAATTGAGTAACTAAATAATATATTGATTGAACTAAATTTTAATCCAAAAACTATTCTAATTAGTACAGCCTACCAAACGACTCTTAAGATCCATACTCTATACTTCCTCTGTTCAAAATAAGTGGTGTTTTACATAATCAAGAAGAGATTAATGATGTTCTTCCAATTTTATCCTTATTTAAATGGAGAGAGTTTTATATAATCAAGAAAATGCTAAAAAGTTATATTTTTTTAAAAAAAATATTTATTAAGGGTACCGTAAATAAAAAATTATATATTTTTTAGAATTAAATAACTTTTTTAAAAAATATTTTTTAATTAAAAATATTATTTATTTTAAAACGAGGGAATATATGCTTTTGACTTTTTTTCTTTCCATTCCCAATTTTATTCCCTTCTCCTTCAAGTTTTGTAACCTTTGGTTGTTTTTAAAGGCTCGAGGTTTGGACTTTGGACTAGTCAAAGTTCTGTCCGAGCCCCATAATAAATATTGAAAAAATTATCGATATGTACACACAAATTTATTTATTAATATAATTAATATATACTATAATTTATTTATTGATTTATATATACTATATTTAAATATATAGATTTTTTTTTAAAATTAAATTATATCATTTAAATATATTAAATTGTAATTATTTCATAAATAAATATTTATATAAAGGACTGGCTTTGCCGTTAATGCTTGATGAGAAGTTTTTCTCTTTGTTGGGAACAATCCCAACATATGCTAATAGAAAAAGGCATTTTGTTGAATCTTTTCGGCGATGACTTTCACATCAAAGATACTTCCCCTACTTTTATTTTAACTGTCGTTTTATATTTTCTTCCATTCATTTTAATTATTATATTTATTATAAGTAATTAATTCAAATTATTATTTTTAAAAATTAAAATATAATTAATTATTTTTATTTTATCTTTATTTAATAAATATAAAAGAGTTAATGTATCAGTTTATTTTCACTTGTTCATTATGTTAAAATAAATTTTTATTTTTACTTGTTTAATTTAGGTAGCAAGAGTTAATTTACCACCTAATTTTTAATTTATTTTTTATTAACTATAATTATTTATTAAAATATTAAATTTATTATATTCGAAGAGATGATATACTACACTTGATATTCTATTTATTGCCCTTTAAAAGGTGTGCTGAGTCAATAATGAATAACTGAAATAAACATAGGACTACAAGAGTAATAAAGAAGAAAGTAGTATTTCCTCTGATTTAATTTGTTTGTCTTTTTTTTTAATCCGCTTAAAAAAGAATATTTTTTTTATTATTCTTTAATTTCAACTTTCTACCTTGTTTAAAACCACAAGATTAAAAGTCATTTTGACATATTCAATATATCTTTAAGATCACCAAATTTTAAGATCTTTTTATTTTCTTGAAATTCATGTTACCTCAAAATCAGAATAAATAAGTAAAAATAGAGAGTATATTAAATTGAGATCTAAAAGTGGATAAAAATAATTTAGTCAAATTACTTTTTTAATTAATATTTTCCTAAAAAACATACAAAGAAAAATACGATAAATAAAATAGCTCGGAGGAAGTAGCTCTTTCCACAGTCCACACCCATCAAGCAAACTATAAAAATAAAGTGTACAAAATTATCTTAATTTATTGGATTTTTTTGAAAAAAAAAATTGAGCAATATTTTAAAAGACTACTTTTTAATATTGAAGATATAAACACAACTAATTATCAATTTTGATCTTAAAATTTTAAAATAATATTTATTTTAAAATAATTTTTAAATTAAAATAACAGTTAAAATAAATCGGAGGGAGTAATTTACTCTAAGTACATGAAATTGGAGGAATTACTATAATAGTCAACCTAGGGACAGAAAAGCAGCAAAACCACCCTAGATTTCTGGCACTTATATAGTGAAGTTTTAATTTTGTTAGTGGCTTTAACCAGTGAATCGTAATTTGTACTGTGGTGTTGAAATTTATGTGACTTTTAAACGGTTCAAAAATTATATGTTCGTTCATAATATATGAATAGAGATAAAAATAGTATTTAAAGTTAATTTTTTTTAAAAAAAATATTTAAAAATTAAAATTATATCTGAACATGTATTACACTTGAAAAAAATATTAATATTTTATGAGAAAAATCAAATAATTAACAAGAAATGAAGAAAATGCGAAGAACATATAATGGAAAAGAGAAATTATAACATAGCAATACAATTACCAAATGAAAAAATAAATAGATCTCATTCAAATGAAGCAAGTAGAAGTAGAAATAATTCCAGTAAATTAAGCGGGTGAAAAGTTTGGAAACTTTAGCACAGTAGAAATGAAGATTCGCAGTTCAAACTTAAAAAATATAACTCTTAATTTTGAAAATATATATACAAAATTTCAGATATTAACGAGTCAAACTTTTAACACACATGCATATATATATATATATATATATATATATATATATATGGTACTCTTTTCAAATTTGGTGATTCACATGGAAAGCTAGAATTTTTTGATATGCGAAAAAGTGAAATTTATTGTCATTGCTATCATGATTGCAAAGAAGGTCCTCTTTATTTTCCATTATTAACTTTTCAATAATCTATTTTTATTTTATTTGTCCATCAAGTTAAATAGGTGGAAAAAAAAATTTGGCAAACAGTCATGCAACCAACGATTTTGAAAAAGTAATCTTTGTCTTCAAAAAATTCAATCCTCTATTTTTTTGTTGTATGAGTTTGTCGCATAATTCTTTTAGAATTTTACAAAGTTTAACAATTCTATAAGAACACGTTCTGAACTTTGAAAGAGAAAAGAATTTGTTTGTTGTTGAATCTAATTTGATTAGTTGTATGTACGTCTTTTGAAAAAGAAAAAGTGTATTTATAATATTAAATCAGATTTAATGAGGTAGTATAAAGTGTTCTACCTAAAACATAAGTTTTTCTTTTTTTTAAAGTCTCTCAACTTATAAGGTTCGCCTCTAAAACAAGAGTTATAAAGTATTTCACAAATTAAACACAATAAGATAGCATAAAGTGTTGCCAATGTGCCACAAGTTATTTATCTAAAGTCTCTAAGTTAAGTCTTACCTCTAAGGCAAGAGTTATAGAGTATTTCTTTAAGTCAAACACATTGAGGTAATGTAAGGTGTTCACCATGGGTCATAAGTTAGTGGTTCTAATTAAGTCCATGAGCTATGTTATACTTAAAAGGCATGAGTTATAAATTATGTTACAAGTTAGACATAATGACATAGCATAAATTGTTGTACATGGGATATAAGTTGTGTTATTAAGTCCTGAGCTAAGTTTTGCCTTCAAAGGCAAGAGTTATAAAATGACTCATAATTCATACCACGAGCTTAAAAGTAACCTTAAGTTTTCAAACTTGAGTTCTTGGTGAATTTAGTTAAACCAATTAGCTATGACATGCTTAGAGAATACTTAAGCTTAGGATAATAATGAACTTTCTATTATTACTATTCACACATGGTAAGCAAACATCTTTTATGACAATTGTTACCACGAACATTAGAAGACATTGTATTTTTAGGGATCAACGTTCAGTATTTGATTCGGCATTTTTAAAATTTAACTTCAAAATTTCGTAATCAATAATAAAAATAAATATTAAAATACTAAAATTTTAAAGTTCAATCAGTTCGGTAAATCAAATTTCTTTACGGTAAATTTTGATAGCGTTCAATAATTAAGACTTGTACCTCTAGATGTCAATTCCCCTTTGTGAACTTATCCCGTTTCCTCTAGCCCTATTGGGCCGGTCCATCCTGTCATATTTGTTCGATTTTGGGCTATACTTTGTCCCCTGTGGTCTCGGGTTGATCCTGGACGCATTTATCCTGCCCGTTTCGTCTGTTGCACTTCCTTGTCGAAGGTGCTGGAGCATAAGCCTCGTGTGCAGCAGAGCAAACGTAGAGGGAGCCCCAAGCAGAACCAATAGTTGAAGAAGATGTCTGTTGTTCTTAATTATGCTGCTCCTGGTGGATCACCTTCTTGTGCCGCAGTTAATTTCATTGTCACTGTCCATTGTACTGTTAACTGTTAGCTCTTGTTAACTCCGGTGACTGAAATTCATTTTGCTTCTTTTATATGTGAAGAATTTATTACAGAGGAAATGGAAAGCTGCCGTACTTGGGAAACGGTTACCTTCTAGAACATCACCGTTCTCAGCATCTGTTAAGCCATATCGGTTTCAGGTCAATGCGTTTTTCTTCAATCCCATCCAGGAACCCATTCTTAAAGAAGCCCTCAAGGTAATTTCCTTAAAGCTATAAATCTAGAAAGTTTGGTGTGGATGCTTTCCCTGTTAATTTCCGGGGGCACAATTCAATATCTCACGGTACTGCTGTGTTCTATCATGATGGCCCAGGAGCACGAAATGGTGCTCTATGTATTCACAACAACAACAAAAAAGTGATTTTTGCACGTAGAGAAGTTCTTAGTTAAATCATTTCATACAAGATGCTACTAGCTATTGTTTAAACCTTACCGGGCAATTATTATCTCCTGGTGAGTGGGAGGATTACTTATGTTTGGCTCAGTATTTTGGGTGCCAGGGTTGGGGTGGACGTAAGGGCGTTCCTACTGTTAATATCTTCTGTAATCAAAATACGCCAGCTTATCTTTACATAGTAATTGTTAATGGCACATAGCAGAGTGAACCACCTAAGCCTCCTCGTGGCTATCAAATTTTTTAGCGAACTGTGCAACTTATGTTCATTTTTACTCAGAACTCCACAATACGATGGTTGATTTACTTTTGTTACATAGTTCTCCAGTTTAGCAGTATTTGACATGGTGTAGTATGTGGTTGCTACCAAAATGAGGTATTTGCTGCTGAGCTAGTGTATTGCTTATCTCCTTTGAAAAACAAAGCAACCTTGTGCTTGGTTACTGGATTGAAGTTGTTGCCCAGGCACTGCACTAAAATGATTGTTCGTGCTACTAGTCTTGCAGTTGTTAATCAGCTGCCAGACCTAGAGAATGAAGGTGAATAGGTGATGCACCTGACAAAGATTAGAATTGGTGTCAAAGGAGTGTGTAAGAACTCCTATTTACTATACATCAGCTTCTGGCACATAGATGCTGATGAATGTCCCATTTTTTCTTTAAAAAAACTATAAATTTTGGCAATGAGCCTCGTGCAGTTGAGGCTGTGGATAGTTAACTTTATGATGGAAATTTAACCTAATTCATTTGGTTAAAGGGAAGCTGGTGCATTAAGCTCCCGCTATGGGCTGGGTCTAGAAAGGGACCGGCCACATTAGTTCTATTGTAAGAACTCTTACATTGATCATTGAAGTGTAGCATGTAGTTATTGACAATTTGTTTCCATAGTCCAGATATAAATTAGGAACTTCTGGTTAAGAAGGCAATGCAGGCATACACTGAAAACCATGAAAGAAACTGTTGAACTCTACAGCCCTGCTGGAACATTAGAAACTGTAGAATGACAATCGTGATGGACAAATCGCCTCACTAAAGGGACTATTAATAGGCAGAAGTTAGATTAATTCTTAAATGTTGATTTTAGACTTAATTTTTTCCTTAAAGCTCAACTTGATCGGAAAAATCTGAGACATTTCATTACTAGTTTTATTTAAGTATTTCTTCTGCTACCAAAGCCTTTTTTTAAGGTGAGATGATGCAGGCAGTGCTTATTGAGTTGATATTGTTCCCATCTAATGTAGTTCTCTTCTTAGCAATCCCTTCAAAATCTGACAGGTGCATCTGCTGAGAAGTTGAGATAATGATATTGTGTTGATTTTTCATTACAGATTTACTAAAAATTTCTAGAAGCCCACTCCCACAATGACTTTTTTGGAGCTATGCCCATGTAACTTTACTGAACAACTTATAACTAAATTGTCTGATGTCACTATAGTTAAGTTCATTCCTGCGGCATCACTGTTATGCTTTTGCATTCTCATATCTAGAAGGCTCAGAATCATACTATTTTGATAGCTAATGACATCTGTGCTTATTGATATGAGTAGATTTTGCATCATATGATATCACAACAGACTATATAAATGGTGTTTTACATTATTATGCAACAGTTCCAAATCAAAACAAATAAAAAAACCAGTTGCGTGATCTTGCTGATGGTCGGTAGTTTGTTTGTCATCCAGGGGAGGAAAGAAGAGAATTTAGTTTAAATTGACCAAGTATAAGCGAAGAGAGAAGGAAAAACTGTAACAAAATAAAAGCGTAAGAGCAAAAGTAGAGGGAAAGGTTTTTCTGTATTACTTAGCCATTTAAACGCGGGAGAAAACAACCGCATTTCCCTGGACCGTTGAAGAAATAAAAGTTCTCTGTCTTCGAAATTTTCTTTGAACCAATTTGAACCTAGCGAATCTGCTATTCCGTTATCAAGATTCAATTGGACTATGTAGTGGAAGTATAGCTAGAATATGGTGAAGAAACTTGAGTCTACTTTGTAAGAATCAGCTCTTTGGAGGAAACGGTATCATTTGGGGGCTTGGATTATTTCTCCCCGTTCATTGTGGGGCTAAGCAGCTTGTTACTTGGTTGAATTTACAGTCATTTTCAAAAATCAAAGTTAGTTGCACAAATCCATGTATAAACTCTTTCATGGAAGGATGCCAGTACGTTGTGGGAAAGCTGGACAATATGATGTTACGAAAAAGAAGAAGAATATGCATTAAGATTTGATGCTTTAACTTCATGTCTGTTTATACGTCACTGATGATGATCAGGTCTCTAATTGTTTGGAAAATCCCATGTGAAGACACTTATTCTGTCAAGCTTTCTCATCTGGAACTTTTCCCCCCAAATATGCAGGAACCTGTTGCCTTTGCGGGAGGGATATTCGCTGGGCTTCTAAGACTTGATTTGAATGAAGACCCTCTGAAGGAATGGGTTGCTAGAACAGTTGAGGCCTCAGGAGTTACAGCTGAAGAAATTGAGGCTAATGATGACCAAGCAGAGAACACCCCGCAGCAGATAGAAATTGAATGACTTTTCTCTTCCGTCTTTCTGCGTGCACAATGCTCTTGTAAAAACACTATTTTTCATATAACCTACAACTTGTATGATGGGAAATAAAACCTATAATTTGTATTCTCAAGAAAAACGCAAAATCTATATGAACATACATTTCTATTTTTCTGCTGTTACTTTTTGCAAGCACTGAATTCTGGAGCTAAAAAGGAAATTCTCTCTTCCTTGTAGCAGACGAGGCGAAGAACACTGTAAACGCCCTTGCATTTACTTGTAGAACTTATCCCTCGGACATCGATTACCCTTAAAACTATAGGACAGCAATCGACGGATTTTTGTTTGCACAAGTTGCGGCATCTTCGAATTGGAGGTGATCAATTTGCTACATATGAAGATTCTTAATGCTCCTTACTACTACTTAATCCTATTTATTGCTACTTGGTAGTACTACTTAATCACACTTTCTTATTACTTAATGTCACTTATTCCTACGAGTTCGGAACCCAAATGACTAGAAAAAAGATAAAGTTTGACCAAAATAATGGTCCAAAACAAATTTCTATTTTCTACTTATAGTGTACAAAATTAGTTCATCAAGTCTTCTTCCCACATGTTTCACACCGTGAATTCTGGGGTTGATAGCTTGCGATGATCACTTTTGAACCATGTTCATCAGCATCTAGGTGATAGAACAGGCACTTGAAAATTCTGGCTCCAAAATGCTTCAGGGACAATATATATGCTCTTCTTCTTAATGAAGTATTCCCAAATAAAAGATGCTATCCTGATAGTACTGGATTGGAATAGGAGATCAACGAAACCATCTGAATCTAAACTAGCATTTTCATTCCCAGATTGACTTACAATTCCTTTTCCTCTGACTTAGCTGTCTGGAGTATGTTCTCTTCTTCCACAAACTTGTGTTTTGAAGTAAGGACCATGAATGATACTAATGGCAGCGGGTTCTAACTATCATGAATGATACTAATGGCAGCGGGTTCTAACTATCTTCTCTAGTATAAGTCTAATTGTTGTGTACTCTATCTGAATCTGTTTTTTATGCATTGGTTCTTATAATACACTAAAAGCTGTCCAAACTTTTTCCAAGATACAGTAACTGTAAGCCAGAAATCTAGTTGCGAAGAAAAATTGAGTTCAATAATCAACACCAAGAGCTAAGCTGAACTAGATAAATTCAGTTTCTTAATACAACCATGTGACAAGCTGGTATCCATTGCTACTAGTGAATGGAAATATTCATCCGCTGAGAAGTAGTTCAAGGTTTCAGGCTGCAGAAACTAATTAGATCGACTTAAATTATAAACAATATTAGACAAGTCACTCAATTGATTCACACAACCATAAGCAGAGAAGACAGAAACTGAAGAGAATTATCCCAACAAAAGAAAAAACATTAACTGAACAATCATATCGTATTGATTCAATGAAGAATTTTACTTGTGAAATGCAATGACGACAGAGTGCAATGCTGCAAGAGGCCGAATAAGTGTTACTCCCTCCGTTTCAAAATAAGCAGTGTTCCTTAATAAAACTATTTATTTCTAGGAAGTAAAATGTATTAAATATCTCGAAAATGATGTAACTCTTTACTATTTTCTTGGTTATGTAAAACTCTCTCCACTTAAATAAGGATAAAATTGAAAGAACATCATTAATGTATTCTTAATTATGTAAAACACCACTTATTTTGAAACAAAATCAAAAGGTCAAAACATCAATTATTTTGAAACGGAGGGAGTAATTCCCTCATATGGTTGTACAACCATTTAAGTTATTTTACAATAGCATTCAAGACAAAACAAAAGTCATAAAAAGGTAGGAAATTAAGCATAAATGCATGTTACAAGAGATCAAAGTTTGCACAACTAAATGTAAATGGAATAGTCTTCAAATATCACCGCCCAAAGGAATAGTCTTACATGAGTAGTTCTTTAGTACATTCTCCCCTCACACTTACGGGAGCCACATCTACAGTTCTTTCTCTTCAGATTGCCATTTGTATCATAAACATTGTCAACCTGATAGTTGTAGTGATAAGTAAGCTCCTCCAATGGAGCAATACTCTTTGAAGCGAAAAACATTATGTGAGGTACTCTCATATCACCATGGTCATACATGACATTTTGAGCATAAAGGTTTGGTGAGCAACTATGGTTGATAAATCTTCCAACATTCCCATATCTTGCTGCATCAAGGGTAAAGCCATCTTCGTCCTTCCTCTGCAAAGAATTCGATTCAACTTTGAGGTTATTATTACGCGCAGCATTCCTTTTGGGGATTTCTTCATCATAGTTGCCAACATCAAACAAGTACTCATCATAATCTATTCTGTTTTCAGCTTCCTTTTCATCAAGCAACTCCCCAACATATTCACATATAAAACTTCCGGATGAGATATAATCTCGTGACCGCAAACCCCATCCTCTTGATTCGGTCTTGAAAACCTCCAAATGGTACCGAGGACCAAGTTGGCTAACTCTATTTTTGCAAGAAGGTGGACATTTGCAAGATGGACCACACTCATAAACAAGAGGTTTTGCTCTAACAATAGAGCCTCTTGTGTTGAATGGAATCTCACCTCCGTTCCTAGAAGCACAAGAGCATTGCTCAGAATCCGAGCATCCACTTGTGCAACTGCAACCTTGAGGTCTAGAGATACAATACCAATCTGGATATTGCATTTTGGTAATGTAAGTGAATGGTGGGGGTCTCTCATCATCTATTGCGTTAACAGCAGGGATAGGTATCTTCTCTTTTCCTTGCGAGACATCATAGTCCACAACAAGCTCCGATTGCATAGTTGATTTTGTTGCTATGTTAACATTTTCACGAAAATGATTTATGTTGACTAAATCTGCTGGCCGTGACACTAGTTCAGGAGTAAGTTCTGGTTGGCCAAGATTTCTTTTCAATTCAAACTTGAAAACGTATTTTCCTGTTGGAGCTTTTTCTTGCCAACACCTAGTCACGGTGTAGAGCCCATCGTAAATGTATCTTATATCACTCTTTTGACCATCCACTCTTTGTCGACCACAAATAACCCTCACGGGATATCCCAAGTCCATAGAGTTCTTCAAGGCAAGATTACCCCCTTCAAGCTTTTGATCTGCCACTTTCCCATTAGAAGATACATTTGGATTCCCACCTTGACCTACATATATGAATGTTTGAGAAGATATGGCCTCGTTTTCGTACCGACCAGAATCAACAATGCTAGTTGCAACATCTTTGCTGTCAATATTCACATAATTGATACCCTTAATAAATTGGTGATGTAGTCCGATCATAACAAGTTCTGCCCTGAACCGGAATTGATCCCCAATTTCAACTCCAGGAACATGTCCAAAGGTCCACTCACTATTTACCCACTTCTTCTGATTTTTCAAAGTCATCGCTGCCTCTATATGGATTCTTCTTTTAGTCTGTCCTTCATGTTTCTCTGCTTTATCTTCTCGCAAAAGTTTAGCATATAGTTCATCGAAAAGCTTTAGAGTCTCTCTAACTTCTTTCACTTTCTGAATATGTTCATATTCAGTTAACAATCCATGACCAGAATCACCAAATATGACAGCAGAATTCCTTAAATTTTCTTGAGAAACTCCTAGATCTATTTGCTTCTTCGTGACCACAGAATCATATTGATCCAAATCATGCCGCTCAGGACGTATGGTTTCGGGCATTGGCTTGAAATTGACTGCATCTTCAATAATAACCATGCACTTGCTTAGGGGTTCTGGACACCTAACTGCTTCTGCCTGCATGATCTCAACCTTGCCACCTTTCTTACAAGCACTCCTGGATTCATCGTCCAAAACCTTTTCGTGATGAAACCTCTTGCTTGTTTCCTTACAAGGTTCATTTCCACCTTCAATTAGACTATCTTGTGAAACAATAGCAGGCAATACTGGTCCATTTTCAATAGGCCCGCCTTTTATAAACCAATCACATGTATTTCCTGTACCATTAACCAAGACTACATGTTGTTGAGCAGACTCATCATACAAAAGATCTTTTTCTTTCATCTTCACAGGTTGATTTCCATTAGAAGGTGGCAATTGTTGACATGAATTATTCAAATGACTTGAATCACCAACCACTTTTGGACGCGCACCATTTACAGCCAAATCATCCCTTTCGGCCTGCCTATTAATTGATGGCAAATCAATTTGCATTTCTTTTGCCTCCGCTTCCCATTCAGTAGCATCTATCAAGGAATGTACCATTGGTAGGTTCCTAGGCTTGCCATTCAAATTACTCGGTGCAAACACACTTAAAGGCTCTGCTGACTCGATCACATTCACAGCAACATCAGAACAAGTTTTGATCTCAGCAGCATCAGCGGAGCATGGACTACCACTTCCATTCTCCTTTTGAGGAACAACACACGGGCCACATTTCTCAGGAAAAGACCTCGTACTATCGACTTTTATACGCTTGGTAGTGGATGGAACTTCCGGGTAGCTCTCAGCGTCAGCATAGGCGTTCCTTTGACAAACAAATGGACCACAATTTTCAGGAAAATTGCGGGTAGTATCAACTTTTGAGCGCTTAAATGTGGAGGAAGATGTAGTATTAACGCACTGGTGTAGTCTCTTCCCTAACATCTTTGAGGGACTTGTTTCCGCTAAAACATGAGACATCTACAATTTATAAAGTAGGCACAACTTAAAAAATAAATCCAGTTTTACTGGTGAGTGTAACATATACTTTACATGATTATTAACACCTAACAAGACAAGGCATTATGAATGTAGGAATTGAACCAAAAGAAAAAACTACAGCAAAGGAAATAGCAAAAAGAAACAAAAAACTTGAAGACATAAGCAGATACTTGAAGCATAACAATTAACAAACAACCAAGAACAGTAACAAAACTCACATTAGGGCTAAAGGGGAGAAGAAATCTGAAATCCTTTTTACCTTTACATTTGGGAGGGAAATTAGTGCCATAGAAAGAGGCCAACTAGAAACATGAACTAGATTGGCACCAAAAATACATTAAACACTAATGGGTCGTTACACTTAAATTTTTTCTGCAGAAAATAGCGTTGGGAAATCTACAAAGGAACAAGTTTTACCAAGGGGAGAAGAAAAACGCCCGTTTGGCTACCTAAGATGAAATTATGACACGAAGTTGAAGTTTAGTTTGAACATGCATTTTAGAATTTTTAAGTTATATTTTGTTCTTATGAATATAAAAACGTCATAAGTTATAAATATTATCCAAATTTTCTCCTCATGAAATTGCGTGTCCAAAACTTTTCATAATTTCAAATCACGAGATGAAATCGCATGTCCAAACGCCTACTTGGGGTTAATTCTGCCAAACACTTGAAAGTTAATTAGTTAACTTATTTGTGTGATGGACGCTTAAAATAATTTTCTAAATTTTATAGGTTGTTTTACCAAATTCTTAAAATCAACTTATTTTGAGAAGTGCTTTTTTAAAAGTACTTATTGAAAAAAATATTTTTGGTAAAAAGTAGTTTATATTCGGCCAAAAATTTAAAAAGCACTATTGAACAGTAATTAGTGTTTGACCAGACTTTAAAAAGTGTTTTTAGGTGTATTTTCTCAAAAGTGTTTTTCAAATAACTGGTTTTTGGGATAAACTACTTTTTTTAGCTTCTGAAAAATAATTTTGGTTACTCTAAAAGTACTTATTTTCTTCCAAAATCTTGGTCAAACACCTCATTTTTTAAAATAAGCACTTTTGACTTTCCAGAAGTTTGGCCAAATAGACTATTATAAGTCTAATAGGAACATATTTATGTGTTCAATTACTCAATTGAAATATGTCATAATTGGGGCATCTAAATAAAATTTATTGACAAGTTTAATGTATTATTGATTATTCAATCTAGTACCCTAACAAAAAAATACATTAGATATCCTTATATTTCTCATTAAATGAAAATTATTACAAATCGGGAAGTATGACAATTTAAGTGACACACTTTTTTTAAGTTCATCCCAAAAGAATGTCAACTTTCTATAATTAAAAAAATATTTAACTTTTAAAATTTTTCTTTTGCCCTTGATGAAATAATTTATAACTACAAAAATGTCTAAGATTTATTTTAGACCACAAATTTCTCTAAAGTTTTCCTTTTTTTCTTAAACTGTGTCAAGTCAAACAGTTTCACGTCAATTGAGATGAGGGAATATTATTGATGCGAAAATGTTTGATTGGACAGAAAATTTAAGAATGAAAGAATGACTTTTGAAACTTGTAGTCTAAAATAAATCATAAGTAAAATGAGAAGTTTAAAGTTTGTTTGGAGATAACAGGTATAAGTGAAATTAGTTAAGATATGTGCAAGTTGACCCGAACACCATAATTATTAAAAAAAATAATTTAAAATAAATTATTACTAAATTTTAAAAAAAATATCATTCGTTTTAAAATTGAATATATATATATATATATATATATGGAGAGGGAGTAATTGAAAAATGATAAGGGGAGAGTCAAATTTCACCTAAACTTTGTGAAATGATTAAGATTTATCCTCAACTAATAGTTGGGGTTACTTCTATCCTTATTGTGGCCCAAATGTGAGAAAATTACCTTTATTATCATAGACAAAAGCTTTCAAACACATGAATAGGTCAAATTTGTCCTTTGACATATGAAATATATGAAAAGGTCAATAATTTTGTCCCTATACTTTGAAGAACAAGGTCATTGTTCCAGCATCGCATCGCACAAATGCTCCAACAACCAGGTTTTTTCTCTCCAAACTTTACTTAACCACCCTTAAGTGTGCGTTCGATAGGGATAAATAATTTTTTTTATTTTTTTGTATTCATTTAGTAAAAATTTTAAAAATATTTTTTTAGGAAAACAAACTCTATTGTCATAATAAAAGTAGGGAAAACACATGTCACACGGTCTTCTTCTCATCTTCACAACTATCCACCACACCCCCACATCTACCACCCCGCGCCACTCTCACCTCATCTGGTCGAAAGACGAGTCAAATTCCAACAGATTTTAATATATGGATAGTTGTTAAAATGCACATATATTTTTATTTTTTTTTATAACTGTGGTGTTCGGGTGTGCTCGCACGCACTAACTCCAACATATTTTAATATATGGATAGTTATTAATCCACGTATATTTATATTTTTTATAACTGTGGTGTCAAGGTGAGCTCACCCGCAACTCAAATAGGACAAAATCACCCAATGTTTTTAACTCTGTTGGGATTTAAACCTGAGACCTCATGATTCTCACCCACTTCATGACCACTAGGTCACACCCATTCCACGAGATACCTGTCACACCACGGGATATTTGACCACTGTACATTACTAACATGAGAAAATGAAATAATCGAGAATCTCGAGTAACCGGCCAAGCCGCTAAAGTCGCTAAAGTAGTGATAAATCCTGTTAATAAAATGGGTCCCTATAGAAAGTCCATCTATTCCTAATCTCCAATGGAAATCAAAAAAATTGATCCATTCATGATCCTCCATTAGTTGGATATCTATCACCTCCCACCAGCAACATATACTAAATAACTCTATTCACTAAACTTAGGACACTTGCAAAAATAAAATCACCTAATATTTTTAATCGGCCTATGATGATTGCTCATATAAATGTAAATATAACAAATATTTGAGAAATAGGGACATAAAACATACATTTAGAAGCACAGTTGATAATGCTCTTAACCTTTTGCTTTTGCCCAATTGAGAGAACTCCTATGGTTTTGCCTGGTTGACTGAAAATAATACGAAAAAAGAAAAGAAAAATACATTAAAGATTAGAAAAGATAAAAAAGAACATAGTACTGTAATCAAATGCACTACACCTTTCAATATTGAATTATTTCACTTTAAACTCAAATAAAATTTAAGAAAATAGAGTTGAGACCAGAAGATCAAGAACAACTGAAATATGAATATAAATTATCTCCTATCAGTCAAATAAAGCTCACTGTTCTAATATATGTGATTGTATTATCAAAAATTAAGTTTTATTGTTCTCAATAATAACTGAGATAGATGGACAAGACTCAGATATTTAAAGATCAGTTAGATAATTTGAGGGTCAGGAACGCACATAAAGAATTTTTTTGCACATGATTTGCATCGAAATTCTTATAGTTTGGCCAAAATTTTAAAATTGTCTTATTTTGAAAAGTGTTTTTCAAAAACAGTAGTTTTCGCGAAAAATAGATTGTGCTTGATAATAATTGAAAAAATAAAAAATTATTTTGAGCAGTAATTAGTATTTGATCAAACTTTTCAAAAGGAATATTTTTATAAATATATATAATCTGTATATTACACCCGTATTTTTATATTACACTCATATAGCCCTTTTTTCACAAGGGTGCTTATACATAATATACAACATATTACATTATAAACTTTGTATAAGAATATATAATAGTGTATAACAGATGCTTGTACACATTTTTACGCTATATGCAAAATTATAAAAATTGTATTTGATCTCCTACAAATTTAACTACAAAATTTCATTTGGGTCAAATCTTTTTCAAATAGATTCAAATTCTAGCCACACCTTCAAAATGACACCATCAACTAATCACAATCATCAATTCTTAAAATTTTCAAATTCAAAACTCATATGTAAATTTTTAAGCTATTAAGAACTCCAAAAAATAAAATTTTAACTTTTTTTTAAATAATAATTAAAAAAATATTAAACCTACACATAATATCAAAAAGAAGGAGAAGAAAGAAAGAAACAATAGAAAAAAGAACAAAGAAGAAGAAATAAAGAAAGAAGCAATAGAAAAAAGAAGAAAGAAGAAAGAAGAAAAAATTAAGAAAGAAGCAACAAAAAAAAAAAGAGAAAAAGAACCACGGAGAAAAAAAAGAAAGCAGCAGCAGATTTCTTTTGTAAGAAAAAAGTAACAGAAAAAGAAGAAAGAACGAAGAAGTAGAAAAATAAATTAATGAAAAAGACTAGGTTAAAGTGTTAGTAAACTGAAATATGGATTAAAGTAGAAAAAGTTATTTTTTTAACTTTTGAAAAATGGCTGATTCGAAACATTTTTTTCTTTTAAAGATTTGGTCAAACAACATTTTTTAAAAATAAATATTTTTCTTAAAATGTAAACCTTCTAGTTTTTTTTTCAACCTAAAAGAGGCTATTAGTTGTAATAGCACAGTTAAGAGGAGGGTTAAGAATTTAAAAAAATTATATGTATAAAATAGATCAGTCAATTAATTTTATCAAATTCAATTAGGTCTTTATTCACAAATAAAGAGATAAATTTGATTTTAATTCAATCTTGTATTTAAATTTAAATTATATTCTTGAAGAAATTGTTCATAAAATAAGATACGATTAAAAAAACAAATCAAGCACTAATATAAATACATTTAAAATAGAAGAACAAAACAGGAATTTAGTAAATAAAACAGAGAGAAAAAAGAAAAAATAAAAAGGAACAGAAGAGGATGCGGATAACACCTTCAACACAACACTAAATAAGGGCACACAAGATATTATTGGAGTTAAAAAGACATTCAAATTTGATCTCAACTGATTTTGAATATGAACACATAGACATCTCCAAAATGGAGACTTATACATCACGTTAGGGTGTTCATTAAATTATGCATGATACACATAATTATCGCCTCTCACTCCTTCCCTAGGTATGTAAAGATAAAGAGATGACTAGCTTCTTGTTCTTGACATGACATCCACTTTGGACTGAACTGGAATTATTCATATCAAATTCAAAATAATAGAATTTGGAGTCCTCTCCATATATCTTCAATTAGATTTCTTCCTAACAAGACATCTAATTTTGAACTTTATTGAGATTATCCCCGCATTAGATCCAACACGTGTGTCTCACAAAATCTCTCAAGCGTCAATGCTTTAGGCTCAAATCTTATATTTTGTATTGTATAAATTTTTTTTAATATGTTTAAATAATTTATACATAATTCAATGATGTAAAAAAAAAAAAAATCTGGCAAACACAAAGAGGGAGATTAAACTAAAGAATTTCAAAACACCAAGAAAAGAAACAAACTTACTTGAAGTATTGGATTCATAAGATGAAAACGGTCATTAAAACCAAAAAACCAACACCACATGAATTGGTTGGCATGGGCCAAAACTATTAAGAGGAAGATGGAACAATAAGGGTATGCCAATACCAAAGCTCCTATTTATACTAGTAAAGTGAAGGGTAAAATAAGGTATATATTTGATTCCTATACAAATTGGGTTTTTTCTTTAAACCAACAAGTTTCCATAGCAAACAGGGTAACTCGTATATGCAAAGTTGCCATAATTACCAATGCTAATTTAGGTAAAACTCTTAAGTCGGCGGCCTAAATTTCGTTTCGCAAGATTCCCTTTCCTATTAAATCATGGGTTCCACAAGGAATACAAGTATAGCACTTTATTTTTTTTCCAATAAATATAAGTGAGCGAAATAAAAAGAATTTTGCCACAATAATAAGTATCATTTTTATTATATCTTATGTAATAAATAGTTGTTTCAATAATATATTCTTATTTTCTTGCAAAATGTTTTTGAAAAATGATTAAAATTTCATTATTTTTAGATAAATATTTTTTATGGGGGTAAAAGTTACAGTCAAGTTCAGGAGGTTAATTACTATTACTAATACTTTAAAAGAGATTTGAAGAAAATATGTCTAAGTTAAGATTTTTGAAGCCTATTTATTTGCATTAATATAAGACGTTTAAATTTAAAAATAATTTTAAATTATTTATTTTGAACATCTGAATCTATTTTATCTATATGTTATATTAAAAGTGTGAAGGTCTTTAAAAATGTTGATTGAAATTTTTGCCCTTCATTAAAGATATCGCAATAAATAAAATTGCCATTACTATTTTTATATAATTATTGTTAAAAATTATTATTTTAAATTATTTTCATCATTTTATTTTATCATAATAAATTTTGTATTTATGACATAACTCTATTTGTTGTATAAATCTAAAACAAAATTTTAAAAATTCTGCCGAGGTTCTTTTCCTTTTTAATACTCACAAACTTGTTTTTATTTTATATTATATTAAATTTTCGACTTGTGGCATAACTCTATTTATAGTGTAAATCTTAAAATTATAAAAAAATAAAATAAAAAAGACAAAAAAGCACTTCCACAAATTTTTTTTCCCCTTTATGATTTGGATTTTTTTTTCTCCTTTTTTGATGGTAGGGAAATTTTTTCAAAAGTTCTCTTCTTTTTTTCCCCTTTTTCTTAGTCACATTTTTTTTTTATCTTTTTGATTTTTAAAAAAATTTAAATGTCTTAATATTTTTATACTTTTAAATTTTTTTTTAAATTTTTAAATAAATTCTCCACTTCTATAAAATGATTTATAATTGCATAATTTAATTCATTAGTTCTTCTACATCAACATCTTTGATTCAATCTCCAACCTTGTATGTGTTCGTGTTAATCTATCTACTTATTTTTTTCATGTTAGAATTTTCTTTAATGTTGTGGATTTGAAAAACACAATAGTAATCGTTATGTCAATTTGTTTGTATTCAAAATAATTTAACTTAGTTTGTCTCCATTAGTTGAGTCTTATATTGATATTATGTGATTTAGAATTTTGTGTTATTTATAAGTGACATTCTTCATGTACTCATACATCCATAAGTATCATTTATTCAGCTAAAGTAATCTCTTCATCTCATAATTTTTTTAATAAAATTATAAATTATTATAATCATAATTGTTGTACACAATTTATTTTTGATAATATTACAATGGAATCTGAAAAGAATTTCGTGAATAAAATTGTGCAAATTAAGAACTTAAGGCGATCTGATTCTCATTGGATAATAAAAGTCTTAGTAATCTGAGCTAGATTGGTGAAAGAGTATAAAAAGCGAACAAAGAAAGGCGTACAAATGACTATATTTTTAGTTGACAAAGAGGTAATAATTCTTTTTCGTATCATATTCTATATTTATATTTTATATTTTTAAGTATATGGTTTGAGTTCTTATCTATTTTATATATATATATACTATTGTTCAAATACTTTTACGAGAGGGTTTTATCGAAAACGTGAGAAAACAATCGAGAAAACAACAAATACTTTTTGCTTTTAACCCTGCGATACAGAAGGAATTGGAAAAGGCTTTATAGAAATATTTTAAATTTAAAACGAATCAGTCGAGAATAAATTTTTAAAAATAAAATAAAATATTTAAAAGATGTTTTGTAACAAATAAGAATTTAGAAAGAAAATTATGAATTTTAAATTGATAAATAATTATGTTTAAAAGTTTGATATAATCCAGTAATTTTTTCTTTAATTTGTTCTAATACTTGTTTCAGTGAATAAAAACATCTTGGAAATAACATTTGATTGAAAGGTAAAAAAGTTGTTCGCTTTCATATGAGCACTTAAATGCAAGTATTATGTGTATATTTCATGTTAATTATTATAAAATTTTGAATTGCTACACTACTAACAGTTAAACATTTAATATAAATATTAGTATTACGAAAACGCATTGTAATATAAAGTTATACAGTAGATAGAACATGTAGTATAAATAAATGTGACATTTATTTAAATCTATCTATAACAATTATTATTGTTTTCTTCAAATCCACAACATGATACAAAAAAGATAGATAATATGCCTGATTCAAATTCACAACATGAAATAAAAAAGATAGATTATTATCTTCTTCAAACCTATAGCATGAAATAACAAAGATGAATTTAAAAATTATGACATAAAGTTGTTTACCAAGAAGAGTTGGATAACTAAAATTATATAATTATCAAAAAAATTTCTAAAAATGGAGGATTTGAATAAGACACTACTATCATAAATTAATTTTTTTTTAAATGTAAAAATATTTAGACACCACTGTAAAAAAGAAAAAAGAAATTCAATTTGATGCATGCTAGTAAAAAATTCATGCAAGGAAATAGAAGAATAACTGTTAAAAATTTAATATAAATATTAGCATTACGAAAATATATTATAATATAAAATTGTATAGTAGATACAACATGTAGTATAAATAAATGTGATTTTTGTTTAAATAATCTATCTATAGAATTATATTATTTTCTTCAAATCCACAATATGATATAAAAAATATAGATAATATATTTTATTTAAATTCACAACATGAAATAAAAAAGATAGATTATTATCTTCTTCAAACTCATGACATGAAACAAAAAAAGATGAATTTAAAAATTTTGACATAAAGTTCTGAAGATAACTTGGATGAATAAAATAATATAATTATAATTTTTTTCTAAAAATAGAGGATTTGAATAAGACACTACTATCATAAACTTTAAAAAAGATTTAAAATGTGAAAATATAACACCACTGTAAAAAAGAAAAAAGAAATTCAATTTGATGCATGTCAGTAAAAAAATCATGCAAGGAAATAGAAGAATTAACACAAAGAAACTTTATTTAAGGAAAATGTTTTTTAGGATACTTATTCAGGCAAGGAATTTATTTAAAGGATTTTAGGGAAATTTTTTAGGTTCTTCGTGCAAGGAAATTCTTTTAAGGGTTTCTCATGTAAGGAAATTTCTTTTGGTAGGAAATATTTTTAGGGTTTGCACATAATTACAATTTTATATTATATAAAAACATTATAAAAATAATTAGATAATAATTTGAGAAAAATAGTAAATATTAATTTTATTTATTGTAGAGTCTTGTAATGAAGGACAAAAAATTCAATCAACATTTTAAAGGTTTTCACACTTTTAATATAATATAGATAGATAGTTAGATAGACAGACAGATAGATGTATGTATGTAATTTAAAATAAAATAATAATTTAGTGTTATATCAATAAATATTAGAAAAATCTTTAATTTAAACAAAATGAAATTATTATTTGATAAAAATTATATTATATGAATAAAGAAATAAGTATTTTAAATTTGACAAGGTATTTGAACGATGGGGACTACAACTAAAAATTTACATTAAAAAAAATAATTGTTATGAGAAAACGTAGTCATAAAATTTTTAGTCCTAATACATAAATAATTACTTAAACCTGATAAGTAAATTTTGAGATTGCACGTCTACACATCTTAACTTGATTTCAAACTAGTATCTCTATGTCTCGTGGACACCCATCGTAGACGTGGCACATAAATTATGGAGGTGTCTAATTGATCATTTTGTAAGTTGAAGTATTCAACTGACATAGTGGAGATGATTAAGGTATCTAAATGTGCATACTTTAATGTTGGTATGCTTACTTGCCCAGTGAAGTCAAATTTGAGTGATTGTTTATTTAATACGTCTGAAAATTTTTAACGAAACATATGTTAATTTTTATTAAATAGTTATCCAACCAAACAATAAAATAACTTGTTCCAATTTAAATGCACAAATATAAAAATATTCGAATAATAGATATAGAATAATCATATCAAATTCTAACATACAAACATATGAAAAATAATTTAAAATGATTAAAATATAAGATTCTGAAGTATTTTATCTACTTGGTATTAGCTTAAGCACAATTTCATCGTGTATATTGCTCATTGTATGAGAATTTTGAGTTGTCCAACTAGGTCCATTTTTCACGAATGTTTCTTCTTGTTGTCCTTCCTCAAATATTATTTCAATCTAATCAAATTGATTAAATAAATCATCATTTATATGCTCCTTCCAAATAAAATTATTAACTACAAAATATGTAATAACAATATCTCTTTGGACATCTATAAAATATGGTATCATTTCGTCCAATATAGAGAATTTTGCTCTCAAACTTCATACATCACATTTCCAAGTTGCACATAGAAGTGATTCAACTTTTCCTCCTTATTAGTGGAATGCCTTCGATCATAATCTCCTAAGTGGTATCAAATATTACAATATGGTGCTAGAAATTCTCGAATATTAGGATATGCCGTATCATATAAATAATACTTATCTGAAATTAAAATGAAAAATCAAGTGATCATAATAAGAATCTAATTTATCATTTCTATTGTTGAAGTTATATAACATACTAGAAAAAGGAAATGAAAAACAATTATCTGAATTAGTTGCAATCTCTTTTAGAACGCATGCATTATTATTGTGATGCCGAGCCTCGTCGGCACAGGCTTGTTAATTGTTGGTTGATTAGTTGCATGTTCATTCGGTCAAGTGAGGCAATGGGTGTCGGTCATGCCTCTCCGAATTTGAGGCATGACATGTTGTAAGTACATATTCATCATCAAAATCATGTACTACCTTTATAACTATGGATGCACTCATCTTTTTCTTGGACCTTGACATTGGAAAATCTCATTCGAAGTACCCCCCTCTTGTCGCATCCCTAACACTCTGCGTACTCTTTGTTCATAGAAGAATCTGATCTATATTTTGATCTGCTCCTTTCTTATTGGCTAATCCCGTTTCTCACAAAGAGCCCATTTGTTTGATCATCTTTGTCTCCCTCAAAATGCCTCCGCACATCACTAGAATTAAGTGTCTGCTGCACTTGCTCAAGGGTGACAGGCTCGTTGTTGCACATCGTTGAGTTTTTTGATATCACAATATCCTGAAGTCAATGAAAATAGCAGAGACATGGAAGTGTCTTCTCATTCCTTTAATTCCTGCAGTCTGTAATTAAGCCTATTGTTACACCCCGTAAATTCCCGGCATATAGATGACCTATTCGCATGTTGGTTAAGAGTATTTGAAAGTCATACATGCTAGAAAAAGGCCCGGAGAAATATCAGACAAGCGCCAAGTCGGCGCGTCGCAAGGCAAAATGCGACTTATAAATCGCATTCCCTGAATGCGACTTATAAGTCCCTATTATATAACCCCTCTACTTCGGATAATTTTCATAACTTTCCAGAAAGGACGCGAGAGAAACAGAGGGAACGTAAGGTATTTGATAATTTCCTTTCGATTACGCTGTCAAACACGGTCCAAACTCGAATCAACCTTAGGTACCGAGGTATTTAGCAGCAGGGAGCATTCCTACGGATTTTGTTTCGCAAAATACGGCCGACGAATCGTCGAGCTACCGGACTAAGGTAAGTAGAATTGCTCCAAACTAGTGTCTATGTGCTCCTAGTTGTGAAGTGAGTACTTCTCCCTTCTGGACTTCTGAAAAATAGCGAGTTTTTGATCGTCTTTCGATAAGCCTAAGTTTAGGCTATAATTATATCAAAAGTGACGTCGTTCTTTAGAATAAAGCTATATTTAGTATTAATTAGCGTATACATGAATGCAGTTGGGAGAAATAGCTGGAGTATTGATCGAGCCTTGTCCGACAGACGGATAACTCGAGGTTAAGGTATGTAAAGCTAGTTCTTTCGGCAAGTTAGTAGCTTTAGCCTTGTATAATACAATAAACTCCGTAGTAGAATTCCCGGAAGTGGAATGTTAAGTATTGTGCGAATTCAGTAAACCTAGTTCGCGTTGTGATATCATATTCAGTCTGAAAGTTAGAAAAGCATGTGCCCAAGGGCAAGTTAGTAGTTCAGATTCAGTACAGTCTATTATGTGAATAGCAAGCATGTTGTAGAATAAAAAGGAACAAATTTTCATAATAAAAGTCAGTAAAGAAAGATCTGATAGACAGACAGTATCTTGGCTACAGATTAGCCGTACAGTTAAACAGAGGTTACAGAATCAGTATAATTAGTAAGAATCAGTTCAGTATAGAAACAGATCAGAATAAGAAGTTAGATTCCAGATAGTCGTTTCAGTTATACATGCTTGCTATTTCTATGTGCTATTTGTTTGTTGAGACTTGTTGTGGCATGTGGGCAACCCTTTAGCATCCCCACCGCCCCTGGGTTATAGCTGTGTCGATACCAGATTCAGATACCGCCACCAGCTGGGCGATGCCGTCCGCCTAGAGGACGATGATGGCCGACCACCATGATAATACGGTCCAGACCACCCTGCTTGCAGGGGTAGTTCAGTTTACTCTGCGCAGAGCCAGTCCACCCTGTTTACAGGGGCAGAACACTCTGTGTGCGCTTGTGGCCGGGGGCAGTTCCAGATACAGATTTTTATAAAATTACCCTGTTGCGTGCTTGCACCCAGGGGCAGTTTCAGTTACAGATACAGCAGCAGACTACCCCGTGTGCACTTGCGCCCAGAGGCAGGAGTCTTCGAACTCAGACACAGTTTATTGTCAGAGGCCAAGGCCTGAGCTACGTACCCAAGGGGACCGGTAGGAGGAGCTCACAGTTATTAGATGAGTGGAGTGACCTATTTTTGATTAGTTTAGACTCGGGTAGGGGTAAATAGATTGTGTGTTGGTTGGCACCTTCCGGCTTATGGGGGTCGGTCAGGTATTGTGTGTATTTATATGTATATCTATTTATGTGCTATATACTAGCTACTAGACAGCAGACCGACGCGTCTACAGGCACGCCTCTGCCTTATCAGTATAGAAAGCTTGATCCAGTTCATTTCAGCTTCTTCAGATTCAGCTATCTCCTGCTGTACAGAAATGCTAGCTATGTTATCTATATTCAGTCGTTTTCAGTTATATTATTTCAGTTGCTTTGCATACTTAGTATCAGTGGTACTGACGCCCAGTGGGCCGCTGCATTACTTGCCTGCAGGTACTCATAGACGAGGAGGCGATCCCTCGTGATCCTAGCCAGTGCAGAGTCATCAGCTCCTGTCATCCGGAGCTTGATATTTCAGAGGTTTATATCATTTCCTTTTTGTTGTACAGTACGGGTAGGTCGGGGCCCTGTCCCGATCATTTCTATTGTTTTTCTAGAGGCTTGCAGTCTGTATATATTTTCCTGTGGTCAGTTGAGCCGGTCGCGTGAGGCCGTGCAGTTAGTTATAGCTGTTTAGCATTTCAGTTTATGTTGGCCGTGTGAGGCCTTAATTTGACAGTAGTGGTGACCTTGCCGGTCACGTAGTCTTACAGTAGTTTTGTGATGATATTACAGATGACTAGACAGCATGGTGGCCTTGTCGGCCCACATAGGTTCCTTGTCATGAGTGTGTTCTGGTTAGCTGTTACTACAGGTATGGGTGGCTATAGGCCAGTTGGTCGGAGGCTGTGTTTACAGCCGTTATATAGCCGGTTTATTTCTTGGAGTAGAGCCAGAGCCAGCCAAAGCACCAGATGTGCTCAGGCTGGACCATTCATCAGTCCAGAGTCTAGTAGGCACCAGGTGCCCGTCATACCCCCCAAGGTGGGGTGTGACACCTATGACAAGTTTATTGAAATACTTGACCCTCTTCCTACATGTGTGAAGAAATCGTTGCAATAACATCCTTATTATCACCGAGTAGTCTAGGTAAAACACTTGTGGCTTGTCTCATAACTGTTTGGCCGCCTCTTCGGTACATGTACTTACTTCACAAAGCACGTTAGATGCAAGGGACAACTAAATTACACTCAGTGCATCACTTTCAATCATTGCCTTCTCGGAATCGGGAATCCGATGTATCATCAGGATACTTTCTGTCAATAGCATGGATTAAACCTTCCCTCCATAATAACACCATCATTTGAATCTTTCAGATATTAAAGTTTGTGCCCATTGAATCTATCAATTTCAAACTTCATGAAACTCATCTTTGCTTGTTCTTTATTTTCTGCTACATATACTATTTACTAGCAAACAATAGAGAAGACCAAAGTAATTCTTTTTTAATGCGAAAGTTTAGCATATATTGGAATCACAGAGTATATTCAGATAGAACTTTGAATCTACACCAAAATCAACTCTTTTAAAGGACACCCCACGACAGATAAAAATTAAATGACTTTTCTCTTTCTTCTTTCTGCGTTGACAATGCTCTATTAAAAACACAATATTTGTCATATAACCTATAACTTATATGATAGGAAAGAACCCTATAATTTGTAACTCTTAAGGAAATCACAAAATCTACATGAAACATGAACATACATTTCTATTGTTCTGCTGTTACTTTTCGCAAGCACTCAATTATGGATCTAAAAAAGGAAAATTGTCTGTTCCATTCAGCTCTGTCTTCCTTGTAGCAAATGAGGCAAAAAAGAAACACTAAAAAACGCCCTTGCATTTTCTTGCTAGACTACTTAACATTATTTAATCCTATTTATTGCTACTTACTAGTACTACTTAATCATTATTTCTAATGTCCCTTATTCAAACAAATCATTCAAGTGGCTGTATCTTTAGCCAGACTCCCTGCATGCATTCATGCCCTATATGCATAAGTTAAGAACTCAGGATGTTAAGCTAGATGGTTAAAAATTTTAAATGATTTTGCACCCTTTTTTGGGACATTCAATCTCAATAGCTAGTGGAAAATGGTCTGAGAATAAGGGTCCACAGAAGACTTTATTTAATAACTTTAAACTGTTAAATTTCACTGTAATAAAATATGTTCTTCTTTATTTATAATACTAAAAAATCACGAGAAAATATGTTATCATCTATGTTTTTTAATACATAAATAGATATTTAAATTTGACCTCAACTGACAAATAAACACTCCAACTTTGAGTATGCACATCTAGACACCTCAACTTATCTCATTTGAGCACTCCACTTACAAAATGATCATCTAGACATTTCCAAAAATGTATGTGCTAAGTCAGCATCAAGTGTCTATGAGACACAGTGAGGACTAGTTAGAGTGTTTAGTTGTCAGTTGAGACCAAGATAAGGTGTCTAGATGTGCACTTTTAAAATTTTGAGTGTTTAATTGTCAGTTGAAGTCAAATTTAATTGTCTATTTATGTATTATGCCTTGATAATACTATAAAACCAAATTAGACTAGAAAACCTATTCCAATATGAATCTGACAAACGAATTCTAACTAAAAATAACTTAAATAAATATTAAAATATTAAATCCTAAACAATTTAAATTTTATACTCTTGGTTTATTACCTTAGATGTACATCTCCCTATTGTTTTGCAATTCAGTCATATTTGTATTTACCTTCAAGTTACTAAAATTCTACCACCTCTGCTTCTTGGACTACATTTTCTACTGATCCTGTTATCCCTTGTCCTTAGCTTCTTTACTATCATCAACTTCTTAGTTGAGTATTTTGTGATTTATGTTCTGTTGAATCCTTGTCTTTAATTCTTTTATTTTTAACGTCTTGGTTGACTATTTTGTACGTCGTTTGAGTAAAAATTTGATAGGCAGTTAGGAGTGACAGAATTCAGAACGTAAACTTGATGAGTTTCATTTCTAAGATTTTTAAATATTATTAATCCTAAATTCATTTTAACTTTGACATTATGATTTTCATTTATTTATTCATTTAAATTTTAGCAAATCTTTACCTCCAATACATACATTTTTATATTATCGAATTCCAGTGCATAGGCTGCATCGCCACTGGGTTTAGGGGTATTCATAATCTTCCCAAACTATTCGGTTGAAGCGTGATCTTTTTGGAGGCAAGCATAAATGTCCTTTTCCCTTTCTGAAACAGAGCAGAATCCACTGACTATATATTCATTAACTTAATTTGCTAAAGAATTTATAATTTGTAATTTCTCCGATTAGATTTACTTGTTCATATTTAATTTGACATATCATTTTAAGAAATAATAAATAAATTAATAAGTTTGTTATATTATTCTTAATTATTATAGCTTATCGTACTCACTGAGAAATGAAATGAATCGGATAAATATTACTTTTTTTTAGCTTGAACACACTTCTTAAAAAAATTATTTATTTTTAAAAAATAAAATATATTTTTATTAACTTACTATCAATAAATACTTTGAAAAAAATAAAGTCTTCTTGGTAATTTAAAACTTTTTAATTTAAATAAGGATGAAATTAAAAAATATTATTCTCTCCATTCTTTTTTAGTTGCTAGATATACTAAAAATTGTTGTTCCAATAGTTGCTAGTTTCAAAATTCAAGAAATAGTTGGTACTCCCTCCGTTTCAAAATAAGTTGTGTTTTGACTTTAGATTTTGTTTCAAAATAAGTGGTGTTTTACATAATCAAGAAGACATTAATGATGTTCTTCCAATTTTGCCCTTATTGAATGAAGAGAGTTTTGCATAATCAAGAAAATATTAAATAGTTACATCTTTTTCAAGATATTTATTAGGGTTAAGTGGGTGAAATTACATTTTTCTGTCTAGGAATGAAAAGTTCTCTTAAAGGGTTTGCTCAACCTGAAAGCACTACTTCTTTTGAAACACAAGGAGTATCTTTTTTCCATCTCTACTCTTGTCGTTTGGTATGAATGATGTGATAAGCAAAGTTAACCCATGGATTGGGATATCTTGTTGGATTAGTTATCCTACCATATATATGAAATAACTTATTACATCATTATTATATAAATTATGATATATATGATGTTGGGACTAACTAATACTCCTTAACAAACGAAAATTAATATATTCCTGCATTTTATTCAAAGATTATTATCCTTTATCCCTTGTACCAAATGACTACTTAAGTCACTTTAAAATGCATAAAGAATAATTATTATATGTTTTCAAAAAATACCTATCAATTAATAAAATTATATTAGATAAATTACAACTTCTATTAATTTTTTCTTAAAAAATATACAAATATTATCTTAATAAATAAAAAAACAACAAAAAAAATATTAACACCTTCTTGAGTTATGTAAAATACTATTTATTTTAAAATAAAATAAAACAATTTTTTTATTTATTATAAAATAATAATAACAATAATAAAAAATAAATATAAAATAATAAAAAATAAATATAAAATAATAAATTATATTTTAATTTTTCAAGGTAAAAGTAAAAGTTAGAAAATGTTCTCTCATCATAAAGGGATAAATAATGAAAGTCCAGCAGTTACCGAAATAGTTTCGACTCTTGCGCTATTACTTGTCTAGTGAATTGTGGCATCGTAATTGAATGACATAAGACAACTTGTCCGACAAACCCAAATTCTGCTGTTTTTATAATTAATTAAGAGAATATGAATTTTTTTTTAAAAAAAAGCAAATTATAAATAATTTACTTCAATAAAATAATTTTATAAGTTTCCCATTAAACTAATGAGTCAAAACTATCTCTTTTCATATATGTAATAATCATTAATTTTTTTTAAAAAAAAAATATCAACGCCACTTATAAAAAATACTACTTATGCCATTAATCTTTAAAACGGTGGGACTGTTCACACACACTCCACTCTTTATGGTTGCTGTCTGGTGAATCAAAATGTAACTACTTTCCCCGTTTTAAAAATAAATAATATTTTAATTTTATTATATTATTAAAAAATTATTAATAATATTTTATTAATTTTAATTTTTTTTAAATTAATACATAATAAAAAAATATTAAAAATTATATTTTTTTAAAATATTTATTAAAAATATATTTAAATTAAAAATATCATTTATTTTAAAACGCCAAAAACATCCTAAGCTTTGAAAAAAGGCAAAAAAAACTTGTAAAAAAATCGATGAAAACGAGATATGATGGGGCCAATGTGAGTAACAGGTGGCTAGCTGGTTTGAAAGGTAAAAGTAGAAAAAAAAGACAGGGAGTTGAAGTGTCAGCTACATAGATGATAGAACAACCATTCCACTTTTGCCCATGGTGTTTTTGTAGTAAACCAGATCAGCCTTAGCTGTGAAACAAAATAATCTCTCACGGTCCCCACCACACTTCCCAACGCTATCTTAAATACTGTAGTAGTTTTCAGTAGTATGTTACACCTTGTTTGGATGCTACTTACCGATTCTGCTGAATCCAATTGTTACTCCAAAACACTTTTTCATTTTAATTTACTATTGTGAGATAAAAAATAATTAATTTTTTCTATTTATTTTTACTTATTTAATTAGCTTGATATATCATATATCTTTTAAAAATAATAAATAAGATGATCAATTTAATATGATTATGTTATTATATTTTGTCCTCATTTTATTATTATTTTTATTGTTTAGTTATTCAATTTTATTTTTTAGCCTATTTTTTTTTTATAATAACTCTACCTTATATTTTATTTTTAGTTTAGTTTATAATTTTATAAATTTATTTTTTAAATTATTATTGAGTGATATTATATTACGGCGAAAAATAATATTGTCATCTAGTTATATATATTATGTTAATAGGTGATTGGTCAATTTGTGACTTAGATTTAGAGTTTTGATTTGAAATCAATATATGTTTATGAAATGTAAATAAAATTTTAATTTCTAATCGTGACGTTAGAATTATCAAATTCCCCGAAAAGTAGGACTACTTTCAAGTTGTGATTTTAATTTCTTTTTTTACAATGTAAAAACTTGGCCCATCATTTTAGATTTTAAAAAAAAATGTGACGTAAAGAAATTATTTATAGATAATTATATTAAAATTAAATATTTATTATTATTATTATCAATTTATTAGATCAATGAATCTTTATAAATTTATATGTATTCAAAAAATATGTAATCACAGGTATGATATCTTAAAATATTTTTTCATGTTATTTATAAATTATAATTTATTTGATTATAAAATTATATAAAAAATTATAATTTATTTGATTATAAAATTATATAAAAATTGAGAGAGTTTAGATGATCTGGTTTTCATATTTAATAGAAAAAACAATACAAATTAAAAATCTAAATCGGACGTTGAAATTAGGAAAAATGGACAGAGAAATGTGAAGAGAATTTGGACAATTGTGATAATTGGCCAACAGTATTTGGGGTTTGGCATGGCAGTTAACTTTTCATTCAGAGGGCAATGCCTCTTTCCCGCCAACCGAACACCATGCTGACATCAACACGTTTTCTCATTTACTCATCCCACGTTGCGTTTTTTAGCACCGATTCTTTAATTTTATTTTAAAATAAATAATATTTTATGTAATTAAATAGACATTATTTTTTAATTTTATTTTTATTTAAATAATTTTTTTATATAACTAATTAAATACTAAAGAGTCATATTTTTTAATTAAAAATAAATATATAAAAATATATTTTATTTTTAAAAAAATATTTTTTTTTCAAAAATGTGCCCAAATTAAAATCACATACTATTTTAAAAGAAAAGGAGTATCAAACATTGGTTAATTCTTTTTAGCCTCAATACTGCACTGTCCATTTTAATTTTTTTAAATCTAATTTAATTTAGCATGAATTTATAAAAATAATAAAAGATTTTAAAGTTTGTGATTTTAAATTAAAAATATATAAAATAAAATATTTTAAAATTTTATAATTTCAAATATATTTTGTGAAAATTTATAATTAAAAAAATAAATATATTTTAAGTATTGTGTAGCTCGGACTTTTTCAATTGTAGTTTTAAATACTCAATTACACAATCTATTTAGGGTTCGTTTGGTACTAAGAGGAGTAATACATGAATTAGTAATATATGAATTCATAATGCAGAAATTACTAATTCGAGGATTATAATATTGAGATTATTTTTTATCAACAGTTTAGTTTATTGTGTTAAAAATTATATATATCATGTATTCTTTTTGGTTTAAAACTCTAAAAAAATCTTTTTTCAATTATACTCTTGAATTTTGTATGAAGAAATTTTAGAAAAGGAATTGAAGGTTATCTAGTTATTTAAGAGTTTTATTCAAATATTGGTTATCCCATGATAGGTATCCCTTTATTTTCTTGATATAAAATAATATACCTCATGATATATAAGTAATCATGTATTAGATTGAATTAAATAACTAAATGATACATTAACTGAATTAAATTTTAATTTAAAAATTATTTTAATTAATACAACCTACTAAACTTTCCATCAAAATTATAAAAGACGTTATTTTGATTATTAACTATACTTTTATAAATATTTTAAATTGTTAACTACGTTAACTTATTCTTTACTCCCTTCAATTCCATTTTATTTGATTATGACATTTAAACCTTTTAATCATCTATTATGAAAGTTATTTTGAAACATTAATTAAGAATCCTATTGACTATATTAACTTTTTAGCTCTTCTCAAGTTCATTCATGAAAAATTATAAAGACTTCGTAAAAAATTGTTCAATCATTTACTGGATATGAGTGATTTTTAAAAATAGTATTTATTTGTTTTTTTTAAAAAAAAAACATTGGAAAAGGGACAAAAGAAGTATATAATTTATAAGTAGACAAATTTTATGAAGAACTTATATTAGAATTCACGAAAAAGACCGTTTGGTCATAAAAATTATAAGATTTGAAAAAGATATTTTCTATTTTTCTAGCGAAAAATAATATTTTAAAATTGCAGATTATAAATATAAAATGAAGTTATTTTTTAAATTTATTGTGAGCATTTTAAAGTGAAAGAAGTAAAAATAATTATTTTTTTTTCGAAATTTAGTTTTCTGATATTTTTCAAATTAAAATTTAAAATTTTATAACTAAACATAATTTTTGAATTTTTTATTTAACAAAAAAAAAAAAATTGACCCTCATACTTCGAAGTCTGTAATATAAAGTGCCGTGAGTAGTTACTGGTATCGGAAGAGTTAGTAGGCAAAATGACGGTTAATGTTGCTTTTGATATCTTGGATAATTTATTAAACAATCATTAAGGAGGTTGTACATTGCGCACATGAGATTGTGCGTATGATTAGTAGGAGAAACAAAAAAATATCCTACTACTGTTGCAGTTAGGAAAGCTAAAAGCATAGGTGCGCCCACACACTTATATAAACGCGACTTAAGCTTCTTTCTGCCGCATCTCTTTATTCCGGCGACTTCTCCGGTGAAGTACACCGGTGAACTACTCCGCCAATGCTTAGCCTTCTCGCCGGATTCTGAATACTGATCTAAGCAGCTTAGCTAGCTAGCTTTGCCCGCTGAAATAATAAGATAATAATGAGTTGTTTCTCCTCTAATTTCAAGTTCATTTTTCTCGTGTCGACGGCGATATGGATAACAGTAATGTCGTTGTCGTTAGCAGCTGTAGATGCTGCTAATGTTACAAATACCGGTAGTGTGACTTACGATCGACGCTCGTTGATCATCAATGGCCAGAGGAAGCTGCTCATCTCCGCTTCCATTCACTACCCTCGCAGTGTCCCTGCCGTGAGTCTATATTATACTGCACTGCTATTTCACTAGCATAGAATTAATTATTTTTTTGGTCTCTGTTTCTGTTGTTATGCATTTGAGTTAGTTACTCGCCTGATAATTGCAAAGTGATTGTTCTTCTGGTTTTCAATTTCTATGTTTTGTAATTGCTCTAATAGTGTGCCAATTAAATAGATGTGGCCTGGTCTGGTTCAATTGGCGAAGGAAGGAGGGGTGGATGTGATTGAAACTTATGTTTTCTGGAATGGTCATGAACTTTCTCCGGACAATGTAAGACAAGTTCAATTAAAAATTGAAACTTTCTTAGTGAATCGTAAAAATTCTATGTTCTTTTTCAGAGAGTATAAAACTGATATTTTATTCTTTCTTGCGAGAACAATTTTAGTATTACTTTGGAGGAAGGTATGATCTTGTCAAATTTTGCAAGATCGTTCAGCAGGCTGGAATGTATATGATACTTCGGATAGGACCATTTGTTGCCGCAGAATGGAACTTTGGGTATGTTTTGCTTCATGTTTTCAGCAATTTATATGGAGCTCTAGATTCCAATTAGTTTAGTACCTAGCACCCCCGTTGAAGAGCTTAATAGTACAAAGTAAATACTGGACATTCCTGACACTGCATACCCACATTTTGTGAAATTGTAGAACCTTTGTTAGCAGATTTCTATTTGGTATTCACATCTCCGAGAAGTATTAAAGATCTCGGAAGAAATCCTAACAAATCATTGATCATGCAGTGGACTTCCTGTGTGGCTGCATTATGTGCCAGGTACCACCTTTCGGACTGATAGCGAACCTTTCAAGGTTAGTAGCCTTTAACAAAACCATCTCATGAATGTCGACTTTGTTTACCATTTTGCGTTATTGTCATAAATTGGTCTTTTTATAAGAAAGATTCCTTTTGACCAATCTGCTACTTGGTATTTCAGCATCACATGCAGAAGTTCATGACATATGTAGTGAACTTAATGAAGAAAGAGAGGCTTTTTGCATCTCAAGGAGGTCCAATCATCTTGTCACAGGCAAGTTAGGAATCTGAAAGTTAATCTTGGGCAAAAACCCTTCTCAGCATGCTACGGTTTTGCTCCTCGCAACATCTTAATTTAAGTTTGAATTCTTGGATTCAAATATGTAGCTTTATTTATCCTAGAATCATCAAAGCAGTTTGTTGGTTCACCTTCTAATCTGGTTTGCTTCCAAAACATTGAAAACTGGATTTTACCACAACTTTCAAACCAACTTAGCTCCGTTTCTCTGATACTCCATTCAGAGAATTATTAGGAAACATAAAAAGACATGCAAACTGCAGATCCTTTTACCTCGTCAAGCATTTGTAACTTGCTAGTGGAACTTTCAGGAAAGGTCATAACTGCAGGATGATTCTTTTTGCATTTAGTTTTAGGCTTTTGATGAGATTATGCTTATTGTCCTTCCTTTTGCCACTCCATCTTGTTGATGAAGGTTTTGACTTGCTCAGAATCTTTTTTTTTGCAGGTAGAAAATGAGTACGGCTACTATGAAAATGCATATGGAGAAGGAGGGAAAAGGTATGCCTTATGGGCTGCTAAAATGGCTCTTTCTCTGGATACTGGTGTACCTTGGATAATGTGCCAGCAGTATGATGCTCCTGATCCTGTGGTGAGAACTTGTTTCCATGCTTTAGGATGGGCCTTTTTTACTCTTTCCAGTACATGTTAGGTTTTGCTGAATAAGTTTTGATTCTTCAATATGCATTTATCTAACAGAGTCCAGAGAAGCTCTTATCCGGCTATTGTAGATTTAGGGCGTCTAGATGAATGTTTCATTATCAGGACAGGAGGAATACTTTTGCTTGTCAAGTTCAAACTTTCTTTGGTTGGTGCAATCTCGTTATCTACTATGAGATTACATTTTCGTTGCTTATGATCTTAGCCATCCACACACTCCAAAGAGAAAGAGTGGTTGTGCAAGAGCTGGCAACAGAAAAAGTAAATGTATAAAAAAAGGATAACTTTATAGTCTTAAGTTTTTTGCACAATTGAACACTTATCACCTACTTTTTGAGTAAGCTTGAATTGATATTGTTTAAGCAGCTTCTAGCCATAAGTAAATTTGATAGGCTAACATGTCATTTTTGGAATTCTGGTGCAACTCAGATCATCAATACTTATTTTTCCTTTGCAGATTGACACATGCAATTCATTTTACTGTGACCAATTTAAACCAATCTCTCCAAACAAGCCCAAAATTTGGACAGAGAATTGGCCGGGATGGTACGGTTTCACATTCTCTATTTCTCTGTTTTGAATTTACAAGCTAACATGCATTTATGTAGGTTTCTTTAACAGATTATGTATTTACATTTGACAATCTTGTGCCATTAAAAAATGCTTTTCATTTCTGAGACTACCATCTCATTTAATATTTCCATTCAAAAGATGTGTATTTCAATAATACTTGTAGAAAAAAGCATCTTGTTGATGAATTCCTAGCCTATCTGAGAGGCAGTGATGAAGTGTAGTCAACTCTGAAGTTGTAATATCAAAAAGAACATAAATTTGTCAGGTTCAAGACATTTGGGGCCAGAGATCCTCACAGGCCTGCGGAAGATGTTGCTTATTCTGTGGCTCGTTTTTTCCAAAAAGGAGGAAGTGTGCAGAATTATTACATGGTATTATATTTTTTTTTTTGTAAGCCGTCATCAGCTATAAGGAAATGATTTCTTCTTTTAGTTTGATATAGCTTATACAAGTGGATACCAACATTTTTAAAGGGATTTTCCATATCTTACTTTTTCACATTAACTTTTTTTCTTCATAGTACCATGGTGGGACAAACTTTGGAAGGACGGCAGGTGGCCCTTTCATTACCACAAGTTACGACTATGATGCCCCAATTGACGAATATGGTTAGCCTATCTATATCTGTTGCTAAAAGAATAATTTGTGTTTATTAAATATATTGCTTAGTAAACACAAGTTCTAACGTGTATAATTGAAACATAGTATCAATCTTGTGTAATATGGCTTCCAGGTCTAGCAAGGTTTCCAAAATGGGGTCATCTTAAAGAACTTCATAAAGTCATAAAATTGTGTCAGCATGCTCTGCTGAACAATGATCCGACTCTTCTTTCACTAGGACCTCTACAAGAGGTAATTTCTCCTCCATTTCTGATGGTACTCCATAAGCTTCTGAGATATATCAGTTTCGAATTTTATTTTCATTTTCTGCTTCATTCCCCAAACCCCGCGCATAGCGGGAGCTTTTAGTGCACCAGACTGCCCTTTTTGCTTCGGTCCCTGGACCCCGCGCGTAGCGGTAGCTTACTGCACCAGGGCTGCCCTTTTGCTGCTTCATTTGGTTTTATTTCTGTTCCACAATGTTTTTCTGTAAGTAGAATTTAAAGTCATTGCATATCGCCTTCTACAAGCTACAAGAATTGGTGGAATTGTTACTTCATGAAGTCTTCCCACATGCTTCACACCCTAAATTCTGGGGCTGATAGCTTGTGATGATCACTGTTGAACCATGTTCATCAGCATCTAAGTGATAGAATAGGCACTTGAAAATTCTGGCTCCAAAATGCTTCAGGGACATGATATCTGCTCTTTTTCTTAATGAAGTATTCCAAATGAAAGATGATACCTCGATAGTACTGGATTCGAATAGGAGGTCAGATCAAACAATCAGAACCTAAACTAGCATTTTCATTCCCAGATTGACTTAGAATTCCTTTTCCTCTGACTTAGCTGTCTAGACTATGTCCTCTTCTTTTTTATCCTCTTCCACAAACTTGTATTTTGAATAAAGGACCATGATACTAATGGCAGTGGGTTCTAATTATTTTTTCTAGGATAAGTCTAATTGTTGTGCACTCTATCTGAATCTGTTCTTTGTTCTTTATTCATTGGTTCTTCAGGCTGATGTTTATGAAGACGCTTCAGGAGCTTGTGCTGCCTTTCTCGCCAATATGGATGATAAAGATGACAAGGTGGTACAGTTCCGGAATGTATCATACCACCTGCCAGCATGGTCTGTTAGCATTTTGCCAGACTGCAAAAATGTAGTATTCAACACAGCAAAGGTAAGTGTCTGTTTTCAACAAAAATAAATATCAGTTAAAAGAGGCAGTGATTATAATTATTTGTCTCTGAATATTGGAAAGTAAGTCATTATTTTAACATTGTAGTTAATGTTGCAAAGCTTCAATTGTCAACACCTTTAACATGCAATTGTCACCTTGAGGTTCTCTATTTATTCCCCATCGTAAATAAAGAATAGATAAATGAACTTGGAACAGAAGTTAATGACACAGATAATTCTCATTTGTCATAGTGGTCCGAAGGCCTTTTCTGCAGTCGCTGCAAAAGACTAGCTTGCTGAAATAACTGCTAATGAATTTTTTCTGGAAAAAGAGACCTTTCAAGGTTATACTGTTGAAAAAGCCACATTAAGATAATTGTGCTAGGTCAAAATAAAACAGATGAAAATAAAGGCTTTTCTAATAGATATTATAACCCAGTAAATCCAGACAAAAGTTTAAAATTATTCTATTCTAGTTTTAAGATAAACCACATTTCAGAATGTATTTACTTGCTTCATAATACAATCTATTGCTTGTGCCATTCCTCCTGTTTGTAAGGTTGGATGTCGAACTTCTGTAGTCAATATGGCACCCCTAGATTTGCATCCCACCGCAAGATCACCAAAGAGAGACATCAAACCTCTTCAGTGGGAAGTCTTCAAGGAAACAGCTGGAGTATGGGGAGTTGCTGATTTCACCAAAAACGGCTTTGTAGATCACATTAACACCACACAAGACACTACGGACTACCTCTGGTACACAACAAGGTTGGTCACACTCTCAGTATAACATTGTCATCATTTTGCCTGAACATATGCATTTGGCCAATATTAAATACCTTGTCTACATGGATGAACTACAGTTCTATGAGTGGATGGATGCCATTTCCTCCCTCTTTGGCTTCCGAAACACGAAATCACCAGCAATTGCTCAATCATCCTTTTTTAAATTTTTGGGGGGAGGGGGCAGGCAGGCATTAAAGGTGAAGGTTGAACGAATGTCTGGAATGTAGTATTTTTTTTAACTTATTGCTGAGTGATTAACCTCCATATTTATCCTCAAACCAGTTTAAGAAGTCACTTATTGGTCTGTCAATTTTGGGTTAGTATTAGGAGCTTTCAGATTTCTTATAACCAATGGGATGAAAGGTGATAATGAACTTTCATGAGGGAGAAAGAAGCTAGTTTACTTTCTATCTGACTACAGTTGAGAAATTGTGACATTGCCTTTTGGAATCATTTTTCTTTAGCCTGTTTATAAACACACTCTCATAACTTTTTATTGTTGGCAGTATTTTTGTTAATGAGGAGGAGGAGTTCCTAAGAAATAGAGGCACTCCAATGCTTTTAGTTGAATCAAATGGTCATGCTATGCATGTCTTCATCAATCAAAAGCTTCAAGGTCTGTATTTTATATGCCTACTTCCGCGCTAGGGAAATTACAACCAAAAACAAAAGGGAAACCCCTTTTTATATAAATTTCTTTTGCCTAGAATTGGAAATATATCCCTTTTTGTATAAAGTGCATTTGACCCTTAAGTAATTTCTTTACTTGTCCATATTTCTCTATAGCCAGTGCATCTGGAAATGGCACCGTGCCACAGTTCAAGTTTGGAACTCCTATTGCTCTCAAGGCAGGGAAGAATGAAATTGCCTTGTTAAGCATGACTGTGGGCCTACAAGTAAGTGGCTACAACTGCCTTCATCTAAATCATCAAATCAGATAACAGTAGTTACTGCTCCGCTCCAGATCATGTGAGAGTTTGGAACTAACCATTTGTCACGAAATATTAGGAAATTCACGAATGATATGATGTGCACATTTTAAATTTATTGTAGCTAGTATTATTCATGTAGCATATGCACCAATCATATGGTAAAGACTTAAAGGTTAAAGCAAAAACCCAAATTACAGAGCTCGCTGCTTTACTTCTAGATTATGTGAGAGTAAGGACCTAACCATTTGTCAAAAAAAAAATTAGTCGTCACAAAGAGTGTTATGTGTATATGAAGTTTACAGTAGTTACTATTATCCAAGAAGAAATAAGCACCACAGTGAATGATAAGGGAATTGTTTCTAGTTATTTTAAGATAAGGATAGAAATATTTAGTTGTTATACTCTCTCTGTCCCTATCCCAGTTTGTTTGGATGAGATTATTAAGGTAAGAGTTGTAGTTTCATTGTATTCAAATGAAAGTGGGTCCAATAGTGTCGAGAAAATTGATGTTTTGAAGCATTGAACCTTTTTTAGTATTATAAATGGGGTCCACTGGCACTTTTTTGTGATAGAATACTGAAAAAGTACTGATCTTTGAGAGCTAATTTTTCTTTTTAAGAAAGTGGATAATAATGGACAACCCATAGTACAAAATAAGATGTTAACTTGGAATAGGTGTGTTTGTTAGATCCAGAGATGTGTTTTCATTGTTTTCATTTGTTATTGTTTCTTTTATGCATCATCTGTTAGTTCCTATGATTCGTAATATGAAGATTCATTAGGCAATGATCAGACACTTCCAACATTTTCTTTTGTGGAGAGTGATAATGAAACATCTTTACTCTTTCAAATAGAAGTCTCTGAAAGAAAACATAATTTATTTATCTATAACGATGAATGATGTTCAGCAAGTGTCTGCAAAAAGAGATATTATAACTTGTGCATTTTGGTACTCAGCAAAAGTTTACACAGTATTCTAGCAGCAGTTAAAGTGATTGGGATGCTGAAAAGACCAATACTCTTCAAATGTTCCAAATGCTTTTCCGTAGTCTAACAGTCCTAGTAACTTGGTTTCTCTTTGAAGACTGCTGGATCATTCTATGAATGGATTGGAGCTGGTCCAACAAGTGTCAAAGTTGAAGGTTTCAAGAATGGGACTCTGGACTTGTCTGAATGTACTTGGACCTATAAGGTATTGTCTTTTCTGTTCAGTTAAGTTTGTCCTCCAGCTTTTGTTGTTGTCAATCTAGGAAGCATGCCTTCCTCCTTTTAATGGTCTGCACAGAGTTGAAACTATTTGGACACGCTCTTCCAATACTTGGGAAATCCATTTTTTAATCACGGCAAGGTAATGACAATATGACATCGTCAAAACGGGCGCTTGCGCTGTTGCCTCTTTTTTGTCTTTTGGGAGGAGAAGAGGTTTGGGCTGAGGGATCATGGAATGTGTTTGGATGAAAGGACACATTAGTTCTATTTAGTTGTATTTCCTTTTGTGTATTAATAGCATGACCTGAAGGCAGCAGACCTCATAAAAGAACCAAAAGAAAAATGTGGGCATGTATGGATCTAACACCATCGCTTCAGACCTTAGACTATTTCATTTGTAATGGAGCCTGATGAGAACGTCAAAGCTTTGATTGTAGTACAATGTAGCCTTATCCCAGATTGGATGCATATGTAGAAATTTTTTTCTCATGATGCTTAAGTCTCACCTGCCAACAATTTAGGATACGGTTCTTGAGTGAGATGAGACCTGACATATACCTAGACTAAAAGTCAGAACTCTTTGGTTTTGCAAAAATCTGGAAAAGTTTTCCTATATTATCTGTAGAGAGGAACCTCTTGTTTCCTTTCTACTCAAATGGATAACAGGTCAGTTCTACATTGCTACTTTGTGAGCCTTCAGTTAGAGGGGCCTTAAATGTGTGATTTCTTCTAATTTGTACGAGGCCCAGGTGTTGTTAGTCTTGTGTGATGATTCTTTAGTTGTCTCTGTAATTGGGCGATTTCCATATATCTTCATCCTAAAACTTGTAAATCCACCAACTCAATAGTGACCTGATGAATTCACTATACTAGCAAATGAAAAATGATATTGTAGCTTAGTTTTACACGAAGCCTATGTGTATATAGGCTTTGTTGAAGGAAATAAAGATTTTTTAAATAATAACGCAATCATTCCTAATGACTACTTCTCAAATATTTCTCATATGTTATATAAATTGGCAAATACAGATGTCCCTTTACATGACTTTAGTTGCCTCTGTTTGATTGCCGCAGAAATTGAAGGGAAAAATTATTCTGTAGATTCTGTGTTGGAGCTGCAAAACAAGGGTTCATCTGCTCATAAAGATCACCTGGGAAAATTAATATGAATTTGTACTATGCCATATAATTTGATTATATCAATGAAGAAAGAAACTTTTGTCATCAAGAGAAAGGCGCCTAACAAATTTTGAATTAAAATGGGATGCAGGTCATGGAAAATTGCAAAAGATGGTATATATCTCTTGTGTAATGCAGTTATACGATCAATTGGACATGCTCAATGGGTCTGCAATGATTTGATATCAAGTTACTCATATAAATAAATAGAAGGCTTGATGTCAAGTTTTGCTTGTCTTTACTAATATTTTTTTTTAATCTGAGTTCCTTCTCTTGAAGTGTCTCAACTACTTCTCAGTCTACGTTCCATGTGATGTTTCATTGCCCAGCTCAAATTTTATCTCAATATTGTGCTTTGTATTTAATAAATCTTGGTGTTGCTCATGCATAGTTCGGTGCCCCAAAACCAATCAGTGTTGTTCCAAAAGGTTTCATTTACTACTGTATTTTGTTTGAATTGTTGGGAACCTTGATTGCTTATTTTAACAGTTATTACTTTACTTCTAGATTGGATTGCAAGGAGAATATTTGAGGATACACAAGTCATATAACTTGAACAGTAAAATGTGGGAACCGACTTCAGAGCCACCAAAGCAACAGCCCCTCACGTGGTATAAGGTAAGAATGAATAATGTGCCCGAACATTGTGCCTATATACGGTTGCTTCTGAAGTTGTTTTACCCCTTCCAACTTTCTCTCACCGCTGGTGCTTTTCTGCGATTTTCCAGGCAGTAGTAGATGCACCTCCTGGTAATGAACCTGTTGCACTTGATATGATTCATATGGGAAAAGGAATGGCTTGGTTGAATGGACAGGAAATTGGAAGATATTGGCCAAGGAAAAGTTCTAAATATGATAAGTGTGTTACTCAATGTGACTACAGAGGCAAATTTAACCCTGATAAATGTGACACTGGCTGTGGAGAACCTACACAAAGATGGTAAGACCAGATGCATGCCTGAACTGTATTAGTAGTATGAATGCTAGCTTAACTTTTCTTGGACTCTGTCCATAATGCTTTTTGCATGAATTCCTAAAGAATTTAAAATCCTTATTTAGTTTTTTAAGGAGCAACCTTTTTTATTTCCAGATATCATAGAAGGCCAGTAATGTACAAAGTAGTATATCATCAATTTGCATCCTATTTGCTAGTTGGGTCTTTTATTCCTCTTTCTAAATACATCCATATTTTGGCTGTTAATTAGGTATCATGTGCCACGATCTTGGTTCAAGCCATCCGGAAATATCTTGGTGATCCTTGAGGAGACAGGTGGAAATCCTTCTCAAGTTAGATTCTCAATCCGAAAGATCTCTGGAGCTTGTGGTCATCTTTCAGAGGACCATCCATCCTTTGATGTTGAATATCTGCAAGGAAGTGAAATTGAGAACAATAAAAACAGGGCAACTCTAAGGTTGAAATGCCCTACAAATACTAACATTTCTGCTGTCAAATTTGCCAGCTTTGGAAATCCTACTGGTACATGTGGCTCCTACATGCAAGGAGACTGCCATGATCCAAATTCTGCATCACTGGTTGAAAAGGTAACATAATATCTGATGGGGAACCCTGTTGCATGAATCATGAATTTTCTAGGTTGAACAAAGTCGTAGAGCAATAAACTGTACCAGAAAGTAACTTACTAGCTTATGTTGACTGAGCGATTTCTAAGCTCAGCTAGCATGACCAACTCCTTTTTGTCTTCTGTAATAACCTGAGGTTGCTAGTTATTGTTTCGCAGGTTTGCCTGAACCAAAATGAGTGTGCATTAGAAATGTCCAGCAGGAACTTCAACATGCAATTGTGTCCAAGTACAGTAAAGAAACTTGCTGTTGAAGTGAATTGCAGCTGAGCACCATTGCCAAAATGAAATATTCTAATTCATCTATTTTGCTACGGAGATGCTCATTCTTAAATCTTCTTAGATAGCGGAAAAATCTGCTATTACTTCTTTTGTCTATGATTTGAAGTTTAATATATGGTTACTGATGTCAGATTTATTTGTGAATTGTGAGATGCAAAATTAAACAAAACCACTCAATTATGAGAACAACTTATGTGTTCTTTAGGGAATTTTGTTGATCCCAGAATATATTTAGTGTACTTTCCTTCTACGATTTACATTTTAGCTGGTACGTTGGACGTGTTTCAAACTATTAGGACACTCCCAAATTTGTACTAAAATCATACTACTAGGTTGTCTCTGAATATCCAAAGTTTACAGTTAAATAACACAGTAATAATTTTTATGAAAAATAAAAGTGGTCAAGTTAACTTTTGACACCAAAGGATAGCTTGCTTTTTTAAGTTTGTGTTGATTTTTCTTTAACATGATATTAATGTAAGAAATAAAACCTCTATAACATTCTTCTTACTTAAGCAGCTGCTCTTACATTACAAATACATGTTATCTCCCTTGCTAAGCTATCAACAATTCTCTCCCCCCTTTTCAAATATTTTGCAGTTCCTCTCACACGGAGTTGCTTGCACACCGAGGAATTCGAATTTCTTGGGGTTAGAATACTATGAAAGGAATTTGATCTTGAATTATCAATAAAAATCTTAAATTGAAGTTAATGGGGACGGACAATAAATTTATTGGTAATATATGTTTATTACGCTGATTTAAATTAAACATCGTTCAATATAAATCGTTAATCTATCTTTAGATGATCATATAACCCCTTTCATATTTTAGAATATTTGAATTTGTAGATTAAAAAAGAAAATTCAATCTTGTAAAAGATCTCATATTTTCATGAGATTGTGGTTCAATCAGCTGCGAATTCGAGCCCCATCAATCCTAATAGATCCAATAAATTAAATATATCAATAAATCTCTCTTTTTTTATAAAGGAGATCGGGCCAGAATTTTATTGTCAACTCCAAGGAAAAATTCTTATTTCTTTGTCTTTTATTTGGATTAATACAATTAATGATAGCATTATAGTAGAACTCCGAGAAATATTGATTTTTTGGATTGTTGTCGTCCTCTCTCTTATTTATAATAATTTATCTTAAATTCAATTAACATTTATTTATATTATATTAAGAATATAGAAGTCCTTAAAAATGTTTATTAAATTTTTTGTCTCTCGCTAAAAGATATCGTAATACATAAAATTGTCATTTACTATTTTTAATTATTTCATATTATTATTTTATCATATTAGATTTTTTATTTTTGGCATAACTCTATTTGATATTCTATATTTTTATATATCTATTTTTGTTTTTATTTATTTTTATTATATTTTATATTTTTATACATGCATTTGACCATTAAAGTTTAATTTTTTTCAGAGCACAAAAGTTTATACTATATTTTTCAATAATTATATGGAAAAGTGAAAAAAATATTTAGAATAAGACAAAATTTGTTACATCATAAACAGACACATTAATAATGTTAATTCTAATTTTGTATCAATAAATAAGGAGATTGAGGTTGGACTCAATGGCAACAGTATAGTTCAGGATCAAACTCTTAAACATAATCACTTATCAATTTAAAATAATAATTTTCTTTCTAAATTATTATATTGTTACGCAAACACATCTTTTTTAGATATTACTTATGCTATTTTTATAAATTTATTCTTATTGATATGAGGGACACACGCGAGATGCGTGCACTTAGAAGGTGTATGGTTATAAGCACTTTTTAACTTTTTGGAGTGTTCGGTTTTACCAAAATATGCTTTAAAAATTTGAAAAGTGTTTTAAAAAGGCCAAAAGCCAAAAGTCAGATACCAACTTTTTATTTTTTGGCTTATAAGTTATTTAAGTTTGACCAAACTATTTATCGTTTTATCCTATAATATTTTCCCAATTTCAATAATAACCTCACTCAAATCTTTGACAAAGTTTTTTTTTTTTTTGTGCATATTAAAAAAAAAATAATTAAAAATCTGGAAAAAAAAAGAGAAAAAAAATTGAGGTAGTATTAATTCATTTAAAAATTATTACGTATGATTTTTCAAATAAAAAAATAAAACTATACTCCTAATAAAAAGCAAATGAGAGATTTGCCTAATTTTATTCAAATTATATATTTTAAAAATTAGAAATAACTTAAATAAGTAGTTTTATATTTAAAAAAAATAATTTAAATTTTATTAAAATAAAAATATCACAGTAATTCGCTTTTTATGTTAACAGCTTTAACGGCATTTCAGTCATTTGACTCAAAATAAGTGTTTAACAGCTCTTATGTACCAAATTTATCAATAACCTTTTTTGAACTTCAACATTTTTATCTAAACATATAACTATTTATTTCTAAATAAATTTCAGCACTTAAAAAATATTTTAAGCATTTATATTTAAAAGCCTATTTCTAATAAATCATTCCCAAAATAACATATTAAATTATAAAAAAGTTATAAACACTACAATTACAGAGTTTGCATGAGTAAATTTTTGTTTTAATTGAAAAGGTGAAAACAGGATGAGATATATTAATGTTATTATTATAAACAGATCCAAAAATCTTTACCAATAGATCCAATTATTAATTCACAACCAAGTGGTTTCACTGAGTGTAATACAACACTGTCACGCCCCGCCTGGGGTATGACTGGCACCTAGTGCCCTAGTAGGACCTAAACTGCTATCTGGTGAGCCTAAGCACATCTGGTGCCTAGCTGACTCTAACTCAAATTCCTGGAAACAAAAGGCTATATAACGGCTGTAAACACAGTCTCCGGCCAACAGGCCTATAGCCACCTGTACCTGAAAAACAGCTAACCAGAAACATGCTACTGTTAAGGGAACCTATGCGGGCCGGCAAGGCCACCATGCTGTCTAGTTCTCTGTAACTTAACAATAGCACGCTAAATAATTACGTGACCGGTAAGGTCACCACAATTGACTGGTTATGGTCACACACGTCCAACAGGAACAGAAATAACAAATAACTATAACAAGTTGCACGGCCTCACACGACCGGCTCGACTGACCACAGGGAAACATATACAGACTGCAAGCCTCTAGGAATAACAATAAAAATGATCGGGACAGGGCCCCGACCTACCCATACTGTACAACAAAAGAAAATGAAATACACCTTTGGAATTCAGACTCCGGATGACAGGAGCTGAATACTCAATAGCTGGCTGGAATCACGAGGGATCGCCTCCTCGTCTATGAGTACCTGCAGGCGAGTAATGCAGCGCCCCACTGGGTGTCATTACCACAGGTACTGAGCATGCAAAGCAACTGAAATACACAACTGAAATGAATAACAACAGTAACATGATACAGAAGCAGGAAGTAGCCGAGTCTATCTGGCTGAGAATAACTGGGGAGAGTTTATTTATTCTATAACTAAACTGAGCGTACCTGATGCCGTGTCGTCCCACTGTCTATCAGTATCTAATAGAACATATAGGTATACATATAAATACACACAATACCTGACCGACCCTCATAAGCCGGAAGGTGGCAACCAAGCAAGCAATCTATATACCCCTACACAGGTCTAAACCAACCAAAAATAAGTCACTCCACTCATCTGATACTGTGAGCTCCTCCTACCGGTCCCCTTGGGTACGTAGCTCAGGCCTTGGCCTCTGACAATAAATTGTGTCTGAGTCCGAAGACTCCTGCCTCTGGGCGTAGGTGCGCACAGGGTGATCTGATGTTGTATCTGTGACTGAAACTGCCCCTGGGTGCAAGCACGCAACAGGGTGATTTTACAAAAATCTGTATATAAAACTGCCCCCGGCCACAAGCGCACACAGAGTGGTCTACCCCTGTAAACAGGGTGTACTGGCTCTGCATAGAGTAAACTGAACTACCCTTGCAAGTAGGGTGGTCTGGACCGTATTATCATGGTGGTTAGCCATCATCGTCCTCTGGGCGGACGGCATTGCCCAGCTGGTGGCGGTATTTGAATCTAGTATCGACACAGCTATAACCCAGGGGCGGTGGGGATGCTAAAAGGGTGCCCACATGCCACAACAAGTCTCAACAAACAAATAGCACATAGAAATAGCAAGCATGTATAACTGAAAAAGACTATCTGAAATCTAACTTCTTATTCTGATCTGTTTCTATACTGAACTGATTCTTTACTGATTATACTGATTCTGAAATCTCTGTTTAACTGTATGGCTAATCTGTAGCCAAGATACTGTCTGTCTGAATGGCTAATCCGTAGTCATAACTGTCTGTCTATCTGATCTTTCTTCACTGACTCTTATTATGAAAATCTGTTCCTTTTTATTCTATAACATGCTTGCTATTCACATAATAGGCTATACTGAATCTGAAATACTAACTTGCCCTTGGGCACATGCTTTTCTAACTTTCAGACTGAATATGATATCACAACGCGAACTAGGTTTACTGAACTTGCACAATACTTAACATTCAACTCCGGGAATTCTATTACAGAGTTTACTGTACTATACAGGGCTAAAACTACTAACTTGCCGAAGGAACTAGCTTTACATACCTTAACCTCAAGTTATCCGTCTGTCGGACGAGGCTCGGTCAATACTCCAGCTATTTCTCCCAACTACATTCATGTATACGCTAATTAATACTAAATATAGCTTTATTCTAAAGAACAGCATCACTTTCGATATAATTATAGCCTAAACTTAGGGTTATCGAAAAACGGTCAAAAACTCGCTATTTTTCAGAAGTCCAGAAGGGAGAAGTACTCACTTCACAGCTAGGAGCACATAGACACTAGTTTGGAGCAATCCTACTTACCTTAGCTCGGTAGCTCGATGATTCGTCGGCCGTATTTCACGAAAATCCGTAGGAATGCTCTCTGCTGCTAAATACCTCAGTACCTGAGGTTAATTTGAGTTTGGACAATGTTTGGCAGCGTAATCGGACGATAATATATTACCTTCCTTCGTCCCTCTCTGCCCCCTGCGTTTCCTGGAAATTTTTATAAGTTTTAAATGAATTAAACCAAAGTGGGGCTTTATATACTTGAGCCTGGACAGGGCCAACGTGTCACGGAGCCAACGTGGAGGCTTCACCTCCGTGACACGCTGCCATCGCGGAGGGGCTCTGCCTCGGCTCCTCCCGTGATGGTTCGACAGGTTACTCGTCCGGTCTTTTTCCGGGCCTTTCCCTAGCACGTATGACTTCCAAATATGCTTGACCAACGCACGAATAGGCCATTTAGGTGCCGAAAATCCTACAGGGTATAACAAATACATAAATCAGTTAATAAAAGATTAAGAAAAACTCAGTTTAATAATTATTTCCTTCATTTTAATACATAAAGAGTGATAGTTTAGATAAGAAAAAATAATTAAAAGTTGAGATATAAATTTATAAAAAAATGAAAGTTGAGGTATGTTTGGCCATTATCTCAGTTCAGATAGAAAAAGAGAACAACTAATAATAGGTGTATGAAACTCGCGAAAAAAGTAATTCCTACTGTTCATTTTTACTTGTCCGTTTTGGACCTTACACACTCCTTGAAAAATATTGATTAATATGAATATTTTACAACAATACCTATATTAATTGATGTTCAGTTTTAGGTCTGAAAAAATAATTTGAAGAATAAGTAATTAATATTGAGGGTAAAATATGACCAATAATAATAATAATAAAATAATATGTCTTTTGTATTCTTGTTGATTATGCTAAAAGTGATAACTCAAAATAAAAATATTTTTTAATATCCTCCATGTGTCCATCTTTACGTGTTCATTTTTAACTTGGCACATCCCTTAAGGAGCAAAAAATAAAATGATAATTTTATTGCATCACCTAATGCTTTGAAAAATATATTGAGAAATGATTATAAGGGTAAATCAATAATTAAGTAATAAATGATATTTTGATTTTTTAAACTGAACAAGTAAGAGTGAATCTATTTTCAGTACAATGGACAAGTAAAATTAATGGAAAAAAGCAATGCACAAGTAAATAAAAATGAAAGGATTAAGTGTGCTTTTGACCAATAAGGGGTCATTTGGTAGCCGATAGAATTATGCATGTATTAATAATACATGAATTAATTATGAGAAAATTTATATATTATTTTATACATGAATTAGTTATAAAGATTTCAATTATTCATGTATAACTTTTATTTCACCTTTTGCATAAGTTAATACATATATTATCCTCATAGCTTATATATATTATTATTTATGTAAATTTTCAAACTACAAATTAAATAATCATAAATAACTTAAATCCTAACTAGCTACAATATCATATTACTTGTAGAATTTGATAGCTAAGTAACTCACTCGCGACCCCTAAATCTTTCCAAATTGGGTTACGACTAAAAGGGCAAAAAAGTCCTATCATTATTTGGCATCCTAAAATCTCGAGTTTGCCAGGGTTTCAAAATCCAGTAACGTGAAGGCAGAGACCCATCTCTCTCTTTATAGTGTCTGTACTCTTCATTTGTGTTGGGGGCGGATTCTGATAACAGAGCGGGAAGACAGTGAGATTCAATACACTGTAAAGACTTTGCTCAATCAGTTGACACTTCATTTTGACCAAATTATTGCATTCATAAACAAAGAATTAGTAATTGCAACAAGGAAGGCGTCAGGACATTATTAGATTTAGAAAAGGGGCGATGGATTTGGATCAGTGGATAACGACCGTGAAAGAGGGGCAGCACTTGGCCGAGGACGAGCTTCAGCTCCTTTGTGAATATGTATGTTTTTTTATACTTCAAAACCTCTTGTTTGATTGGCTAGGGTTTGTTTGCCTGATAAGAATATTGGGTCAGTTGAATTCCTGTGATTCAGGTCACCAGTTAATAGTAAAATCCTAACTTTTTTGATGGGTTCTGTCTTGTGGATATTCTTTGTTTTGGGCTTTTGTGTGGGAGGAGGAGTTTGATGAAAACCGTTAAAGGAGATCATAGGGGCATATTTTTCTCTTATTGATTACGAATTGACATTACTGTGGGTGCAGGCTTGGTTTGTTAGTTTTGCTTTTTGCTCATATCCAAGTTCCCTCAAATGGACTTCGGGGTAGTTACATTCACATTTTAAGGAATCCTGATTTGTTGCATGTACTGTATTCAAGAAAAAAAGATGGTATTATAGTCGACTGATATTATTTGCAATGCCACTATTTTTTGGGTTTAATTTGTTGGTTGCACTTTGACTAGACGGGCTCCATTAATTTCTAAAGAACAATGCTTGGAGCACACAGTTGGTTAGGTTTCTTGGTTAAGACTTTTAGAGTGGCAGAACTAGCTGAGTATTTCTCCTTTTTCTTGCATATTTTTAAAGCAGTGATAAACGCGGGTTGTCAATGATATGGATAAAGTTTGTGGCTGCATGATGATGATAGAGGTTAGCAGTTGGTCCTAAGCTAGTCGGGGAAGTCAGAGTGGATCTAGTTTTGCATAGCCTGGGTTATCATCTTCATTGTTTCTCTCTGGCCACTTCTATTCTACACCATTTTCCGCTCCTTTCTCAACTGAATTCTGTCTAGCTTATTGACTCCACGCTTTCTTGCAGGGACATGGTTTTGTCCCTCTCAAGTAACTTTTATTGATGGAAAGCTTCACTTTAGTACAATAGCATGTTAACCTGTGACCTAAAGAAGTTGATGCGGCGATCAAATCTAAAAGGAAATTTAGGTTTACCACATTTAGTTTCATGATTAATTTATATCTCTGCCGTGGAAAAGAAAATTTAGTTTTAGCAAGGGTTTAAGGGCTAAGAAAGAAGTTGCAGCAGGCGGGTATTGGGTTATATGGAGGTTATTTGCTTCTCTTGGTGGTTGGGTTGCAGGCGATTGGTCATATAAAATAGGTCACACTGCTAGGCTTTTGCAAGCTATATTATTGCTCGTATATTTGATTCAGTTATTTATCCGCAAAGAAAGCTGGACTGATAGTTAACATCATGTGATTATAAGTTATTTTGTTACTTCTCTTGCATAATTCAAGTGGCAAAGCCGCAAAGGTTGAGAGGTGTTTGCCCATTATCGCCAACTTTCGAAGGCTGCAACTGGTCCCAAGGGTTGGTCCCTGATAGATCTCTTAGTTCATCAAAAACAAAATCTGATAAGGCTTTGGAATTGTAATGTCTAGCCTTTTTTTGGCATAGTGGCTATTCTGTGTTGCTACAATGTAAAAAAATTGAAAGGGTATATTCTGATGTATGGTTCATTGTAGAAAGAGTATTTCTGAATTTTCTGCTTTTATGGGCATTGTTCACGGGAAAATATTCTGATTGCATTTATGATTAAAACTCGAGGTATATTAGTTTGATGTATTTGACCTGCCTAATAGTTGTAGTAATGATAGTTTTTAGCATTGATAAGTTTTACCATGGCAAATGTTTTTTTCCCAATAAGGGTACCTAAGCAGATGTTGTGGTCCATCTTTTTAACATTATGAGAATCATGCGAGAGGTTGTCGATGGATGGGTTTCAGGAGAGGTAGAGATAGGCTGAAAAAGTACTAGGCAGAGGTGATTAGACGAGACATAACACAGTTTTAGCTTACCGAGGATTTGGCCCCAGACAGGAGGTTGAAGAGGACACGAATTAGGATAGTAGGTTAGTAGGGAGTAGAGTGTTGTTTAGCTAATCCTTCCATACTAGTAATCATAGTATTACTCTTGTAGTGTCTTTTCCTTAGATGTTTGTTATTTTGTTGTTTCTTGTACTTTGATTATCATATTATTTTGCTTTAGTTACTGTTTAGCATGCTTTGTTTCATCCGTTACTTCTTTTTCCGGTATCGCTTTAATTTGTTTATCCTTGAGCAGAGGGTCTACGGGAAACGACCTCTCTACCTCTGAGGTAGGTAGGGGTAAAGTGTGCTTACCCTATAGCCTATACCCTCCCTAGACCCCACAAAGTGGGACTATACTGGCTATGTTGTTGTTGTATGTTCAAGTCGAGCATCCAACGCTTTCTCATTGAGAAGCCTCTACGGCCCATTTATTTGCGCCTAAAACATGTTATTTTTATCCAGGTTAAGGAAATCCTGATAGAGGAGTCAAATGTGCAGCCCGTCAATAGTCCAGTTACTGTTTGTGGAGACATCCATGGCCAGTTTCATGATCTAATGAAACTCTTCCAGACTGGAGGTCATGTACCTGAGACGAATTACATTTTCATGGTAAAATTACACTAGATATGAATTGTTATGCATTAGTTTTTCACGAACTTCAGCCACTACTCTGGTTAAGTCATCATGCTGTAAGTTCTTTTTTTTTTTTTGGCCAGGGAGATTTTGTTGACCGTGGATACAATAGTCTAGAAGTTTTTACAATTTTGTTGCTCCTTAAAGCAAGGTATGGAATGGAACATTTGAATGCAATTTGATATTACTTGTCCATAGTTGGTTCATGATTCTTTTCTGTGCCAATGAATAGACTTTTCTCTGACTGGTATTTCTTAGGAAAGCTAAATAAGAAAAGGCATGACTCTGTAACTGTCAGTTTGAAGCTTTGTCTTGAAAATAATGCTTGCGACCTGGGAACCTTGTAATATTCAACGTTTTTCTTTCACTAATTAATAAAAAGACTGAATACCATTTGTCAAAAATTAGGATGAACAGTCTCTTCTATTTTTGGTGTAAACAAAATTTGTGGGGGGAGATAGGCGACCTGGTAATAGTAAAAGTGTCAGTGTAAGTTCTTTTTGGTGCCCCTTATGCTTTTTGTGGTAAAGATCACAACTCAGCTTCCTTTTTGTAGCTGAGTTTTACTGTTAATACAAATCGTTACCAATTTTTGTTAGAAAAAAGGTCCAAGAGGACTCTGACAGAAACTAGTTTGTTAATTTCATGTTTTTACCCAAATGTTCTGATAGTTCCCCTTCTTTACCTTTCTACTTTGTATAAAGTTGTTACTTCATGTTCAAGATTGATTCACATTCACATTATCTGTGCTGTGTCAGTTAATCAAATGCTCGTGTTGCTTACTCTCTGGAGGTTTCTTTGTTAAAAGGTGAAATAATATTCATTCTTAGCTCTATATCTTTCCTGGTTCTTATTTGCTATCAGATACCCAGCCAACATTACTCTTTTACGTGGAAATCACGAGAGCAGGCAATTAACACAGGTAATGGATTTTATACCGTAAATTTATGATGATGCCTACATGTGAAGTGTAGGTGATAGATGCTAGGTCTCAATTCTCATAGATGTGGTCGAGATTCTTTACCTCATACTTGCCCCTTTTGTCCCTCTCTCTTTCAATTTTTTTTGTTGAAGAGGAAATTGTTTATGCTGTCATTGGTGCCTTCATTAACCATTTGAGGGATCCTGGGCTAAATCATGCTTCATGAGGTTTTTTCCCCTCATATAATTAGGTCTGGACAATGTACTTTCTAATGATTACTTGTCTCCATTTTATTAGCTCGTTGTTTTGCTATTTTGGATCCTATCTTACAAGTTATAGTAAGGTCCTTGAGGATGGTTAGTTACAAAGAGCAACAGTGTTTCTTTCTGTGCTTCAAAAAAAATTCTCAACTCAGATTTCTGGCTATCTTTGTGATTTAGAGGACACACAAGTGGATTATCAAGTTTGCATAGACAACACTTCGAATGTAAATGTTTTATTAGTTGAATTCTAGTTCAAGGTTTCTTTACCGTCACTGTTGGTGGCATTACCATTGCATAGTGCTGCCTATGTCTTTGTTACCTGGACCACTTTAAATTCGATCTTTTTTTCCTTATAGTGAAGATACATGCATGCTATACGAAGGAAGCATTTTCTAGATGTGCTATGTTCTGATCAGCTTTACATTTTATGTGTTATAATAGGTCTATGGATTTTATGATGAATGCCAAAGGAAGTATGGAAATGCGAATGCCTGGCGGTACTGCACTGATGTTTTTGACTATCTTACTCTCTCGGCAATCATAGACGGAACAGTATGTTCTAGCACTTCAGATAAACAGTAACCACTTGCCATGTGTTCTAATCCTATTAATAAAAACCTTTCTTCCTATACAGGTATTATGTGTTCACGGTGGACTTTCTCCTGATGTTAGAACTATTGATCAGGTATGTTGACTTGGACTTTGATTTTTTTGTGGTTCTGCTTCTTTTTTCATAGCAAGTTTCAAATTATTCAAGTGCATGGATTCTTTATATCTTCACTGTACTAGAAAGAAATCAACCCTTTCTTACTCCAAACGGGATTCAATGCAGTTGTTTCACGTATTTATACATGTAGGGAAAATGAAAATTTGCAAGTTGCTTATGTTATGTGTAATTGAATAAAATTAAAAAGAAAGGGCGAAATGATTTCCTGTTCAGTTGATTTAGTCAACGATTGACCAGAATATTACTAAACTTAATAAATTGCATGAACTTAGATCAATCAAAAAATGATATTGATTTAATATCTCAGAACATGTTGTGTATCAGTGTATCTGGAGATCCTATGAAGTCCTTATCCTCTGTTACATGGTACTTAAGGATTCACTGGAATTTATTGTGCCAATGTCAATTCTTTAATAAATTTGTTGCTAATTTGATGTTTTTTTTCCAATTAGCATAATCTTTCTTCTGTGTTCAAAATGTGGGCACATGCAGAGCTAATGTTTCTTCTTTCTTTTTTTCGTTAATCATCTGGCAGATCAGAGTAATTGACCGTAATTGTGAAATTCCCCATGAAGGGCCTTTCTGCGACCTTATGTGGAGTGACCCCGAAGATATTGAAACATGGGCAGTAAGTCCTCGAGGAGCAGGTTGGCTTTTTGGATCCAGGGTTACCTCTGAGGTATGTAAGCTTAAGATGTTAATTATAGCTGTGATTATTGTATCAAATAATAATTTTGCGTACGGTTTGCAGTTTAATCACATTAATAAACTAGATCTAGTTTGCCGGGCTCACCAGCTTGTCCAGGAAGGTTTGAAGTACATGTTTCAGGATAAAGGACTGGTGACAGTGAGTAACCTATTCTTTATTGTCCCGTTCATCTGATGTGTAGCATATAACGAAATTGTGTCACTCGTCTTTTGTACAATGCAGGTGTGGTCTGCTCCCAACTATTGTTACCGATGTGGAAATGTTGCTTCAATATTGAGCTTCAACGAGAATATGGTAGTATTGCTTTTATTTTCACGCATTACTTCCCTTCTACTAGTTAGCCCGTTGGAATTTCTGGATTACTTGGTGGCGCCCTTTTTGTTGCTTGATGCTCTGCTTATCATTGTGCGTCAGCAGTTGTATCTTTCTAATTTTATTTGTCTCATATGTTTTGACCTATTCAAGTCGATGTGTGTTGTTATATATGCGTACAGTAAGTCTGCCAATAATATTGTGAGCACAGGAGGATTTTTGTGTCTGGAACATAATGCCTCATCCTGATATTAGAAGAAACCTACTACTCCCTCTGTCTTATTTTGTGTCTTAGTTTGATTAAGCAGTTAAAAAATGTACACAACACTATTAAACTGGTGGTCTTAAACTGGTAGGCATAACATACCAAAATTATTTGTCGAATCTTGTGACCTTAAAAATGTCATGCAATTCCTATAAGGGAGTATCATTAAGGGTAAATGTGAATTTTGGAAATGTACTAAATATATAAGACGTATTTTGTTGAAACTAAACTAAAAAGGAATTAAGACACAAAAATTGAAAAAGGAGTAATTAGAATGTCCCAAAGGAAAGCTAAGTCACGAGTTGGTCCTCTTTTCACTTTTTAGATTTTAATACTTTAGAGATCGACATTACTTGTAAAAAATACACTTCAGAGATTGACACGTTCCCATGTGAAATGCTGGAGAAGGTGATGCGACATAGTAATCATTAACTGATTCATCAAAAAAAGATGATGATGGTTAGTTGTTTTCCTGGAGCTCCATTAGCATGCATATAACCCTTCAACATCTCTCATGATGTGTTCTATGCTGTTGAAAGCTAGATCCACATGAGGTATGTAATGCATAGCTAAAAAATGCAAGTTGATTGACCATCGAATTTAAAAAACGCCACATTAGCTCCCAGTGAAAATGTTCTTCACTCCTGCTTAGTTGATTGACCATCGGATTTAAAAGTGTTTCACCTTTTCTCTCGTCTAACTATTTGCATTGGTGATCCATTCCTTCCTAATTCGCGCTTCTACCTTTTTCTTTTGTCAATTTCTTTGTGAGTAATGCCATCATAATCTTTGTCCTAAAGGATTCAATCTCGTGGCTATCTACATATAGATATCTTGCCTCTCTCGCTGCGTAAACTGATTTATTCAATCTTCATGTTCAAAGGCAGAGCAGTGAAAATGTCAACATCTTAGCTCTAAGAACTAGGATTTCTTCCTCTTCATCTACTGTTATGAATATGTGCACTTCCATCAACTCTTTTGAAATAATATCAGTAGGCATAAGCTCGTATTTGATTTCAGAAAAGGAAAGATTAGAGTTATCTTGATTACTCCTTAGAAGTCAGGACTTCTATGAAGTTCTGCATCAAGAGTTATTTGTTTGGGAAAGTTTAATAGAATGACAAAGCTAAGACCTTATCGTGAATAGGTATGACTAAGCTCTTGGAAATTATGCTTGTGGATCTAAGCTCTTCCAAGATTGTGCAAAGAGTTCTTTATTGAGAAGATTGACATATGATTATTTCCTCAAAGTAATAGAACATGTGAATAGGGGTGTCAAATGGATGGGTAGGACTGAATTAACCAATTTGGCAGCTCAAAATGGGCTGAGTTAATAAATGGGTAGGTTTTGTCACACCCCGCCTTGGGGGGTATGACTGGCACCTGGTGCCCTACTAGGACCTGAATTGCTGGACTGCTAAGTCTGGGCACATCTGGTGCCTGGCTGGCTCTAACTCATATTTCTTGAAACAAAGGGCTATATAACGGCTGTAAACACAGCCCCCGGCCCATTGGCCTATATCCTCCCGTACCTGTACTAACAGCTGACCAGAACATGCAATTATAGGGAAACCTATGCGGGCCAACAAGGCCACCATGCTGTCTAGTTATGTGCAACTCAGCAATAGAATACTGGAAGGCTACGTGACCGGCAAGGTCACCACTACTGTCAAACTTATGGCCCCACACGACCAACATAAAAGAAACAAAAGTACTAACAGCTAACAACTGCCCGGCCTCACACGATCGGCTCAACTGACCACAGGGAAATATATACAGACCGCAAGCCTCTAGGAATAGCAATAGAAATGATCGGGACAGGGCCCCGACCTACCCGTACTATACAACAAAAGAACTGAAATACACCTCCGGAATTCAGTCTCCGGATGACAGGAGCTGAATACCCGACCGCTGATAGGAATCACGTAGTATTGCCTGCTCGTCTATGAGTACCTGCAGGCAAGTAATGCAGCGCCCCACCGGGCGTCAGTACCGCTGGTACTGAGTATGTAAAGCAATAACTGAAAGAAATATCTGAAACAATAATATAACTGATGAAATTGAAGTAGAAGAAATAGATTAACTGTCTGATAATGTAAGTCATACGTTCTCTTAATCATACTGGAAGGAGTAGGAGTCATACCTGAGGATTTATCGTTCTACTGTCGATCTACTCGTATCTACTGTAACACAGTATAACATATCATAACATACATAGCATACACAAACCCTACCCAGCCCTCATAAGCCGGGAGGTACAACCAGCACAGAATCTATACCCCTACCCCGGCCATCCCATCTCCTATAACCCTGTAAGCATCCTGCCGGTCCCCTGGGTATGCATTTGGGCTCGCCGAGCCCCTGACTATAATTGTACCTGAGTCCGGAGGACTCCTGAATCAACACCCCGGGCGTATCCGCTCGACGGGGGTGTATAAGGGCCGACCAAGGCACAATATGGGGAAAACCAACATCCCATCTTCATCCCCTTGCGGGACGGCATGCCACTCCGTAGAACGACATATCCTCGTTCTCTGGCGGACGAGTCGATACAGCTATTAACCCTGGGGCGGTCATGGATGCTAGGTAATCCAACCCCAAACAATACAGCGGTCTCAACTAGTAATACTGTCTGCCTAACTCACATGCTGGGCTAATAGGGGTAAAGTATCGTATATACTACATGCTGAACTAGTGATAGCAATCTGTACGTATTTAATACGTGCTGAGACTGGTAAATATATATATATATGAATATAGTCTCCTGCCAGACTGTACTGGGGCAAATGCTATACAAGATAGTGTTTCTGCTTAAAACTATGTTGTTTACTGAGTTTCTGTATTAACATGATTTCCTATTCCTAACATGCTTTCTAAACTTTAGTTTAGCCTGCCATTCTATTTCTGAGGTGCTTTACGGATATTGCATCGCTTTACGGGGTTTCATCTGAATAAAATAATATCTTAACATTTTGTATTACATCACATACTGAACATGCTGGACAGTTTCTAACACTTGTGTTAGGATCTATGTCATACTAGTAAGTTTCACGCAAGTTACAACTTGATGCATCTAGTACCGTATCAACATTCACGATAAACGTAACACTTGATTTCTGAATGTTCTACTGGCCTGTAAATTACTATACTGTACCGATATTACTTAACTTGCCGAGGGAACTAACTTTACATACCTTATCCTTGAATTATCCGTCTGTCGGACGAGACTCGGCCGGCACTTCAACCATTTTCTCCCAACTGCATTCATAATTATGTCAATTAATACTAAATACAGCTTTACTTTAAAAGGCAACGCCACTTTCGATATAGTTTATAGCCTAAGCTTAGGCTTATCGAAAGACGGTCGAAAACTCGCTATTTTTCAGCGGTCCAGAAGGGAGAAATATTCACTTCACAGCTAGGAACACATAGACACTAATTTAGAGCAATTCCACTTACCTTAGCTCGGTGGCTCGATGATTCGTCGGCCGTATTTTACGAAACTGAATCTGTAGGAATGCTCTCTGCTGCTAAACACCTCAGTATCTGGAGTTAATTTAAGTTTGGGCAACGTTTAGCAGCGTAATCGGACGAAAAATATAATATCTCCTTCGTTCTTACCTTCTCTCTGCCGCTCACCCTCTGTTTTCTGGAAATAAAAATGTGTTTAAATGATTTAAAACCGAAGTGGCCTTTATATACTTGGGCCTGGACAAGGCCAACGTGTCACGGAGCCATCGCGGAGGGGCTCTGCCTCGGCTCCTCCCGCGATGGTTCGACAGGTTTCTCGTCCGATCTTTTCCCGGGCCTTTCTCTAGCACGTATGACCTTCAAATATGCTTAACAAACGTGCGAATAGGTCATTTAGGTGCCGGGAATTCTACAGGGTATAACAGTTTTGACCCCCCAAAAGTTATTGGGGCTGAAACAGGCTAAAAATAAGTCAAAACCCAACCAACTCAATTCTTACTAAGTCTTATTGTTTTATTTATTCTTTTATAATTTTTTAGTACCTAAGAAAATTAATATTTTGATGGGCCAAATGGGTTGGGCTGTTGTCAAAAAAAAAAAGAATTGGATTGGGCTGAGCTAATAAATGGGCGGGTCAATAATCATCCCAAACTTGGCCGGCTTATAATTTCATGGGTTATTTTGCCACCTCTACGTGTGAAGTTGGCTAGAGGAAAACCAAAATATTGACTTTTTGAATATAATGTAGCAAGAGCATCTGGATTAATAATGGACAAGGGTGGCTAGAATGGGTAGATCTCTTTTAACGGGGAGTCTATCTGGATATCTTGAAATATTTTCATCCTTTTGTCAGAACAAAATGAAGAGTAGAGCGAAAAATAAGAAATAGAAGAGCAGATAATATCATGCCACTATGTTCTGGAAGTGTAGATGAGATGAATCATAGGACTTGTACCCAAATACAAAAGTTTATGCCCACTTTTGATGCCTGAAGCATGTCGGTTGCACTAGATATAGAAATGAAATTTCTAAGTAAGATGAAGGAACTGGAACTGCCTGTGGTATTGGAACAGTAAGCTAGGTGAAAGGAAAAATGAAGCATATTAGGCAATAGCTAGGTGACTTGTCCTGTGGTCGAAGTCTCCAACATTTTGGAATGTATTGCTACTGCTCTCTCTTTATCTTGTCCCCCTTTACTTGGTATTTTTATAATCTCGGCATTTTAGCTCTCTTTATTTCCTTGCCACTTTCTTTTCTAATTTTGAATGATTTTATCAGGAGAGAGAGGTAAAGTTCTTCTCTGAAACTGAGGAAAACAACCAGATGAGAGGGCCGAGGACAGGAGTGCCCTATTTCTTATGAGTGGAATGCTCACTCTTTCCTTCTGATATTATTTCTGCATTTGATCCAGCCACCCCCTTATTAATGGGAATTTTTTTAAGGGAGACTGGTTGTCCGGAGGGGACCGAATGTGTCGTTCGACAAGATGGTGATATACACGCCTCAGCTTGTTTGGGTGACTCTGCTGGCTCTGAAAAGTTTGTGCTATGTATTTACAATGGCCTCGAATGTTGCTCCCCATCTGTTCCGTAATTATTTTTGAATGTGACATATTGGTGATAATGTACCTTGACCAGATTACAGTCTTTAGATTACTTGCTTGTATGTTTACTGGATGTACATTTTATTTTCGTTTTCAACTTGAAAGTTATTGTTCATTTACAATTCAAAATCGGATAAAAGCTGGGAATACTATGGGGCTAATCAGTGTGGCGTTTCGTGTAACATAGAAGTATGGAAAGTTTTGCAGCTGCTTGAGGATGTGTTTCCTGAATCTAGTGGTTAAAGATACTTGGCAATTGCATTATATATCCGGCAACCTAGTAGCCGCTGTTTGAAGAGATGCTTGTTGCAGTATCTTAAGTTCTTTGACAAGGCAATACCGATATTTTTCTTTTTGAGATTGAGTGATCGGTTAATTTAGCAGCCTATGTTTCTATCTTTTTTTTTCTTTTTTAGATATAATCTATAATAAGCAGTGTCCCGTATACGGCTTCTCGAACCATGCCGGTTGGCTTTCTACTGACAATCCTTCCCGACGGTGGGAAGGTGGAAAGCTTTGATCGTAGAAATATACTCATCGGGCAGCTTGTCCTGGTTATCGGATGGTTTGGCTGAAGGACTGCGAACCCGTAGGTCCTTATCAAAAGATAATTGATTTGGTAGTATAATGTCAACAGTGGGGTCCATGACCTTCTTCTTGGGCTTTGCCGGAGCACCAAACAAGGGGTTGGCTGCCGGTGAACTTCCGACCAGTGGCGGGTAAATTTTGACGAATAAGACCTGAAGAAATGCTTTCCGACGAAGACCTAGGGAAGGACAAATCTCAGAGCAAGTGCGATTTGAAATGGTGAATAAATAGCGTAAGGAGCTAAGAAGTGGCGAACTGCGGTTTTAATAGATAGATATTGAAAGAGTCGGGTTCGGTTGGTAACATTACAATACCTTATCTGTTGTATAGGAGCAGCTTTATTCATCTTGAATCACACGTGGCTGGAGCATTTAATGGTCCCATCCAATGTTAGGAAATATTTTTTCTGCTTTTCGGTTTTAAGTCATGGAGTAACCGAAAAGTGAATGACTATATGTATGGTGTAAAAGCAGTGTTGAGTAGGTGAAAGAAATGATGAGTATGACGGGTCACAGGGGTCTAACAACAAGCATTGAATAACATCTCCGGAACATCTCCATTTGGAAAAATAAATTTAAACATCTTCCTTCGGGTTTATTCTAATCAATTAAAATTAAGATTTTAGACTTCTTTATAAACTAATATTTAGATCGAAAAATTTTCATTATATATATAACACTATTGTGTATATGTTATTAAATATTTTAGTTTGATATTTCAGTAATTAATTTTTATAAATATTGAATACCATACAAAATATCAAAATTTTAACAAATACATATGAAATGCAATAATATTGAAATTGTGATACTACTGCAGCATAAAAAAGTTCTTCCACGACCTCAAGATCCTAAAGGAAGGCAGAGAAGGGGCTTTACAAAGGATACAGACGAGGCGAATTGAAAGTTAAACAGTGAAAATTTTAAAAAAAATTATGGGAAAAAATAGAGATGTCTCCTACGTTATTCATAATATGTGAAAGTATCGACGTAATTTCATAAAATCATTCACAGCAACTATGCCCATAGAGAGTTAGGATATTTCATGAGCTCCTTCATCCACTTTCCGACTGTAATCTCGTGCATGTGTCAAACTTTTAAATTTTAAAATTATCATGGAATCTCAATGAATAAAATCAAACATTATTCCATAATATTTACATAAATTTTCTCTTTAAAAAAATCCTCGAAATATTTTATTTTTGATACGGTAATTTGATTTATACAAAGTACACACTCTTCTCTTTGGAGGAGTAATTTTTTTAAGATCAAACTGATGAAAAATATATTAGAAGATTGATTTATCACAAACATAAAAGACCATTTTTAGAATTTTCATGAATACCAGGTATATGGAATGGCCAAAGGGACTAAATTTGAAAAACTGACGCGCCTAAATTGAAATCACGTTCCTCTCTCCATCTAATCTCTGCACGCCACGTGTCCCCCAATTTTTTGGTTAGCTTCCTTCAAAACCGTCGGCTGAAATCCTAACACCACTTTCCGTCTCTCCCTCCGGCCAAGTTGGACCACTCTCCCTCGGCTTTGAACTCGTCGTAATCTCTCTCTCTCTCTTCTTTCACAAATATCGAATTATGTAAGTTCTCCTTATTCTTTTAGACGGATCCATCTCTCTTACAAGTGCACTGTCCGTTACTCGAATTATGTGTATATATCGAAAAATCTCAACTCTTAGTATGTTTATACTGACCTCAAGTTCATCTGGCAACATATTGTGCTGTAGCAGTTTGTGCCGCTGGTTTAAAATTGTATACGCGCTTGCCTCTCTTGAAAGAAGAACCCTAATTCCTTTCTTATGTGATTTTGATGGATTTGGCAATGAATGCTCTGTGTCTTGGTAATTTTTACATGTTAACATGCCCAATTTACTTGCTTTATTGGCTCTATTTTGTGGAAATTGTACCGATTTGCCTTTGTGTATTATTCATCAATTTCCGAAATAAAAATTCTCCGAATTTGAGCAAAAAGCTACTCTTTTGGTTCCTTTTTAGTTCCATGATATTTAGAAACTAGACTATTATAAATTGTAATTTTTTTTTAACATTTTAAAATCTTGATCAAAGTTTATATTGTTAGACTCTCGAAAAGGAAATTGTGACAAGTATTTTGGAAGGGAGGGAGTATAAATGATGAATATTTATGATACTGGGAGTTGTAAGTCATTTTACCAGATCCAACTAGGTTCCTCAACCGGTGTTTTCAATTTTGTAAGGCATGTCATGTAAGCTTATGTAAAATATTAGTTTAAATTGTCCAAATTCCTAATCACTCTTTGACTCTTTCACATGGACTATTGAGTAAGAGTAGTATTAGATTACCCACTTTACAGCAGGTATCTCTCAATTAATTAATATTTTTTCAACTCTTAGATAATTTACTAGCTAATAACTCTAGAATAGGGTTAATTAGATCGTTCTCTTTGCAGACTGCCTCAGTTTAAACATGTTTTTCTAATTCTAAAAATTACACATACATCTTATTCCTTGAGACTCAAATTTGTTCTTCTGCTCTGCTTCTCCACTAGGGTTTTCAACTCTTCTTCTCTTTCTTCAGGTAATTTTCTTCTTTCTTCTTCGTTCTGTCCGCTTCTAGTGCTAGGGTTCTTCTTCTTCTTCAACTTCAATGCTCTGGTTTTTCTTCTTCTTTTTTGCTGTTTAGATATGTTCTATTTGGTTGTTTCCTCTACTCTGTTGTGCTTGGGTCTTTTTCTGTTTCATCTTTGTTGCAATTTAATTAAAGTAGCTGAATTTTAATAAAAATCAAATAGAGCAGTTTCATTGAATTTGTTTTCAAATAAAGTTGCTGAATTTTAACTCTATCCAAATAGTCCAGTTTCAGTGGATTTTTCAAAAATTAAAGTAGCTGAATTTTAATTCCTTTGCTCGTAAAGATTGTAAATGACGTCAAAAGATCAAAAGAAAGACCTGACTTGGATGTATGCACAGAAGTGATACCCACAAGACTTATATTCAATGTCTTTTTTGTAACAAGATCACAAATTTCATCTCATTGGCGGTAATCCAAATGTTACTGCTTGTCAAAGTTGCTCAGCTCATGTGAAGGAAGAATTGGTAAAGTTTATGTTTTAGTATTGATTTTGCTATCTACTTATTAGTATTTAAATTAAACATTTGCTTATATATTTATATATATTGTCGTTGTGGAAGGTTTAATTGGGTCTTCCTTTAAAAAGTTGCGCTTCACTTTGGCGAAGCGAGCGCTTCGCTTCCCGCTTCAAGCGAAGCAGGGTCTTGTTGTTTTTTTCCGCTTCACGCTCCCCTGAATACTTTGCACAATATCTTGTGCAAGTAATAATTAACTTGATATGATAAAATGTTTTCAGAGGATTGATATACCTTCATGCCAAGACGGAGAGGGAAACCTCGCAAAACAACTGAAGTTGTAAAGGATGCTAATGAAGAACAACATCAATTGGAAATGGAACGTGATATGTTCAAACAGGAAGGTATCTTTTTAAATTTGCAAATGTTTGTTCGTCTTAACATTTGAAAGAAAAAGTAAGTTGTTTGAGATTTCTGCATATGAAGTGCAATGTAGAGTAAGGTCTCCTTGAGCCGAGTGTTTATCGGAAGCAGTCTTTCTACCTCCAAGGTAGGAGTAAGACCTGTGTACGCTTTATCCTCCCCAGACCCCACTTCGTGGGATTACACTGGGTTTGTTGTTGTTGTAAGGACAACTGTTGCATATATAGATTGGGGTGAAGATATCTTGAAGCGGGAAAGTTTGTTTTGCTTGGTTGCATTTCATATGCATGAAGCTATATTTTCCTATCCATTCTTGTCAAACTTTTTTGTGTTGATGTATGATATAATTCTTTGTGTGACTTGTTATGTTATATTCCTTCAAGCTGAACAAAGAGGTAAAATTATCAATTTGCTAGGTCTAATACCTGTCATTTATGTGATACTCTTTGAATTGTAAGAGAGTTAAATGTAGAAGAAAAATATTTTTGTATGTGTTTTAATAGGAATTTTTGAAGTAAGAAGAAAGTGAATAATATTTATAGCATCACTTTTCCAAATATTTCAACTTTTGCAGCACTTAATTTATACTTCAATAACATGCTTCCTCCAACTAATCACTCGGACAATCAAATGATATTCTAAAGAATGAAAATATAAAGTTCTTAAACATGGTTTTCCCATCCATTCAAATTGAACAAATGAAGTTTCATTTTCACATTTCCTTCATGATTGAATCTCAGTAAATATGGCCTTCACCTTATGGTACTGGATCACTCTCTCTTTTCAGTTGAACGTCAAACTGCCGCTCTCAGGGCTATTCGTGATGTTGAGATTGAACACATAAAAAATATGTTGCGATTGCTCCGATCAAATTTTAGTAATGAACTACTGCAAGTTCCAGTAATGCAGTTTTTTGAGGAAAACTTTCCAAACCTGGTTATTGTGAGAAATGAGAAAAATGGCCAGTATGAAGTGCAACGGAAAGACAATGATGGTAATTTAAGCATGGACCAGTTTGATGGAAGGAATTTACATGTTTCTCTACTTCATAACCTGTCCATGATGTACCCTGATTGCTCCAGTGCTATGCCGTCACTTGGTGGATTTGAGTTCTCAAATAAATCTGGTATCTTTAAATCTCTTTTTTACTTATCCTTATGTGAAATCTAGACTCTCGAGTTTATTTCTGCCGACTTAATTTGACTACATTTTGGCAGTTAAAACAACCTTCTGTGGTGCCGAAAACCTCCAGATCAAGGGATTTGTATGTTCTATTGCACTTCATTCTACTATTTCCTGCAGTTTATGTCGTGGTGAAATTCATGTTGCAATACCACATTTTGAGTGACTTAGGTTGCACGATGATCCCTTTTTGGCTGTATGGCACAATTCTTGCATTTAAGACTTGAAGTAACATTAGTTGGTACTTCTGAAAGCATTCTTTACAACAAATCTTTTTGTGCTTCAGTTTTTTTTTTTGTTTTTTATGCGGGGATGTGGGGTGGACTCATTTATGTCTTTGCACCGGCATGTAGCTCTAGAAGTGTCTGGTTGTTGACTGTTCTTCATACTTCTTTTGATTGAGCAATTGATGTGCCCTCAGCCCTTGCAATGATATCAATACTTGCTTATTCGTTTCTATTCCTTATTTTGCTATTCTTTTTTCTTGCTGAAGGTCTTGGAAGAGCCATCCGATACCCAAATGCTTGATCTGCCGGATACTATTCAGACACCTGCTGTACGTTGCTATGATATAATTTCTGTGTGGTTTGTTTTTATTACTTTTTTGCGGAATATCTTTTTCTTTACTTACCAATTGATTTTTATTCGTTTCATCCCTCAAAAGCATCTAATTAGTGGGCTGTAGGGTTGACAAATATTTCATTGACACATAAACCCTGCAGTATGAAGCGTTGTTTTACCTTGTTTGTTTCTGTCTATATGACTGTCTGCACCTCTAGGTACTCTCTTACTCTATACAACTGAACTTCATCAATGTTTAGTTGATTAATGTTTTAGGAACTAGTGGCTTTGCTATATGTAAGCATGTGATGGTTCAATGGAGCGACTTTTAAATGAAACTAATTTTGTTCCAAAGTTGCATTAGCACAAGTTTCTTGTTGATGTCTTCACGAGTATTTTGTGCCACAAGCAATATTCATAGAGTAATACTTTTTTTGGCTACAGGCAAATAATAACAGATTATCTGTTGGGATGACTCCCAAAACTTTAAGGCTGCCTAAACCTGGGGAAATGCTTCTATCTGTCCACGGTTCTCCTCTTGGTGTTTACAAGGAAGACAATATGGAAGCGATACATGGTATGAGCCTACATCAGAGATGACTTAGGTCGTTAGGAAGTTCACTGGGAAGTACTCTGTTTCACTTACCCAATAGTGTGTTGCTTTGTGCTGCAGAGTCTGAAGATGGATGAATTGACTCCGAGTAATCTGTTAGTGCAGGGACAGAAGATACATTGCATCTGATGTAATAATGTTTGAAACTCGTCATCAAGACTAATCCATACTCTTAATTTTGTTGAGAGTTCATAGAGCCCTGTGCCAGCCTCCTTTTGGCTTGTTCCAGCCCTTTCTCTATTTCCTTTCCACCTTTCCTTTGTTTATGCTTAGAGGTGGGGAGTGTTATGAAGCTGGAAAACTGATTCTCTTTGTGAGAGTGACCAGATCTTTAGTGATTAGAGATGGTCAAGTTCTTAACTACTGTCTATTTTAACTGTCTATTTTTTTAATCTTTCTTGCAAACCAGTGTTCCTTGGGATAATTATGAATGATAAGAGTTCTACAAGTTGCAAATGAGCATGATTTAAGGAAGAACAAGAGTTAAACTAGTTGGAACCTAAACAAAAAGTTTGGTCAACAAAAGCAAAGTCAATCAGTACGTGTAAACTCTTTTAATGTAAATTGATGAAATGTAAATATGTAAGAATATTACCACTTTCATTTAGACGTGGCTGTAAGGTTAATTACTTGTAGGTCAACTAAAAGAGCGAACAGTGAGAATAGAAAATAGTCAAAGCGCTTAATATAGCTGACCTACTTTGCTTCTCCTCTCTACATTTTTCTTGTTATTAGGTGAAGATGCCAAAAAATTTCCTACCTCCATCTTCTCTTGGGATATTTAACTAACTAATCTTCATATGTATGACAAAATATTTGCATTCTAACTTATATATAGCATATACAGCACAATACGTGTGAGAGCTTCTTACTTGTATTGCATTGGCAGAGAAGTTCATAGGTTGTACTTATTATGTTATTAAACAATTGACAACGATGACAGAAAATCAAAGGATTCATCCAGTTGTTGACATGGAAGCATCACCACCACCACCAACACGTCCTTTAGTGCCTCGAGGCTCGTTTAAATCAGATAAAGGAAATCCAGCACGGCTTCAGCAGCCTATTAACCAGCCATTCAGACGTACAGATCCTGTAATGTATTCAAGACCGCCCACTAAGAAGAGAAGTTGCTGTTGCAAATGCATTTGCTGGACAATTAGCCTCATCATACTCCTACTCATCATTATTGCAGCAACTGCTGGCATTCTTTACCTTGTTTTCAAACCAAAGATCCCTCAGTACTCTGTGGACAACCTCAGAATATCAGACTTGAGGCTCAATTTCGACATGAGCCTCTATGCAAAATTTAATGTCAGAATCACTGCTGTGAACCCCAACAAGAAGATTGGAATCTACTATGAGAAAGGAAGTCATTTGAGTGTGTGGTACAAGAGCACACAGCTCTGTCGAGGGTCTCTTCCCAAGTTCTACCAAGGGCATCAGAATAGAACAGTACTTGACGTGGCCTTAACTGGACAATCACAATATGGTAATACATTGATGTCTGCAATTCAAGAGGCAGCACAAACCGGAAGAATCCCACTAGATCTTAAGGTTGAAGTCCCCGTTAGTGTTAAACTTGGGAAGCTCAAGTTGAGAAAGGTGAGAATATTGGGAGATTGCTTGCTAATTGTCGATAGCCTCTCTGCTAATAGTTTGGTCCGAATTAAGGCCAGTACTTGCAAGTTTGGATTGAAGCTCTAAAAGCTTCTGCATTGTATTCTACACTAGATTTTTAGTTATGTTTTAAAGATATTATCCATGAGCAATAGGAGATTATTACATTCATCTGTATACTGTCATCCTGGAGTTAGGTTTGTTTCTATATTATTCATGTTCACAAGCCACTGGTTGTTTATGTAGCTTTAATATGAAGCAATTTATTGCAGAAGATTTCTCATTAGTGCTCAAGTTTTATATTTCAGAAGTAGATTAAGGAATGATGTGTTGCTCCTTCTTGACACATTCAAAGGAAAGAACTAACTGAACATATGCCTAAGATAACTGAGGGCCCATATTATCTTGAGAAGCATCGTAGCAAAAATTAGGAGCTGCAAATGCAATATACAAGGCATGAATTGCACAAAAGCCCATAAACATTTCTGCTGGTCTGATATATACAAGTGCATAGCCCAAGTGGAGCGTCAAGCTTAGGTATCTCAACATCAACATTTTTATTCAAATGTCATTGCCAAAGGGCACTAATAACCAACCAAGGCTCGCGGTCTATGCTCTATGGTACACAGGGACATTCCTGTCTGTGAAACAGCTCTGACAAATGCCATGTTTGCAGTTACAGTAGGAGCATGCCAGTAATCACCAGTCCCAAAAACCACCTTGTTTTTTAAAGCTAGTTTTCTGGTTGTTGGAAGGCTCATTAGCCGTTCTGACGGGCAATCAGGCACAACCCTGTGTGAGTTAATCAAGCGATCAGCATATGGAATTCAAGTTACTAGTAAAACAGTAAAATAAAGTTTAAGAAACAAGAAAAGTAGAGATGAAAAAATCCAAGTGTGACTCTTGACAAGTTCATTAATTGTTCACATAAACCTATGCCCTGTACAAAAACTGTCACTCAATTTATGCCCTCAAATTAATATCATTGCTGTCTGAATAAGATTGAAATTTGATCTGCTTATCCACACAGATTTTCTACTAAGTCATGTATTTACAATGAATATCATCCCTTCCCTTGATTAATTGAAAGGAAGAGACGGAACCACGTGAGGGCAGCTACTCTCTAGAAGGCAAAGAGGTAGTTGCCCACAAATCAATCGAAGTATAGAATCTACTTTTTCTTGACCAACAGGTCTGAGGTACAAGTGTTACTAGCTTACTACCATGTACCATCATAAGACTCAGGTTAGTTTTACTATTTAGCATCAGAGTTAGAAGAACAAAGCAGTTGTAACAGATTGACCCACAGGACCATGCCAGGAAATTCTATAACAGATACTGAATAAGAATGATGTTTATGATGCAGCAGAGTAGCTAACAAAATTTTAATGGGACCTAAAATTTGGAAGTCATATAGCAAGATGAACAAAACTTATTCAAATTTATCTTGTAGGATATTCAGAAGCCAGATTAGAATCTTTCTTCCATCTTTTCTGGAGGTAAAAAGGTGGAGGATTGACGTAGCATGTACTGTTGAATGTAACAGTTATTAAAATAAGGTTGTAGGAAAAGAAACTTGCTGTTAGAAACATATTGAAACTTATCAAAATTCACCTAAGACAGTTTAGAAAATGCTCCGCTCTAGTCTTCTCATTAGGCCCACCACACATTGAAACAAGCTCCTGAAATTCTGAACAAACACTTTCACAAACTATGCCTCTCTTTTGTGATATAACAGGCATCAGCTCCATGTGGATTGGTTTCTTCATTTCAGAATTCACCTGGTGGAAGCCAAGTCAACATAAACCAAAGAATGTTTCTACAATGTTTGCCAAATGCAAAAGGACTATGAGGTCTTCGCAGTTCATATATAAAGAGATTTTCTTAGGACTGAAAACAAGGAACCTCAAATATAGCAGTTGACCATTTCCAATTCGGTATGAATTTAAGTGCTTTGAATCACACTATTAACTTCCCAGAATAAGGAACACCAAAACTAGCAATTTGTTATGCTTATATATTTCAGGTAGAATTAATACGGGGACCATCAATTGAAGCAGCAACATAGCATAATCATAACCAGTTAACACTTTAGGTGCTCTGCCAATCCAATAGTGAGGTAACCACAAACAATAAGATGATGTGGCATAAGACTTCAATTTGTTATTAATCAGCTGTAGAGGCAACTGAGTAAATATTCTCATAACGAAATTGTTTGAACCAACCAGCTTCATGTAGGTCATCTCTGGCTTAAAGCCAATAGATCTCTCATACAAGTCACTGAGGTATGTTAGATCTATAAAGCAATCAAGGAAATATTGACAAAATCAAAATGAACAGAGAAATATTAAAGAATCTCTCCAAATTTAAACACCTGAAGGGTTCTGGAAACTTTAACATTAAGAGGTTTCACCTGTCCAATCATGAACTCATAATTGCTCTTAAACCGACTCCTCAACTCACTCTCTGGAGTAGCAAGAATCCGATCAATACCTCCATTACTAATCCCGGATACTATAGCAACCAGTGCTGTTGTGTCAAAATTAACCAATTCAGCTTCTTTAACATCAAAAGCGGACCAACTCCTCAATCCTGAGACAAGAGCAGTGAAAGAATCACCCAAATTTATATCATTAGTATGCAGCTTCCCCAGACTCCCAGATAGGTCTGGTAATGATTGTCCATCTTTACCCTGCAATTTAACGTCTCTACTAGAGTCTGAAATTGCACTACTAGACGAAAAAGAAGCAACCATTATTTCCAAGATACATGCCCTTTCGAAAGATCTTCCCAGTACACTTACCCAATCCCCATCCTCCAATTCATCATAAAACTCACAATCAAAACCACAAAATCCAAACCCCAGATCAGTAGCTCCAAATTCACCTCGAAGCTTCTCAAGAATACAACTTTGAAGTCCATTTGAGAAGAAAAGGATAATAGAACTAGGCCTCACCGTAACAGACGACTCTGAGGCAGCAAGCAGGACTTCTAAGATTTTGCTTCTTAGACCCTTGCAATTCCTAGTGTTCTCCGGATCTTCCCAAGAAATGTACCTGGGGTTTCTGTCTGATACTATGAACCAAACTGGGTTTCCATTGAAAGAGCAAATTACGTCGATATAAACACTCTGTTGCGGAACTTCCGAAGATACCGAAACGGGTCTGCAGACACGTGAAACTGCCGTTACTAGTGGGTGTTCAAGAATGTGAAAAACTGCTTCGAGATACCCAATGTTGGTGCTGAGTTTGACAGGTGACTCGTTCTTGGAGAGGGAAACGCGATTGAGGAAAGAGAGCTCAGAATTGATTAGCCTCAAAAGGGTAGTCTTCCATGAGGATTGAGTAATTGTAAAGGTTTCAATTCGATGTTTGAGGACTCTACATCTCCTCTTGCCCTCTTCTACTGCTCCTTCGTCCCTTTCCATTGTGTTCAGCCTTCACCACAATATTATTTGTTCGCCGTCAATCCTCATTTCTCAAATTTATAAAGTTTTTATTGTTAGAATTATTTATATTTATAAAGATTTTTCGAAAACTTTATATGTTTTTAGCGTTTAAAAGGTTCTACACTCAAATTATTTAAAAGTGATTTATTTGTTATTTTAATTTTTAATCATTAAGACTAAGTAAACCCAAAAGCACACATAAATATAAACTTGTTGCATAAGAAAAAAGACTAAAGTTGCTACTTGATTTATGAAATGAATCATTTTCACATCTTACTGACAAATTTAAGGTATAAATAATTTAATAATAATTACTATGTTTATTTATTTATTTAATTTTAATTTTTATATAAATATATATATATATATATATATTTAGGTATAGAAATTGAATTTATATTTAGTGTCAAAAAACTACAAAATTGAAACAAGAAATATAGGCTAACATTATTTTCTTACTGCTAAATATTGATTAAAATTAGCATTAGGCATTTAGGCTCTATTTGTCATGAATTTTTGTCTTTTATTTAAATTCGATGAAATGTCTTTTGTTTGTCTTTTTACCATTAAAAAATCTTTTATATATTATAATATTTATTAAATCGGACCAAATGAAATTTTTGGTCTTTGAAATTTTTTTATAGGTAAAAATGATAATTATATATAAAAAATAATATTTTTTTATACATAAAAATAATCTTTTTATAAAATAATCATAAAACTAAAAAATTTTTATAAAAAAATTAAAAACCATTTCTTCCACTATTTACTCATAAATCCTACCCAAAAAATCTGTAAAAAAATATCGTACTATAGACCGGGTTTGTATTCTGAGCGGATAGCCGGGATATGGGGCAGTAAAAAACCATTGGCAGTGGTAGCAATACTCAAAGACTGCTGGAAAAAAAATGGCTGGTGCTCTGTCTCCGGCCACCACTCTCCGCCTTAAACCCTTCTACGCCGTCCGGTTCTTCACTCATCATCGCACCCCCATCAAAATCGTAAATCCCAATATCTACACAGCGTTCCCTCCAAAGCTGCAAACGATTTCAATTCCAGCACCCTACTTGTGCCGTCGACGGAGCTTTTTCTCTGTGGTTTCTGCTGCTATTTCCTCTGGTGAAGCAGTTGAAAGACCCAAATTTGAAAATATTGAGACAAAAGATGGTGTAAAAGCTGAACAAGTTAGGGAATTTCGGAAAAGGTTGAGCATTGCGGACATTAAGGGAGGGTCTGACGAAGGTTTGGAACGGCTTGGTGAGACTTTGGTGATTAGAGGTTGGATTCGCACAGTTAGGGCTCAGAGCAGCGTTACGTTTATTGATGTAATGTCATAGCTTGAAATCCGGGAGTTGTTTTTTTTTTCTTTCTGTTTTAGCGTATGTAATGGTTTGAGATTGTAATTTTTGGCTGTTTTTCTAAATGTGCAGATTAATGATGGTTCTTGTCTTTCAAATATGCAATGTGTTATGGGCTCTGATGCTGAGGGTTATGATCAGGTACTGACTGTGTAACAAATGGTCCATATTTAAGCAGCTAAGTGCAGTAAGAGACGTTTTGTAGATATTCTTGTGACTCTTTCTAGCGTACTGAGTAGAAACCAGCTTAAAGTTGTTAGAAACTACATTGGCTACATTTTGTGCTGATTACTTACTATCATAGGCTCACGTGCATAAATTTCGGAGGTACATTTTGACATCTGCAGAGTTACATATATTGATTTATATTTGAAAAGAAATAAAACAAGTGTAGTTTCGTCTTCAGGAAAGGTGATTACTTTCACTGGTTGCTGTGAAATTTGGTGCATGAAGCTTGAGGGGTTCAATGTTGAAGGAAAGTTCTTTCTGAAGAATTGTACGATTTAGCTAATCAAGCTTAGACATTTGACACAGCCTACAAGCATGCACTTAGAAAGTCACTTTTGCATTGTTTTTGTGTCAAACCACATGCCATGCCCCTTGGATAGCCATTCTTTGAAATTTCTAGTTCTTATGTGATTAGAAGCAGGTTAAGAGGGCATCATGCATGTGTTTTCTTGGGTACTATGCTTTCCATGGTTCTACAGGTACTCCAGATAAGGCAGCACACAGTGTGGTTGCATGTGCTGATTACATATAGTCATAGGATTTAGAAATTTTCTGTGTATGCTAGTTCCAGATTTCACCCAGTAAAACTTAGATCATGAAAAAACATGGATTTATATATCTTTTAAATATCATTTTCTTTCTATTTTATCTTTCTTTAGGAAGATAACATTTAAGGCTCCAATATTCAGCTGTCTCGCCCTAACTTGAGAAAAATCATAGAGTCATAGACTTAGATTCGATTTCATGGGGTTTTCAACTTGGTATCTGACTTGGTTGACCTGTTTATTTCATCTCTAATACTTGTGTGCTTTGTTCCATACATTTCTTTAGGTGGAGAATGGCTTAATTTCGACTGGTGCATCAGTATGGATTGAAGGTACTATAGTCAGCAGCCAAGGATCAAAGCAGAAAATAGAGTTGAAGGTTCAGAAGCTTGTAGTGGTAAGGACTTTGTCAATTTCATCTAATGTTCAATGCTTAAGCTTACGAGTGTGCTTAATCATCCTTACTTCTAAGAGTTTTTATTTTCTTTTGATAGCAATCCTTAAAGAGCATCTATCTATGACAGGTGTTGACTTAGTCTTATGAAGAGAGGAAATGAGAAGCAACTAGATGATAAAATCATAAGAGGAACTATACAAATGCATATAAATATATCTTCTGCTGCCGAATAAGCTTATCCATACTGTTATTTTATATATTGTATTTGTGTATTGCATTACCATTATGAATCACAACATGTGTATTGTGCATTAGTTATTGAAATGTATTTGAAGTTAGATGCCATTTATGGTCTTCCAGCAAGACCTCGAGACTCCATCAGCAAGTAGAGTGATGTATTTAATTCTGTGCCTACTTGAATCCTTCACCAAGAATTTCAATATTGCTGCAATTTTTTGCCTTAGCTAATAACTACTCTGATCACATGCCAATTCCAACGATTTGTTTATAGCTTGTTGAACATAAATATTGAGAAGGTTGAGGGGGAACGGTTATGCTGGTCCAAATTCTTTCCCATACTAGCTCGGAATAAGATCAACTCCTTGAACAGATTCAACAGTTCAGCATTGAGCATGGTAGAGAGAGAGAGAGAGAGAGAGAGAGAGAGAGAGAGGTGGTAGGATACAGTCATCAAAAGTTCTCAATGCTTGTGACATTGTTTCATGGCTTGCTAGATGCCAAAGAAGAATTTATCATTTTATATTGTGCTACCAAATTATGAATGTTGAGTATGATGCCATAGTTTGCACTTTTTTTTTAACTTAACTTCAAAATTTTTGAACCCTGGAACTGATTTCCTGCCAATCCTTTCATTGTCTAAGCATAAGATGAACCAAATTTGTTAGAAAGAAATGGAAAAAGCTACAAAGATGCTTTAGCAGCTCCATTTAGATAAATTTCAAGAACAAGAAGCATGTTTATCTTGCCCACATAGTGTCATTTATAGTCAGAAAATTGGAGCATTTGTGTAGTTCTCATGTTTATCTAATTGTTGCTTATGTTATGACAGTGGTCATTTAATCAGTAGATTTGCTCATGTTCGTTTGCTCGTAGGTTGGTAAAAGTGATCCTTCTTTCCCCATCCAGAAGAAAAGGGTCAGCAGAGAATTCTTGAGAACAAAGGCTCACCTCCGCCCACGAACAAACACTTTTGGTGCGGTATGAGTTGGGACAGTTGCACTTTGTCATTTATAGTTTTAAATTTTTTCATTTTGTTTTACTTGTATTCTCTTGAGAGGTAATGGAATATTCATGTAGTTTGGTAGAAAAATGATGTTAATTGCATGTAATTAGGAAGTATTCTATTTTGCTGTCCATACTATAAGTTTGTTTGTTTACATTGCCTCCACGAGGTTATTGATGTACCCCTTTCTATTTGAAATACTTGTAAATCATTTCCCTATTATAAGGTAAATTAGCTACTTGACCTGTAATGGTTTAAGGAAGAAAGAAAATTATTATTTTCTCTGCATCCATTTTCATTATAATTATATACGTTCCTGTTTATATTTATGGTTGCTGCAGCAGCCTGTGATCAGTTGATGGCTGCTAGAGCCGAACTACATTTTCTATTCAGCTCCCTCATCCTTATTCCTTTCTGTATAGCCATCAGTTTCAGATCTCATATAAGTACCAAAAAGGTAACAGTTCTTTGGATCACACAGTCCAATAATGACAAGAAGAAAATATAACTAGTGATTTGGAATGGAATTGTAGAGTAGTTACAATAGACCTTGTGCAAATATATCACATAGGCAGCTATTCTTCTAGTTCTTAAAATTCTCAAGGTTCTTGTCCAGTTGTCCTTTTCTGAAGCAAGTAGTACTGATTCTCTATTTTACTTATTAACTTACATTGTCCAAATCCAATTCCTCCCCGCTTTTGTGGAAATGTTAAATTATTGGTTTACTATTAGGTGGAACTCAAACATTTGTTGAGAAGCTAGTACAGGGTAGCTGGGTAGCATTGATGTTGGTAATGAAAGCACAAGAGGTTTGGCACTTTGAAAGGGTGATTTCTCTACTATTTACAGCATCAGAATTGACGTGAAGGGTGATTAACTTAAATAATGAAATCACCGATGGGGTATAAATTCTTTGGGAGTTAAAATCTGCATGCATAGAAGCCATTGCATTTCCTGTGTTTGATAGATTTCTCTGTTTCTCTGGACGCAAACTTCTATTATAAGTTGATTTCCTTATCTTTTCCAGTCCCTAATTTGATATGTCTGCTTCTTTTAGGTATCGAGGGTGAGGAATGCCTTGGCCTATGCTACACACAAGTTTTTCCAAGAAAATGGCTTTGTTTGGGTCTCAAGTCCAATAATCACTGCTTCTGATTGTGAAGGAGCTGGCGAGCAATTCTGTGTGACTACATTGGTATGTAATGTTGATTTAATATGTTACATTATCTATCTGGTCTTTTCCCAAATTCCCAATTGGTGTTCAAGCACTGTGTGCCCCATCTCTCTTCATGTTCATCACCTCTCACAAGAACTAAAAAAGGGAGGAAAAGGAAACAAACAGCAAAGTTCTGAACTTGGTTCTGGGCTATAAGAGGATGATGCATTGAAAGATAGAAATTCTACATCGTGTAACTTTGCATTGTCCTATTGTTGTTTAGACTGTTAACCTAAAGTGATAAAGCTTAGTCTACTTGTAGTCTTGTTAGTCTTGTGGAAATAATGATTTTACTTGTCTTCTATTAGATATAGATGGTTTCTTATGGTTATCTTTATCTTGGCCTCTTTCTTCTTGGTTATTTTTTTCTTGCTCCTTTGTATATTACTTTGCAAAATATACTCGTTAATTTGACTCTTTTTAATTCATTCAAATGCCAACAATACTTCGTTAGCTCAGAACTTTGCTTATATTCTTTTTTATGAAATATCTCATGCTTGAGTAAGATGCTTGTTTACCTAACAGATTCCAAACTCCAATGAAGGTGGAAATTTACCAGTTAGTGCTATTCCTACTACTGAATCCGGTTCTATTGACTGGTCACAAGTAAGTCAAATCAACAACCGGAGTGCTTTATCCATTTTTTAGTGAATTCTATTAGCTAGCACTTTAAGTCTGTTTCTATCATTACAAGCAATGTGAGCGTTTTAAATTCTGAAAGTTAATAGGTGCATGCATTTGATGTTGGATTCCTGTAATTACTGTCTAGTTAGTTCTTGTAAATTGCATCTATGTGTTGCAGGACTTCTTTGGTAAACGAGCATATTTAACAGTGTCTGGGCAACTCAATGGTGAAACATATGCTACTGCGCTCTCCGATGTAGAGTCTTCTCTCACTTTTCAGTTTCATATGCTACTGCCTTCTCTGGCTTGTGGCCATTTTTCCCTACTTAATCTTTTGTTCACAGCAACCTTCATGCTTGTGTCATCATTCTTTCAAATTCTGACAATGTCGTCTATCTGTTTCCAGATCTATACCTTCGGCCCTACATTCAGAGCAGAAAATTCTAACACTTCCAGACACTTAGCTGAATTCTGGGTAAGCTTATACACTTCAACTGATAAAACGTAGTGGAACTTCTTTATAGTTCTTTCTTTATACGTGAGCAGAAACCAATAACATGTTGACACTGAGTTCTATTGCGTAAGATGATTGAACCAGAACTAGCTTTTGCGGACTTGGATGATGACATGGCCTGTGCTACTGCCTATCTCCAGTATGTAGTATGTTACCTTTCACATCTCACTGTTCCTTAGTGCATATTTATTGCTTTGTTCTCAAAACTAGACTTTGCATTGATGTAACTCTGCTTGGAAGGTGAAATATGTGTTGGAGAATTGCAAAGAAGATATGGATTTTTTCAACACTTGGATTGAGAAAGGGATCATCAATAGACTTACCGTATGAATTTCTACGAATTTGATGTGTTTTCGTCTGAACGTGCTTTTCACAACGCTGGCAGTCTAAAGTTTGTGTTTAATAGTTGGTCTCATTGTTGATCATATGCTCCACAGGAGGTTGTTGAGAAGAACTTTGTGCAGTTGACTTACACGGATGCTGTCGAGCTTCTATTAAAAGCAAAAAAGAAGTTCGATTTCCCGGTAGGCATGCTTTCTCACATGCAGTTTTTGGTCAATCTCTCCCCGTCCATACTTCAGTTACTTTTCCTTAAATTGTAATGGCTGCTTCTGCATATGGTAGGTGAAATGGGGATGTGATTTGCAAAGTGAGCATGAACGATATATCACCGAGGAGGCTTTTGGTGGTTGTCCTGTGATTATTAGAGACTATCCAACGGTTTAGTTTCCTATCTGCATTTATTATGGAAGCTGTAGGGGACTTCGGATGATTGACAGGTGTTTCGTAATTTCAGGACATCAAGGCATTTTACATGCGGCAGAACGATGATGGAAAGACTGTTGCAGCCATGGATATGTTGGTACCTCGGGTAGAGTCCATAAACTTAGTCAGTTCTTTACTTGTCATGGATAGTTTTTCTTTGACAAGTCGAACAAATATAAAGTAAATCAGTTTTTTCATTTAACTAATAGACATGTCACATCAGATAAACCACCTCTTTTACTCATAGCTGTTTGTATCATCTAGGAACTGATAAGACATGGAGTCCTTCATTTAAAGGCTTATTGTTTTGCGGAGACAAGCATTTTTATATTGTGTGTGTGCATGCATTCCATATGCATGTCAATGGGATACTACAATTATTACTTTTCCTTAAGTCAATCCTCAGGCTGAGGGTCTAAGTGGGATTACACTGGGTGGTTGTTGCTGCTGCTGCTTAAGTCAATCCTCATAGATGTAAATCTGCCTGACTAATGATTAACTTGTAGTTGTGTCGCACAATAATCAAAATGGTCATGAATACCATCTTCACCCCATCCCCCTCCACACCACTATCATGAGATGGGCATTCATGCCAAACCCAATAATATTATTCATAGCATGAATCTGAATCCTGAGCAAAGTCAATGTCGCGCAGGTTGGGATTGCCAGAAACCCGCGAACATTTTTCGTTTTACAATGCCCGCTGGACTGTTTTTTCTTGTTTTCTAGGTGACTTAGAGCTGCATCTATTTGATGAAATTGAACCAGTTGAAGTGATGGACAGGTCTGGTGTATAATATTGTTCTAGCTCAATATCTCAAGGTTGTTTTCTTCTTCAGGTTGGGGAACTTATTGGTGGAAGTCAAAGAGAGGAGCGCCTTGAATACCTAGAAGAACGTTTGGATAACTTGAACCTCAACAAAGAAAGCTTTTGGTGGTATCTTGATCTGCGGCGTTATGGTTCAGGTGAGTGAGTTTGTCAATAAATTTGGCATTTACTTGCTTGAATTTTGCGTTGTGCACCTAATTATTGATCCAACATTCATAATTGCTAAATTAAATTTGGCTGCAATTTGCCTTCACGTTAGTTACCCTGCCTGCAATACCTCAAGGTAAATGCTGAAAAGTAAAATCTGTATCCAGATTTTCATCATTTGCTAGTCTTTCGTTTTCAAGGTAAGATTTTAATTGGACATCTCCTTTTCTTATGCTGTAGTTCCTCATGCTGGATTTGGATTAGGCTTTGAAAGGCTTGTGCAATTTGCGACTGGAATAGACAATATCAGAGATGCAATACCTTTCCCTCGAACACCAGGCTCTGCGGAATTTTGATTTTTGACCTTATAATGTACCTTGATAAAAAATGAATCGGTCCAAAAAGGTGCACTATCACCAATACTAGGCATGGTGCATCTGTACTCCCTTTTTTTTCACTATTCATTCATTATGTAGATTTTGTAGAACGTGTTAAGATGGTGGAGGTTATAGTCATTGTACCACACCAATTTGTGTCCATAAAGACCTGATAAGTTGCAGGGTTCTGGTGTCATTTAAAAAAAATAAAATTTTTTTCATCCTCATGTACTGCAGACACTTTTCCTCCATATCTTTCTTTTAATTCCTCGTTGGTGCGATTCATATGTAAGGTGTAAGTTCAACTCTGCATCACCCAAATGCAACATTTTAATAGCGGGGCTCGCTTGCGAAAAAGGGCTCTGAAAATAAATACTTGAGAACTTTGCTCATCTTTATTCGAAAATACTAAAGGCGTTTGGCTTCCAGTTGCAGCAGCTCGAATAGAGAGCCCTCTGAGCAATGAGCAATTTATTTTGTCATACACTTGCAGTGAAAACTGCTTTAGAAACCAGGGGAAGTGAATGTAGAAGTCATAAACTATTCTATCCTCTTGTTCTATTTTGTGTAAAAGAAAAAATGAAGTCACAAGTTTTTCTTTCCCCTTCTCTTCTTCCAGGGGGAAATAATGACTTTTCTCATCTCTCCCTTCCTTTTTACCCTCTTTCTATATCCCTTTTCCACTCTTGTTTTCACTAGTTCCAAGATGGAAAAATTCTAATTTCTGCAACAGCTCGAGTATTCTCCATTAAGAGTCATTGCAAAAGAAATCTAAGGTGACTTTTCTCAACTCTCCCTTCCTTTTTTTCCCATCTCTTGTTTTCACTAGTTTCAAGCATAGGATATACAATTTATAGTTCATCAAGAGCTGAAGTCCTTCATTAAAGGCTCATTGCCAAATAAATCTAGCATTTGAATAGTTCCCATTTTATACACTTACAAGTCAGAAATCGAAATTGAAAAAAATAATAATAGAGACACAGATATGTTCTTTAGCTAATAAGCTTCTTCATAGACACATTTTGGAATATATAGAAAAGCATTTCTATCAAACAAGATTGTTCTGGCTTCAGGTTGGTGGACAAGTGGCACTAGAAATTTATTTGGTAGACTGGCAAAGAAATACACCCTTTTCCCTGTAGATCAAAGATTACAAACAAAAGCAAAGCGACTTGTACAGAACTCACTCACAGGGTTGACTATACATCTGATAGAAAAAGGAAATGAAGATTCAATTTACTGGAAGAAACAGAGATCACATTTAACTAGAGGTGCAGCAAAGAGGGGACCTTCGGTGAATAGCAAGAGTTGGATATCTTGGATTGATGACAATCATCCTGCATTTTAGACCAGCCTGGATTTTCCAGAATCTGAAATCTGATGTGTCGAATAAGTACCCTTTGAGCTTGTTTGGGTTAAACTGTGCCCTGCCTGTAAGTTTCATCATCCCATGATGCATCCACATGAGGAAGCTGGTATTCATCAGGTTTGAGAGCCAATGCAAAGTCTGGCAGCGTTGGGGCCGTTTCCATGATCCTACAGCAATCCTCTTCAGATATAAGTATTTTTCCAGCATGGGTCTTCATTGGATGTTGATTAAGCTTAAAACATGCATTAACTATTTCATTTAAATTTCTCCAGAGACCATGCATTGTTGTTTTTTTTTTAAAAGTGGGTAGGGATGGTATTGTCCATCTTTTATTTTTTTAGTTCTTATTTTTGGCTCCCCAGATCCCACTTGTGGGATTACACTAGGTATGTTGTTGTTCTTATTTTTGGCTCAAAGGGGTTGGTTTAGTTGGTGGTGCAGCACCAAGGCTTTCCCGTACTACTACAATTTTATACCTCATTAAAGTCAAGAAGCTATCTTGTAATATATCCACAACAACCACCCAGTGTAATCCCACAAGTGGGGTCTGGAGATGGTGGGGTATATGCAAACCTTAACCTCTCTTGTAATATGTCAACCCAATTTCAAAATAAATACAAGGAAAGCATGTTGTCTCTCAAAACAAATATCGAATTTTAGCGATCTACTTCAGATAAGCAATTCTGCAGCCAAGTGTCATCATATCTGCAAAGCCACAAAAAGAAAACTTACTTTTCATAAGAGTATAAGTCCCTGTTGATCCGCACCTTGCTCGAAGTGTCCTTTGGAATTTTCTCGGCAAGATACTTCATCGTTCCCCAGAGTGGAGGATTTCTGGATTTGCAAATGGAAGTCAGGCAGGCAGAAGAGAGAGGATAAGATAGGACGAAACATGGACATGGTTTAATGCAGTTTCTAGTTCTAGATGCTTCCGGTGAAATATCAATTTAGCATACCAATGGAGGTAGAAGTTGCTCAAGCGAAAATATGATGCTTCCCAGTTTGATAAATTTTGAGCACTAGACCCAGTTTTACAAGTTAGTATGAGCCTTTACAAGGTAAAGTCATCCAATTAGGTCTACAAGCGAAATATTCATTGCACTGCTTCATGTACACCACAATTTAAACAACATTAGCTTTAGATACAGTAACATCTAGAGAAACCACATCCAAGGATATGTGATTACCATTGAAGTGATATTCTAGAGGTTTTGTTAAAACAATGTAGCTCAAAGATGTTATGCAAAAAGATGGAAACACTAAGGACAAGAAAAAAGTATATCGGGGATATAACAAAAAACTGATGAATAATAAGACCCAATGTCGGACACCTGTTGGAAGTCCTAAGGTGAAGCTAAACTGAAGATCTGTTCTATCATCTGAGTCATTAGATGAATGCCATAACTGAAACTCTTCACTACAATCTGATTGGAAGAGTTAATTTCTAATCAAATTTGATAGCTAAAGAAGAACTAAACGTATAGCTAGTTTCCCAGTGTTCTTAATAGCTCTGATCTCTATTATAGATTTGGTTTCATAATTAATCTATAGCAAAGTTGCAAGTAGTTTTTCCACTTTTTTCTTTTACAAAATAAGTTTTTTCACTGCATAGCAAGAAAAATAAAGAAATATAGGAAGTACAGGGAGTTGAAGAGTATGAAGGGGAGAAAATGATAAATGGATCATCCAAAATTTACCTGGAGAGAGGAATGGCTGCATTGAAAGCTTCACACGCCTTCTTACTTTCTTTCAGATACTCATCTGCTGCCTGCAGGGCAGCTACCGCCATTCCATGAGATTTTTCTGTGTTTCCTTCGTCAAGGATTAGACCATGATAATAGTATGCTGAAGCCTACACAGAATTTTATATGTCATGCATAAACTTGAGGGTAGAATAAGGCAATAGCTTTATAAGACAAAGAAGCTGCAGAAACTTTGCAAAGACCAGGATGAATACATGGATTACAAAGTTGTAATATGTGAAGTTTTCAAACAGACAACTTTTCTTGTACCACTACTCGATGAGGATTGAGAGCTATCACCTTCTCTTAATTGAAAAAGAATTTCGATGATGGAAGATGCACTGTTTTCCAGTACAACGAAGAACTCAAAAAACAAAGAGGACCTCAATGTCTCCACAGGATAAGAAAGTGTTTATAGGTCAGTGAATATTCCAATAATGTGGGAAGGTAGTAGCAATGGAACCAATTAAATAGCACAGGAACTCTAAACATTACATATCTGACCAGATCGTCTCATTTTTAGTCTCCGAAACCCCTAAGACTCTGAAGAAATTTTAATCAAAACAGTGAAATTGGAGTCAAGACAAAAGTTTTCATGTAATAGCAGGGAATGTTGAGAATCATAGTTGCTTTATGCTATAAACACTAATTCCACGACATAGCTAAGAGGATTTTAGGTTGCTTCAACTGAAGAAACTTATAAGCATTTAGCCTTTATAAGAGCCAGAGACCGCATAAAATCATCAGTTTAAAGGGGTCTTTCACTTGCAAATCAAGGTAGCCAACAAGACGTACACTATTGATTAGCGCATAAAATCATCAGTTTAACGGGGTCTTTCACTTGCAAATCGAGGTAGCCAACAAGACGTACACTATTGATTATCTACAAGGTTGTTCACAAGAACAAGAAAGTACGAGTTTCAGATCCCTAACACCATATGTCAAATTCTAAGAGCACTCAGCAGGGTTATAAAATCAGCCACTTCTGAAGCATCGGGATATTGAGGGAGAAATACAACTACAGAAAAGTCCATTTTGAACATAGGTAAGCACCTCCATCTATTACATCCTCTCAGAGGACTCAGGCCAACTTGATTGAACGCAAAAGTATGAGAAATGAATCTATTTTGAACATAGGTAAGCACCTCCATCCATTACATCCTCTCAGAGGACTCAGGCCAACTTGATTGAACGCAAAAGTATGAGAAATGAATCTATGGCATGAAATTTGGGTGGATTACATGACATATTGACATTTGCACCTCTATTTTCACAGACCCCAATTCAGCTGTAGGTCATTTTCCAGCATGTTTTTTTTGGGTTTTGTGTGCTTTATTTCTGACAAAATAGCATATTGGCTAATGAATAGACAAAGCTGAACATTTCGATATAAATTCATATGGTAACAATGGTAAAGTCAGTCAACTATACCAGTCCCAAACTAGTTAGGATAATTCATAAGGTGATCATCAAATAGAAACCATCTTTCTATACCTAGTAACACATAAACATCACTCTAACAGGAGAAGGAGATGCTCTGAGAGTTCCTTACTTTATAGAGACACCTGTTTGTTAACATATGTAGGACACACAAGCTATTCGCATGTGCCTGAATGTCAATTGTAGATTGAGCATTCTAATCTTTACGCTCAGTGCACGAATCGCCAAATCTATCTGGGCATGGCCTGGACTAAGTTACATACCAGAATAAGTGTGTTCATGTAGGTTATCTTCGCATGGATCACTCGAACAAAATGTTGTATGTTATAAAGGAAAAGGTTTGTGCTGAGGGAGTCGTCATTCTTCAATAAGTAAAATCAAGGAACACTTTGGCCTATAATTTTGCTACCTCTTGTCGTTGATATAGATACTAAAATCTAGGAAATAAAGAAGTAAAACAAAAGAAAGAGAATCACAAGATACCTTGGCTTCAATATATTTCCACTTCACGAAAAGCCTATGCTTTTCTCCCCAACCATTTGATAATGGAAGGTTCATGATGTTATCTTGAGCCTGCATGGTAACAAAAAAAAAAGTAGCTTATATCATATACACCATCTGGCAACAACAAGAACATGTTCCATAAAATGGAGTAACACAGCTTTATTTTCCTCTTTCCATTATTATGTTAGGAGAAGTTTAAAAGGACCAAGGATACCAATGGAAGCAGATGATCCATATAGCCAATGCCAACTAGTTGGGAATAAACTAGTTACCCGTATAGGAATAAGTGTGAGATTCAGAGAAGACCAAATTTAATTACCATTCAAATGAAATGAACTAGACTATAGCAGAATCATATAGAGGATTCATATAATCCTCTATCAAACAAAGCAGTCAAGTATGCTTTGGCAAGAGGATTCAGTACCTGCTGCCAGTATTTTACCATCTCACATGCAAGCCTTCTTTTGACAGCCAGTGTTGCTTTAGTACTGTCAATTGCAAGTCCAAGTTGAATATCAACGGCCTAAGATCACGGTGACAGATACATCAGATAGGGAAGAAAATTTAATCCATATGGTACACATTTCTTAACTAGATATTTAGCAAAAGCTAACATCTTCATTCAGCAATAACTATTAGCACAAGAAAGCAAATGGACAACACCATATTACAGCCAAAATAACAAGCATGTGTCTTATGCTCAGGGACAGAAAGATATTAGAACTAACCGGACATAAACAAAATGGCTAAATGCACAAATATCTGCTGAATTTAGGTAAACTCAAGTCCAGATGATTCCCTTCACTATTATGCGCATTTTTATAAAAGAAAATTTGCCAAATAGAGTGGTTTTGCTGCATTTAGATATTAAGCATATATCCAGATCATCCCCTTCCCAATTGTTCGCAGTTATAACAACAAATCTTTGAAAAATAGATTGCTTTTGCTGTCTCTAGATACTAAAAACATATCTTGCACTCTGTTAATTAGTGTGAATTAGAGTATGCTTCCATCCCTTGAAAGGTTAGGTAAGATTGCTTTTGCTGTATCTAGATTCTAAACACATATCTTGCACTTTGTTAATTAGTGTGCATTAGAGTATGCTGCCATTCCTTGAAAGCATAGGTAACAGGAAAGAAGAACTCAAGCTCCATTAACAACAAGGCAAAAGCAAAACTACACGTAGGGCAGAGACACTACAAAAATTAGGATATCAAAATTGAAAAGACAGCACAAATAGCGTTAACCTTACATGTTTCAGTCCAGTGTTTATTGAGTGCCAATCCATGAAACAATCATTTTCTTCTTAAGCAAATCCAAATCATATTGTCATAGACAATTTCTACAAATCTTATTCATTAGTATAGGATTTCCTAACTGAGCCCTCGTACAGTACTTGCAGTGTCTTTGATGCACTATTTGAATGTTACTGACTTTTCTGGGATGTTAACAAAATGGTAGTCAAGTAAAGAGAAGCTAAAAAGTCATCACTAAAAGCATATTAATTTGCTTCATATAATTACATCGTCCAAATTCACCCATAACAATCTCAGATATCATTGGATACTCATTGATGCAAAAAGAGAGTATTCAGTAGAGCATGGAGAAAGTATTGGTGTTATTTGGGCATTTAAAATTTTAAAATATGCAACCAAAACAAGATAGGTTCTGAATGTGCTATTACCTGCCCTAATGCTTGGAGGCACAATGCTCGCAGAACTCCTTCAGCGAGGTCTACAGGCAGATTTCTCCTAAATACAAAGCAAATAATAGTGAAAATCTAACCCCTGACAGGTCATGGATTTGAATTGCATTGGTATAAAAACCTTTGTTCGGCTGGCAATTGAGGAAGAACATTTCGAACCGCACAATCAAGATATCCAGCAGCCTTTAGGAAAACATCAACAGAAGATCGCCTGCTCTCTGTCACATATTAAAGACAAATGAGGAAAAAGAAAGCTCAATTTGGAACCGCAAGATAGATGTGCCCAAAGAATAGTTTAAAGGCTTTTCCACAAAATGAGTGTTATAAATTAAAGAACACGTCAGACATTAACTGAATCTGCAAAGTTAAACATGGGAAAGTTACCCACCTTCAGATACCTTTGGCGAATAACCATCGAGAGATGTTCTAGGAAGAAGCAGCAAGTTAGCTTGCGATAACGATAGCGTTGCCATCAAGTGCAAAACGGACAGTACTTCATACCAAGCACTAAACATTGCAGTTTCCTGAAATATTTTGACAAATAAGACAGTTCTCCCTCGTGGTGGCAAAACCAAATAGAAGACTAAACATGAAAAGAAAACAAAAAAGAAAAATATATTTCTAGTCTGACCTCTGCATCATCCTCTTGATTGACCCAAATAAATTGCACTTTATGTTGTAATGTGCTACCTGAAAATGGCCAAAGAAGCAACATTTCACAAATAAAATCAACAAAGTGTAAATGCTAACGAGATAGCAGCCAAAGTATGTACCATCTTTAACTAGCCCCAAAAGAACAGGCAAATAATCTTCGAGAGCCTGCACAAGATCAGCAAGGGTTGAACCTCCTGCAAGAAATAGCTGGTATGCATCATATCCACATATAAGGAAAGAAACAAGAACAAGGCCAAATTCCAAAAGATGCGCCTTCACTTCCTCTGTAACTCACCATGCTGAGTAGCTGTTTTCCTTCTTGTCCTTGTAATCGTAGGAGCTTCTTGCCCTGCCATAACCACTATTCTGGTTCTGAGAGCGGAAAGGCGCTCCACCAGGGTTTTCGACAAGTGATCACCAAGTGCAAGAGAGAAATCAACTGGCTTAGGGATACGTAATCCAGGAACAAATACAGACACCTCGCCAATGTTTCCTGGCCGCCTTCTATTCCCACCAGTCTCCTGCGGCGTCGAAACAAAGCATCCCATATCCTAAAATTTTCTCGTATCTTCCAGAGCACTACCATAAATTACAGAGTGGTCATAAGACAAAAATTATGGCGTGAAAAAATAATGACCTCTATCGTGAACACATTTAGGGAAAAAATTCTAACATGAATAACCTTGCAAAATCATCACAAAGAAATTGGATGACTGGGCTGGAAACTAGTCATAAAGTGAAAATCACAATAAATGAGCAACCAACAAACAGTTGGCTGCTCACGAGTACTATCCTATAGACTGCTACTAGAACCATCTGTCAAGTCAACAGACTCTTCTGTGAATAGGCACTAAAGTTGTCTAATCTGTAATATAAGAGCCTTAGAAGGAAAAAACAAACCAGCTCACCCTGGTTTTATAATCAGCAGATCAGGCAATAGGTCAATTTCTCGAGTAATTTCTGCAACACAAGTAAAGAATATTTATGTGAGTGTAGGTGCAAACACGCAGTAAAAATAAAGAGGAAAAAGGAGATCACAAGAAATGTATGAAAAGTGACAGGTGCATTGGTTTTTCTACATTACCACACTTGTGTTTCTACCTCATAAATAATCATAACAAAAACTTAAATTCCTCCTTCCATAATGAACTTGGACAGATTTGTCAAACAAGTTGGCGGCTTTGAACCCCATTACAAAAAAAGTCACCAAAAGTACCTTTTTCTTCTCTTGAAAGGGGAACCAAAAAGGAAGCTGAAAGGAAGAGAACCACAAAACTTCTGATTCACGTAACATTGGAGTAAAGAATTGCAAACCGCATTTAAGAAAGCAAAGGAAAAACATAAGCAAAACCCAACTTGTGCAAATAATTAGAACCAAGCGCACTAAGCTCATACATTCAAATTTGTCAGATTATGTCGAAAGTGGAGCAGCTAAATAACCAACCCCAATTACCAAAACTCCATAAGCATGAGAATTTAAGAACCCAATTCAATTGAATTGTATTAAAGCTTCCAAAATCAAATCAAATGAATTGAATTCTGTCGCTATACAAAGACACCAACTAATATGATCGAGAAACATTGAAATCCATAGACTCAATTGGTATTAGTGAAAACTATACCTGGTCTGAAACAGAGGAGCCAAAATTTTCCATCCAAAGAAAAACAACAAGATGGGGGAGCTCGTATTCTCTGAGAATTGATTCTAAACGAACCAAAAACAAACCCTACTACAGAAAATTTTTAGCTGAATCGAGCGAAACCCAAATCCACTGTGAAAGGCCAAACACAAAGGAATCAGCTCAACCTCAACTTGGGAGTAGAATCAGCTGACAAATTTCAATCTGGAACATTTGAAGAAGGGAAAAAAAGTGACAAAGACAATAAAGAGAGAAGAATACAGATAGAAAATGGGTCTTAAAAAGGGTTGAGGAAAAAAAGGGAAGCTTCTTCAATCTTCAACGTACAGTTGAAATCTTGATAAGCAATCGTCCCAAATAGAGAGAGAAAATTAAACCCATTGAACAAAAAGTATTTAAAATTGGAGGGTTAAGAGTAAATTATTGTTACTGGTGAAGTTGCTTTCCAGAAGGCGTTTGTTTGTCATATTAATGTGGTCGTTAGTGCTGATGTAACGACAATTATTTGGAGAGGATGTTTGCATTTTATATGGCGCCGAATGCAATCTTTTTTGGTTTTAAATTGTCTCCGCGCTTCAATAGCGGACTCCGAATTTTCCTTAACTAATTCAATAAACACATAAGAAGAATTTAAAAATTTTAATATTATGTATATATTAAATAACTTCAATCTTAAAATATAATATAATTTTTTATTGAAGGAGATTTGGATGAACTCTTGCAACCACATGGTTCTTCTGCCCCTGCCTTCTTCCCATTTTAAAAAAGAAATTTAAAGGTGTTATTCACTAATTATATGTTTAACTGAAAAAATTTAGGCATAAAAATTAAATTACATATTAACAAATTCGTACGTCAATAAATTGTTGAATTTGAAATCAATTAAACTCTTTATCAAAATGTGGTCCTTTTGAGTCCATTCTATGATTTTTATATTGTAATGTTTATCAAATTTAGCTAAGAAAATAATGCATAATGTATGTTAGCTTGATACAATAATCTTGTAGATAAGTTATATCATTAAAAAATAAAAGAAATTCGTACAACCGTACTCTTATGAAATAATTAAATGAATTGCCGAACAAATCAAGTTTATTAGACTTCTCCTTTCTTTTTTTCTTTTTTAAGTTTCCATGTGCTTAAATTTATGAAAAGTATCTAAATTATTGTTACTAGTAATTTTTTTGTTAAAAATAAAATCTTTAAAATAAATTAAATTGCGTGTTATATAATTCATAAAAAAATGAGATAATAAGATTTTATATATATATATTCGATCTACATAAATAAAAAACTCTTATCCTAATTTGAAAATATACGCCTAACTTGAAATGACGAGGAAATTGAGTTGTTTAGATTGGCCAGTATGGGCAAAGTAAGAAAGAGTACTGCTGCTGATGCGTTGCACTAACTGCCGACAGGTGTACAAGAATGTTTGTTTTTTATTTTTTTTCATCGCGATCGATACTCATATAAATATGTAACTAAATAAGGACTGAATTTGAGTTACAATATTTCCTAATAAAAATGACTCAATGCGTATTGACAAATTTTAATTGAAAATAGAAAAAGTATTTAATCACTTTATTAGCGCCTTTGTTGGTAGGAATGTATTGTTTTGGCTTTAATGGTAGTACTTTCTTTTATTATGACAAATCGGTTTTGCCTCTTGGCATTGTTTAAGAGTACCATGAATAGTAGTATTAATTACTATATAAAGGATGTCTTATCGACGAATGGGTTTTATAATCTGTTTATTGCATTTAATCCAAATGTTTTCTTCACGTGACAATTTCACTAATCACATAGTTAATTATTCCCAAAGAAAGAGAAACCGTACTTCTTACTCCATCGATTTTTTATTAATCATGTATTGTTACAACCTAATACGTAATCAAAACGCTTATGTTTTTTTTTAAAAGAAAGAAAGTTTCACCAAACTTATATTATATAGTTCTAAAATTGATATATAATTAAATTTAGATATATAGATTTCTGTGATAACACTACAAACTAAATTTACAGTAATTAAAAATTGAAAGATTTTGTATACTGTAATATAGTTGAACCGTTGGAATATTCCAACGTATTAATATTGAATATATATTTCTTGTACATGATCATTGTCCATGTCCTATTTTCTTTTTAACATCATGTATAAAAGGACAAATTAAGCTATTAGTAATTGACATATATAGTTGAAACCATAATAGTTAGACGGAATGACCATTTTTTCAGGCATGTTAATGAGTTTTTAGTCCTAATATCATGAAAAATAATAGGGAAATGGTCATAGTCTAATGCGGAGATAAAATTTAAACAAAAAAATAATCTTATTTAAATTAATAGCTATTTACCTATTTGGTCAGCTGAAACCTCATTGGTAGAGTTTGGTTTATTCTATTCTAGATTAAATACTAGAATTAAACTATAAATTGACCCTTTAAGGTTCCGCTTTAAAGTCTTAAACTATTGATTACTCAATCATTCTTTTAACTATCAATGAAACAAATACTAATTGTTATTGTTATCACTTTAATTGATGACTGTAAGATTACAATTACACTTATAATAAGTATACAATAACTTTTTTTAATTGCACAGGCTTTTGACTTCCAAAGGGCCACGGGTCCCATTTGGTTGAATATTGATATCATATTGAGATTTATAATCAGGGATATTTATGAAAACAATAATAAGTTCTTAGATTGTCTGAGTTAATGAACTAAATCATCAATAACAATTTATTTTTATTGAGAATTTACATCAAATCAACGGATGTCATGCATATGAATATACAAAATTATTACTTAACTGTGATTGTTTAATGTATACTCTATTTAAGTCACTTAACTACGATAAATTGCATTAATTTAATGTAAACATACGATGGAGATAATTTTAATTTACCCTAAATCATCTTCCTTGAAAATTCTTTCTTTAGAATCCTTCTCAACTTAATTCATGCCTAAATGTTTATTTGTAGTAATATCTTTCAGCGATGCACGTATTTTACATCTTTATTTATAGTCGATCATTTATCTAATATTTGTAATTTATGAAGAAAAAAAGGATTTAAACGATTTATTATAAATTCACGATCGTCAAATCTATCGCTTTAAATACTTATATTTTTATCTTTTTTTAATAAAAACATGTGCGGGCATATATATAGTTTAGAAACAATACCCCGACATGGAGCGAATAATATATATTTGTATCTATAGTTATTCGAGCAGAGGATTCTAAAGCCTAAAGTGATTAATAAATAAATATATGTATATATATATATATATATTATATATATATATATAAAAGGACCATGTTGGTGCAAATACTTTTCACTTGTGTGGTCTATTATTTTATCATGTGACCAATGTTATGAACTGTTTGTGAATATATATGTATTTTAAAATGTCAAATTAATATAAAATAAACAAATATGAACGAATACAATATATATAAAGTCATGAATTACATATTGTTTGAAGAATAGGAAAACACGCTGGTGAAGGGACCCCATTACAAAAAGTAAAAAGACGTGAGTTTTAAATATGGTGACAACAAAATAGACACGACAAAATATGTACAGATCCGAATTCGATTCCCCAATATATGAGATCTGGTCCCAACCCAAAAAAAGCCATAGATTTTGAAAATATTTTTTCAAAAATAAATTTTAATTTGGCTATAGAATTTATTTAGTTTTTGAGAAATTTTAAAAATTAAATTTTCAAATTCTAAAATATGCTTCGAATTTCTTTTTGATCCAAGATTAATTGTTAACATATTTTAAAATTTGTTTCAAATTTTTATATATTTTATAGAAAAGCTTTCATATTTTTGTAGTTACTACTATTGATATTATTATTTGCACGGATGGATCTTTATGATTAATTATAATTTGACGAATTGCAGTAGCTAGTAATTGTGTTATTAACAGTTGTTATTAAAATATTGTGTTATAATTTTAGAATAATGTATTATCTGATTTATTATAAAAATGATAATTTTATGTCAAACTTATCTACATATAGAATTATAATTTGTAATAATGATAATTTAACGTCATCCATGAAGGTTTTGCATAATATGGGTTTGGGATAATTAACAAGTATATTTGTTTGGTACAGTTGGATATTCTTGATGATTCTTAGAACTTAAGTGAAATATATTTTGAAAAATTATTGTCAAACCCAATTTCAATTTAAATCAAAATTTCATGCAAATCAAATAAATAATAATAATTAGAAATGTATGATCAAACGCTAGCAAAATTACTTTTTATTTTATATTTTATCTAAGTTTAAAATATACTGATTCAACTAATTCATATTTGATGTAGATTTATTAAGATGAAAGCTCTCTACTGTGAATTCTCTATTTTAGGAGTCGAATCAGAAAGCTGAATTGACATGGAACAGTTGAGAGTACGTAGTCGGCAGTTCACACTGCCCCTCCACCGCTTTAACACAACGGCTTGTTATTTTTCTGAAAAAATAACTCTTGAAAAAATTTATAATCGCTATTTTAGATATGTATTAAGTATATATAAATTTATTTTTTATAATAGCTTGTAAATTTTATAAAAGATGTAAGTCGTACTATGTAAGTTTAGTGGGTCAAATTCGACTAAAACGATATTGATAGGCAGTGACACTTTCAGGATTTTCTCTTATGGTGCACGAGATTTTCTTTTAGGAACTCAAAAGAAAATATAATGCTCGAGATTTTAAACTTGAAATCTCAAAATAAATTTTGAATTTACTAAACCGCTGAATCAATTTATATTCTTTTCTTTAAGGGATTTAAATACTCTATATATATACATAAAAAATAAAAATATTACCTTATATATACAATATAATTTTTCATCGAGAAAGTTCAAATAAATACTTCACGTCCCCTAGTTCTTCTCCCGAGCAGGAGGAATCAATTAGTGGCCTCCCTCATGAAATATCAGATAAAATATCAAATACCTACTGCATCAACTTAACCATCCTATAAATGGCTTATTATTTATCTAACTAGTAATCTTGGAGAATTTATAACAATTTTAGATTTTCCCTAATTTGGGTGCATCATGTTTTATGTACGGTGTCGGTGTAAAGCTATTTTCACAATTAATCCTTTAGAAGACTATTATATATAACACTTTGTGATAAGTATTGATTAATAACCTTAAAAGCTGGTAACTATTTTGTCATAACATGTACTATGACAATATTATATTGTACAAATCTACCACATTATCTCGTTAAATAACTTAGTGGGGCGTTTGGACATACGAAGTGTGAAATTTAGAAAAAAATAATATTTATTTTAAGTTAAAATTAAAATAATATGTAAATTAAAGTTATGTTTTGATATAAATACTAACTGAAGTTGTTTTTGAATTTTTATGGGTGATTTGAAGTGATATAATTATGAAAATAAATTTTTTTTTAGAGTTTTTCGAATTTAAAAAAATTATAATAATTATATATCCAAATAATTTTGCAAAACAATATAATGAAAAAAAAAGTAAAAATTATCCATAGCCAAACGAATACTTAAATACTTGTGTTATATAGCAAGTGAATTCGGAATTGGTTTTACTCTTCTTTTCTCGTTTGAAAGGGCAGTCTGATGCATAGTTTTATCCTGCATTTCTGTAAGAGATTATTTTCACGGCTCGAACTCGTAATCTCTTGATCACATGACAATTACTTTATCAATTATATTAAAATTTAATATAAATCTCCATCTAAAATAAATATTTTTGTTGTCCCAAAAAACTTGATCAAATAAGCTATAATTGGTATTCCTTCCTTTGATAATTTTTAGTATGTCCAGAAAGCGTGTGCATTACTTAAATAAATAATACAAAACCAACAAATGCCAATACAAATGAAGGAATATTGGGTCATCGCATAAATAACCTTATTTTGAGGTGATTTTTAATTTTTTCCTCTTAATTTATGGTATTTAAGTTTTGTCTTTAGTCATTTTAAGTGACAAAAAGGTTATTAAAAATATCCTTAACAAAAAAAAAATACTAGGCAAGAATAAAATTAGCAAGTCATAAATTTTTGCCCAGATTATGCCTTAAGGCAAGAGTTAATAAGGCAGAATTTCAATTGTACGAATTTTTGCACTTATGAAATTTATGTCTTGAGGTAGAATTTCAGTAGGGAACTTGTGTCTTCTAGGCCTAACCTATGTCTTGCAAATTTTATTTATGTTGCGAATTTTTTAAGAAAATATTAAAAGGTATTTTTGTCTCATTTTATTATTTAAAATACTGTAAGGATAAAATTTAAAAACCACCAATTTGAGGAGTAAACATTAAAGACCACCCAAAATAGAGACAGTCGACGTAAAAACATGAATACATCAGGCATGAACCGCTTGGACACATAAAACTAATTGAGTGTGTGTAGTTTATATTTGATTTATTAATTTTGAGCAATAATTAGTGTCTTATTAAGTTTTGGAGAAAATAATATTATTTTAACTTCTAAAAAAATAATTTTTGTACTTCCTAAAATCACTTATTTTCTCTTTATAATTTAGTCAAACACCTTAATTTTTTGTTAATAAGCATTTTTAGCCTTCTAAAGATTTGACTAAATAGGCTATTAGTAGGAGTTAAATTCGTCATAAATTCTAAATATTTTTCACTTTATTTAAAATTTATAAAGTTAAAATTAAAGATAAAATTATATTTAATTATATTTTTTACAAAAGAGAAAAAAAAATTACATTATTTCAGCTTTATAAAAAATAAATTTAGAGCACTTTTCTAAATTTGAAATCCAACGGCAAGTTATATTTAAAATAATAAAATACTGGTTCAAGAAATATAAATGAATAATTCTATTCATAGGCAGAACCAACTTAGATAAAGAATAGTTCAGTATATACTTTTTATTGAAAAATTATATGATATTCTTTGCTAAATTTTTTGACTGGACCGCTGATTCTACTCCTAACAGAAACAGTGGCATAAGCATAACCAACCAATAAATGTGAAAAGGCATGGCCGCCGCCCTTTAATTATGAACTACTATTGAAAGTATATATCCTTTCCAGTACTCTTTTCAGGCAATAATGTCAATGATCTACATATATATATTGGTCACCCACACATTATATTTTTGACTTTCTAACCCGATCTTTATTAATTTGGCAATTCATATACAGCACTACGTACGTAGTACTTAATCATATATCATTAAGCAAATTAATTCCCTGTTACGTTGGCCAAACAAATGTGGAAAATAACGTAGTACGTACTACGATCTTCATGTGGTCCAAACTTTGCACTACTGCTCACCATGCTATGGTTTCTTCAAATTAGTATCGAACAAACAAACTACTCACCAGTATACGTGTAACGTATGCAAAGTTTTGTGAATTTGTCGAAAATTAAAGAGTTCAATTTTAAGTGAAAATTACGTGTCCTAAATATCTAATGATAGATGAATCAGAATTCAAACTAGAAATGGGCAGCAGCTACGTGTCAATTAATTATGAAACATCATTGTGAACCAGAGGCTCTCTTTTTTAATTTTTTGGGGTCATTTGATAGCTGATTTAAATACGAATTAGATAGGTATTCAATTCTGCATGAATAATACATATCATATTTGGTAGTTGGTTAGGATATAAATTATTCATGTAAAAATTAATACGGTGTTTGATTTGTAATTTAGAAATCCACATAACTAATACATCTATGAGCGAATCTATATATTATTTTATGCAGGATAGAAGGTGGTATAAATAATACATGAATAACATAACCTTATCTATTTAATCACAACATAAAATAATACATAAATTTTCTTATAACTAATTCATATATAACTAATAACTGCATAACTCCGCTACCAAACGAGTCCATTATTCTTTCCACTTTTTAGATTCATAAGACTAATTAATTAATCATCTCATGAAACCTAATTTTGTGCAAGAGAATTCTGAATATATGTATATATTGTACTATTTTTAAAAATTGGATGGATAAGAATAGGTCACATGGTGAAGTGTCCAAACCTCTATGATATATTTAAGTTGATCTTTCATTTACTAATTTTTCCTCCCCTTGCCCTTTATGTATTCTAAGAAAATGTGATCAAAAGATTGTTGTTAGAAATTTCATCCGTATGCGCCACGAATTCTCTCAATTATGGATCTTTCAAAATCAATCCAAAATTTTTCTATAGAAAGAAAAGAATTGAATTTAAGATGAAAAGGAGTTACTCCATAAATATGTAATGATGAACCAGATAATTCAAATGAATGTGAACTCTGAAATTGACTGAAAAAAGGCAACGATGCAAACCTCACATTACATCAACATGCAGCAGCTACGTGTCATGGTTTGACTGTTATACTAAGTGCTCTCTCCATCAACAAAGTTATATGTAGCTAACATACCCGTAATATTTTATAAAGTAAAACAGAAGAATAAAATATATATATCTAAGATTCATTAATTTTTTTATATAATATTATTTAATGGGAGGAACGGAGTTCAAAATTATTTATTTATTTATTTATTTTGGGAAAAAGGATTAAATGAGAGAGAGATATTTGAAAGAAACATCATCTGAGGAAGAGACGGCAACGGGAAGTAACAACCTTTTTCGCTATTTGGCATTCCCATAAAAAGCAATATCACGTGCTGTCCAAGCCAAGCAGCCGCTGGTCTGTTGACGCGTGTCTTCCATTTTCATCTTCCCCTTCTCCATTATTACCACTTTGCTCTTTATTCAATTCAATTATTATATGCAGCAGAGTACCCAATTACTTCTCTGTATGAATTTATGTGTGTGTGGACATGAAATTTAAATTTAAAATAAATAATAGATATTTATTTAGTTATAAATTATTTTTAAATTAAAAAAATATATATAAAATATAATAAAAAGGCAGACGACGTAATTTTTAGGTTCTAACTTTTATAGACAGATATTATTAGAAGATTTAAAATACCAAGCCACATACAAAAATATAATTAAAAATTATTCACAATAAATGAGACTGATGACCTAAAATGCCTGCTATAACCACTAAAATAAACAGAAAGTATGTGAATTTTCTAGCAATCAGATACCATTCTCGTTTTAATTTATTTATTTTATTATTTTAAAATTATTTAAAAATATATTTTTTATATTTTATTAAATTTTAATTTTTACACACACTATATTTAAAATTATAAAATGAAAAAATATTTAAATATATTTCATAACAAAATCTAAAAATAAATCAAAGTGGGAGTAATTTAGATCATGTTTATTTAGGAACAAATCAAGGTCGTCTTTGTGTAATATGCTTACGTCATGCTAGTGTTATCGCCACGTGTAAGGTGCACGTGGAAGGACCAGGGAAGTTGGTCGGCAAGGGGCCCACTTTGATTTGTTGGGTGGGCCCTGGTGAGTTTGCCGCTATCAAATTAAAGATTCGAGGGAGGGACACTGCAAGATTTCTGGAGAGAGAAAAAACTTATCGAAAATGATGCCCTTCCTTTGATGTCAGAATTCAGATTTTTTGTAAGTTGATTGATGTGGATTATAAGGAATTGTCTTTTCTTTTTTCTTTTCCTCTTCTTTTTCTCTCAATGCTATTATTATCTTAGACTTAAATATAGTAAGCCCTTTAATATTTTATTCAGGCACTCAGATTAAATTTTATTTTAATTATATATTTTAACTTCTGATAAAGTATTATAATTAGATTTTTTCCATTCAAATTTTCAATAAACTTTTTTTATATGTTTTATTTATTTTTTAGGTAGTTAAGCTAATCAAATGAAATATGTTATCTTTTTAATTATACGCATTTTCCTTAATAAGTCATACAAATCTAAATATTTTCTACGTGAGGTTACAACAACAACAACCAGTATAATCCCATTACGTGGGGCTAGAATGTACGTAGACCTTCTCACTATCTTAGAGGTAGAGAGACTGTTTCCGGTAGACCCTCGGCTTTAAGAAAGATAGACCTAACAACATACTAGCAGCACAAAAGAAAACATATAATATCTAAACAACAATTAGTACCCACTAACACAAAACAATAATACACTAAACGATAGACAAGTAACAACATGTAAGAACAAACAATGAAAGACAAGGAACTATAAGAATAATACTAGGCCTACTCCTAAGAACGAGAAAGCAGTATCACACACAGCTCCTCTACTATCCTGCTACCCTAATTCGTGTACTTTATACATTTCTATCTAAGGTCAAGTCCTCGGTAAGCTTCAAATATGTCATATCTTTTTTAATCACCTCTCTTATTGCTTTTTCAGTCTACCCTTACCTCTCCTAAAATCATCCAAAGACAACCGCTCACACCTTTGCATTGGGACACTCGGACACCTCCTTTTCACATGCCTGAACCACCTCAGTTTTGCCTCACGCATCTTGTCCTCCACCCCAGCCACTCCCACCTTGGGCCGGATATCGATATTTCTAATCTCGTCAGTCCTAGTATACCCGAACATCCACCGTAACATCCTCATTTCTGCAACCTTTATCTTCTGCATATGAGAGTTCTTGGCTGGAAAACACTCAACCCCAAACAGTATAGTCGGTCTAACCACCACTGTAAAACTTACCTTTAAGTTTTGTCGGTACCTTCTTATCATACAAAAATCCAGAAGCGAGCCTCAATTTTATCCAATCTGCACCAATACGGTGACCAACATCCTCGGTGATCTCTCTGCTTCCTTGGATAATAGACCCAAGATACTTGAAACTTTCTCTCTTTTGGATGACTTGCGTAACCAACATCACTTCCTCATCCCTCCATGCATCGTGTCACTAAATTTACACTCTAAATACTCTGTCTCAGTCCTGTTCAACCTAAAGCCTTTAGACTCTAGGGCTTGTCTCCACACTTCCAACTTAGCATTTCTGTCTACACGAGTCTCGTCAATCAGAACTATGTCATCTGCAAATAACATATACCAAGACACCTCACCTTGAATTCCCTGCGTCAATGTATCCATCACCAAGGCTAATAAAAATGGGCTAAATGGTGATCCTTGGTGCAGCCCCATCACAACTGGGAAGTGCTCCGGGTCTCCTCCTACCGTCCTCACCCGAGTCTTGACTCCATCATACATATCCTTGATCATCCTAATATATGCCACCGACACCCCTCTAGCCTCCACACATCTCCGCAGAACCTCCCTCGGGACCTTGTCATAGGCCTTTTAATTTTAAGGTCGATGAATAAGTTTTATTTTTATTTTTTAAAATTTGAATGAAAAGTTTCTAATTGAAACACCTTATTATGAATTGATGTTTTTATATAACACGACTTTGTTCAAATATCTAAACGAAATATTCTCACAAATTTAAAAGGCTAATTATATATTAAGCCTATCATCTTTTTTCGAAAAGACCGTTCAAGCCTCAAAAATCAAAATAAACCTCTTTTTTATGAACACGCTAGCTGTAAATCTCATTTTTGTTGAATTATTCGACCTTTGAATCATATTTTTTAGATTAATTAAAATTCATATCTTATAAAATTCATTAAAATGAAAAACGATCTCCATTGAAAATTTATTCAATTCCCCCGCAAAAAAAGTTTGAATCTTATTCCGTTACATAATTTATATTTATTAACTGTGATCAATGTTGTTTGATTATTTGGCAATTAAACTGAACTATGTTGCAGCGTTATAATAAAAAATTTAAATTATATACACAAAATTCAGTATAAAATTTTTTAATGAAACCCGTTAAAATATATAACTTAAACCCTATAATAAATGGCTACAGGTAAGATAACACCTAAAAGAAGCAAAAACATACATTACATGTGCTCTTTTCAATTCTTGGTTGAGCCCATTTATCCATGAAATCATGTATGCGGCGTTTGGGGAATTCTTCTCCAATTTGACCCTTTTTTATTCTCAAGTTTGTTTGTTTCGAAATCCTTTTTAGATAAGTTTGTCAAATTTTATTTTATTTTATTTTTTTTTTAAAAAAAAGGGTGTTTCAATAATTATCCTTTGACTTTGTTTGCTTCTTATATTTCCATTTGAGATACATATATTTAATGTAGAATAATTCAAATGAGTCATTAGATGTAAATATTTTTACGTTAAAGATAATTTTAAATTTCGAATATAAAACATAAATTTAAATTAAGTGGGTGTTGTTGAAAGTATTGACAGCTCACAGTTATTGCAAATTTAAAGAAGTGAATCTTGAGTATAGAATATAAAAGTAAATTATCAAGTAAGTGTTTTTGGGAATAATGGGCCTAGTTAGAATTTTTGCCAAGGGTGTTTAAGATTTGAAGAAATATTTTTTTTTTTGAGTCATGACGATCCCAACAAGCGATTTTATCATAAACAATTCAAATATTTATTTTTATCAAATACAAACAATCGAATTTTATTTTATTTTTTACTAGTTACTTTTGTTAATAAAAATATATGAACAATTGTACAAAATAAAATATTAATTGAATGACCGAATGAATTTATATTTGCACTAAAGCAAATTATACGATCAAAAAGGGAAAAGGCTACATTGATTCCTCGTTTGGGATGAAGCAAAGTTTACGAAGGAGAAGTTCAATCTCAATTTGTGTTGAGTAAAATTATTCTATTTAATATCTATATAATACTAACATTTTTTAAAAATAAGTTTATATATAAAACTAGTATAAAGCGAGCACCCTTAACCATTGCATCATTAGAAGGGTATTCAACATTAGATATATATCACATAATAAAAAATATTTGACTTATATAAATAATATAATTTTTCTATGAAGAATGTTCGATTGATCATTCTTGGGTGGCTGTAGCTCCGCCGCTGCTTGGGAGAACTTATAAATCACCATTGCTGTAAGCTAGAAAAAATGGATTTTAAAATTTAAATATAAAAATTGAGTATGACAAAACCTGTGAACAATCGAAAGACACACGCAAGAATTTTCCATTGGCAAAACCTATTCAATTTAACAAGATGAGTAAATTGAAGAAGACAGTACCAAATTCAATCTGTCTAACGAAATTTGTAAGCAAGTGAACGACACACAAGATTGTCCTTCTAATTAAAAAATGTGCCGAATTGTTGATTGTGTCACAAAGACCCTTATGTCCACTCTCAATCATGCAGGTATCATATATATATTTTATATGGATATATGGATTCATTTGTAGGATTCGAACCTACGACCAATCGATTAACAACCGACTGCTCTACCACAGAGCTATTGAGGAACAACAGGAGATTCAATCTTATCCTTTGAGAATAATAAAAATGGACAGTGTTCAATTGAAATATGAAAACGTGACTAAATTGGTCCTAGTTACTCTTTGAGGTGAAGTGAAAGACGGGGATTCTTAGATAGTATCAAGTTATGACCTTCCACAAAACTTATAAACAATTTAATAAGATAGATAGTATAAAGATATTATCAAGTTATGATCGCCGACAAAACTCGTAAACAATTAAAGCAGCATAATTTTTCATTGTTTCAATTATCACCACGGTATTTTTGTAAAACTTCCTTAATTAAAGTTGGATAACTGATAACCTACCCAAACCTGCATGTGGGAAGGCCCAACTGCCCAGAAATTGTAACGTTTCTCTGGGCCTTCTGGCCCAAAGTTGGATAACCAGTAGAATTTTGAATGAAGATTGAACAGCTCTTTCCCTCCTCTCACAAGTCGCAACAGAAAACTTCGACTAGGGTTTCCAATTGATTGGCTGATTGTTCTCATCGCTTTTCTGATCTTCGAATTCAATAGCTGAAAGATTTGTCTCACATTCCTGAAGGTAGGTAACGATTTTTCGCTTTTAAATTTATTAGGACCCTTTTAGGTTAATTATCAAGTAAATGTTGAGAAGAAGGATTAAGAATATTGATGGAAATAACTGTGAATTACGGAACTGAAGAGTTATTTATGTGTGCACCGTGCACGTAATGTACTGCTCAAGCTAGCAGCGCCAAAGATGCAATGTCTCGAAATGAAAGAAAGGAGTGAAATGGGGTGCGCCCCGAAGTCTCTGAGGTTTATAAGGAGGCTTAAACTTCTCATTTCACTGTATCTGTTCATACTAGGGACCAATTTTCCTTTTCTTTATGAGTTTTAATTTTATGTTGGTCAAGTTCATCTGAGCCAATTTGTTTAACACAGGACGTCATTGTGCTAGCTATATGCCTAAATGCTAGTAGAACATAAAAGAGAGAGCTTACATCCAACCTACTCCCCTAGAATGGCGTGGGATTTTGGTTGTAATTGAAATTTTGTGAAATTGTAGCTCACAGCTACTCTTTCTCTTTATGTTTGTGTTTGCTGTTTTGCTTTCATCTCTTTCAAAGTAATTTGTGACTTGATTTTACTTTACTAAACGTCCATGTATAGGAGCCTATCAGCTTCATGTAGATTGTCCTCCAAAGAAAATTTGTCTCTAGTAGACTTTTTATTTGATTGCAGGAGTTGGTCTCTGGACAGTCAACTTAATTATGTAAAAAACACTTAAATAATTGTTTTACTAAATGCTTATATTAGTTATATGCTGTTCTCAGTTCAGTTAAGTAGATGTGTCCACTTTTACATGTTGTGAATATGTTGTTCAATGTCCTTGCATTAGATTAAGGCAGTAGAGGCTCCTATATGATTTTATTTAATTATTTTTGTCCCAATGTAAAGGTGCTTCTAACACGAGATTTCTTCTTCCAGGTTTGTACTGCCGTTTATATTAAAACATGGAGAAAACAGATGACGTAGTTGCTGAAGAAGGAGTTTTGGATGTAAAAAATCAAAGCTTTCTGCTCGGGACAGAGAAGTCAAGTGTTCTATCTCCTTTACCTTTGCAGAAGAGGGGGATTACTGGAGTTGCAACGGATTTTTCATCTTTGACACCAGCGAAGAAGAATGAGCAATCACACATTACCCATGAAATAGATATTGCTGAACTTCCTGAAAAGTCTGCTCCTCATTAATCTAGATTACAAGTTTATCCATGTAATGGTTTATAACTCTAACAGTGAGTATGTGTTGATCTTCAGATACAGAAACTTGTCAGAGTTCTTTGATCGCATGCTTTGCTCGTTGAGGTTGCTCAGTCTACGAAAACGGTCGCCTACTTTTCAGAACGTGTCCAGTCAGGTTGAAGTACTGACAGGAAGGTAGCTGGGTGTTTTCCAACCTCATCTTCTCATTACTGTTTTTTCTTGACTAACTGATCAGTGCAGATTTCCTTTTATATTTGTTCTATTCTCTAAATCTCTTTCCTGCATGTGGTAATTAGTCTTACCTCTGCAATTTTTTCTTGATGGCGGCGGCTCTCTTTCTGGTTATCATTCTTGAGAAAATCAAAACAAAAAATGTCCTGAAACTAGTAAAACATGTTATAATTTACATGAATGATATTACCTTCTTTAAGCTCTTGTACATATCTCTTCTTTAAGAATTGCCCATGTTGGATTAATGCCTTGAAGCATCGAAAAAAAAGAATTTAGCAATTTGAAGCTATTAAATGGTGGTTGTTTCAAAACCAGGTGAATTTGTTTTCACCAAACACCATTCTCTAATAATTTGGTTGAAAAATAATTTCAAAAAATAAATAAGAACTCAACACTTTTTGGAAACAAAAATGCCTCCTAAATCCGTTCATTGATCTTTCATTTAGTCTAAAGAAATCATTTCTGATATATCCCTTAAATAGTATTATTAGTGAGCCATATAATATGCTGTAGAATAGTAAGGACCTGTTTGGTTTGGCTTATGACTTATGACTTTTGGTTGATTTTTGTTATTTTGACTTAAAAACAAGTGCTTAAAAACATTTTTTTAAATTTATGCAAACAGTATAAGAGTGCTTAAAAACTATTTTGGCTTAAAAGTACTTAAAACAAGCCAATCTAAACAGGCTCTAAATCTTTGGTGTTGCAAATAGCAAGATGTACCGAAAAGAAGAGCGTGGTAACTACTTGCTTTTAATCTGCTGAAAATTGCGGTTTTCAAAGGAACTAGAGCATTGTGTATATAACAGTTGTTTGTTGACTGTGAGCCATGAGATTGGGATGCCTGATGTTTGTTCTATTACCAAGAACAAGTAGCTCACTGGTAAGCATTGGTAGGTCACAGAGATCTGTTTGGCTTGTTAGTTGTTACACAGATTTTCAATTATATAAGAAGAAGTATGAAGTGATTTATCGTTACTTTGTTTAGTGAATTTAGTCCTGCTTTTGTCGGAAACATGTGGATTTATGAAACCGAGCTTCAGAAGGGTGGCAAGTGAGTACAAATTTGTCTAGGACTGAGGGTATAGTGTTGATGTGGATTTATGGGGTTGCAAATGCTATCAGCTTCAATTCACTAGTAAATCTACTCTTCACTAACTGCAGCCATAAAATGTATCATACAAGAGTATCTTGGTATCATTTTCATTCTCTGTCCGTAGTTGGAACATGTTTCAGCAGTTAAGTCTATATTCCTCTACTTTCTTTTGTCAGAAAATTGACACACAGGCATCTCGCCCAGATAAAGTACATAGTTCCTGAAGCCATTCAGATAGATAAACTACTTGTACATGATGCGAAGACCATGTGCATGAAGCCAGATGTTAAAATTACCTTGCAATTTGATGTTGTGGAAGATCACCAAGAACACTCGAAGTTTATGACCCTCTGCAGTCTTTTTGCATCCAGGCTTATGAATTTTCTCCATAAACATGCTCTGGTAATAATCTTTAAAGTTTTGGTATTTTAACTGTTTGAATTCTTCAAACTAGTCATGACACGAGTAGAATTGGATATGCAGAATCTGGTGCTTCAGTAAACAGTTATATCTGATTGAATAATACCCTCCTTGTTTTTCATTTTTTCCCCTTGTGCATAGACCTTTTCTCCTCTAATGTACGAAAACATTGCTGTTTCATAACCAGATAAAGCTAATTGTTCAAAAAATATTTCTCGCAATATCACATAACTTCAATTGCTGATTTACTAGGTTCCTTATTGGCTATTCTAAGAGGAACTATTGTAAAGGATTTCTTTGTGGATGGATATAAGTCATCTTAATCCTGAAAAGTGTATTATAGTTCTGTCAATTAGATTTTGTTCTTGCTATTACTTATTAACTCTTTCTTGAAATGGTTTGCTCTTTAAATTGTTTTGAAGCTTAGAAGGTGTGGTATCCTGCTATTTGGAGGTCAAGACACGGATCATGCATCTTAATTTGTGCAACTAAGTTGATTCCATCATATATATACTCTGAGATTTTCATTTTGCTAATGTAAGCAGGATTGCGACATCCCCGTAGCCATACTTCCTGATCCGTTTAACCAAAGCTGCCTCACTACCAATGCAGACTTGCCTATGGATTTACCAAGTTCTCATGAATCCAAATCATTATCATCATCTCATCTCTGTCCATCCTTCAGTCCACGCTTTTCTCGGCAAACGGCTTTTGCAGAAGCAAAAATAGATCAGTTCTCGGTACCTTTGTCCACATGCTCACCTTGTGAGTCTGAGTGTACGTTGAATCAGGAACTTGACTCTAAAAGGACATCTCCTGAGACATCTAAATCTTCCATCGACCTGAACAATGTTGAAGATTGCCAACCTATACCTGATTGCAGTTTGGGTGGAAATGAAAGAACTCCTATGAAGATTCTGTCTGAGAGTGAACTAATGCTTGAAACACCTGCTCAACCCACACCAAAGAGATCGGTGCCAATTACCGAAGACAAGCACAAGAAAATGACAGACCAAGACTCTGTTGTTCTCAATCTCACTGTCAAAAGGTCATTAGATTTTTTTACATTGGCTGGCGAAGAGATGTCTTCAGATTTGATTTCTGGCAGTATAGAGCATCATGACCTTAACGAGGAAAGGAAGACAATTTCAAAGGAAGATCATGTTAATGCTGATATATGCCCTAATGAGGTACCATTTATTACCTCGGAAAATCCTTAGATGTTTTTACGTTTAGAAAAGCCACAAAGAGCTTTCTGATATCAATGCGAGTAAAGTTCATTTGAGCACTCAATAGCTTACCTGGCGATTACCTGCTTTTCTCTTTGCTCATTTAGTCTTGAAACGGTGATGATCCACTATCTTCTACTAGTTTAAAATAATTTATTCTTTATTACTGTAGTCAGTTTTTGCTGTCAAGATATGTCCTTCTACTGCTCTCTTTGGTATAAGCAGCTAATTAATATGCTAATTGGGCATCTATTTCTTGGTTGGCTATTTTAGTATTAGTAGAAGAGTCTTGTTGCGCATCTAAGGATGTGGTCTAGTGGTTAATGAAGTGGCTGCAAACCTTGGAGACTGGGGTTTAGATCCCAACAGAAGCAGAAAACACTAGATGATCCATTTCCATCTGCCTAAGCATACCAGTTTACCTAAGTTTTTAAACAAAAGACAAGCTTTTCAGAGAAAGGTGATAAAGTTAACTTACAAAAGAAGAAACAACTCGAAAGTAGAAATTAGAAATCAGAAGACATGCAATGGTTAACATGCATGTATGCTGGTAAAAGAGATTATTTTGGAAAATATTTTCTTTTTTGTCTTTGGATTCATCAGTCTTAAATTTATGCAACGAGACACTTCTTTTTTTTCGTTTTCTTTTCTTTTATAGCGGTGGTGTTTGGGCTAGCTTGCGTGCCCCTTGACTATTCCATTGGGAACCAGCAGCACTATTTAGGTATGGCAGTAAAACAGTTCTAAACATTGAGAAGGGCAAGGTTTAGTGATTTAGGTGGAATTTTTTTAAACAACAATTTTAGGAGGAATCAAAGTCCCTGCTACTGGATCAATAAATCACCCCCTCCCCTCAAATGATATGTGATGGCTCACAAAAGTTGCATACAAGAATAGCCAGAGAAATAGTAGAAAAAGACAATTGAAAACACTATTGCCTTGTGAAAAGAAAGTGAAAACACTATTAAATGGTGGATACATCAGTTTTCATACAATGATAATTTCGGGGAAGTTTCCCCGATGTACAAGTGGTGTGAAGAACCCACGCATGGTTCTCTGCAGAAAACTCCCAATCATCTATACTTTGGAACCTCGTGGGTACACAGAACTTATTCATTCATCTCATTATGTTGTCGTGACTCGTTGAATCTTGTGGTTAATTGGGATTGCCATCAATCCGGGTGTATGGTTGGATTGCCTTATGACAAGAAAGTGAAAACACTTCTAATGGTGGTCACATCGGTTTTCTTACAATAATAATTTATTAATATTCGGGGAAGTTTCCCTGATGTACAAGTAGTATTCTAACGTGAAGAACTCACACATGGTTCTCTACAGAAAACACTGAATCATCTATGCTTTGGAACCTTGTGGGTATGCAGAATTTTTTCATTCATCTAATTATGTTGTCATGACTCTTCGAATCTTGTGGGTAAATGGGATTGCCATAATCTAGGTGTATGATTGAATTGCCTTATGTTTACTTAGCATATTCAAAGCTGAAAAGGCAACTTGTACTGTTGCCTCCACATTTCCGCTTGCTTTATTGATATGTTTACCATGAAATTAATTGTGAATCTTCTGAGTAGGTTCAAGAAAGGAGTTGCTCCTTTAGCAGGAAAGAGAAGATTTATCAAAGTCATTTAACTGCAGCACGGCAGGAATCCTTTGATTTATCGGATCTTGTTCGTCTAATTCACCGCATTTTTCAGTCTGTTGGCTGTCGATCGATGACTAAAGTGGAACTTGTTCACAAGATCATAGTGAATGACTATGATATTGATGAGAACAGTATGCTCAAAAGCTGTATCCATTCTTTTCTTACTTTTGCTGACTCATATTTGTCAACTTTGTGATAGAGTTAAATGTTTTTTGTCTTCATGTAGCTGATGTTGAAGGACAGATAGAACATCTTGAGAGGCTAGTTCCAGATTGGCTATGTAAGAAGTCTGCTCCTACTGGAGACCTTTTGTACAGGTATCTATCATGTAAAACATTGTACTGAATTTTGTTTTGAATTTACTGCGTGAGGGAGCTGGTGTAGTAGGATTTTTTTCTCTCTCCCTGTTTTAGAGGGTCACAGGTTCAGTCTCCAAAGTCATTTTCTCCACAGAATCTCATTTTGCGCTGATATTTAGGTAATTTTGTGGACTCGGAGACTGTTTCCTTTAAAATCTTTATCCATCTTGTACTGTTGAAATTTGGCTCTTAAAAGGCAGGGTCGATATTGTTGCATTGATAGTTGCTCAATTGGCTTGGTACCAGCATACCCGCTGCTGTTTCCTGGCACCTGTTTTGCACAAACATTTTAGTTATTGCTCCCTGTGAACAAAGAAACGAGAGAAAATATTTTGGTGATTGGTAGGTTAACAAAGTACAAGAGGGCTCCTTACATAGGAGTTTGAGAGGAAATGAGGGAAGTTCCCTGCTCTTTCAGATTCCTAATCATTTTGATATAAACATGACTTTCAAAAATGACATAATCATTAAAAATATTCTATGAGTATTTTTAACGATTCTCTTGAATTTTAACTCTTCTTGATTGTCATTTAAGCTATCATTAGCTTCTAGCATCTATTATTTTTGTCAAAGATTGTTGAGGAGACAACCATAAGCCAATAAACTTTGGAGAATGTTCACTTGAATAGCTTTTTATTGTGAAGATTTTATGGTTGCATAAACTTCTGGAGAATGTTTATTTGCATGGCTTCTTTTGGTGGAGTATATGATTGTTTTTTTTTTTTTTTTCTGAGTTCTTGATGTATTGTAATACTGTTTCTGGGTGCAGTATCAAGAAAGTTTCGGACTTGAACTCTGTCTGCGAAAGGGTTGCAGGTGTATGATCCATTTGGTGCAAGGTTAGTGTCCTTGCACTTGGTGCAAGGTTCTATTCTTGCAAAGAAAAAAGATGCATTGATAAAACTCACTTACAAATAGAAGGGGACAACTATCCCGACCCTTAGATGTTCTGTGAAGCTATATGTGTACTCTTCTTGCGAGCTTGTGATAATTTATCCTCTTTTTCAGGGGACATTCTGTTGGAGTTGCTCAATATAGAAATGTAATGGATCTTCGACGCACTTGCAGCATATACAAGAACTTGGTGCATTTCCGGAGTATTTGACAAAGGAGGGTGATGATTACTGTCCAAAACATGTAGTGAATGCATATCTTAGCCTTTGTAATTTTCTCTGAAGTAGATTAGTGTCACTGACGACTGCGGAGCAGCTTGTTTGCATTAAAGTTGCAGTACAGTTTTAGTATGTAATAACTCACCTAATTTGTTCAAACGCATCGAGTATTTTGAGACATCTGAAACTTGAGAAAATATATATGTATTGAAAGTTGAGAGTAAAAACTAGTATCTAATTTTTTATATTTGTCACTTGTATTAATGTTTGATAATCATAAGTCATATAGTGAAGGGTATCGCGATGTTGAGTTTCATGAATTTCCTCACTAAGCTATCACCAAATGTATATTAAAATACGCATCTCAACTGCTAAAAATTTGGTGATAGCTTAGGTAGGAAATTCACGCACTTGATAATTCAGGTGTGAAACTTAAACATTGTGATTTCTTAGGTGTGTTTTTTGACCTTTCTTTAACAATTTATTGTCGTGAATGTTTTGTTTGATTAATTTCAGAGAACTCTACCTTTCAAATCCTCTTCTTTTCCACTAGGACTATGTTTGAACCCTAATGAATACACACGTCGTTCAAATTCACATGATTGCCGAGACATTTGTAGAACTGACTACCAGTGGCAAGCCTTGGAGCTTTGAGGATTATTCGTTTTTTACCAAAATAATTTAGTGCTATCTTTTCTGTTTTACGGAAATTATAATCAGACACGACTCTATTTTACACTCCAATACCAAAAATGCCAAATAAAATAAAAATATTTGGAATCTATGGCCAAACGCCTTGTTGAACAGCTGCCTACAATTATTAACTCATGTATAGTATGTGTATGCTACTAATAATAACTCATGTACAATACGTGTGTGCTACTATCTTATTATGCATAATTGAAGGGTCAAGTGAGTGGACAAAGTATTAAAGTGTTGGTATTTTGATGATCCAAAACAGTGAGAAATTGGTAGTAAAAGCTACAGCTTTGAAACGTCTACTTGACAAATGTATAAGCCATTACAATTTGATCAAACAAATTCATGCTCAATCCATCACATGTGGTCTCTTTGCCCAATCTCATCAATCTTTTGCCTGCAAATTGCTCAATGTATATACCAAACTGAACAAACCGTTTGCTGCCCTCCAGGTGTTCGATCAAATTCCCCAACCGGATATTGTCTCCTGGACTTGTCTTCTGTCTCTGCATTTGCAATTACAGCAACCCATTAAAGCCTTCTCTCTGTTCACCCGCTTACTGGCTTCAACTTCTCTTAAACCCGATTCCCATTCCTTAGTTGCAGCTCTCTCAGCTTGTGCTCGCACACAAGACCTGATTAATGGTAAAACTGTGCACACCATGGTCTATAAATTTCTTTATCGACCTGAACCCATTGTGGGTAATGCTCTGATCGATATGTATAGCCGCACGGAAAGAATCTTTTTGGCTCGACGTGTATTCGATAGTATGCACGTTAAGGACATAGCTACTTGGACTAGTTTGCTCAATGGTTTTGTAGTTTCCGGAGAAATCGAGTCTGCTTGGAAGTTGTTTGAGGAAATGTCCCACAGGAATGCCATTTCGTGGACTGTGATGATTGTGGGATGTGTACGTGGTAAAGAACCTGTTGGAGCATTGGAACTGTTTAAGAGAATGAGGAAGGAAGGTGATGACAGCCCGACATCAATCACAATAATTGCTGTGCTATCTGGTTGTGCTGATATTGGAGCTCTGGATTTTGGGAGGTCTATTCATGGATATGTAAACAAGGTAGCTGGTTTAGCTACAGATGTTGGTGTAAATAATGCACTCATTGATATGTACGCTAAAAGTGGGAATCTTGATTTTGCTATAACGATTTTTAGGGGAATGATAAAAAAAGATGATTTCTCGTGGACCAGTATAATTTTAGGTCTGGCACTTCATGGTAGAGGAAGAAATGCCCTTGAGGTTTTTGATGAGATGTTGGAATCTGGGTTGTCTGCAAATGAGATTACTTACCTCTCAGTTCTATCTGCTTGTAGCCATGCTGGATTAGTTAACGAGGGGAAGGAATTATTCAACCGGCTGAAGAATGACAGCAGTTGTGCAACTAAGATTGAGCATTATGGATGTATAGTGGACCTCCTTGGTCGTGCAGGTCATTTGGTAGAAGCAATGCAAATGATTCACCAAATGCCTATGAAACCAGATGCTGTCATATGGAGATCACTTCTGAGTGCTTCTGTCATGAATAGAAATTTGGAATTAGCTGAAATGGCTGCGGGGAAGGCACTTGAACTAGAACCTCACGATGACGGGGTTTATGTACTACTTTGGAATTTGTACAACTCTGGTAATATGTTGGAAGATGCTTCCAAGACAGTGAAGATGATGAGAGATCAAAAAATCAAGAAAAAACCTGGGTGCAGTTGGGTCGAAATTAATGGAATTCTTCATGAATTTGTGGCCGAACCTTCCAGACAACATGTCTATGATGGTATTTACAGGGTATTAGATACAATTCTAAAGGAATCAAATTTGGAACTTTTTACTAATCCTGCAGATATGTAGCCTTTTGGTAGCTATAAAATTTTCTGTCTGGATTTAGGAGTGATGGTCGGAACCAAGGATAAAAAGCGCTAAGAAAATGTTCTTGTCCTAGTTCTATTAACTATGGAAGATGCTTCCTAACGTGTGGCAGATAAAACACAATGCATTAAGTGATCCTCGGTTGATTATCCTTGGCGATGTGCAAAGGCAGAGGTGGATTCAAGAGTTCGCGATTCTATCTCTAACTCATTTAATTTACTGGTTTTGAAATCATTTATTTAGTAAAATTTTAGCACATGTACAGAGTCCGAGCCAAAGCTTCTTAGTTTGAATGAATCCGTACTATTAACTCTACACCGCCCCCTTTGCAAATGCATCTATTGCGCTTAACTTTTCTCTTTTTCTCCACCCGACCCCATGACTCGGTCATTGGGTTTCTTGCACTACTGGTACGATAATCTTGCCAGAGAGTAGGTTCGATCATCGTTTCTTTTTTCTTTTTTGAGGTTTTTTTTTTTGGGTTAACCAGGAAAAGAAAGGACTCAGAGCAGCCCCTAATCCGCGGAACACCAGCAGCATCAGGAGTACAAGTAAGAAACTTCCATCTTTTTACTTTTAAGAGATGATGTTTGACACATCATGTGAGGTGCATCCAGATCATCTTATCCAAATTTAATTTTCATGCTTAGCTAATGCATGATTTAATCTCATCAAAATATTGTCAATAAGTAGAATTGTAGCAGAAACTAAGGGCTGGCATGTAACTCCAATAAATAATGTTGACCTGATTAGGATTTTGACCTTTTGAATGTTGAAACTTGGACAGAAAAATATTTCATACATAATATATCAAGTAAAATGAAGCTAGAGGAAAAAGTAGTTGTATTATTTGCCAATCATAAAAAAACTTGTAACGTGCCGTAAAGCATAGCAGAAGCGACTAAAGCGCATAGTTTAATAGGAATATACATTCATGCTCATCCTTTTCTCAGCATCTTATCAATCTGTCAGAAAATAGTTAAGTTAGATTGATCTAGAATTAGAAGTTCTGGGATTATGTGGAAGTCAAACACCACCCAAAGAAGAAAACCATTTTTCTTTAGCTTTGTTTTATCTAATGGCCATGTGCATTTCTTGAACTCCCACTCCTATAAAAACCCAATAAAACCTTAAATCCATTTATAAAACATTACATTAACTCCACATACCAAAATACAAAGCTCAAAATGAATACCAACCAACTTTTCCTTCCCTTCCTCATCTTAGCCATCTCTTCCAACTCTTTCCTCTCTTCAGCAGCCGAAGCCCCTCCGGCAGTAGTCGACATTGCCGGAAAGATAATCCGGACAGGCGTGGACTACTACATCCTGCCAGTGGTACGTGGCAGAGGTGGTGGACTCACCATGGACAGTATAGGCAACAAACTTTGTCCACTTGATGCTGTTGTCCAAGAACAACAGGAGATCAACCAAGGCCTCCCAGTGACCTTTACATCCTTTAATCCAAAGAAAGGCGTGATTCGCGAGTCCACTGATTTAAACATCATGTTTTCAGCAAATTCCATCTGTGTTCAGACAACCCAGTGGAAACTAGATGACTTTGATGAAACCACAGGGAAGTACTTTATTACGATAGGCGGAACCCAAGGTAATCCTGGAAGGGAAACTATAAGCAACTGGTTCAAGATTGAGAAATTCGAAGCTGATTATAAACTGGTATATTGTCCTACAGTATGCAAATACTGCAAGGTCATTTGCAAAGATGTTGGCATCTTCATTCAGAATGGAGTTAGACGTTTGGCTTTGAGTGATGTCCCATTTAAGGTCATGTTTAAGAAGGCTAATTAACTCATCAAGCATTGAAAGAAAAAAGTACTTAGCTTATTAATTTATTTATTTGAGTATGTCTTGAGATTATGTTTAAATGTAGTTGTAATAAGAGATGCATGAGCTTCCAAAGTTGGAAAAAAAAAAGCATGCAATACATTTCATGCTTTGTACTCTTTTTAATTAATATGTGAATGATTATAACAAAAGCATGATAAGCTTCTAAAGATTCAGGATTTAAATTTTATCAATTTAAATTTATTATATTTTTTAAATTATGGATTCAGATTTATTATTTATTATATTTTAATTTATTTTCACGTATAAATTTATGCTCATCTAAATTTAGATGAATCTAGTGCCTAACAGTCCACCCGCCACTGCTCTGATTTCCCATGCAAAGAGGACATGCCTTATTTTCCTTTCTGCAGATTTGTAACGACGACAGCTTAAATAAAGAAAATTCTTTATTAAACACAAAGTTTAGAAAAGAAAGAAAAGTTTTTAAATTTTATAATATTGTAAGACGACCTACGCATATTTGTGTGGCTATAAAACATTCCATCATTAGAAAAAATGAAGAGCTTGCAGCCAAGTTATTTCTAAATAAAGAAATATAACATTTTAATAATAAAAAAATGATATAAATTGAGACAGCAATAGAGCACTATCAAACAACGATTATCATCCTATCTCATTCATTTCACTCTTTGCAATTCTAAATTTCCTTTTTCTTTTGAGTGTAGGAAGTTCAATTGAGATTCAAGATAAGAATTTTCAAACATAAAGCTAGTTCATCACAGGATTTTGAAGAATTTAATATCAAGATAACCGCTGCTTCCACAAACAAGCTGGGCCAAAAAAATAATAACCTAGATAGCAATACTCATCGCATCGAGCATAAAAGAAGACATAATTGTTTGAGATGATTTAATCATTTCCTACATCAACAATTAGATGAATCGATCTGTAGGTGTGAAAACTATAATAAATGCATACAAAAAAGGAAAAAGTAGATTTTAACTCTCAAAAAAAAAAGTTGTATCGAAAGACCTCCCATCCTTTGGAAAAAGAAGTATGTGATACCTCATGGTTTCAGTAGAAAATCAAACCACAAGAGAGAAGATGAGAAAGAGACTGCGCGATGAATGCAAACTCACTGAACAGAACAGCTACGCTATAGCTGCAACAAAAATTTACTTGTGCACATCCAATGATAAGAAGTTCTAAAGCTAACAAACTAAATATAATGTACAATGACATACAGGTTTATAAACATTGACTGAGCCATTAAAATACAACATTTTCTGTACAAGAGGGCGACCATTGTTTCTCCACAACTTCTACAATGCATTAGTAGCTCGCAAACAATAATGGTCACGATGAGTTTCATATTCTACAGGCAGAAAGACAAGAAGCCAGAACGTAGCCATGATTCCACTGATATTCCACTTAGAGATGGCCCAGTCTCTCCTGCCAAACCATTAGCATTATTAAAAACTTTCTGCACATTGACACATCCCCCCCATAGAAAACAATAAATAAAGGGAGGAGACTAAAACAATTAAGTACCCAAGGTACATCGCGTGACAATATGAAATCAAGAAGTTGTCCCAAAATGAAAAAGAGAACGAGGAAAAAGCAGCTCTGATCAGCATAGCTATATTTGTGTCTACAGGAGGGGGAGAAAAAGCTATGTACAGCATAGCAATATTAAATTGTAATAACGCTCAATTGTTAAGAGCACATCGGGGGGCAAAAGAAAGAACAGATGAATGAGTTTTGACTGCATAATAAGCAGATGACAGTCATACCTGAAGCATCTGCATCAACTTTGGATGTTGTTCTAATAGCTGGCAGAGTTTGTCACGGTCACTCAAGAGAGACTGCAAGGATGGGCAATAATCAAATTCAACTAGATAACTATCAGATACAACCAATACTCTATACTTAATAATAATTTGACACAATTACTAAAATATAGATACTATAGTTGATTCAACTAGTTAATGAACTTTATAACTATTTCTAGTGTTCCGTAATTCGCAGTCTCCTAATAACATCAACTACAGAAATTTGGTTGCCACTAGGGATGGCAAAATGGTTAAAATTTACGGTTATTCACCCGACCCAATCCATTTTAAATGGGTTGGATATACGATCATTTCAAAAGTGGGTCAACCCATATTATCTATCATAGAATATGGATAAACCATGGGTATCCACCAACTACACTAATTACTATTATAGTACATTTTCTATACATAGCTTCAAAATCACATACGGCTTAAATTGAGATGGAACTCATCAGAAACCTTTTAGACATCATCATAAACACCAGCGGCCAGTGCAAGTGTGCTTTTGTGCGTAATGTTCAGTGAGAGGAAGAAGGGGAGAAAGAATGTCGGATGCCGCTGATATTCAGGTGATGCTGAAAGGCAACTGGTGAATCTAAAACCATCACAGCCGCTCAATATATATAGATTTTCCCTCATCGGGCCTATTAGGGAACAATAACTAGTAAAGTAAATGACTTTTGAAAAAAACACTTTAGATATATAGATTTCAAAATGAAACAGAAAAATACATTTCTTAATTCTTAAAATTCATCATGTCTATATACGTTTTAATTCAACTAATGTTGAACAACAAAAAGTATATAATATATAAATAAAGGAGAAGCCAATTTTTTTTTTAAATACCTAAGATTTAGTCTGCTACATCTTTTTATATTTTGAATAAATTTATTTATTCCAGTCTCCTAATAAATCTGGTTAAGTACTAATATATGAGATCTTGATTTATTTGAAAACATGCTTTTTGATAGGTACTGAAAACAATTATTCTCCATGGAATATCTCAAGGAAAAATACCTAAAATTAAATAGTAACAAAAGCTAAAAACCATAATTAATCGGAAGAAATGAAACGAAAAAAAAAAAAAGAGAGAAAAAGAAGATAAGAAAGAGAAGAAGGCAAATTGAAGAAAAGAAGCTCACATCTTATTTAATAAGCAATGGATAATATGGAACTCCATAATACGTTGGTTAACCCATTTTTTATCCGTGTCAAGTATGGGCGGGTCAGATATTTCATACGTTTCCACCTAACCCATTATGATCCGTCCATATCCGAACCGACCCACCCGTCTACCACACCTAGTTGCAACAAATGCAATGTGAGGAGCAAGTCGGTGTTAGCACAAGTACCTGAATAGCTTCTGGAGATCTAAAAAAATCTTGTAATGACATCCCAGAATCTTGTTGATGGGTGGCAATATCGCCTTGCTGCTGCGGAGCTTGAGAGAGAGAATGTTCTATTTGTTGTTGTTGTAACGAATGTGAGACACTCTCTTGCTGTTGGGTCTGGTAATACGCATGAGCCGGAGAAACTTGCGGTTGATGCAACATCTGCGGTGGCTGCATCTGCATTTGCATTTGCATTTGCATGTGCAGGGGGCTTTGTAGCAAAGGAACACTTTGCTCTGACTGGGGTGAAGCTGGAACAAGTGGCCTAAGATGTTGTGGAGGACGAGGAAGTTGAGGGGGCTGGAGCGGCTGCAGCTGGGTGACAGATGGTATAGAGTGAATGGCAGGAAGATGCTGTGAGATACTAGGGAGCTTCTCATTGTGATATGGAGCTGAACCACTTCCATAAAGACTGACAGGAACTGATCCTTGCCTATTGAATAGCAAGGGTGGTGCTAATGGAGGAGGAGGATAAGTTGTTAGAATGGGACCAGATGCTGTAGCGTTACCTGGTCGAACATCACCTGAATGTGCAAGGGAGGTCTGCTGAAGCTCATTAGTTCCGACACTTTGATTATAAACTGGAGTCTGTGAAGTTAAATTTTTTAATGAAGATAAATTAGAAAGGCTAATTGTATATGGGGGCGGCGTTGGAGGAAGTGGCGGAAGAGGCCTAACAGATCCTCCAGGAGAAGAAAGTGATGTCCGACCAAACTTTGAATCTGGCAAAGGACTGGAGGTCACAGGGGCTGAAGCACCAGATAAATACTCAGCTTGAACCTATTACAAAGGAAAATACCATTTTTAGCCAACAAAGAATGATTATAATAATATAATAATAACTGAAAATAAACACAAAGATTGCATCTTCTCACATGGAAGCCTGGTGGCAAATGAGGCTGGACATCTATCATAGAGTTAACAAATGGAGAAGATTGGCTTACAATACGATCTGCACTTTGAGACAAGAAGGATGACATTGTTACAGGAGGCGGAGTTGGTGGTAATGGTGGCTGCAATTTCGGGTCAAAATATCCCTGGGAACCAACGTTTGGAGGAGTAACTCCACTTTGCTGACCAGTAGATCTAGAATAGAAATTAAGTGGCATTCGAGAATCAACAGCTGCCTGTACAGATGATGGAGAAGCCTTTGTAAACGCAGAAGCACCAACACCAGAACTAACTGCTGCAGCAGGCGAAACGAACACAGAGGAGGTTCTAGGTGGGAAATTTTTCATGTCCTCATACTGATCACTGAATTTTCTATCTGAAGATATACTAGGTTCTCGAGCCAACGGTAGCTCAGGACGAGAAACCGACATCCTAGAAGAAAATTCACTTTGGGCATTTTCATCAGCATTTGAGGCCACAGGTGTACCCAGCGGAGAGAACTGACCAGTTTCATTCACCTCACTTTCTGTCTCTTCAACAATTGACCGAGGAGAGTTTTGTTCAACAACTACAGATGCAGGCTGGTGTAGATTATCATCCGGCTGAGGAAAAGGCAGTTTATCGTCAGGTTCAGATTCCTCTGCATCAAATACAATATCTATTCCTTGGAGATCATCATCGGGATCAGACTTCAAATGGAGAGATTTACTTGACTTCTCCTCATCTGTTTTGTTTTCAGGTATTGCTGCTTTCTCTTGTGCAGCAGCTGAATCAGTAACCATGATCCCCGGAGGATTTTGGCGTTCTTTTTGCCGAGCCATGAATTCATCCACGTGAATAGACGGTGGTCTCCCACTAGTAGATCCTATTCGTGGTACTGCTATTACATTAGGATTATTAGATCCATCTGCACTTCTTTCCCTTGCAACATAGTCATCCACATGCATAGAAGGAGGTCTGCTTGTGTTTGGCTTGCGCTGGCGGAAAGTGTCCCTACGAGTAGGACCTGAAGGGACAATGGTAGGTACAGAACCCCGTGGGAATGCACCCTGTAAGGCATTTTCAGCTGAGGCACCATCTCCCCTGGCACGCCTATTTGGCCCTTCCATTGAGGAGATCTTCCTTTTATTAGTAAGATTTGTCTGTGTCAACCTATCACGGAAATTTTCAGGGCACTCCCATGAAAACTTGTCTCCACATTCATTTGAATCATAATCCTCAATCCTTTCAGTAATACCATCTACGATAGCGTGTATCTTTGAGGAGCATGGATTACCAGTTGGTGAAGGAAAAAGAATACTGCTCATTATATCATCTGCCTTAACTGTGACAGTAGATTTTTGCAGAAGAAGCATTAATGATCTTGCTGACTCCTTGATCTGTCCAGTAAGAATCCCATTACATACATTTTGAAGCAACAATGAGGACGAACCAAGAGCAGGAAAATTGGAAGTCTACCTGGTCCAAAGAAATCTTGTCCAAAACAGGCAAGAATGAACTGTCACTTGCCTTCAACAAAATAACAAGTTCCTCTACAGATTCAATGCTCTCTTCAACAAGCCCATCCATCACAACATTGTCGTTTTCAAACCCGAAGAGGTACTTGATTGCAGTAACTCTCTCCAAGTTCACACTGAAGAATTAACAATATTTTAAGAACAAAGTGCACATCAAATTACAAGAGAAGTTAGTCAGCAACGCCATCACATGTAAAGCTTTACAGGTCATGGTGCTGGATTTGACCATTATTTGTCCAAATAAGATAAAAATCAGGCTATAGAAAGTACAAAAGAATGTTTAGCATGCAGAAATTGTTTATAGATAACAAAATATGGGATATGAATTAATCTAATCACAACTCTCATAAACCCGATCCCATATCAATAAATACACATCTGAAGACAAATTGATATCATGTCTTTTCAGTTGTTAGAAGCACGAGGAACTGCATATATATAAGTGGTATTATCTTCATATATAGTACAAGACCAATACCCAAACAAAAAATTTGCAGATAAAACACATTTTAGACTTAGTTACTCTTTGTCATGTATAGAGATCAGTTAAGCAAGATGCTTGCTCCAGTTCTCTAGCATCAGGAATATTTCCAAACGATAGAATGAAAAACTTATCAGAGGAAGTCCAATAGAGATGAGAAATAAACATGAAAGTTAATTTTAAGGTGCTCGCGTAACATCAATTGAGTAGCAAGTTATATCCATCCTAACATACAACATCAACAACTACAGCTCAATCAACTTAGGGTTAACTATATCAATCCTCATTGTCCAGTTGCTCCATCTAAACTCATATCAGTCAAATGCTATATAAAAATGAAAATTTGAAACACCCCGTGTGACCAGGAAAAAAGTTTATCTGGCACTAGGAGTTCTCTACATTTTCTAATGGCATATAAACCTCTAATAAGACCAAAGACTCAAAGCAAATATTGGACCTAAGTAAATGTACTAACATGACACAACCTAATCCTAATTAATTGGCATCAACTAATAAAGATTCTTTTCTTCTATTATCCCCCATTTTTCGCTACGTCTTGCATGGAATCCAAGAGATTGCTGATCTTTTAAAACAACTTCCTTTCATGTGATTTAAGATCTAAATGATAGGCATGCATCCGGATGGATTTGAACTATTGCCATGAACCAGCGAAACAGGCAGAATCCTCATGCTTAACCAATGCACCCGCGGTCCCCACTATACAAAATGTAAAAGTTGAACATGGACAAACGGACCTTTCCCCTTCCATGCAGAAAGACAATGCACCCGAGGATAATATCCCAATGCCCTGAATAGAATAAGTCGGTGGATCATCCTTTGAAGCAGGTGTCCTTAACAGAGTTTCCCAGCAACATAGCAATGGAGGATGATCCTTCCATTCAAGAATGAAGTCACGGTTTAGACCATTTTCAAATTGTTTCTCCAATTCCTGCTCCTCAATGCTAGAGGACTGAACACGCCGACAAAGTGAAAGCAGAGCATCTTTTCCTTTGGCAGATGACCAAAATAATCTTAAAGCTAGCAGGCATGAAAGCAATTCTTTGCCAGTGGGCAGGACCTGATATTTTTGCACAAAGGAAGTAATGTCAGAAGATTCACAAATGAGCCCGAAAAAAAAGAAGGAAATATTCTTGTTAAGTTACATTTAATAAAAGAAAACAAGAAGATTATTTGTTGAGTCATATCATCGTAAAACCTAGTTATAAATTGATCAGAAATACTAACCCAGGTTCGGGGCACCAGTAACTACCCGGATTAATTTTACATGGGCTGAAATCCAAATGACTAGAAAGGCTCCCAGAAAGAATTAAGTTATGGTTCTTGGAGACCAATCCCGAGGCAAAAATATTACTCTCTAAAAATTCGTTCAAAGGGGTTAGTAGTCATGTGCAACGACTGAAATCACTTGCTAGATGTGCAGGCTGGGGCGGGGGTGGAAGCTATGGGGATGGTGCTTGGTGATTGCTGTAAATTTAAATTGAGGTAACAGTACATCCTTCAGCACCAAGATGGTACTGGTAAGTCAAGTATTTACAGAACAAAGGAAGCCCTATAAATTACAGGGGAATCAAAAAAGGTCTACAAGCGATTCTGCATCCTCTATATAGTTCTCTTTACACACTGAAAAGACCAAAAACAAATCAGTTTAATTCTTCTATATAGGACTACTTTTATCCTCAAACATCTACAAACTGAATTCTTGCGAGGACTACAGGAAAAAGTCGTATATAGAAGGAATTGAGAGACTTGTGGCTGAAAACACTTGCACCTTTAAAAGGCCTATTTTATATTATCTTTGAGCATGGTAACAATTTTTATATCAATGCAAAAAAGTTGTGCAAGAGCCATATATGCAGATGTGGAGCTTCCCAAAAATTTCTAGAATAGCTTCAGTATACACTAGGGTTTCTTTACACCAAAATAAAACCACAAAAGGGAATTCATCTTGATCTTCTGTATTGAACTACCCTTGCCTATTTGTTTTCTTTACCTGTTGTAAGATATTCTGAAACATTTTTTTTCATAAGTAAGATATTAAGGCAAGTACCAAGAAGGTACTGCAAAATACAAAATCACAACAGAAGAGAGGACACCATATAGCAATTAAACACACTCATCTCAAAGAATCTAAGAACTCCAATAACTGCTCTACTGTCCTTTCCTTGCACCAATGAAACAGATTTTCTAAACATTTATAATTTACAACTGCTATCTGTTTCCTTTCTCCATCAAAACACCTCCTATTCCTTTCCAACCATATACTCCATAAGATGCATAAAGGAGCTGCTCTCCACATTTTCTTTATGTGTCCGCCAATCTTTTGTGCTTGCCAGCTTGACAATAGACTCTGCACATCACTAGGCATCATCCAGTGCACTCCAGATAAACATAACACAACAATCCAGATTTGCCAGGCAGAAACACAATGAATCAGTATGTGATTTGTTTATTGTACTTCCTTCTCACAAAGATTGCACCTGCTACACATCATAAATCCTCTCCTCTGGAGAAGATCTCGCATTAAACACGCATTTGCTGCAACCCAGCCAAAACATGCCACTTTTGAAGGTGCTTTAGTCTTCCATACCATCTTCCAAGGCCATGCCTCCTTCCAATTGTTCAAATTTTCTTGAAACATATTACAGTAAGAATTTCTTCACTATTTGTCAGCCACACCAGTAAATCATTTTTTGAACTGTCCAGTTTGAAGGGCTCTAAGGTAGCAAAGAGCTGACTGATTTCATCTTCTTTTTTTTTGATGAAGTAAGTACTTGTAATAAAAGGCATCAAGAAGATGCAAGAGTGAATACAAAAAACAACGGTTATAACTCCAGATGCTGCAAAAACAAGTAAAGCTGGGAGTTATGAACCATAGACGACTGATTTCATCTATTTCCCAATCATTAAAGTTCCGCCTAAACTGAATATTTCAACCAGCTTCAGAGTAACACACTCTGACACGGCGACACCACACAATCCTTGTTCACACAGAGTCTATATAAAACAGGGAATTTTTCTTTAAGTCTCTCAACACCAATCCATCATTCTAAAACATTTTTGACTTGTTCACATGACCAAAAACCAAAAAATGAACATTTCGTCTAAATTTCCTTTTTCATTCAGGACCGTGGTACATGTCTTCCCACATTCCTTTTCTTTTCTTTTTATCCTTTGTCAATATGCAAAGATTACTGACTTGGAAAATATAATTGGAAACCAATTAAATGGTTCTTTTCACTTGGTATAGAGAACACAATTAGAACTGTTAAAGAGGTTTAACCATCAAATTTTGGCTGGATTCAATATAGAGAATTGACTAATTAATTTTGGTCAAACCTCAAATCTTATTTTTCTCCTCCTCAACGCCATTAACAAAACACAACAAACATCCATGGCAGCTGATGGTTCTTCTAGCACCAAAGTTTTAGATAACCCTCCATCCCTCCCTTCTCTGTCTCCTGGAGCACGCAGTGATCATGCATTCCCACCTCATCAAAAATTTCCCCCTAATTTCTCTTCTTCCTTTTTTCCTTGATCAAGTAAATGTTTTCATTCATAAACATGGCCAAAAATCTGGCCATACACAAGAGGTATACCAAAAGGTAAAGAATAAACAAAACGGCATGATTCTCTACAAACTCCACCCATTCTTCTACACACAAGGAACTTCATGGGTGCACCAAAGTAAATAAGTGACCGAAGACTACTTGCCAACTGAGTAAAACTCGACTCTACCACATTGAGAAAAAGGAAGGGAAAGAGATGGTTGTTGGAGAAATGCTACTAAATGTCTTGGGATAGGGGATGCTTACAAACTATACTAACAGTTTTTGTTTAGGATCTCTTAGCGCACCATTATTCTTTCTATTTTGTCCTATAACACTTTTTTTTCTAACTTGGATCTTCAATCTAAAGGCTAAAGACTGGATTTTATACCCCCCCACCCCCCCGGTTACCCATCCAACTCCTTTAGGAATAAGAAAATGGAGAAGAATGCAACCATTACAAGCAAGTTTTGCAAAATATGAAAACCAAAAGCAGTTGGCAGATAGTTCAAAAATAGAGTCGTCGTGAGAGAATAAAAATAAGAAAGTTTTCATTAACCAAAAAGACCCTTGTATATCAAAATATCAACTCAAAGGGTCATAATAGGAGAATCAAGATCTCATTCAAAAAGACTGATACTATCAGTACTAGTTCAAGAACAAAAATGCTTTTTTTTCAAAGGACCGAAGGAGCAAATATCATAATGCACTAATTATAAAAGGAAATAAAATGTAACAAAAAAAAAACTAAAACTGATGGTTCCTAGCCAGCCTAAAAAGAGGAAGAAAACGTCAATGTACCATAATATTAGACAGTGCAACATAACCTAGAAATCAAAATCCAAAGAAATTTGAACGCTGCCAAACTTCGGAAGCTTAACCAAAATCTTTTTTAATCAAGATGCTTGATGAAAATCTTAGACTGATCTCCAGAAAGCAAAAACCAAATAGAGCATAAATAAGCTGCACAGCCACCCATGAGTAATCCTACCTAAGCCATAAACGAAATCAGATAAAAAGAAAAGGAAATACCTTGCAAAATTTAAGGATCAAAGACAAAAGCAAGCAACTTTCTTCAGCAGTCATATCTTCAGGGACATGTCTGGAAATCACAATAAATACACCAGAAACATACGCATCAATAGAAAACCATGGAAACTCAATACAACCAAAAAGAGCTACACAAGAAACCAGATTGCTGAACACATGCAACCCTAGCTAACCTCTCAACTATTCCCGGGGTTTGCAGAGAAGATTTGCACTCACTAAGTAGCGGAATGGACTTGAATACAGGGACACACCAACTAAGAAGTGAAAACCCTTTCTGAGCTAACTGTTTTGCATCCGAGCTAGCAGCAGCTAAACACATTTCTAGAACCTTGATTAGCATTTGAAGGCCACCCTCCTTCAAGAATAACCGCTGAGCACAAAAAAAAAAGTGGTAAGCAGATAACATTCAGCTGCTTAGTAACAGATACACATGTATAACTATTGTAGCAGATTGAACTTATAAGTGAACGCTTAGTAACAAATACATATGTGAAACTAGTAAAGCAGATTTATAAGTGAATGCAGACACCTTTCCATGTGGGTGCTCTAATAGTAGAGACAGAAAGGAGAGCAATCGCTGAACCTGAAAGAGAACAGTTTGCAATCATAAGAAAACAAGTACAAGTTAATAACCTGGAAAAATCAGAAACAATATCATTTTCCACAACACATGTAAAGAGGGAAAGTAAATATGACCTTGTAAGCATCCAAATCAGACAATGGCAATTTTTCAGAAAGACGATCACCAATCCACAATACCATTGGCCGTAGAAGTACTGAAGCGTTATCACCACTTATACATGCAATGCGAATAATGAACACTCGCAGCATGTCTTGGATGACCACCAATGTCTGTTAAATTGCACCTTAATCATCAGACAAATTGCAAATCAAGGATAAATGAAAATTTTCTCCAAACTGCCTATTAAACCCCTAAAACCAGACGTATACATCTGAAGATAATAGAAAGAAAACTAGGGACTGATAAATAATTACTTACACTGGTGGAGCAACATAGGATAATCTGCGCAATTTTTCCCAAGTGTGGTTTCAACTGGCCAAGCAGCTTCTCCCGTAGTCCAGCCTGCAAGAACCAATTAATCTCCTTCTCCTTCTTAGGCCCTAATAATGTCCTTACAGCCAAGTTTCTCAGGACATTCAATGTGGGTGTTCCATTTTCCCAAAGCCAGACCCCTTCCTCTGCGAATAAGTCATTCTTGAATGTACATGATCCAGAGAAGAGATAGTCAGATTCCAGCTAGCATCAAACACGACATATCTAGAAAAGATAAATATCAAGCTTGCTGCTGAAGAAAGACCGAGTTATCTAACATCACATACCAATATGAAAAGCAGACTACAGATTTCCTTGGGACCCAACGCCAATACCGAAGTTGCATGAAGACTATCTAGGAGAAAATGAAAAAGGCCAGGGGTCCAACCATAAACTGGCCAACAGGCTAATGCAGAAACTAGAAGATTGCAAGCAGCTTGAAACCCAAGAGCAAAACTGGGGTAAGGATAGGATACATCTGCTGCACAGGCAGCTAACTTTGGACTGCAACAGAGGAATAAAAATAATTAAATAAAGAAAGGAGGAGAAACCAGGTGAAAAGAATTGCTGGATTTAGATGAAAGTGCAAGACGTTTCCCTTACCTCACTTCTCTGTGCAACTGTAGAAGAGCATTTACTAGTTTAGTATTCCTGTGCTGCTCCTTAGCTTCCTATAAATGGAGTAAGAGAACTCGCCTCTGTCAGGAATATGTTGTGCAATGCAGAACTTGGGAAAAGATTGATCGTCAAGCTTATAAAATGTAACCATCAAACCAGAGATGTGCAAGAAAAGGGACAGCTCATTGAATTAGATCTAACAGTTCAATAGACAGCAATTACTCCAAACATTTTGTAACATCTGTTTTGACATGAGCGAAATTCTAATTGCGCTAACATAAGCTCCCACTAGTTCTCTATAGAAGATGGAGAATCTTGTTTCAGGACATAAATATGGCAATGCTCTTGGCAGGTCGACCTGCTCTACATTTCAATGAGGAAGGAGAGATAATGCAAAGATCAAGCATTTGAAGACTGGCACTGAAAGAAGCAACTTTAATATATAACAGCACGAAATTTCTTCCCTAAATTAGTCACTACAAACCTTTAGCTTCTGCAACAGATTAATCAACAGCACCAGACAGGGAATTAGTAAATCAAGGAGGGTCTGTTCACGATTTCGTTCCATTAATACATCCGAAGTTGAATTGCATTCTGTACCCTCATCAACTAGGTAATCTGCTCAAGGAAAAATGGACAACATGAAAAGATTGTAATTAACAAAATATACTTTCTGAAGTAAAATGGAAAAAACAGAAAGTAAAATAGAAAAGGAATTAATGATATGATGCCACAACTAAATAAAAGTAAAATATTCGTAAGAAAACCCAAGTTGGGTCTTCTAAAAGGCTCCCCAAGAAGAAAGTCCATAAAGCATTAGGATCAAAATGACATATATCCGTCCAAAGCAGAATCTCCAAAGCATGTCAATTTACTATTCATCAAATAAGGGAACCCTATAATTTGCATATTTTAATGCGATTTGGTTGACACAGATGACAAATCTGGATATATTTTTTCTCCTTTGTTTCCAGGGACTCTCTGCCCATAGGGGAACAGAATTAGGGGGACAGCAATCTAGTATTTGCTACAAAAGCACCATCTTAAGTGCCATATGAAGCTTGGCCTGTTCATGTGACACTGCATAATGATGACGGACTCCAAAGAAGAGATTAAACATCTATATTTCCTACCGTCCCTCAAAGGATTCTGATAAAATTGGAACGACACAGAAGATGAGCACAGTATAAGGCAAGGATGACACGCAAAAAAAACGAAAAATGGTCCACACTTTTGGGACAATAAAAAAGATCTAAATTCTCTATCAGACACCTCCCCACCACAACACACATGGACCATGTCCTGGAAACACCTGAGCATCCACAAAGTTCTACTTTCTTTTTCTTTATAATGGAGTACCAATCCTCTCCCCAGTTCCATCGAAAGATCAACTAACCGTTGAGGGAGGTAAGTGGAGATAGGAGAAGAGGGCTTATTCACCAATAGACACCTCCGACATTTTTTCCCTTTTGGTTCTCTTCCAATTATTAGTCATCACTCATCATACTCCTTACCGCTTCAATAAATGAAAAACAAACGAAAGAAAAAAGACGAGCAGGATTCGCAAAAAGCAAATTTGTTTCATCTGTTAGCTGATACGGTGCAAACAGATTGTATGTGCAACCTCCTTACATAGCAAAGGCAAAAAAAGAGGAAGGCTGAATGCAGCAAGAGCATGCAGGGTTATAATAAATGACAGGCTGGTGGAGCCACTGAAGAAGAGGACAAGTCAGTCTCAGGTAAATGACGAGGAAGTTAGGAACTAGAAAAGGGAAGTCAAGAGGAAGAGTGATGGCTACTAAAAGAAGTTTTAGTTGGTGAGGGGGTTGGCGGTGATGTATGGCATCTTAGAAATTTCATGATGAGCACTTCAACCCTTCTAGAAATTGACGTTAAACTGAATAGAAAGAGCAAAACATAAACTTTTTTAAAAAAAATTGAGCAGTAACATAAACTTCCCTACATTATCCTTGAATTTGTGTGCTAAAGCGATCAATCCCAAACATATAAATTTTTATAAAGCATCCTTCAAAACATCTTGTATGATTTTAACAACAAAAGCCATAGTGGCAAACTTTTTTTATGACCAAGAAATCTGCCTTGCGCTAACCCATTAGGACCAATCACAGCCTTCGAAACTCAAGATAACAGAACCGCCCTTTTACCCTTCTACACTTAAATACCAGACTAATCTCAAATGGTGTAGAGCTTGAACCTGGGACCTAACTAACAAGTCGCTCAACTTTTGTCAGTTGAACAAAGACCTGGAGCCTATGAGACATTCTTCACATGCTTTATCGGGAAACATATATTTTGACTTATTTCAAATGGTGTAGGGCTTGAACCTGGAACCTAACGCACAAGTCGCTCAACTTTGGTCAGTTGAACAAAGACATGGAGCCTACGAAACATTCTTCACATGCTTTATTGGGAAACATATATTTTTTTGGATAAGTTTTATCGGTAAACATATTTTATAGCTACTTTGTTTACATCAAAATAGAGCATTAAATCCAAAATGAGTTACACATCCTTTCTATCACTATTAAGATCGACCATGAAATTCCACTCTTTGAGACAATGAGTCCTTTATCAAGACTGATCATGAAATTGCACTTTTTCAGACTATATAAGTCCTTGTATCACACCCAAAGGTGTGGCTTGGCAGTCAATAAGTTGGAATGGACCATAAGAGACTAGTCTTCAAATCCTAGTAGAAGCAAAAAAGTTAGGTGATTTGTTTCCATTAGTCCAAAAAATGGAGATCCATGCAAACTTAGACACCATTGTTACCCCAAAGGAAGCTCGCTTATTAAATGTTTTGACAGAATTAACGAGAAAACTTTTACTCCGAACGACACAAAGAAAGCACCAAATACCACAATTGATTAAATCATGATAAACTTTTGTATAAGGAAAGCTGACACTTCATTGCGAAGCATAACCAACTTATTAAATAAATAGGCAATGAACGGTGGTGCTATGAAAGATTTTACAATAAAAGAGTATGCACCACTTAGACCCTAGGTTCTTCTGATTCGGGTTTTAACCAGTGTTCCATAGTCGGAAAATATGGTTGAATGACTATTTTCTTGTGCTTTCAGATAATTTTAATGTATGACAGAGAATTGTCACATTCGTAGTATGTTATGAACACTTTAAACATCCAACATGGGGTCTTTAGTTAGGAAAGCAAAGTGTATGTGTATGAGCATAGCTGAATCTTGAAATTCAAGCAAACATGATGGTTGGAGAAACTGACCACATATGCTTGAGGACCTCTCAAGCATGAGCCTGCAGTTGATCAAAACTGCATGGATAACCATGATAGCACCTTCATCATAAAGAGCAGCAGTGACAGCCTTCACCAACAACAAACAATATTACGCAAGAGTTTTATGAGACATGTAATATGATCAAAATAACACCACTAGTGTCATACCGAATTATCGGAAATAAATGCCAAAATTCGAAATGCTGCCGTCAGCTGAACAACAGATGGGTCACGAAGAACAACACCAGGAAAATCCTTCTCAGTGATGCGTTTCCCAAGCATATTATCTATGATATTACCATCAGTGCAGGAAGAATCCCCAATGACATTATCAACATCCATGCCATCAGATGCCAAAAGACTTGTTGCGGCCATTTGAGCATCTCCTCCAGAAGCTAACATAGCAGTATAGCGTAAAAGACCAATTGCTCCACTCCTGTGGTACACCACACTAGCATCAATCCAGTCCAAAAGCCTTGCAGGAGCATCTTTTTTGCTGGATCCTGGGGAGGAGGAATGTAATACTCTATGAAGTTCTTTAGCATGTCCAATCCAAGACCCCAGAGAAGATGCACTTGAATCCGAAACAATGACCTCAAAAATTTCAGCCGTAGAGTGAAAGATAGCAAGGTTCAAAGGCGGAGCTCCTAAAAATTCAAGAAGTTAATAGACATAACACAAAGACTCAAAAATTCAATGGAATCAGTATAAAGTAATATAAATTCCATATTTTCTTGAGGTGAAATTGCTGCAAAATGAATTCTCAAGTACCACTATTTGGAGAAACAGGATCCAATTCCCTGACTGAGTGTAGTATCGCAATCAAAGCTGAAAGGGCCTACATTATACAAAAGAAATTTCAGACCATGAAAATAAAACACCTGAGATGGTTAAATAATGTCATTGGGAAAAAGGGAAAACTCAAAACTCTGTTGCTAGAGTTTCAAAATAAATCAATAAATGATAAGCTATAAATTATAAGGATAACGACAGTAACTGTGTTAGCCAGTAATGCTCACACATGAAGCTTTGAAATATTTCCAACTTTTATCAGATCGATGCAGAATTCACATTACCTCAGGGAAATGAACCAGAGCCAACAAAGCTTGGCGTCCACAATCAAATCTGGGGAACATCTCAAAAGCATAATTTAGAAGGTTTACAGACTGTAAGCCTTTAGCGTGAAATAAAGACAAACTCTTACCTGGCCAGACCACAGAGCTGCCATACTATCCACAACAAATCTTCAGAGTCTAGACTTGACGTCACTAAACGATCTATGGCATTGATCTGCACCAGGTACAAGAGGAAGTAGAAATACAGTTTATTACCAAGAGAAAATATGAACACAATGAGTTTGAGGGTGAGGTCTAGGAGCTGCGAGAAGAACCTTTTTTTTATCAAGTAATAAATCTCATTAAAAGAAGGGGAAAAAAGAAGCCCGTATACGAGAAAGTATGTTACAAGAAGGTTTGTTTCATTGCTTTCTTTCATGTCTATGTAACATAGCAGAGTTCAAAGAAACAAAGAAACAAAGAAACAAGGAAGACATGGACTTTCAACAATATCCAGAACTCACTGCCTTCAAATGCATTTCAATGATCAGTGCAACATCACGTGGATGACAAAAGAAACCCTTGGATATTAGGGCAGATGCATGTCGAAGGGAAATGTACTCTTCCTTCTTCCAATTATCAGCACCCCTTAAGGCATGAATTATTGTAGTGGCAACTTCAGGGTCGCGACCAAGAAATATCAACCCTGAAAACAGAACTAGCATATATAACAGAAAGACTTTGAAGTCTTTGATAGTGTCAAGTAACACTACCATGGAACTGAGTTGGAAAAACCAAACATATCACATTAATATAAACCAAACCTGAGCGAGTAGAAAGAAGAGAAAGAACAATGGCCTCAAAGTATGATACAATATCCACAAACAAGTCCACTGTGCAGGCTGTGTCAGACCATAAAGCAGAAGATGACAATAGAGCGGCAGACAAAGGGAGAAAACCCCTCTCCTGCTCACAAGAAGAAGGGGGAAAAAAGATTTGACAAAATTAGTTTCAATACAAAGTTCTTTTAACAAGACTTTCTGGAAAATCAAAGAAAGGCAAGAGCCAAGGAGGAAAGTAACCCAGTGGAGTGACCATACAGTAATCTTGTAGGAATAGGTCCAATGATAACTCCAAGAATGACTGCAATGTGGGAACTCCGGTAAGGAGTTTGAAAACAGCTGTTTTATAAAGTCTTTTCTTTTTTGAAAATGAAAACCTCTGTTTTATAAGTGTGAATTTCATTTGTTTGGTTTTTGTCCTTTTATTATTGGGAAGAGAGGAACTAGATTTACACACATACTATAATTTTGGCCTTCAATCTTAACCCGTCAAAGGCCAAAGCTTGATCATTTTAAATCTTAACCCCAAAATTTTCTAGCTCTGAAAATATTGCAACGGTCGATGGATAATTCAGGCTACAAAAAGCATGCTAAAATATACTTAAGGACCAGTGGATGAAGTCACGACGACATCAAAATAACCACCAAATGGGAAAAAAAAGAGTTCAGTCTTAGTTAATTATGGTATTAGTAGAACTGATCAAGGACAAAATTTATATGTGGTTAGCAAAAGGAAATATGGGGAAACAAAGGACCATATAAGCCTCAAAGAAATAAATTGGTCACCCAACACAGTCCTACACCCTTCCTTTTTGTGCTTAATCCCCTATTAGAATGGAGTCATGGTCTAGAATCTCTTTCTAGATCCATCAGAATGCTTGATCAAGAATTGAAACAGCTTAACTAGCCTGTGGAAAGAATGTCGTAAATCTACTTAACACGTTCTGTGCAAGTTTGGTGAACTCTGATTTTTATACATATAAGATTTTATCAAATTCTTCAAGATATTCCAACCTTTTCTTACTTTTTAAGTATAAAGTACTAACAGATGATATATTCCTTTTTTGTTCACTTTACCAGTCTATTTCAGAGTAGGACCACAAGTTCAACTTGTTACATAGATTGTTGCTTTTAAATAGGGGTTCAATAATTGTGCTTCAGAGAAATCATTGACTGCATATCCACAAGTAATCACTCTAAGAATTAAAGACCTCACTCTCTTTTTTTACTTTCTGGAAAGCCAGATCCCTCAATGATTTCCCTGTGATTTAGGATATTATTGGCAAACAATTTTAAAAAAAATAAAAGGAGGGTGTGTTTGAAACTTTGAAACAATAGCTTTTGGAGGATCTGACACAATCAATGCGGGACTAATTAGACAAAAAATATCTGTTTAACTTGCTGTTACTGCCAGGAAGCCTTCCAAGTCTGCTTCAGTGACTATAGAATCTCTTCATGGTATAGAAAGAAGACACGTGAAACTTAAAAGAGAGCATTGACGTCATTCGAAAAGTCAATAAAATAACAGTTTGAATTACTCAATCAAAAAATTAGGAAGGTCCACTTTATGCAAAATACACGTTAAGGGAATAAAATTCTGCGAGAACTGAGTTGGCGATTTCCTAAAGTGCCCTGCAGTTATACTCTATTAATGTTTCTGTACAAGTTACATGCATTTCAATCAATCCATTCCATAAGGTTTAGACAAAGCAATAGCGATGCATTTTTTTTTGTTGAAGAAATTCAATCCTTCTGAGAAAAACATAGCATTTTAAATGCATATTCTTTTGCTCGCTGATATTGTTTGTTAACCAAAAGACTTTAAAACCATTCAAAATATTTAACAAATGAGATTTCCCTAAGAATAAAGAGAGATGAACCTTATCAAGAAAATGAGGTAATATGAATCAATTCCAGGGTTATCAAAAAATGAATGGATACCATGATTGTCAAATATAGAGCAATTATTTTATTCCCAATTACGCAAGTGAACTAAAAAGAGCTTATATTATATCACCAACCTGTTTGAAGTATGAACAATTTGTAAGAGAACTACCACCAAAAACACTTTTTGTGATAAGTGGAACTATAACTTAAAACACAAAGAATATTCACACCATTAGACATTCTGTCTTAAGGGATGAAGGATTAAAGCGAATAGGCAAAACAGTCATTAGATCAAAGCAACCACGATTTAATGCCTATGTATATTTATAACCGCCATCATTCAGGACCAGGGAAGGCAAAAGAAATTATTCATCCAAAAATTGTTCTATTTTCAGTAAGAATGCACAAAGGAACCACCCTTTGCTGTCATTCAACAGATCCATTTACAAAATTTTCACTAGGCAATTGGCCAAATAAGAACCTAAGATCAGAACATGCGGCAAAATGAAGCAATGGATCTAAGGAATTCAACTTTGAAGCACAACTTTTTTCTACTTTTGTTGGCATTGGAGTTGTCTAGAAGTCAAACCCCTTTTTGTGGACCAAATTATTTTCTGAGTTACTGAAAAGTCTAACCAAAATGTTGAGGAACAGGGAAAAGATAAAACTTCTGGACGACTAAAGGTTGGTTATAATATACCTTCAGAAGGGAAAGCAAATGTTGATCCATGTCGTTGTTAGAAAAGCAACAACTTGATCGAGTAATCAAGTCACTGGTTGAATTACATGATAATTGTCCACCATCACCAAGAACCAAAGATTTACTTGCACACACCACCGGAGAAGGATCTTCAATTGGGCCAGAGGAATTTATTAATTTCTGCAACAATACTTGTCAACAAAAATAGATGACAAAGCAATTACAATACCACAACATACAGGTAACGATAGGAAAGCCAAGATGCACCAAATGTAAAGGGAATTTTAACTGACCAAAAGGTTCTTGAGTTGAAGTTTAGCATTGGCAAGTATATCCATCGTAGCACTTGTAGCCTGACCAGAGCCAGAGAGACCTCCCAGGACAGACAGTACGGAACACTATTGAGAGTTGGAAGAAAGAGAGACTTCATATCTCCAAGAAAATGTTTATCAAACACAAAACAAGACATAAAGGAGGGCATTAACAAAACGTTTTACCTCATATCTGGAAGAAACTTCATAAAACCGCAAACGATGAAGTATATAAGTGGCAAGAGAGGCTACATCATGCCGCTGATTGTGCAATAATAACTTCAACAATTGATTGTATCTCTCACTAGTACCAGAAGGTATATTTTCATCCTCACGAGGCCACCATCCAAGGAAACCTTCGCAACCAACTGAATGACGAGTTGCCTGTTCAATAACTCCAAGGTGCAGCAATTTGACAGCATTAGAGCTCTGCAAGCTACTAGAAAAAGCATAACCAAGCTGCTCCATGCCACCACAGTTAACAAAATGATAGCAGCTTTCTCTTGCAGATGATACTAAAAGAGCCAGAGTCAAACAGAGAACCATGTTCTCTCTCTGAAAAGAGAAATCAAATCAGAATCATCCATGACAACATTTACACATGAAAACTGTAGACACGTCTAGAAAATGAATAAAAAGAAAACTTCTATCTATATTAAAATGAAGATATGATATCATAAGCAAACATACAAGCTAGATATTCAATCACCTTTGAAAGCTCACAATGAACAGCAGCATCAGGACTACTACCAAATTTGAAGTAGTGGCTTAAGGAGTCCAGCAGTTGCTTTGGAGCAGCAGTCTCAATCTCAGATTCCACCAACATAGCATCTGTTGCAAATTCAGCAGACTGGTCGCCAGATTGAAAAATAAAGCTAGTATGCATCTCCAAAAGCTCCTTTTTGGCTTCAGCAATTGCAAGTTGAACTTCTTGATTATAAACCAACTTATCCAGCCCAAGTTGCTCGTGCATTGTAGTTATAGAAGGAAAGCAAGGAGTTGCATAGATTGAGGCCACTGATAATAAGGAAGTAAGAACCTTATTTTTCACGAGTCCAAATTTTGGTGATTCCAACATTCTAAGAATAAGTTGTAATAACTGCCTGAGCTCGAGAGGTATATCCTGAGGAATACTTTTCAAAGATAATGATTTCAAGGAAGACAATGTTTGCTCAGTAGATAGATTATTTGGACGCAGTGCAGGTGGGAGGTCTTCAAGGTCTCCCTCAACAACACTAACAGTATTAGCCAAAGAGCCATCTAAGTCGACATCTATGTTGAATTGCCCAAGATCTTCAGTGGTGTTTCCATACACAACCAAGCTAAGGCTTCGATAGCTGCCTCGTACAACCAAATGATTGGTAACAATTGCCTGTGCAAGTCATCATTCCCTTTAATGAATAGCAAAATCCAATCACTTGTAAAAGAAAAAAATGAAAGCATAACAAAAACAAGGTGTTTTCTAGTCCAAACACACCCAGAATTTCTGTAAGCTAAATGAGAAGACATCTATTACATTTCCCCTCTGCGACTGAAACCTGCCTCTTAATTAGAAAACAAAAAATGAACTCCTGTATCTTATTCCGACACTAGGTGATACGGCTTGGTGATGCCTTGAACTGCTATTTGCTTCAGGCAGCTGCCTCATTTGAAGAAATGGAAAATCATGGAGGATATTCTCAACATGTTTGTTTGGGCTTATTTGGATGGAAAGAGATGGGATGTTTTCTAGGAAAATGTCTTTGAACAGGCAGAGGTGACCGACCATGAAATATGTTGGACACGCTTCTCTGATAGATGCCATGGGATCCTTGTAATAGGGGATAGGATATAGATATGGCTTTTTTGTTCTTTTGAAATCCTTATAGATGGCTCTAGCACAGCCTTTGTGCTACTAATATAACTGTTATCATTCCCATATATATGTGTGTGCATGTTTGTGTCTGTGTGTTGGACACGCTAAGATTCCACGAATTTAGCTACTTTACCATATCCAAAAAAAAAAGATACAATAAAATTAGCTCTTTTATTCTATTGTCATCCTTCTTATACCATGTCTTATAGGGTTAGCACCCATTGGTGCTTCATCAGTGAAATCTAAAAATCAGAATATGTCCATAGACTCTCATCACTCTAAGTTAATAGAGAAATGTATAGAACACATCTGTAAAGTGAGAGATACTAAAGCAAAAAACATGTTAATAAAACTTAACAGATACTGAGCCACAAGAAGATAGCTGGCAGTATTTGTTCATCTAGTGCAGAAGAGGAGTTTCAAAAAAGCTCATATAAGAATATTTTAGTGAAAACTAACCCTGAAACCACATTCATCAAGTCATTAGGGGGAAAATGTAGCTATCAGAAGTACCAAGATCACAAACTCCAGAGATGCATTAAAAGTTGAAAAAGCAAACCATATTAGTATTTCCATTATATTTCAGTTGGTACTCATATATACCAGTCTTGCATAGCCAACTTGGGAAAAATATGATACAGAGCTAGCCATTAATGCTGGTTGGAGCGAGATAGCATTTAAGATAGACAGGTTCATTCAATGCTTCAGCCAATCATCACGGTGTTTTAAATCTCTCAGTGAGAGCTGCACATACGCAGATGCAGCAAGCAAAAGCAAATGGCATGGCAATTCGCTACAGGAGTCGATAGTAAAGGTGGGTAAAGGAGGCATCCTTGTTTCACAACCACCGGGGTTAGGTGATGCGGGCCATCTTAAGAAGTTCCTTGTCGGTACATTCGCAGAAGGAGGCACAGAAACACCCACATTGGCAGATGTAAGAAGATGGAGCACGACCATGTGGGTAGGTGTCTACGGGGTAAATATCTACGAGACAGCAAGTAATATGTTCCTGTTCGAGTTCCCGAACCGGAGTATGGCGGACCAAATTGAGTGAAGGGAATGGAGGTGGAAGAAAGAAAAGGTTAGATTTCAAAGATGGAACCCAACGTCAGGATGTGTGCCTGCTTCGCACATTAACAGCTCTACATGGATTCGAGCCTTGGGGGTTCCACTTCACCTCTGGTCGCAGAAAATTTTCAAAGAAATCGGTGATCTCTGTGGTGGCTGGATAGCGACGGAGGAGGAGACAGGCCTGAAAAACCATCTCAAATGGGCGAGAATCCAGATCGTAGGGGATGGTCGGAAATGCCCAAATGAGGTAATGATACAAAAGGATGGATTTGAATACTATATTCCCAGCTGGGTAGAGCAGAAAGTCCACTACCAGCAAACCACGCCGGAGGAGAATGAACAGTTCGAAGTACACGAAGGTCCGAAGAGGATTATTAACCAAAGGGTAAAGGATGCAGCAGTGGCAGGGAATAGGCAGAGATTCAAGCAAAGGCACTTGGGGGATCAGGTGGATCACGTGGGTCAGCCAGAGACAGCTGTCCCAAGGAGCAGAAGCGCACGTGACAGGGAGGAGGGCCTTTTAAATTCTTTCAGTCCCTCATTGGGCCACGGCAGGAGGCCCAAACCAATTCCTAAATGGAATGGGCTAGATGCAGCGACAGAAGTCATATTTAATGACTTAATACGCCCACAAATCACAAACTCTGCAGATCCTCTTTCAGTAGAACTTAAAGCCCACAAGTCTCAACATGAGGTGATGGAGCCTACGACATGTAAAGGAACAACCAACCTGGAAAGGGGAGACTCTAGCGAGAATCTGACAATACACGACAGTAGCTATATGCTGGGAAACGGGATACAGAGTATAAAAGGAAAACAACTCATGGTGAGCTGACAAAATGAGTCCGAAATCGAGGAATGGGTGGTGGAAAACGCAGTGCCTATCCAACAGGATCAGACTTTGATTACACAAGGGAGAAGGAGTCAACGACATGGGTAAGGCAAAATCTGATTAAACTGGGGAAAATTTTCGGGTTAGAATTTCAAGGGCATGAGGAAGAAGCACTAGAACTCCTCATACAAATTGACAGCTGCAGGCAGGCAAGAAAAATGGAGAATGGGAACATCTGTAAGAGGCCGAGATACAAAGGGGCGAAGGAGCTAAAATGGCTCATCTCTTTCTATGTAAATTTTAAAGGAGAAGGGAAGAGGGGCAGGGGGAATGAGGGGAGCAGTTTGCTATGAAGCTAAAATTGGTGACATGGAACATAAGGGGATTAAACAACAGGGACAAGAGAAGAATAGAAGAATCCAATCTATACCTGGAAAGCTGACATCATATGCTTTCAGGAGTCCAAATTGGAAAGGGAAATAGGTGAAATTACCAAAGAAATATGGGGAGGAAGATGGGTGAAGCACGCAAGCTTACAAGCCAGTGGTACTAGAGGGGGTATTTTGATGCTTTGGGACAACAGGAACTGGAGAGGGGAAATCCTGAATTGGAGCCTATACTTTGACGTGCAAGTTTGAGGCTCTTTTACAAGATTTCGAGTGCCACATCTCTGGAGTATATGCTCCAAATTCCAGAACTGAGAGGGTACAGGTGTGGGAGGAACTAGGCGCCGTCAGGAGTTTGTTTGAGGGACCATGGGCCATATGTGGGGACTTTAATGTTACAAGATTCCCATCTGAGAAGAGTAATGGAAACAAAAGAACACTAGCCATGGTGGAGTTTTCAGACTTTATCGAAGATATGGAAATGCTAGACCAACAATTGGAAGGTGGAAGGTTCACATGGTTCAAAGGAGAAAACAGCAGCACCGCCTCCAGAATTGACAGAGTTTTAATCTCTCAAGATTGGGACAACAGTTTCAGCAACATAAAACAAACAGTGTTGCAGAAGCCTCGGATCATAGCCCTGTTCTGCTGCAATGTGGTGTATGGGATCAAACTAAATCTTATTTTAAGTTTGAGAATTGGTGGTTGAACATTGAGGGTTTTGAAGATAGGGTCAGAAACTGGTGGAATGCCTTTGAGTACACAGGCAAGCCTGATTTCATCCTTGCCTGCAAGCTGAAAGCCTTAAAAGGAAAGCTGAAAGAATGGGGTAGATCATGTCAAGGCAATCTTGGAACCCAAAAAGCTCAGCTACTTAATCAACTGGCAGCCCTTGAGGAGATCCAGAAAGCCAGAGTTTTAACAGAAGAAGAATTAGCGGAGAAGGCATCACTGTTGATGGAATACGAGGAGCATATTAAGAATGAAGAAGTGGCCTGGAGGCAAAGGTCTAGAGCTTTATGGCTCAAAGAAGGTGACGGGAATACTAGCTACTTCCATAAGGTTTGCTAGAAGAAGAGAAGCGACAATATTGACCAGCTGGAAATCCTAGGAGAAACTGTTAGAGACCCTTCAAGGATCAAGAGGGAGATTACCGACTTCTATCAGAATTTATACTCAGAAACACAAGAATGGAGACCATCTTACAATTTGATCAACTGCCCTGTGTTAACTAAAGCAGATACAGAAGTCCTTCAAGGTGAATTTGAGGAACAAGAAGTGTTCTCTTGTCTTAAGATGTGTGTCATAGATAAAGCTTCGGGTCCAGATGGATACACAACGGGTTTCTTTGTCAGGTGTTGGGATATATTGAAGAAGGACATCATGGATACTTTTAGAAATTTCCACTCACAGGAAATTTTTGAGAAGAGCTTCAATGCCACATACATTGCCCTAATTCCAAAGAAAACAGGTTCAAAAGAGTTGAGAGACTTCAGACCTATGAGCCTTATAAGCAGTATATACAAGCTTCTGTCCAAAGTGCTCACTGAGAGATTGAAGGTCATCAGCAAGCTAGTTGATGTGCAACAGATGGCCTTCATCAAGAACAGGCAAATTATGGATGTTGTGCTAATAGCAAACGAAGCAGTGGACTCTAGAATCAGACAAGGCAAGGCAGGTATTCTATGCAAATTGGACGTCGAAAAAGCCTATGGTCATGTCAATTGGGATTTTCTATTGAAGATGCTTTCCTGCATGGGTTTTGGAATGAAATGGATCAGATGGATCAGATATTGTGTCTCAACTATCAGACTTTCAATCTTGATAAACGGCTCCCCAGAAGGTTTCTTCCCAGCTCACAGGGGTCTGAGACAAGGAGATCCTTTATCTCCCTTCCTCTTCATCATTGTAATGGAGGGTTTAAACAACATGATCAAGGTGGCAAGAGACAAAGAATGGATCAGGGGCTTTGAGGTGGCACTAGCAACAAACACACATCTTGATCCTAGCCAGATCACAAACGGCAACGTGGGGATAACACATCTCCAATACGCTGACGACACACTCATTTTTTGTGATGCTGAGGAAGGACAATTATTGCTTCGAGAGCTATTCTTGTTTTATTTGAAGGAGTTTCTGGTCTACATATAAATTGGAGGAAGAGTCTTTTATTCCCAATCAATGTGGTTCAGAACATGGAGGAGATGGCTAGGATTCTGGGGGGTGAAATAGGGACCTTGCCAACAAACTATTTGGGTTTACCGTTAGGAGCCAAATCAAAGTCCAGGAATATAAGGAATTCAGTGGTTGAAAAATGTGAGAACAAGCTTACTAGGTGGAAATCCCAATACATCACCTTCGGAGGCAGAGTCACCCTCATCAACTCAGTCCATGATGCCCTGCCAACTTATATGATGTCCATATTCCCCATTCCAGAAGGCATTATACAGAGACTTGACAAGATCAAGAGGGACTTCCTTTGGCATGGTAACAAAGACAAGACAAGTTTCCATCTGGTCAAATGGTGCAATGTCTTGGGGTCAAGAAGCAAGAGGGCTAGGCATAAGAAATTTGAAGTTGCAGAGCAACGCATTGAAACTAAAATGGTTGTGGAGATACTCCCACGAACCAGAAACTTTATGGGGGAGAACTATCAAAGCTAAGTATGGTGAGGAAACTAAGTGGATGTCAAAAGAGGTGCACACAACTTATGGTGTTTCACTGTGGAGATCCATAAGAGTTTTATGGCCTACACTGAGAAACCATACTACCATCAAGGTCGGGAATGGAGAAAACACTTCATTTTGGGATGATAGATGGTTGAGCAACGGCAGTCTAAAAGAGTTGTTCCCTGAGTTGTATGAGCTAGACACACATAAGCAAAGGAGTATAGCTAATACATGGTCTCCTCAGTGTTGGGATCCACTTCAAGAGGAACTTTAATGATTGGGAAATAGCTAAGCTGACTGATTTTTTTAAAAGTGTTGGAAAGCTTCAAAGGTTGTCAGGAAGAAAAAGACAAGCTCTGGTGGAATCAGAACAACAAAGGCATCTTTAAAGTAAGTTCAACATACAAGCTCCTAAATCAAGGGAATCAACAAGTTCATCAATGGCCATGGAAGCACATATGGAAAGTGAAAATCCCTTTTAAAGTGGCCTACTTCACCTGGCTGCTGGCAAGAGAAGCGGTGCTGACTCAAGAAAACCTGAAGAAAAGAAGGTTTAGTCTTTGTTCGAGATGCTATCTTTGTGGTAAAGAATCTGAGACAATCAGCCATCTGTTCCTACAATGCAGGATTACAACTCAACTTTGGAGGATTTTTGTTAGCCTTAGGGGCATTGCATGGGTCATGCCTAACAAAATCACAATCACACTTCATTGTTGGGAGGAGGCAGGAGTAGAGGCTATAGACGGAGACAGATGAAGAATTGTTCCAGCATGTATTTGGTGGACGATTTGGAAAGAAAGAAACTCCAAATGTTTTGAAGATAACTCTAATAGAATACAGAACATCAAATTGAATTGCATTAGACTTTTCTGTTTTTGGTGTAAACAATTGTACTTAGAGGACACTGAGTCAATCATAGATATTCCGGGATCCTGTTAGGCAGTGATTCAGTTCCTTCTCTTTTGGTTTTTTGCTGTAAATATGGCTTTCAGCACAGCCTAAGTGCGGATATATCAATACATACAAATGTTACCTTCTCAGGAAAAAACATAAAAGGGCACTACCACCTATTGACCTTTCCAGTTTAGATACGTACTCATGAGAGGCTGCAACAAAAGCATTATGATTCAATGAGTAACAACATATCAAATGTGATTCTCCACTTCTTTCTGCAGAGTCTCATCTGTTGTTGACCATTGTCGAGGTTGTTCTGTGCCTGGGATCTAATCTCATAGCCCAAATCTCGTGAAGGAGGAAAAGAAAGTGTGTGCACTAGGACATTATCAGAGAACTAGTATCAAATATTTAACCATCCAATTGAAAACTACTTCAATCCCGAAGCTAATATCCTAAAACTTGTGCTTGAGTCCGATTTAACCTTTAAGAACCTACCAAAAAGTTATTCGGGTGTCCAAACTCTAGTGTACCAACATAAACAAGGTTAAATAACAAAATTATCCGGGCGTCCAAATCCTCATTATTTCAAACAGAAAGGGGGGAAAAGTTAAATAATCTTAAAAAGGAAGAGATGGTCATAGCACCCAAGGGTGTGGTCATAGGTTCGAAACCCAGCGGAGGTGATTTCCAGGTGATTTTTTTCATTTGTCCAAGCCTTGGTGGATAAAGTCACCCGGTACCGGCGTAGGTGAGAGATAGCAGGTAATCCGTAGAGATGCGTGCAAGCTGGCTCAAACACTACGGTTATTAAAAAAAGACACCACGATTTTCAGAAAAAAAGGAGAGATGGTTGTAAATTACAGATAAGATAGTTGTTATTAATGCAAACCACATAGCTGCTTCTATTAGAAAAAGGACAGCCGGGTGCACAAACATTCATTCAGGGTCCGGGAAGGACCGCAACCGAGGGGTCAAGTCGTAGAATAAATCCATCAACTTGAAATTGGATTGTTCGTTGATGTGGAGCTAAAAAAATATGGATTAATTTATGACAGGTGGACTCAATCATGGGCTAATACTAATAGGTTTCTTTCTCAACTGTATAGACATCAAAAGTTTTGGATAATATACAATAAAAGGTAAAACAATCCATTTGGGAACTAATTAAAAACATATTCGATCCAAGAAAAAGCCTATTATTTCAAGATAACCTACCAGAGAAACCAGAGCATTCACACTGTAACAGGAGAATACAAAACAAATTCCTCCAATGCACTGTGGCTAGAACTGAAACAACCAGTTATAAAAGGTAGCTTCAGTTGTAAGAGTGAAGAAGTACAAGCAAATTTAAAGCAGGACGTCCTTAAAGGCCACAAAATAAGAACTCCCAAATGGATTTATCCAGAAAAAATTATCCGTATGGAATTGTCACATGAACAGTAATTACTCCTGAATAAAAGAAATAAAATAGAGCAGTACTTTCTCCTATACACCAATTTCAAACAATGTGGATTAGTTGTTACACAAAATCCTAAACACTAAACCCACTTTTAAGACCGCCATATGAATAAGATAAGAATTACACAAGCACCCAAGGGTGTGACCTAGTGGTCAATGAAGTGGCGGAGAACCATGAGGTCTCAGGTTTAAATCTCAGCAGAGATAAAAAACCATTAGGTGATTTCTTCCCATCTGTCCTAGCCTTAGTGGACAGAGTTACCTAGTACCTGCTGCTGGTGGGAGGTGGCAGGTATCCCGTAGAATTAGTCGAGGTGTGCAAGCTAGCTCGGCCGCCACGGTTATCCATAAAAGAAAAAAAAAAGATAAGAATTACACAAATTTGTCTAGGTACCTCAACTTCAAGCACATTTGATGAAGAATGGGAATATAGGAAAGGCTGACTTAGACGTCTAAACCTTGTCTCTCCCTCACATTGGACAAAAACTTCCAAAGCAAATGAGGGCGGTGAAGTGGCCCTGAGCAAAATGAAAGGTAGTGTCAGACCATACGTCAAGAAGTATCCTCATTTTTAGCTAGAATTAGATAAACTTTCATAAAAGGGTCTAAAGAAGTATTCATAAGTCATAACAATCATGACAACACTTATAAAGCTCATCTAGCTATAATTCCACCAAGCTCCAGAAAAGCAGGATGATAACAATTTCAGGAAAAGAGTATAAGCCTCTTCAACCAATAATGGGGTAAATTTGTCCTAACAGCGTAAAAAGCAGGATTTATAGGAGAGGCTGTGATATCTTTCAGAATTACTTTGCCTTCCACTCTAATAAAATCACAGCTGCAAGTTTGGTAAAGAAATAACAGGAAGATCCAATATAAATCTGGTTGAGAAATGCAATCATATCTTCTGGTCAGACCATTACACTAGATGCTTTCACTTATGAAGAGCATAAGCTAAAATTTCCCAATAGATCTACTTTACTGACCTCCAAAGTTACTGCGACTGTGGGGCTTTTTTTATTAGTTCTATTTGTGCACCAAAACTTTTTACTGTATACCTCCTTACTGCAGTTGCTCTCATATTAAAAAGAAGATCATAAGCTTATCAGTATTTGACATATAGGATCTTCCTTGTTATATTATATATAGGTGATTGTTCCTCCATCAAAAACACAGATCACTGAAATTTGACATAGGCTTCAGAGATCCATATGAAACAATGTAGGGCGTTTGGCTTGAATCAGCCTACCATGTAAAGGTTTTCCTTAGTTTCCAAATTAAATAATAAGAAATTAGATGAAAATATTCTCCCTGCATTCACCAGATGCATCACAAAGAGAGTAAAACATCTTCATACCTGAGAAGAACCAAGCCCTGCAACTTCAGCCTTCTATTTCTTTTATTAACACAAGCAAATATTTATATTTAACCAGTCTTGAACAAATTATGCTCCTAACATTTTCTAAGGAATGACACTTCTCAGAGAAATCCTTTTTGTTTTGCTTCCCTACTTCTCACTGTCAACATTGATAACCTGATTGCCTGAAAGTCTCAAAACCATCCCCTTCCATTGTAAGCATATATGGTGTATAAAGAATATGCGAGTGTGTGATTTTTTTATTTTTTTTTTTTTTTTTTTTTTTGGGGGGGGGGGGGGGACTTTGACCTAGAGATCTTTGGAATTCACACTTTCAGCAACAAATTAAATACAGCTTTGGGCAATATTACTTCATACTGCATCATACATTTAGTGAAAGCTTAATTCAAGAAAATAATGACAACCACCAGCACCTGTGCTGTTACACATAACCAAATAAGCAAATATGAAGAGCAACTGTACCCCACAAGCTTAAGCGAAGAACACAAGGAAGAGGCACTCTGCTCAAGAAACTCGCAAGCAGTGACAACGACCGGCTCTGAAAATAACACCTGAAGCACACATATGATAGAGCAATGACATCAAATAAAAAATGAAAAATAAAAAAGCATCCCCAATAAGAAGATGGACGACTGAAATAATAAAACGCAATGATTCTCCACATAACATGCCCCTATTCCCCTCCCCTTACCCAAAATTTGAACTACAACTACTACACCTAAATCACAAAGTAGTTGGGTTCCACTATATGAATCCAGGATATCTATTCTACCCAGAGGCTATGTAGAGCATCCGCAACGGGTCAATACTTTCGATGCGGAACATAAATTTTCGTGTAAAAATCTATAAAAGTTGCAATAAATAGTAGACATGAATCTATATCTTTAAAATATAATGAGTTCAATGCTAAGAACATTAAAGGGTGAACCCCTAAAATTTAAATCCTCAATCCGGCGCTGATTCCACTCTGTGTCATTCCAATATCACTAATTTGTCTTTTAAGACAAAAACAAAGATTTCTCAAGAATCCAGATAAATTCCAAACTAGTTGTTATTACCTATAACTGCATTAGCCGTTCAGTGAAAAGGGAAAAAGAAGGAATTGTGAGAATGGCAAAGAGGACAGTTACCTCGTCCACATACTCATCGAGTTGGGGGTGTAGGAAAGTGTGGGCAAAGAGCACACAGGGTTCCGGTCGACCCATTCTTTGTCTCCCCGTCTTCCCGCCGGAAGAACTTGACCCGAACCTTAAAATCTGAATCGAGTTTTAGTGCTAGGGTTTTACGACATTGAGGAAGAAGATGCAAGGAGAAGCGTCTGATTAAACCCAGAAAAAAGAACTCTGGGAGAAGACCATATTATCCCATATTAACAAGATCGTTCTATTATATGTTGAGGGTAATTTTGTCGTTGAACTTTTCTTGGGATCTATATAGCATTTCATTAGCTATGTTTGACGGTGCTACAAAAAGTTTTCCCTAATGTTCCAACCTCCCTTGGTGTCCAATTGAGCCCCAAAATAAATAACCTTTCTAGTTCGTCTATATTTTTATAGATTAGATTTAAAATAATTTAAAATTGAATAAATTTCAAGTTTTTAACTTATTAAAGTATTATTTATTTTGCAATGATTGTCATTTTAGCTCAGTTTAATTCTCAATTCAATCTATTTTCTGTCTTTATTAAATCTCACATTTTGCCTAAATATTTTTCAATCATATTCAGTAAGATTAAATCTCGGGTTCGAATCTAGTGGGGTCTTCAATCCCAGCCTCCCAGTTCGAGGTTGCGGTCGAACCTCAGGTCCCAGATCTCGAATCGAGGTTGGGTTTGGAGACAAGTTTGAGTCTCGAGTCGGGGTCTCGCATCTGAGTCTAGCTAGGGTCTTGGGTCTTGATTCGAGCTGGGATCTCAGGTCTCAGGTCCCAAGTCGAGCTCAAGTCTAATGTCAAGGTAGGGTCCCAAGTTTAGGGTCCAATCGAGTAGGATTGAGCTTGGTTCAAAGGTTCCAGGTTAGGGTCGAGGTCAGGTTCGAGTCCAAGTCAGGTCAGGGTCGAGAGTCTAAATCGGGTCTCATGTCTTAGGTCCCAGGTTTGGTCATGGGTCGGAGACGGTTAGTATTCCCGGGTCTTGGATCTCGAGTCTCGAATCGGGTCCTAATTCTCTAATTTTTTATTTTTTATTTTGATGAAATTGATCTCTTTTTCTTTTATGAATACGTTAGTGTGTCAATATTATTTAGATCAGTTTTTTGCATTGATTGTCCTTATTCAGGGTAGTCTTTAATTTTTGCCCCTCAAATTCGCGATCTTTAATTTTTTCCCTCACTTCTCATTTACTAAAAATTTATGGGCCAGAATATCTTTAATTATGACCTAATTTCACTAGCCAGAGTTAATTTCGCAAGACAGAATTTTTAAGAGAAGGTTTGCCTTGGGACATAAGTTCTACAATGTTTGATCCGCAAGACAGAACTTATAGAGATCTTGTGTCTTAAGACATAACTTCTGCCACTGAAATTATGTCTTGTGACATAACTTGTGTCACATGATACCTTGGGCATAACATGTATTACTAAACTTATGTCTCGAGCTTAATTTCTTTTGTCTCCAAGCATAACTTGTTTCATTGCATTTATGTCATGGGGCATAACGTATATTTTGAGCATAATTTTTTTTATCTTGGAGCATTATTGTGCCAAAGATGACATGTTTTATGCCTTGAGCATAATTTATGCTACTAAAGGCATAACTTATGTTTTGGGCTCAATTTCCTTTGCCTTCAGTTATAGCTTGTATGATTGTACTCATGTCTTGGCATAATTTCTTATGCCCTGGGGCACAACTTTACGCCACTAAACTTATGCCCGGGGCATGACTTAAATTAAATTTATGTCTTGCGATTTTTTTAAAAAAAATTAATTGTTAAAGGCATATTTGAATTTTTTTTAATTACTTAACGTCTTAGAGTAAAAATTAATACTAACGATTTTGAGGAGCAAAAATTAAAGACCATCTTGTAATAAAAGTATTTGTGTGAACGACCCTATTTAAATTAGGGAAGCTTACATAGTTGCCCATAAAAAGCAAAGTATTTACATAAGCATATCCTTTTACTTTGTCGCCCCTCAAAATAATTACACAAAATACCCCATTTTATCTATTCTTCTTGGGGCTAACGTCATGCTGATGTCAGCGCTGCATCTTTTTCTTTTTTGTCTCTTAGTATCATTATCATGGCATTACTTTATTTCTTTTTTTCTTTTTTTCTTTAATTTATTCCTTTTTAAATTAATTTAAGTTTTTGGTACTATTTTTTGGTCTTTTCTTTTTCTTTTTTATTTTTCTTTTTAAATTAAAAAATAATACATTAGCTTACTATATTTAGACTAATAAAAATATTTAAAAATTAAATAATTTGATTACAACAAGAAGTAATTTACAAAAAAATACTAAAAATTACTAGCTTATATATTAAAACTAAAATTAATAAAAAAATATTTTTTAAAAAATACATTTAATTTTAAATCATTATTTTTTGTTTTGTTTCACCATAATCTAATTTAATGCTCAAATTCGACTCCTTTATTATTATTTTTTTCTTTTTGTCCTTGTTCAATTTTTTATTTTCTACTCCTTTTCTTTTTTTTCCTCATTTTTTCTTTATTCTTTATCTTTTTTTCTCTTATTTTGTTTATTTTTTTCTCAAATTATATTATTCTTTTTTTTTAAACCATAAACTAATTTCACTCTCAAATTTGGTTCCTTTCTTTTTTATCTTTTTTCTGTTGTCTTTTATTTTTCATTTTATTTATTTCTTTTTTTTTAATTATCTTTTTTTTTATCTATTAACTAATTTCATTCATTTTTTAAAAAAAAATTGTGATTTTATTGTGTTCTCTTTCAGTCCTCCATGATACCATGCTAATATATCTATCTATTGGCATGGTATCATGGAGGACTGCTTCAATACTTCAATGAGACACTTCAGCACTACATGATACCATCATAGTATATCTATATACTGACATGGTATCATGGAGGACTACTTTGGTCCTTCAATGAGACACTCTTCAATCTTCAATGATACCATCATAGTATATTTATATACTAACATGGTATCATTGATGCTTTAGTTTTTCAGTGAAACACTCCTCAATCCTCTATGATACCATCACGGTATATATATTGTCATGACATCATTGATGCTTCAGTTCTTCAGTGAGTCACTCCTTAGTCCTCCATGATACCATTGCAGTATATTTATATATTGTCATGGTATTATTGAGGTTTGCTTCAGTCCTCCAGTGACTCCTCAATCCTCCATGATATCATCATAACATATTTTTATACTGTCATGGTATCATTAAGGTCGGCTTCAAATCCTCCATTATACCTTCACAATATATCTGTATACTGTCATGGTATCATTAAGGTTTGCTTCAATCCTTCATTGAGACTCTTCAATCCTCCATGATATCATCACAGTACATTTATATACTGTCATGGTATCATTAAGGTCCGCTTCAGTTCTTCAGTGGGACACTCCTCAGTCCTCCATGATACCATCACAGTATATCTATATACTGTCATGGTAGCGTTGAGGTCTGCTTCAATGAAACACCTTTCAGTCCTCTATGAAAACCACATGGTATATATCCATATACTGTCATGGTTTCATTGATACTTCAGTTTTTCAGTGAGACACTCATTAGTCCTTCATATACCATCACAATATATTTATATCCTATCATGGTATCATTGAGGTTTGCTTCAGTCCTTTAGTGAGACTCCCCAATCCTACATGATATCAGCACAATATATTTATATACTGTCATGGTATCATTAAGGTCGACTTCAGTTCTTCAGTGAAACACTCCTCGGTCCTCCGTGATACCATCACAGTATATCTATATACTGACATGGTATTATTGAGGTCTGCTTCAATGTGATACTTTTCTGTCTTTTATGATACCCACATGATATATATCATATACTGACAACATATCATAAAAATGAATAAATAAATTTTAAAAAAAATAAGATAAAGCAAAACAAAAAAGAAGCTAACAAGAAAAAAATTAAAAAAAAGGAGCCGATAGGAGAAAAATAAAGTAAGAAAAAAAAAGAACAAAATAAGAATATGAAACGTAAAAAAAAAAGGAACAAAAAGAGAATATCATTAATTGTTAGGAAGAAGGAATCAGAAAAGTTGTCAGTATTTATTAATTGTTACTACTATGAGAGTGCATTAATTACTACTAAAAAATAAAAATAAAAAAAGATAACCAAAAAAAAGTCATAGTCTAATTATTTAATTTTTTATATTTTATTCCTCTAGAAATTATTAGTTAATATTTTTATTAAAAAAATAAGAAAGAAAAAGAATTAGAAGATTTTAATATGTTATAACTATTTCTTAATATAGTCTAATTATTTAACTTTTTAAATTTTATTAATCTATTACTTAATATTTTTATTTCTATCTTTTTTTAAAAAAAGAAAAAATACAGAAAGGAATAAAAAGGATAATCTAACAAAAAATATGAAATAAAATTTAAATTAAAAAAATAGAGCACAAGAGAAAGAAAGTAAGATTAAAAAACAAATGAGTAAAGGAAAGGGGCGCCGCATTTAACAAGCTGGGAATGCCTAATTCAAAGGCAGCCATAATTTAAGGGCCGCACTTTTTGTGGGTATTTCGCGTAATTATTTTATGCCGAATGGAGTAATTATGAAATTAATGAGCAGGTAAATTATGGTAATTAGTTTGCTTATAGGGGGTAATTTGTGTATTTTTAAAAAAAAATTAAGCAGGTCAAATTGGATAGTCCATGACCCAATCAGTATAATTCAAAGTAAATTTAGACAGATCGACCTAACTCCTTTTTAGTTAAGCCAATTTTAATCTCTTCAGTTTCAGCTAAATCTGACAGTTTGACATCCCTAATTCCACTCACTTTTCATTTTTATTTTATTTATTTAAAGACAAATAATTTTTCTTTAATTATGAATTTTCTATAAATTCTTTTCAAATTTAAATTATCAATTATGTTGATTTTTTTACGAAGTAATTTTTTCATGTAATTTTAAAATATATAATTTATTATTTAAAAAGTTAAAAATTCTGTACTCAAACTCATATAGAAAATAAGTGCTTTCAAATTCTTCAATGGAGGAATACCTCTTTCATGGATTAGATTGATTTTGCTTACAAAAAATATTCAATTCTCTTGTAGTTTGTATAAATTATAACAAACTTAGTTAACTTAATTAATTAAAAGAAAATGAGTTGATTGTCAACTCTCTTTAACTGAGTCACAATTTTATAGCCACTTGATAATATGCTTGTAAAAGGAAGGCTAAGCCTGACATTTTAAAACAAGGATTGAACTTGAAGGCTCAAGTTTTACAAGCGAAAGAGCTAACTACAAAAACTGAAAAACCAAATGGCCATAGAGCTAAAAATTCAAGGTGGCTCGTACGTGAGCTAGCTTGCTTGCCTTTTTCCTCTTGACTCTAATTGAAGGAAGTTGCATTCTATTGGTATTTATCAGGCCCCTTATCTGCCCAGGTAGATCATCAAAAGTATTATATATTACATAGTTCTTCATGATGGTGGCTAAGTGATGGCAACTTGTCAACAACTCGATTGCCCTTCTTATATCGTATTTATTTATCAAAAGTTTCATATCCTCCACTGAGTAACTAATTCTCTAGGGAGTATTCCATTAAGGCAGTCTGTTTCTGCTATGATTGAATTGAGCTTGTTGTTGATGCACCATTTTTATCCAAAAATAAGGGCGCAGGCTTCAATAGTTGTTATACCCCGTAGGATTCCCGGCACCTAGATGACCTATTCGCACGTTGGTTAAGCATATTTGAAGGCCATACGTGCTAGAGAAAGGCCCGGGAAAAAGATCGGACGAGAAACCTGTCGAACCATTGCGGGAGGAGCCGAGGCAGAGCCCCTCCGCGATGGCAGCGTGTCACGGAGGTGAAGCCTCCGCGTTGGCTCCGTGACACGTTGGCCTTGTCCAGGCTCAAGTATATAAAGCCCCACTTCGGTTTTTTTTGGAATTAAATCATAAAATTTCCAAAAAACATAGAGGAAACAACAGAGAAGGAAAAAAGAACGAAGAGGGTAATATATTTTCATCCGATCACGCTGCTAAACGTTGTCCAAACTCAAATTAACCCCAGATACTGAGGTATTTAGCAGCAGAGAGCATTCCTACGGATTTAGTTTCGCGAAATACGGCCGACAAATCGTCGAGCTACCGAGCTAAGGTAAGTAGAATTGCTCCAAACTAGTGTCTATGTGTTCCTAGCTGAGAAGTGAATAGTTCTCCCTTCTGGACCTCTGAAAAATAACGAGTTTTCGACCGTCTTTCGATAAACCTAAGTTTAGGCTATAAATTACATCGAAGTGACGTTGTTCATTTAAAATAAAGTTATATTTGGTATTAATTGATATATATATGAATGCAGTTGGGAGGAATAGCTGAAAATACCTACCAAGCTACGCCAGTTAGTCGGGAAATCAGAAACGAAGGTATGTAAAGTTAGTTTTCCTCGGCAAGTTAGTAATCACGGTATAGTACAGTAATTTAAAAGCCAGTAGAATGTCCAAGAAGTCATGTGTTATATTTATTACGAATGTTGGTACGATATTAGAAGTATCAAGTTATAACTTGCCCAAAATTTGCTAGCACGATATAGTTTCTAATACAAGTGTTAGAAACTGCACAGCATGCTCAGTATATGATGTAGTACAGGATGTTAGGATATCATCGTATTCAGTTGAAACCCAGTAAAGCAATGTAATACCTGTAAGGCGTCTCAGAAGTAGAATGATAGGTTAAAATGAGGTTTAGAAAGCATGTTAGGAATAGTAAATCATGTTACTATAGAAACTCAGCATACATCATGGTTCTCAGCAGAAAGACTATACCCTGTTCAGCATTACACTCAGTACAGCATGGCAGAAGATTATATATTATACATATATACTATTGTCAGTCTCAGCATGTATTAAGTATGTACATATTACTATTACTAGCTCAGCATATAGTAAGTACAAATACTTTACCACTATTAGCTTCAGTATATGGGATATGCAGATAGTATTACTAGTTGAGACCACTGTATTGTCTTGGGGTTGGATTACCTAGCATCCATGACTGCCCCAGGGTTGATAGCTGTATCGACTCGTCCGCCAGAGGACAAGGATACGTCGCTCTACGGAGTGGCATGCCGTCCCACAGGGGACGAAGATGGGATGCCAGTTTTCCCCATATTGTGCCTTGATCGGCCCTTACACACCCCTGTCGAGCGGATACGCCCGAGTGTTGATTTAGGAGTCCTCCGGACTCAGATGCAGTTATAGTCAGGGGCTCAGCGAGCCCAAGTGCATATCCAGGGGACCGGCAGGATGCTTATAGCTATTATAGGAGATGGGATGACCGGGGTAGGGGTATAGATTCTGTGCTGGTTGTACCTCCCGACTTATGGGGGCCGGGTAAGGTTTGTGTGTGCTATGTTATGTTATGATATGTTATGCCATGTTACAGTAGATACGAGTAGATCGACAGTAGAACGATAAATCTCCAGGTATGACTCCTACTCCTTCCAGTATAGTTAAGAGTAAGAAATTCGGACAAAACCTTCCTGTTTTTGGGGAAGAAGAAAGTACCGGCCTAATTTACATTATCAGACAACTCATTTATTCCTTCCTATTTCGGTTTCATCAGATGTATTGTTGTTTTCAGTTATCGCTTTACATACTCAGTACCAGCGGTACTGACGCCCGGTGGGGCGCTGCATTACTTGCCTGCAGGTACTCATAGACGAGCAGACGGTCCGTCGTGATTCTGGTCAGCGCTTGAGTATTCAGCTCCCGTCATCCGGAGACTGAATCCCAGAGGTGTATTTCGTTTCTTTTGTTGTACAGTACGGGTAGGTCGGGGCCCTGTCCCGATCATTTCTATTGTTATTCCTAGAGGCTTGCAGTCTGTATATATTTCCCTGTGGTCAAATGAGCCGGTCGTGTGAGGCCGTGCAGTTGTTTAGCTGTTAGTACTCTCATCTCTTTTATGTTGGCCGTGTGGGGCCATAGTTTGATAGTAGTGGTGACCTTGCCGGTCACGTAGCTTTCCAGTATTTCATTGTTGAGTTACAGATAACTAGACAGCATGGTGGCCTTGTCGGCCCGCATAGGTTTTCCTATAATGATATGTTTCTGGTTAGCTGTCGGCACAGGTACGGGTAGCTATAGGCCTAGTCGGGCGGAGGCTGTATTTACAGCCGTCATATAGCCCGTTGTTTCCCTGAATCTAAGTTAGAGCCAGCCAGACACCAGATGTGCTCAGGCTCAGCAGTCTAGCAGTTCAGGTCCTAGTAGGGTACCAGGTGCCAGTCATACCCCCCAAGGCGGGGCGTGACAATAGTATTACTGGCGCCCTGCCCTAGAGGTAGTACGAATGTCATGATGAACCTTCCATCACACCTTCTCACTATTCCTCCACCCCCGTGATGACCAACAACACATGAACCATCAGGGTTCACTTTTACATACAGTAAAGGTGGTTTGAGTCATTTTATATTGTATAACAAAAATTCGTCATCAATTGCACTTCATATAATCTTCAGACCTCCTCCCAACTATTTCCAATGCTAACCTCTCTGAATTGTGATTAAATAAGATCTTTGAATAGAAACTAGGTTTTTCCATGTCAAATCTTAAGCTACATCTAGACCTCCATAATTCCAAAAAAAAAAATGATAGGAGGCATGATATTGTGGATATAACTTGCAGTTGGATTCCTCTCCTTTTGTTTCCAGCAATTGAGTAAGACGTTCCTTAAGGTTGGAATTCCTGTATTCAATGCATATTCTGCCTACAAATAGCTTCCAGATTTGTTGTGCATAATAACCACTATAGAAGAGATGTTCTGTAGTTTCAGTTTCTTGGATCGTATTACTATCTATACAACAGCTGCATGTAGTAGAGTCAATATTAATCCCAAGTCTGCTAACTTTTTCATCAGTTGCGATCTTGTCGTAAAAGGCATTTTAAAAGGTAAAAGTCGTAGTTGGAGACTCTTCTCTTTTGTCTTAGTAGATTGCATGCACTTGATATAGTGAAGTTACCATTATTATTTTGGATCCATATACATGTATCCTCCTTTTGTTGGTTAATCAAGACCTGCAAAGAAGACAAATTAGTTTTTATATCATCAGGAGGTTGGTATTAAAGTACAAACCAATCCCACTGGCCATCCTTGAGAAATGAGAACCTTATTTAGCTTCATATTTTTCTATGGGAGATCATTAGAGATAGTTCCATAGATAGTGCAAATAGAATAGAAAAGGGAGATGGGGATTTTATTTTGGAAATAATATTTCAGAAATTATCATAATATTATGAATAAAATTAGTCAAAATAATGCGTATAAGCTGAAAAATTATGATAATAATCACTTATAATTTGTGACTGATTTTTTAACTCATAAACACGTCACTTATATGTGTTTTTTTATTTACCAAAGGCATATGTTTGCATCTTGAATGAAAATTTTATTCTTCCTTACGGTGCACGTGGTAAACTCTAGTTAATAATTATAAAATTTTAAATTAAACACATATTACTTTTTGTATATTTTTTATGAGTTCGAATCATTTTATATCTTACTTGAAAAAGATCGCGCACGAAATAATCTCTCATAAAAAAAATTGAAAATGAAAATTTCTCAATAGTATTTATAAAAAGAAACATGTGCCTTGCACATGACAACATATATATCAGTTTAGCCACAGATAATTTTTATTTCTTCTGTAATTTTATTTTGAAAAATTGTTTGTACATAAATTGTTTTAGTTTTGTTTATTCAACTTGAAGTTCAATTTCATAATTTCCGAAATTTGAAAAATTTTAAAAAACTGTTTTCATAATATCACTCCAAAATCACTCATAAAAAAATTCAAAAACAATTCCAATTTATATTTATATTCAAATATAATTCTAATTTTTAAATACCATTTTTAACTTGAAAACAAATAATATTTTTTTTCAAACTTCACATATCTAAATTTCCAAACGCCCGCTAAAGGTTTAAATCCGTCCTCATTTATAAATCATATTTTAGGATATATATATATATATCAAAAATCCTTTCTTGCAAGATATTTGCAAATAGTTTAATAATGGATTAATACATTGGATGGTGTAAAAATTGTAGTAGCGTACTAAACAACCCCAAATAAAATATAAAAACATAAGTCATTTTATTAGCTAGGTTACAAATTACAAGGAACTAAATCGGATTATTTTATATCCAATCCTTATTTATTTATTATTTGATATTTTTTTTTTTGGGCAATGCAAGAACATGGCGTTTACACCTTCTTGAACACGACTTCTAATGGCTCATTACTCAATGCCAAAATTGGCTGGCCATTATTCTGCACAATAACCCCAACGTTCTTGCAAATCACATCACAATAATTGCACACACTTGGACAAAACACAAATTTGTATCCACCTCCATATTTTTCAATCTTGAACCAATTGCTAATAGTGTCACGACCAGGATTTCCCTTCACTCCGCCGTTAGTAATCACATGATCCTCCTTCTGAGGGTTATAGTGATCGAGCCTCCACACGTTGGAGTGATGAGGGCAGATGGTATAAGTCTCCGTTTAGATCAGTGGACTCGCGAATTACACCTTTTTTTGAATTCACTGAAAAGAAATTTATGGAAAGGCTTCCGTCGTTAGGATTGAGACGTGGGCCGATACCAAGTGGACAAACTTGGGTTCCAATAAAGGCTAGCCCAAGTTCGGCTCCTAAATCCTTCCTTATGGGCACGACCAAGTAGTCGAACCCTGCTCGGACCATTTTTCCTGTCGTGTCGAGCACTGGGTTGGGTGCCGAAGCTGCTTCAGAAAGTAAAAGGTTTGTTATAAACATTAATGTAATAATTAAGAGAAAGCAAGATAATTTTGTTTTCTTCATTGTGTAAAATTATTTGGGATTAAATTTCTTAAGAAAGAGCTCATGCTTTTAGTTTTATAGGTAAGTTTGGCATATGGATACAACTCAAGAATTAAATTCATGGATTTTGACTTACTTTCAACGTTGATATTTAACATATAAAAAGAATATTATATGTACTCCGCTAAACAGAAAAGAAGAAGAAGAAGATGAAATAAAGAAAAGGAAGATGTTTTTGAACAGAATATTAATTTATTTTTAATTAACTTGACTTTTGGATCCTTTTAAGAATATTTAAAGATTGAAACGGTTAATTATTAGACGGTATTAATTCAAGGTTTTTGATCGGGAAACGATTGTCTGAGTGGATTGCAATCAACTAGGGACATATTTACTAAATGAGTCAAAACCAAGTGGATTTTTAGAATTAACTTCTTTATTTCAAAGTCAGGAATTTTATAATTGAAACAAAATGTTCAAAACAAGGTTCATTTTGGACAACTGATTATCCGCCGACAAATACTCTCATTATTTCATTTTAACCTTTAGGAAAAAATTTACATATTTATTAAGAAAAAATTAATAAAGATGGTAATTTAACTATTATAATCCTATTAATTTTTTGGAAACATACAACAATAAATCTTTTCACATTTTAGAATGACTTTAAATATTAAGGGTAAAATTAGAAAAACATGATGAATTATCTCTTGAGTTTTGAAACTAACAAATATTTTAAAACGATTATTATTAATATATCTAGCAATTAAAATGAAAAAGAGAGAGTAATAGTTAGTGTGATAGCAAGGACAACTCTTCTTACAAAGCAACAACAATATAAACGTGGACTAAAAACTTATTCTTACTCAATACAACACCACCAACGTACCTCTAAGTCCAAAGATGAATTATGGAGAGAGTAAAATATGTATGGAAATTTTATTGTTATCGTTGTGGGTTATAGAGGCGGATTTAAGATTTTATTTTTATGGGTTTAATTTTAAGTTAAAAGTTTTGAAATTAAATTCATAAAAATGCTCATAAAATTCAGAAAATTACTATGTTTTAAAATGTGTGAAATCACTAATATAATGCCCATATTTTTAAATATTTCTTTTTATTTTTGGAGAACATATCGAAAAATACATGAGATGATCAAAATACTTTTACGGTGATAAGCAGACACGTTGACAGAGACGTGCCTGCTTTCACCTTTATTAGATAGTAAAAAAAAATAATGCCCTCAAATTTTAAAAATTACTACATTTTAAAATGTGTGAAATTACTAAGTAATGCCCCATATTTTTAATTTTGAAGAGCACACCAAAAAAATACATGAAATGACTAAAATACTGTTACGGTAATAAGCAGACACGTTGACTGAGACGTGCTTGCTTTCACCTTTATTAGATATAAAAAAATAATTAATGCCTAAATTTCAAAAATTACTATGTTTTAAAATATGTAAAATTAATAAGTAATGTCCCATATATTTCTTAATAATTTTATTACTTTCGAAGAACACTCTAGAATATATACGAAATGATCAAAATTCTATTACGATGATAAACAGATATGTTGATGGAGATGTGCCGGCTATTCACTTTTATTAGTAAGTAGTAAATAGTAAAGTAATAATATCTAATGGAATATAAAAAATATACATATGATTTGACTAATATTCCCTTTCCAATATACTTTTTTCTTTTTAATTTTATAAATATTTTTTAATTTAAAATTAATTAATTTTCATCCCCGTTACTGTTTTTCCATCTCTTTTCTGCGTCTTAAACTCGCCACTGAAGCTACTTCCTCTAGCCTCAAAATGGTAGTGAACGCCTGTTAAGTAACAATAGGAGATTAAAAATATCCCAATTTTTAAAATGAAGTTGATGTTAGAAGCCAAATATGAGGAACTATCTCTAAAATTATTCCAAAATTTTAACCTTGTGTAACTCTTTCTAATATTCTTGACAACATGTGAGGTTCTCGCTTTATTTCTTTGTACATGATCCACTACTCAGATTATAAGATTGTTATACCATCGTGTTAAATTAAATTTTGAGTTTAATTCATATTTTAAAAGTTAACTCAAAAAAAGAAAAATTGTTCAAGTCTTACGAGGAGTTTAGAATTTCATTCATTTACTAATATTATGGGATATTTCATTCATCCCTACCCGAATCCAAATTCATTCTTTATCCAGAGTTTTACTATTCAATCTGATGCGTGCATATTTATGGATCAGCTTATTTTTACCCCGCAACCATCGACTTCTTGGAAACTCAGATCGGACCTGACTTTGATACCATTTCAAGTTAAATCTTGAACCTAACCCACACCCCAAAAATTAGCTCAAAAAAAAAAAAAAAGATCAACCAAAATCTTATTAAAAAGTTCAAATTTTACTCACTATATATATAAAATTCTGTTGAGATTTGGCAGTGTAATGTCCAAGATTAGTTGGTTAAGTATGGCTGATTAGTTAGACAAATTAGTTATAAGTTAGTTACAAAGTTAGTGGAGGTTAGTTAGAGGGGCAGCATTGTAATTTTGCCCAGTTAGTTAGAGGTCATTGTGTGTTATATAAACACACAATAAGCAGAGCATTTTCCAGTTTTCTGAAGCTCATTCTGAGCTCTAGTCTTCTTCTCCATTGTAGGTTTTTGTTGCTTGTAGAAATGGCAGTTGCCTTCTAGTTATTTCTATGGAGAATTCCAGTAAATTTCACATGGTATCAGAGCCAGCTTAATCGATCTGGCTGCAATTGAAAATCGCATCACAAATACTTCCTCTCTTATCGATCTGCAATTGCAGATCTGGAAAATTTTGCTTTTCCTCCTTCGGCTTGTTTTCTTCTTCTTTCTCTGTCTTCTGCTGCTGATTGTGTGTGGTTGATTTGATAAAGCTTCACTGTTTGATAATGGAGCAAAATTCAGAAAATACTTGTACTCAACCACAGGATACGAGTAATGCATTATATGTGCATCCTTCAGAAAATGCTAATTCCTCTCTAGTTCCAGCTGTTTTCGATGGATCCGGATATAGATCGTGGAAGAGGAGAATACTTCGTGCATTATCAGTGAAAAATAAAACTGGTTTCATCAATGGGAAGATTGTGAAACCAGCCATGAACTCACCTTTTTTGGCTCAATGGGAACGATGTGATGATATGGTGACTAGCTGGATTTTAAGTTCATTATCGAAGGATCTCAGTGATAGTCTGCAATTTGTAAACAATGCTAAGGAGCTGTGGGATGAGCTGGAAACAAGATATGATCAAGCCAATGGAGCACAACTGCATCAACTTCATCAGGAAATAAATGACCAGGCACAAGGAAACTTGGATGTCACCAGCTACTACAATAACATCAGAAAATTATGGGAGGAACTGAGTGTTTTAGACGCAAATGTGCAGTGCACATGTTTGTGTACATGTGATGGTAAAAATAGGATGCACAAAGCTGAGTAAGATAGAAGACTCATTCAGTTTTTGATGGATTTAAATGAAACATATACATCAGTGAGGGGCAATATCTTGATGATGAATCCCTTGCCAACTATGGCACAAACTTTTTCCATTTTGGTGTAAGAGGAAAAACAGAGGGAACTTAAACCTCATAGTAGAGTTCCTCTGGATTCTACTTCCTTACATGTCAATATAGGAAGTAATGCAGTTGATAGACAATCAGGAGCAGGGAGCAGTAACTACAGATCACAACAGACAACCAGATCAAGCTCAAACAATAATTTTAGAACCAATTATGCACAAAGAAGTGGAGGAAAACAAAACTACAGATCTGGATCACATGTAACTAATAATAGGTCTCTTCTATTTTGTGATTACTGCAAGAAGAGTGGACATACTGAAGATAGGTGCTATAGGATTCATGGTTTTCCTCAGGATCATAGGTCTACAAGAGGAAGGAACTCAGGTATGGCTGCTAATGTGCTAAGTAATGACAACAACAACAGGTATGAACAAAGCTTAACAAAGGATCAATATGATAAACTGTTGAATCTTTTGGGAAGTATACAAGTAAGAGGAGACAACACACAAGAAGGCATTAAGACTCAGGCAGCAGACATTCTCAATGGCCAAGGAGTTGCAAGTCTTGCAGGTATATTAGCTTGTCACTCTTCCATATTTGAAGTAGGTGAACTATCATGTAATTGTGTGAACCTGTCTACTGACTCATGGATCATTGACTCAGGAGCTACAAACCATATGACTTTCAACAAAACACTATTAACCAAAATTAGGACATTACCTTATCCCTTTTTAGTAACATTACCAAATGGCTATAAAGTCAAGGTGACTGAAGTTGGTGAAGCAAACTTGAATCCAGTTTTAACCTTACAGAAAGTATTATTTGTGCCTAGTTTCAAGTTCAATCTTATCTCAGTCCATTGTCTAGCTTCACAACTTGATGGCATTGTGATTAATAGCTCTTCTTGTCTTATGCAGGGCCCTTCACTGAAGAGCCCTCTGGAGATTGGTAGAGCAAGAAATGGACTGTATTTCATCTGTCCAAAGTGTCATAATAGTTCAGCATTTCGCAATGCTTCATATGGTTGTGTTGGTTTGAAGTCTCATTCAGTTCCTAGTTGTTCTTCTTTTCCTGTTTCTGCTGACAGATTTCCTATTGTAAATAAGAACTCCTATTTTCCATATACTTTGTCATCTGTAAGATATAGCCACTCAAGAGATAATAAGACTTGTTGTTCACCTCTTTCTGTTTCTAATTCCAAGTGTGTTGTTGCTGCTCATAAAGTAAGTTCATATTGTGGAAATGATGAAAACTACTTATGGCATACAAGACTAGGACATATACCTTTTGTTAAGATGAAGGGCATAACTGCAATACCAATTACCTTTGCCACTAAATAGCCTTTTTTTTGCATGATATGTCCAATGGCCAGACAAACAAGGTTGCCTTTCCCTCAAAAATCCTTTTCCACATCATATAGAATCCTTGACCTACTACACATTGATGTATGGGGACCATATCACACACCAACTTATGATAATCACAAATACTTCTTGACTGTGGTTGATGATTACAGCAGGTCAACATGGACACTGCTTCTCAGTTGCAAGAGCAATGCCATACAAGCTATTAAGGAATTGATAAATTTGATAGAAAATCAATTTGATGCCAAGATCAAATCAGTTAGAACTGATAATGGCCTGGAATTTATCAATGCAGAGACTTCTGTTTTCCTACAAAGCAAAGGAATTTTACATCAAAGGACCTGTCCCTATACACCACAACAGAATGGTGTAGTGGAAAGGAAACACAAACACCTTCTTGAGGTAGCTAGGTCACTGCTATATCACTCTAAGATACCAGTAAAGTACTGGGGTGAGTGTATACTGACTGCAACCTACCTCATAAACAGATTACCTTCAACCGCAATACATGACAGTACCCCTTTTAAAAAACTCTATCAAAAATAGCCCACCTAATTCACACTTAAGATCTTTTGGATGCCTTTGTTTTCCCACCAATGTTAAACCATATAAAGACAAGTTTGATCCAAGATCCACACCTCATGTGTTTGTAGGATATCCCTTTAATACAAAAGGTTATAAGGTCCTAGACTTGAATACTAAAAAAATTCACATTTGCAGAGATGTCTTATTTTATGAGCACATATTTTCTTTTGCATTGTCTTTTCCTGCTTCTGATTTCAGTTCTGTCATGCAAAAACTCAATCCTTGTTCTACAACATTGAACTATACTAATGATACTTTCAAGGAAGGTTATGATCTGGATGAAATGCTGAGAATTCAGTCACTACTTCTACATGTAACACACAACCAGCTAGTCACATTACACAAGACAACACACATGCCACTATACCTGTTATTTCTATTCATACACCAAACAATTCTAGTTCACCTAATAACACTGCCACTCAGACCATAAATCCTGGACTTAGAAGATCCAACAGAACACATACCATTCCAGCTTATCTGAAAGATTACACATACTCACTACCTACCTAACAAACACCACCTATATCACCAATTACACTTCATAGTTCACTTGCTCCTTTAAATTCCATTACTCAGCAGCAGGAACATGATCATGATAGAGAACCTTCCACATATGAAGAAGCAGCTGCATATCATGCCTGACAAGCTGCAATGGACCTTGAATTTGAGGCTCTTCATGCAAACAATACTTGGGAGTTGGTACTGCTCCCACCTGGCAAGAAAACTGTAGGTTGTAAGTGGGTGTATAAGGTGAAACATAAGGCAGATGGAAGCATTGAAAGATATAAGGCTAGACTTGTGGTGAAAGGATATACATAACAGGCTGGGATTGACTACAATGAGACTTTCTCACCAGTGGTTAAGATGACTACAATAAGAATTTTGATAGGCCTGGCAGCTAAAAAGGGATGGAATCTGTACCAGCTGGATGTCAACAATGCCTTCCTTCATGGAGATTTACATGAAGAAGTGTACATGGACTTACCTCAGGGACTGCTTGTAAAGGATGACAGGTTAGTTTGCAAGTTAAACAAGTCTCTATATGGTCTGAAGCAAGCTAGCAGGCAGTGGTATGAGAAACTTGCAACCTCATTATTCTCTAGAGGCTACTCTCATTCCACAGGTGATCATTCCCTTTTCTATAGGAAAATTGATAACTCAGTGACTTTTGTAGCAATATATGTTGATGATATTATAGTTACTGGAACTGATCTGGAGGAAATAGAAGACTTGAAGTCTTTCTTACATGGACAGTTTAAAATAAAGGATCTAGGCAGATTGCATTACTTCTTGGGAATGGAAATTGTCTACAAGCCAACTGGGATTCTCATTTCACAGAGCAAATTTGCTGCTGATCTGCTCAAAGAATTTGACTGTCTTGCTTACACTACAACCTCTTCACCACTTGATCCTGCTATGAAATTAAGGTCAGATGCAGGTCAATTGCTTGATGATCCCACATACTACAGAAAACTCATAGGAAAGCTGAACTTTCTCACTCATACAAGGATTGTTATTGCTTTCAGTGTGCAGCACTTGAGTCAATTTCTCCAAGCACCTAGAGACACTCATTTGCAAGCAGCCATACATGTACTTAGATACATCAAAGGCAGCTTGCAGCATGGGACTTTCTTGTCACACCAAGATGATTGTACAATCACAGCCTATTGCGACTCAGACTGGGCATCATGTTCAGAAACCAGAAGATCAGTGAGTGGCTATGTGGTATTCTTAGGAGATAGCCCTGTTGGATGGAAGTCTAAGAAGCAGCCTACTGTTTCCCTGTCCTCAGCAGAAGCAGAATACAGAGCTATAAGAGTTGTGGTAGGGGAACTGGTCTGGATGGACAGGTTGCTAACTGAGTTAACAGGAAAGCTTTCATTACCTATAAGTGTTTTTTGCGATAGTCAAGCAGCTATACACATCGCAAAGAATCCAGTTTTTCACGAGCGCACTAAACATATCGAGGTCGATTGCCATTTTGTTCGTGACAAGTTTCAAGAAGGCTTCATTACATTTCATCATGTCCCTACTGCCGGACAGTTAGCAGACATTCTAACAAAGGCTCTGACTGGGCCTAAACATTCGACTATTCTCAGCAAGTTGTCGTTAGAATTACCACCTCCAACTTGAGAGGGGGTGTTGAGATTTGGCAGTGTAATGTCCAGGATTAGTTGGTTAAGTATGGCTGATTAGTTAGATAAATTAGTTATAAGTTAGTTACAAAGTTAGTGGAGGTTAGTTAGAGGGGCAGCATTGTAATTTTGCCCAGTTAGTTAGAGGTCATTGTGTGTTACATAAACACACAATAAGCAGAGCATTTTCCAGTTTTCTGAAGCTCATTCTGAGCTCTAGTCTTCTTCTCCATTGTAGGTTTTTGTTGCTTGTAGAAATGGCAGTTGCCTTCTAGTTATTTCTATGGAGAATTCCAGTAAATTTCACAAATTCAAACTGCATTATTTTATAATTCTGAGAAGAGGAAATTAAACTCCACACAAATTTAGGCCAAGAACAACAATTGCTTACAAGCAACGGTCATGCCATATCGGCTTATTACATAAGTAGCACTTATAATTTATTATATTATACTATTATGTTGTTATTATCACAATTCACAAATTAATTAAAGGTGTCGTCAAACTAGTTGTGCATTATTACTACTAAAAGACTTATTTCATGCGTCCTTCACAAACTTCACCTCAACCGGAACACCACTTAGACCCAAACGCTTCTGCCCATTATATTCAATTACGCCAACATCCTTGCACATTACCTTGCAATCTCTGCATACCGATGGACAATATGTAATTTTGTAATTATCACCATACTCCTCAATCTTAAACCAGTTCCTTATTGTCTCCCGACCAGGATTTCCTTTAACTCCGCCGAGTACCAAGAAGTAGCTTTGGGCTCGTCGATCGTATGGACCGACAGTCCATATGGCATCATTGGACTTAGTACACACCGTGTACGACAAGTTGTAGTCAATGTTCAAGTCAGTGGACAGGCGGATGATGCCTTTCTTAGAATTGGCCGATGAAAATAACACTGCGGTGCCCGGGTAATAGTCTTCTTGAACTATGCCCAGTGGGCACGGCTTGTGATGATCGCTAATGCTGGCTAATTCAAATCCCCAGGCCTCGTCTGGGAAAATCGGTTTGATATAATAATTGGTTTCGGCTTGTAACATTTTTCCTGTAGAATCACGCACTGCAATGGGTGCGGGTTCAGATGCTTCACAAAATTGTGATTTTGTGAAGCAGTTGGTGACTAAGACGAGGGAAGCGACAAACAGAATATTGATCAACTTCATTCTTGAATTAAGGCGGTGTTTTACTGTACTAGTGAGTGTTGATGAGTGATTAAATAATATGTAAAGGAGGTGAGAAAATGAATGATAAAATTGGTGATTATATAGACTTTTTTCTCTCAGCAATTTGGCATGCATAGAAAGTCGATTTAGAGCATCAAGTTGATGAACTGGATTAACAGATTTGATGGGTCAAAACACAAAACCAAATCCTCCTCGAAGTAAACGGATTTTGACTTCGTTAAAAAAATAAATTGAAAAAAAAAGCCCCTTGGTATTGTATTCCGTTTTCCGATTTTTTTTTATGTTTAATTTGATTACTACTAACTTTTAAAATCTGGCCAAACCATTAACTAATTCTTTTATAAAAATAATACTCTTTTAGTTCACTTTTAATTATTCATTTTGAACTTTACACGATCTTAAAAAAAAATATAATATATTTTTCACTTTATATACTAAAAATAATAAACAAAATAAAAATATATTTTTAATATATATACGAAAAAATAAACAGAGTAAATGCTAGTTAAAGCCCTTTTGAAAGATTTGATGGTCTTTAACAGTGTCGTACCCTCAGATCAATTGCAATCCACATTTTTAGAATGGTACTATTAAGGAAATTTGAATATTTTAGAAAATAAATTTCTATGTCCAAGCATAATTTTAATAATTGTATATTCTTATATAATTTTAATTTCAAAATATTTATTTTTTTCAACTTCAACCAAATACCATCCAACAAGTTATAAATAACTTTGAAGTACAAAGTTATATATGAATCTTATCAAATACTCTCTATTTTAATCTAGTTATCATATTTTCTTTTTAAAACTATTTAAAAATGCATATTTTTAGATTTTTTTAAAAGATCTAATCCTACTTCCCATTTCAGTCTTAATTAATGACAAGATTCAAAAAATATTTTTGATATGTTATAGACACTCCTAATTTAAGACAATTATATTAAAAATATTTTAAATATTTAAATTTTATATCTAGTTAAATTAAGATATATAAAATGAAATAAATAAAATACATTTAGACATTTTTAAAAATTTGACTTTAAACCACATATTCTATGGAATCGCCCCTAGCTAAGAAAACTATTTTTTTGTTGGGATAGTATTTTTCTTTCTACAAAATACACCCTAAAAGTAATAAGATATTGTGCACAAAAAAAAAAATCATTAAAGAGTGCAATATACAAGAACCCTTTATTAATCTCCCCCACCCACGACAAAGAGATTAGCATGACAACGCATATATCATCGTCGTATTTTTATTTCATACATCAAATACACTGTTCACATTCCAAAATATAGATAAGGGTTTAATACAGACAATTTTTTTTTAATTGAACGTAGGACAGTTCGTTTCATCTCCGCATTCAATTGACGCTCAGATGCATAAAAAGATATAAAAAAATAAATTCAAAGGATTATAAATTATCCTCTCGCATATTTTAAGTATGTAATTGAGTACTTTGTCGTGAATTTCTCTGTCTTATCTCAATAGTATATATTCTTTCTTTTCTTTTCTTTCTCATTTTCCTTTTATTTCTTCTCTAGCTAACATCATATGATGAATGTATATATTCGTTGGCAACTTTTTTCGGCATATATAATTTTTTTCTCTGCTGATGAAATAAATAAATATTTAGGTTGATGTATAAATATTTTACTTTTTTTAAGAACATTCAAGTTTACTGCGATATAATCTTCATCAATTTAGGATATAATAGGCCGATAACATCGTATAACTCAAACAATTATGGATTAGTTGAAGAGTCTAAAATTTCACCAAAAGAAAATCTTCTTTCAAATTAAAATTATCCTCTTTTTATATAGTGAATTAGTTGAAGACTTTGAATTTTTTATTAATCTCAACTCTCTCTTTCATGATTCCCACCTCAGTGCACACTAATATATTTTTTCACACTTCTCATAATTGTCATACACAATATAATAATTCTCATTATTTTAATTCGTGAAAGAAACATCTTTATATATAGATATAGAAAATCTTCTATATAATGAATTAGATAGCATAGGGATATTAAGTGAGGTTACATGGGATAGTGGATCCAATATTTAGGGCTTGCCTGAAAAGTCACCTTGTAACTGAATTTGAGTATAATTTGGTGTAGTTATAAAGTTTGGCCTATTTGTTAGGTCAGATAATTACATGGTCAGCAGATAATTGGGTATTATAATTGGGAAGAAGTAATTACACTTTTCAATTCTCAGGGGTGGTGGTGGTGAGAATTGCAGGTAATTACATGGTGTAATTATAAGGTTATTTTTAATTTCTTCATTTTCATTTTTATTTTAATTTATTTTCTTTATTTCTATTATTTTAATTTCTTTTTTTATTTATTATTTAATTTCTTTTTATGTTATATTACTTATCTTTCATTTTCTTTCTTCTCATTTTCCAACCTTTACTTCTTGTGATTCATGTAATTGCTCCTATATTTTATTTTTAAAATTTTCTTCATTTAACTTAAATGCATTATCATTCTAGTTTTTCAATTAAATTAGAATTTTATTGTTGAATGGTGTTATACACTTATGTTTTTCTTTTCTTTTGAATTATCTCTAATCAAGTTATATTGGAACTTATTTTAAGTTATTTTGAAATTTGACATAAGTGTATTATATTAACTCTTTTGCTTAATTTTAAATTTATGTTGTATTTTTCATTCTACTTTATTTGTTTTGGTAGAATTGACTTGTTATTTCACATTGCATGTCATTCATCTTTTTAGTTAGAAATTGATAGATTATTTTTTGTCAAATATTTGAATAATTTATGACATTATATTTATAATATTAATATTTTTATTACACATGCATTTCATTTTTTGATTAAAAAAATGACTTTTAATTTTTATAATCAATTAAATTAAAATATATTAATTTAAAAATATATTTCAATTATTTTTATCATATTAGTAAAAAAAATATACTTAATATTATTTCCAGAGACACTATATATTTTAAAGACCTAATTTAATAGAGAAAATGGCTTGACACACTTTAATTTTGTATGGAATTACTGTTACACATTTTAACTTTGCGGAACTTCTATATTCCCTTTAGACTATTTTAAACTAAAATTAGGGAGCATCCCGTTCTTCAATTCAATTTTTCAAACTTTAATTTGATTTTTTAATTTTTGATTATAAAATAGTGTACATAAAATATCGAATCAATTTAATTTAATTTTTTTAAAACGATTTTTTTCAATTATTCAAAGAAAATTATGATACATAAAAAATTAAAGGGTATTAACTAGAGTGAAATCAATTATAAGAATAACTAATAGCAAACACTAGGCACGATATTTCCTGTAAATTATACTTGGCAATACATTATGAGAAGAGGACTAAGAAGAAATACTATATTATCGCATAAAATTTCCTCCAGAAGCCAACTGGCAGCAGCAACAACAATTAGGGACACAGCTCACATCGCATAAGGCTAAAGAAATATTTTGGGCTAAATCCGCTACTAATGGTTGAGGCTTGCTAAGGCTTTTTTTCTAGCACATGTAATAAAAGTTCTGTTTTTCCGTGTATGGAAGTTTTGGGACATTTAAATTGAATACTAAATTAAAAAATTGAATTTCACAAAAAAAAAAAAGAAGAAAAAATTACCCAAATTGAAAAACTAAATTAGTTTGATATTTTAATTTGTTGGAAACCGTTTCTTGCACATAGAGGGAGGAGTTTCACTCGATCCAATTCTTTTACACAATTATTTTTAATGAAATATGATAAGTGTATTTTTTAAGTTTTCCCTCATAAATAATTTAATTTTTTTAAATTTTATTAAAAAAATTAAAAGTTTAGAATGCAATCATTAAAAGTAGTAAGATATAATGGATATTAAAAAAATAAGAACAACCATTAAGGGTGAACATACAAGAACCCCTTATTAATTTGTTGCGCAAGCAGCGGAAAACAACTCCATTGCCCACAGTACAGAGATTAGCATGACAATGCATGTACCATCATGCTTTTATTTCATATATTAACACATTGCTAACATTTCAGAGTACAAATTAGGGTTCAATACTCTCTCCACACACAAACTTTCCGTTTTTACTGAAATAGTAGCAACCCTTGTAGCCTGTACAACAGGTGGTGCATTCGGTGGGATAAATTATCGTCTTTCCTTTTGAACGTAGACATTTCAAATAAGCAATATTTGAATTACAAATTCGGGGACAAGCTTTTGGGTTTTTAGGATCAAATTATCCTTCACAAATAAAAATTTCATCAGCGCTGTAATAGTAGCAGCCCTTATAGGCCATGCAGCATGTGGTGCATATGGAATTTTTCGGACTTCCTTCCTAACGTGGGCATATCCCAAACCCAAGATGACCACATTCTAGTGTACAAATCTTGTCATCAGCATGCTCCGCCGTGCTTACTAGTACAAATATCCCTACATATATAAAACAAATATAGATTATAATATTACAGTCTTATTTTATTATAATAGATATTTAATTTTCTTTTTTAGAAATTAATTTTCAGATTATATTATATAATATATTTTTTATAATTATAGCTGCAAAAGATAATAAAACGAATACCATTATTATAAAAAATTCTATTGTATTAAGGCAAAAAAACAAAAATAGCTACTACTATACTATATATGAAAGAAGAAATTAATTAAAAGAGAAGAAGACAAACTAAAATATTACCAAGAAGAAATAGGTGAGCAAGGAAACTAACTTTGTGAACATCTATAATGAATATTTTTTAATTTGTGTAAGCAGGGTCTATCCTCCTCCACCTATTTATAGCAAACCACTGATCAAATAGAACCAAAATGTTTTTATAGAACCAAATAGTCAAAGATCCATTCATTATTGACTAATTGATAAATTTTTTTTTTTTAAAAAAATGTGTCTACTTAATTGGTAGTGTAAGTTTGGCAAGGTACTTACGCTTGCATCTTTATTTAATTATTTATCACCGGCTTAATTATTCATGTCATGCTAATATAAATTCTATTTAATAATATTCTTATACTTCTTATCAAACCTCTTAATGCTCTAGCGTAATTTTTCTGCCAAATTTTAATTAAGGACCTGCTTGATAAGAAGGAAAATGTATTCTGTAAAAAAATATATTCTTTGAAAAAATATATGATTTCTTATTTATTTTTTTAGTGTTTAATAAGTAAGACAAAAAGTATTATTCTATGAGCATTTATATATTATCTAACAAAACACTATAGGATGGAAATGGGGTGGGGAGTGGGGATTTAGAATGGCCGGTGGTGAGATGCATAAATAAAAATAAGTAACCTGAAAAGCTATTTCTCTCATCAATATAAAAGAGAGAACCGTAAAACTAAAAAGTGAAAATAGTGATTTTACTCCCTTAGTTACTGCATTATTCCTATTCGCTGGTTTTTATGTTATTCAACGGCGTTCAACTAATCCAAATGTGTGATAAAAGTCATCTAATTCAATAGAAGTAATTAAATGTAGGAATCTTTATATAAATAACCTTTCAAATTTGTTGCTTTTTTTAAGCTAATATATATAAATTATACATTTTAATTGTACATAATTATATATATGTTATATATCTATTAACTGTTTCAAATTTATGTGATTAAAGTAATTAATTATTTCAAATTAATTCTTCTTAAATGATAATGGATGAGAGAGAAGAAAAAGATGGTGACGATGAGAGAGAAAAAAAATAGAAAGAGAAAAAGTAATTAAAGAAAAAGACTTTTCACGTTGTTTACAAGCAATTATGCCACATTGGCGGTATGTGTCTAATAAGTACAATTTAAACATAAATCAAAGTGTTCAATAAAAAATAATCTCACTTTTAGTCTTAAAGTGTTCGAAAGAAAATTGGTCTTAACTTTGTAGATGTATTCAGTAAAATATTTAAAAAATATTTATTCATTAATCTGATCCATCTAAGCGCTTACATCATATATTTAAAGTTTTTCTACATAATATATTTGCAAATTTTAGAAGTATGAATATTATAATATAAATGACAATTTCAAACCAGATATTTGTGCACTCAAGCCCCAATTATTGCAGCTTAGTTTTTATAGGCCCACATTGCTTCTCCATATCCCATGTTTTAAAAATGGGCATGTTAATGATGATTAATTAATTGAATTAGTCTTCACATGAACATAATATACCATAAGATAAAGTCGTGATTTAAAAGGAAAATATTAAGAGAGAGAAAAGAATTGCAAGAAAAATCGTGTGTCTGTCTATGATATATTTTAATTTATTTTCTTTTATTAGATAACAAGATAAATAATATAAAAAATATAAGTTCAAGGGTTGTAGAATGCTCTTTCCTATATTTTAAACGAATAATTAATTTCGCCATAATTTAAATGTGTTTCTATGTCACATTCCAAAGTAGTATATATTTGCCGGCAACATTTTCCGGCTACTTTTTCTTCTCGTCTTACTTCACTTTTCCTCTCTCTTATATATATACATAAGTAATTTTTGAAGTTGTCCAAAAATAAATACCTGATCTGTGGCTTTATCTACACACAAGATAATTTCATTAACTTTGTTTTTGAACATTACAACAAGAGACGTTTTATGCATTACAAAGTGAGGTTATGCATTTTTCTGAATAACTAAATCATTAGTTGAAGAAAAAATTGCTGATTTTGAAAAGAACTTAATTTACGAGATATAATTGACATTTAACTAAAATTGATTTATAGTAAGAATGTTCAAAAAGCTAATTAGAGAAAATATAACTAATCTTATATGACTCCTCGATTCATTCATATCATAAATGTTTTATTTTAAAATAGTTTGTAAGTAATTAATTTTATTGGTTTCTTATAAGGCAGAATAGCCTGAGAGACTCTTATAGTTGTACTGATTAAAAATTGAATTCGTGTACTTTATGATGTTTCATCCAAATTCTTGAATATATTTAAAAAAATAAATATCTTAAGTTTTTTTGGATTTGTGTGATACTAACTTGTTTGACATGATGACAAATTAACATCCACATCTGATTTTATGTCAAATTAACAATTTAATCTTCACATTATTTAATAAAATTTTAATTTCATTAAAAAAAAGAAAAAAAGTTAAAATTAAAGAATACCCTTCTCCCCTTTTCAAATCCACCTACCACTCACCCTTTTTCGGAAGAACCGTAAGCACCACCACAAAGAAAATGCGGAGCGAAGAGGAGGAGGATTTTTATTTTTCAATTTATTATTATTTATTTTTATAATTTAATATTTTTTAATGTAAGATATTATATTTACTTATTTCTAAATTCGTGGAATCAGAGGCGAATTCAAGATTTTAAGAAGATGGATGAACCAATACTTTTAAATAAAATATAAAATTTTATAATAATATTTTTAAAACTAAATTTCTAACAAAGTTATCATAAAAAAATTAACCATTCACCAAAAATTAAAAATATTAAAGCCAATTTTCTTACTTCTTAGATGTAAGCAATGAAAAAGAATATTTTTGTTAAAAACTTCCAAAAATTAAAGCCTCATATATTTTGGGCATTTTGATTTTGTTAGTTTGCTTTACCAAGAAGAGGAATCGTGAATGAAGAGGAAGGAACGAGATGTCGATATGGCCTTTTTAATGGTGCTTTAGAAATTTAGGTTTTAGAGCAATAAAAAGGCAACACCAATTAGATTGAATTTTTTTTAATTTTGGGATGCATTGAGGCTAGGAAAAAATATTATGTCATAGAGAATAAATATGAGGATGGAGAAAATTCAAAGTGTTTCAACTTTCAAGCTTTTATATTAGAATAAGGAAAGGAAGAGAAGAAATTTTAGCTTCTGTACCGTGTATTTTAACTATTGTAGTGTTCTGTGTGTAATTTGCATGAGAAATAAAATAAAATTAAAAAGTAAGGCTTCTTTAGAATTTATTTATTTTTAAGAAAAGAAGACGAACGAGAAAGCTTTAAAATAGAAAAGGAAGGCTTCTTTAAAATTTTAAAAATTAAAAAAAAAGACAAATATTAAGTTATACTCAAAATTTTTATAATTAATATTAACTTTTAAATAAAATAATTTTTTTAAAATAAATAAATAATTCTCCTTGTCAAACGGATCCTTAGTTTCATTTGCTTTCTCTGTGAACTTCGGCCTGAATTAATATAGGCAACTTAATTATTATAGGTCCTCTCGTAAAATATATCAAATATATGTATGTCAATTTAGTGTTACTTGAAGGGTAAGAACGAGTTACCACAATTAATTAGAAAGGAATCAATGTAATTAGAATTGAACCAAGTTATTTTGGTTATTTGGTGATCAAGAAGTTTTTCTCCTATAAATAGAAAAGTGTTTTCATCTCTTATACACACTAAAAGAAAGATATAATACAATCTCTCCTCCTCCCTACAAAGTTCTTGGTTTGTTTATTTTATTTTGTTTGCAATTCTATAACTTTTATAACACGTTATCAACACGAAACTTTCACTTGGCAAATTGGACGATAATTTCTCTTCCCGTCTTTTCAAACTTTAAAGTTATATCCAAGGGTAAAGGTAAGACTACCTTTACAACAAAATGCTAGAAGGGTAAGTTCCCGTTGAGTTCCAAATTTAATAGGTATGAATATGAACGAGAGAAAATAAGAATAAATAATTGTTCTCCATCTCTTCACTTAAATAGATCATATTCTTAAGTTTTATCCCTGAATTAAGGTTATCAGGTAACAATTGATTTTTTCATATTTTATTGTCTTATCTTTTATGTAACATGTTAGGGTAAATTATTTCAGCATTAATAATGATTCTTATATCTCATGTTTTTGCCACTATATTCACTAATACATATATATATATATATATATATATATATATATATATATCAAGTTTTAGTAGACACCATATGTTTATGTCCTAAAGTGTAAGTTAATCACTTTATTAATTTTGGTTCATACTTGGCTAACATACAATTACACAATATATGCTATCTATTTACATAAATTGGTGATATCTTACTTTATCAATTCTAAGAAGTAACATACTGATTTTTCATCTTTTAGTAATGATCCTGTCAATCATAAAATGTTTCACTATATATGTTTATCATATTCATGAATAAAATTGTTACTGACGGGTTAACTTTAAGCATTTATTGATTATGTGTTCGGATTATTTCATATTTTATACATGTGAAATTCTATTTAAAGCAATGGTTATATAGTCTATTCTAATTAACAATTATTGGTTACCGTGAGTTACTTGAAACAATAATCGTTATTGTTGACTTATTATTCATGATATTAACTAAAGTATTTTTCTTGTGATAGTTCACTATGTAAACTTATCAAAGTTTGACTTTGTGGCTCTTGACATTTTTAAAAAGAATTATTTTTTATGGGTCCTTGATGATGGAATTCATCTTGAGGCTAGGGGTCTTGGTGATATTATTATAGAAAGAAAGGAAACATCAAGTCAGAATAACGCGAAGGCCATAAGTTTTTACATCATCTTGACAAAGAGTTGAAAATTAAATACTTGACTGTAAAAGATTCAGTTGAGCAGAGGGAAAATATATGACCATCTTAAGGCAATGGTATTATCAAAAGTTTGTCATGAGTGAATTCACTCATGGTTACAAGATTTAAAACTGTATCTGAATATAGTTCTGTTATTTTCAAAAATAAGTTCACAGTTTGTGGTGAACCTATATGGAAAATGAGACTTGTTGGAAAGACTTTATCTACTTTTCATATTTCAAATATGGTGCTACAACAACAATACGGTTATGAAATATTATGATGCCTTCTGGTGACTAAGTAATATAACACCCTTTTGATGAAAACTAATTATGAAGCCTATTCTACTGCCTTTGCTCCATTCCTTGAAGTGAATGTGGTAGTAATGCATAATATGTCTACAAGAAGACAAGTGATTGAATAAATGCACAAGAATATGAATGAGACAAAATTAAAATAGTCATCATTATGAGAATTATAAGAACATTATAGGTTCTCAAAATGATCCTTCAAAGGTGAAGGTAATTTTTGCCATAAATAATCATGGTATGAAAGGCCACTGGACATACAATTGTTGTGCGACCTGATTTGATAAATTTGATAAATCCTCCATCAAAATAAAGGAATATAAAGTGGTAGTACACTTGACCTTCAAAGTGATGTTGAGGTATGTTATATAAATATGATAAATGTCAAGGCATGACAATGAGCTTATAATAAAATTTATGAAGCAAAAACAATGATTAGTCTATTCCTTGAAGAGAATGTGACTTGTGATAAGTATCATGAATGCTCGACCTTTCTTGAAAGTGACGTGTCAGGATGTGATAAACGTTATGATAAGGACGTGTTATGTGTGGTTGGATAAATTACACAACTCACCTCTACGAGGGTTTTGAGAGAAATAAAGAAAAAATAATATTGGCACAAAGGCCATTAGTCACGTACTTTTAGTACATTACAAATATTGTAGCATGTCTTATCACAGACCATCGGAGGGTAAAGCAAGAAATAATTCTTTACTAAAGAAAGATTTTGACCATGACCAGAATGAACATTATTGTGTGACTGAATAAATTTGTCATTGGTAGTGTACCTATGGTATGTAAAAAATATATATATTTTGCCAAGAAAAAAAATATTATTATTAAAGATAAAAGTAAAGCAAGAAACATGTCTTGCTTATAATGATTTTGACCATGACAATAAAAGTATGATTTTTCTCCTTAAAGGAGATTTCATCATACGAATGGTATTAAAGAATATATATGTGTAGTCCATAAATTTAATTTAAAGCTTTGAAAGAGCTACTGTATTACTACCCGAAGGAATGTAATTATTCATAATACTGGAGTTGTAGTAAGTCTTTCAAAGGAAACTTATTAAATTTCAAAGATATTGGTCAAAAATAAGTTATATTGAGACTATAAATTATGAAAAGATTTAATATTTTTATATTACTATAATTGAAGTTGGTTATAAATATTTGCATATAACGTTACTCGCCTTTTCCTTTTGTTTGTAGTACATAAATATGTGTATGATGAAGGAATCACATGCGAAAGTAAATTAAAAGTTTACTGAAATAAGAATCAGTTGGCATAACGGTTGGCCATCCCGATTCAAGTGATGCGAAAATAATTGAGAATTTACATAATTATATGTTGAAGAAATAAACAGATTCTTCAAGAATTCTCTTGTGTTGCTTGTTCTCATGAGGAAATAATCACTATACCAGCTAAAATTGAGATTGTATCTCCCAAATTTTTTGGAACATATAAAAAGGTGAACATGGGATCGTTCACCTGCTATGTGGACCATTTGTTAATATAATTTTAATAGATGCATCTATGATAAGGTCACATGTGCCTTTGATATCAAGTTGCAATTTGATTTTTGCAAGGTTGTTTGCTCAAATTATTAAATTAAGAGCACAATTTCAATCATAAAATATGTTGATAATGCTGGTTTATATCTAAGTTGGATTAGCAGAAATTGTATGCCTCTAATTATAGCTAAATCACTAACTACGAGAACAAAACTCCCTAATAAAATTTGGTATGAGATGTGTTTATTTAACATGCAACAACACTTATATGCATCAAGCCAACAAGATTTCCCTATCACAATTGGTTCAGGATCAGGAACCAAAAAATTCTAATTTTAAAAATTTGAATACGTGGTATATGATTCAATTGCTCCACCACAACGCATAAAGATGAGTCCCCAAATGAGGTTGGGGTAAATATTAAATTTTCTAACATTAGGGGAGAGATAATTAGCAGCTGACAATTATATGTAGGATTAATTATTTAGATCCTCGAAAAAGAATTTGCAAACTTAAAGCTCAAGAGATAATTCATTTGCAAAATATTGCAAACCAATTGCCAGATGTCTTTGTTGATCCTATATTATAATCCAGCTGCAAATGCTCCAAAGAAAGTTAGAGTCCTTAAAGGACAAGTTTATGAACACGCCTGAAGCGTGATAGATCAATATGCTCCAAAGGTAAATACTCCTTGAAGAAGAAAAGGAGAAAATGATCAACATGATCAGAATAATGAGGCAAGTGCTTTAAAAGAGCACAACGACGTAATATTTCATAAAACCTTGGCAAAGGTTTAGGTACCTAAAAATGATGAAAAATGAAGAGATCTCAATAAGTTATGTCGTATTGAAATCGATATCAAAATGACCATCGATGATATCTTTGATATAATGTAGCACTCAAAATTATAAATGGTAACAGGAATCTTGAATTCAAATATATCAAAGAGTGTGACAGATAAATTTTTGGCCAAGTAAAATACACAATTCAAATACATTTCATTCACATGATAAATGTGAAATAGTTTGGATCTACACTCCAAGCACTTGAAAGTATAATGTTAGTGGTACAAATAAAGTGTGCGAAAGATGAAATGGAAAATGAAATCATAAAATATAAAGTAAGGCTTATGCCTTGACATAAAGTTTTTCCGCATAAGTCTTGACATTATTTTGTGGAGATATATTCTCCTATGGTGGATACAATTGTTTTAAGTTTCATATGTGTATAGCAATACATGAAAAATTTGATATGCGTATATAAAATTATTATCATGTCAAGCTAGACATTGAAGTTTATATGAAAAATCTTGAAGGATTTAAAAGGTTTTAAAATGATTCCAATGAGTACCTTAATAGTTATGACCTCGCTTAACATAAAGAAAGATCAATCTCAATCTAATAAGAATGTTTAGAAAATGCCATGTCCCAGTACAATTCGTGCACTTACGTATCATCTATTATTATTCATGAGATAATATTTTTATTAATGTGCAGGCAAGATATGATTAATTTCACTTTTATGTGAAGATGTTTGAGTGAAATTAAATATTAGTATGAATTTATCTAACCAATATTGTGAAGGAATTATTGGTTATGCAAATGAAGGAAGATTATTTGATCTACGTAACATTTGATTGCATGAAGGTTATTTATTTGCATTTGATGATACTATCATATTCTACAGGACCGTCAATTATTGATATTTATTCAAGTCATGTCAAGATATAAATAACTTAAAAAACAAACGACTCAACACATAGGAGATGTGTTATTTTTCTTTGAGTTGAAGGTTTTAAAATTGTATGAAAATAATGTTGCTTGTAAATTCAACTGAAGGAAAGATACATCAAATGAGATAGAACAAATCATATTTCACCAAAGTTCTTTTCATGTATGAACTCCAATAAAATGGTGTGGTGGATGTTCAACAAGTTCGTTTCACAAATGACTTGGCAGATCACTAAAGCCTTACCAACATTAATATTTGAGGAGTTGATATACAAGTTTGGAATGCATCGTCTTCAAGAAATAAAGTGAAGTTTTCATTAGGGTGAGTAAAATACGCGGTGCACTCTTTTTCCCTTAGCTAAGGTTTTGTCCCATTGGGTTTTCCTGGCAAGATTTTTAATGAGACAGCTCTCAATGCGTTACTATATACGTGTACTCTTTTTTTCTTCACTAGGACTTTTTCCCACATGATTTTTTTCCAAATAAGGTTTAAATGAAACACATTATCTACTAATGGACATCCAAGGGGGAGTGTTGTAAAATATATTAAATATATGTATGTCCATTTGGTGTTACTTGGAGGGCAAGAACTAGTTACCATAATTAATTAGAAAGAAATCACTAATTAGAAAGGAGCCAATGTAATTAAAATTGAACCAAGTTATTTTAATTACTTGGAGACCAAGAAGTTTTTCTCCTATAAATAGGAGAAAGTTTCATCTCTTATACACACTAAAAGGAAGATAAAATACAATCTTTCCTCTTCTCTACAAAATTCTTGATTTGTTTCTTTTATTTTATTTGTAATTCTATAACTTTTATAACGGACCCATATTAGTCACACAAAAGTTAAAAGGGAAAAATGCATCCTTACACTAATGAATTGTAAACTCACTCTTTTTATATTTATCATTACTATAAAGCACAATCTTATAAAAAATTACTATTAAATGAAGTTAAGATGATATTTTTTTCTTCAGGGAGAAAGAGCGTTTCTCTTGTGGTAACTTTTTTACATCGGTGATATATTTAGAAGAATAGTATTAAATAAAGTGTATTAGTAATATTGATATTAATTATATAGAAATTATTTATTATTTATTATTTAATTTGGGGTATTAAAAATACCATGTACTACATAATTTCTAGAATGGATTGAAAATCAAGTGAGAACCTAAGAAAACCAATTGACAATTTGAGTGAGAATATAGGATTTTCTTAGTCCTAAAATCTAGTTAGTGGGATTTGTTGAGTGAGAATGGATGAGTGACGTGGCATATATATGGTATTTTTTCCCCATGTCAGGCGCTTAATAAACACGCGTTTGTTTAAATGTGAGCCCTGAACAAGTTTTGAGCTTATTGTGTCTGATAAAAGCGATATTATACATAATATTGTGTTCAATTGGGATGAGACTGAGTTCAAGTGTCTAAATGAAGTTTTTTAACTAGTTCAAGGGGCCGTATATGCGTTTGGCCTAAAAATAATACTAACATAATAATAGGAAACAAAATGCAAAATCAGTTCACTTTTTTATATGAGATATTACTGCATTATATACCTTGCATGATATACATTATATAATTTTGATATACTTAATCAATACTTGTTTAGTTAAACTAATAAATTATTGGGTATAAAAAGTAATATAATATCTTGTATATTTCTATAATGTATATGTGTGAATAAATTTACTCTATATATACATTATATTATATATATTTTTATCATTTATATACATAACTGAAAATGATTCTATTGACACCGATCCATCGTAATATGTCTATTTGAAAGTTTGTGTAGTCTTTCACAATATCTACAGCCGAATGTACATTTATTACAACATAATTTGTATAACTGACACTATTAAAAATGGAGATTTTTCACCTCAAATTAATAAAAAATTTGTGTTATAAAACATGATTTTTCCACTCATTTTCCATCGAGTCAGTTCACCGGGAAAATGCATGGTGGAAAATAGATTCTCACTGAAGTAGTAAGAAACTTCATGATTTTTCTATATGAAAATACTATTATTTTTTCTCTTTCTACCGATATTAGTGGGAATAACCACTTAATATATTCTGATGGAAAATTTTAATAGAAAAAATAGTTACTTTTCAGTAATGTGAATGTATATGTACTACTTGATAGCCAATGTAATACCATTGAATATTTTAGTGACATTATATTTTACAGTAGTCTATGTATGTAAAATATAAGACAAGTATAAAAATAATATTAGAATTCTATCTTTTCAAATACACATTTTCTTTAACAAACAACTAAACGTTAATAAATTGATATGATTTTCTAATTTAAATTTAAATAAAATTTGCGTTGAAATGAAGTTTCAACTTCTTAACCTCTTGTATATACTTTTTTAATTTTTTACTTTTATTTCTATTGATCATTAATTTTATTCGTACGTATCAAGTTTTTAATGTTGAATATGTTTTATGCTTAAAATATGTAAATCAAATATAATATGGAAAAGTTTTCTTTTATTTATGCACAACTCTCCAAAATATGAATCAAAAGACACAAATTGATATTGACAACAAAAATATATAATCAATGTATTTTGATAAACTCAAAATATCTAATCTACGTAAAAAAATATGTACTTAATACGTAATTAGACATAAAAATATTTTTTTCTTGATTTATGCGGTTTTAGATGGTGTGAAATGAGATAGATATTAACTAATTGATTAAAGAAACTTACCATCTTTGATCTGAGATAAGTTTGTGCACTTTTGACTTTTAGAATAAAGTAATTAAGTAAACTAGCTAAGCTAATACTAGAGTTTGAGAAGTAAAAGAAAACTAGTGCTTTATCAATTTCTTGCACAAGCTGTGGAAAAAGCTCCAATGCTCACATTAGAGAGATAATTAGCATGATAATGCTTTTATTAATTCACACATATTATAGATTGATTAGAAAGCAGTAGCTTCCTAATTATATTATATTATGAGGATTAATTATTATTAATGAGTTCTAGAATCCCCAGTATTCTACTGCTCCCCTTCACAGACAAACTTGCCGTCTTGACTGAAATAGTAACACCCCTTATAACCCGTGCAACAGGTGGTGCATCCGGTGTCTTTAATTATAGTCATTCCATCTGAACGGGAACACTTTGAATAGGCAATTTTTGGATCACAATTTTTGGGACAAGCTTTTGGTTTTCTGGGGTCAGATTGTCCTTCACAAATAAAAGTTCCATTAGTACTGTAATAATTGCAACCTTTATAGCCCGCGCAACAATTGGTGCATATGGGGTTGTTCGGAGTTCCTTCTGAATGTGGGCATATCCCGTAGGCAAAATTACCGCATTCCATGGTACAAAACTTGGCATCATGACCAAGTTCCACCGCACTTACAAGTAGAAACACTCCTACAACAAATAAATTAAGCAAAAAAACATAATACTAACTAGCGGCGAAATCATAAATTTCATTAATAGTGTTAAAATTTTTATATATACATATGAAAAATAATTATTAATCTAACTATATATTTTATACATTTCATATATATATATATATATATATATATAATATATACTTTTTCAATAAAAAATATTCAACGGACCGCTTTTTATTGTACGTGGCTACGCAGCCATTAATACTAGTACGCTACTTTTGTATGTATCAAAGAAAGAAAAGAGAAAAATAATAAAGGAAAATCTTACCAAGAACAAGTAGGAAAGCAAGGAAACTAACTTGATCTTTGTGAACAACCATTATGGATGGATGGTGATTAATTAGTTACCTTATTTTCTTTTTTGGGTAAGGAGTGGTCTATCCTCCTTCACCTATTTATATAGCTAATTAACATTAATATACAGCCTCTCCTCAATTGGTAGTTTTTTTTTTTTAATTTTTATTTTATTTTTATTTTTTTGGTACTTGCTAGTGTAAGTTTGGCGAGGTACTTGCAGTTGCTTCTTAATTGGAAAGCTTAGCTTTTCCCAGTGCTACTTGTAGCCATTTGAATTATCAGTAACTCTTTTTTTGGTAGAGCATGTTTGAAACGAATTTGAGAATAATTGGATATAATTCTATAGTTTGACATATTTGTACTTATTTAACAACCTACAATAGATAATTACAAAAAGGAAAAACACGGTTGGAAAATAAGAAATCAGTGACAAATAAAATTTTGTAGCTAAATAATAAATATCTCATCTTAATTCAATTTAACTATGGATTAACTATGAATTATAAAAAAATTCAATTAAAAGCTTTTTAACAACGGATTAACTGAAGATTACCAATAAATTTCATACTTAATTTTATATTTTCTAACGGTGAAATATGTACATCTTCTGGGTTGTACTGTTGATGACGCCCAAAATGTGACAAATGATTCAACACTCGTCTGAGGCCCAATAATAATAAATAAAAGAGAAGCAGCCCAAAATATTGATCAACTAAATCTCCCACACGGACCTGTTGATATTTGGATAATTTTCAAAAATACTATAGTTTGAGTTTTATTAGCAATTTATAGTTATAGTTATAGTTTGAGTATTTGTTTTTCATAGTAAATGTTTGAGATGTTAGGCCAAACGTAAAAAAATTCTTTAAGGTGTCAAGCGACTGTATATGTTATACTTATTCGTGCATTTAGGTTGTATTGACGGTATGAACTGTATCAGTGAAAACAGTACGCGTATATATAAAGATACAAACAACAAAAAATATAGGAGACTATATTAATTCACTCTGATCTCACTTGTATTCGTTCGCTCTTATATCACTTGCATTCATTTGCTCTAATATCACTTGTATTCATTTACTCTAGTTTTCCTCGTATTCATGCACACATTTAGGTTGTGTCTAAATATAATTCGAGTTTATACAAAAATACAAAAAATAAAAGAATATAAAAAAATATATTTTATTCGCGCTTTTATGACTTGTATTCATTTAACCATGTATCATTTGTTTTCATTCATGAAAATACAAAAAAGTACAACACAAAGAAGATGAAAATACATAGAGAGAGGGGGTAAATATACTTAAATACAAAAAGAGAGGGGGGTTGGGGGAGGGGAGGTGGGGAGCAAGAAAGGGCGAGACGGGAGAGAGATAGAGAGGAGAGTGGCAAGCGAGGGAGAGATCAAGCGAGGAGAGATGCTAGAGAGAGAGAGTGAAGTACAGTTATAAGAGTAATTTTAAAAAAAATGTAGCTATAAATAATAAATGCATAACATATATTTATTATATCATATAAAATTTGATATTTGCATCCAATCTAGTTGTTTTTTCTTCATATTTCTTTTTCTATATATCTGTTGAATCACCATTTTTTGTACCAACAAAAGATGATCTCGAAAACATGATTTTCATTGTAAGAATCTATAAGATTTTCTAAAGATAGTGTTTGTCGGAGGAAATATAATTTTTTTAAAAAAAATTCCATATATGAAATATCTATTGTTTTAACCATGACTAATAAGCGTTATACGAGAATTCCAGTCCGTGGTGGACCATAACTCATGATTATTGTTAGACGCCAAAATAGTTCTGAAATAGATCATGTACACCGGCACATAAGGGCCGATGGAGGTTTGAGTTATTACTTATTGGGTACATCTCAATTCAATGCTTTAAATAATGACGCATATAATTTGAGTTGGTTCGTATTTTTTAAATGTTAAATTAAATTAATTATATTGAATTTTTAAGTTTATAAATTAAATCAAAATAATAAAGTTTATTTTTCAACCTCAATTTTTTTTAGATTTTTCGTATTTTTTTAGTTTTCTTTCCCGATAAAGTCTATAGATATTTTTTTAATTGAATTTTCCCCTGATAGTAGGGATGATATATATCATGAGAATAAGTACAAGAGAGGGCTAACCTTACCTCAGAATATAACACAAGGATAAAACTCTTATCCTTCACAAAAAGAGGGTTAGGAGATATACCTATCTACAAATTAACCCCTGCACAAGAAGAGACAAGTGAATTAGCTTACAATAAAATTAGCCTTGTCATATTTAAGCCTAACAGAAGGCAATTGGTTTTTGTCCAAACAAAACGGACCCTTAGCCCCATTAGGAAGCTGTTGGAAGGAGTCGAACATAAAGGAAGTTTGGCTGGTGTTAGACATCTTTGCCAAGTGATCCGCAACTTTGTTAGCCTCTTTAAAACAGTGTAAGACTTTAACATTAGCTTGTTTCATCATATGTTGGATCTTCTCAATTGCGAAATTGAGTTTGTAGTTGCATTTCCTCTTTCCATCGATCATTTGGAAGACTTCCTTTGAATCAATTTCCAACAAAAAGTGACTAATATTGTTTCTTCCATATAAGACAAGACCTTCAAGGGCTGCTCGTGCTTCTGCTTCTGTGCACTTCAAAGAAGCTGAAAAGGCTATAATAAAGTCATCTCTATCATTTCACAAAACACCTCCTATTCCTGCACAACCATTTAGGATACAAAAGCTCCCATCTGTGTTCATCTTCAATGTTCCAATAGTGGAAAATTGCCAGCAAACAGGGAGACATCTTACTACTGAATTCAGTTTTAGAAGATCATCACAAAATGTGATCCAAAGTAATGTCAAAGTAATTTTTAGATAAGCTCTATTGATTGCACTGTGAATATTCTAGCATATATGTTGAATCAACATGTATTTGTTGAATTTGCTCTTGCGCCATTCTTACAGTTACAACTTTCTTTCCATAGCTCCCAGCAAATGAAAATGGGGGCAACTTGAAGAACCAAATGATGCACTGTATTATTTGATTTTTGGTTCCACCATTCATAAAGCATATGTCTAATGGTTCTTGTATGACCCCTAATTCCCAAAGTTCCTCCAAAGTAATTTCAGACATGTTGGGCAGCTCCTCCATGTACAAAAGCATGTTGAATGGACTTTTTTCTAGGGATGGTACAACATTTGTAAGTTGCGTTCTTGCGAAATCCAGATCTCGCTATTACTTCGTCATAAGGAAGTTTGCCCTACTAAAGTTTCCAAACAAGAAAAAATGATATTTTAAAAGGAATGTTTGCATTCCATACCTGTGCAAGATTCTGATTGGTAGGTCATTTGTCTCTGATCAGGTTCCAAGTTGATTTGTTGGAGAAATTTCCATCTTCTGTAAGGTCTCAGAACACTTTGTCCTGTTGATCTTGCTTTCCAATTTCGATAGTCTTGATATGTTGAATAGTATTGTTGGATAGGATGCTTTGCAATTTGGCAATATCCCAATTGTGGTAATGAAATGTCTTACAAGAGTTTTGATGTTCTTTCTAGCCGCAGGATATTGACTTGCTAGGGGCCCCATCCCACCCCAATTATCCCACCAAAAATTGCAATTCGCAGAATTAATCTGCCAAATCATACGTGCCTCAGCTCTATCTCTTACCTTTATCATGGATTTCCACTTATGAGAATTACCCGATGCCCATTGTTTAGTGGTACAGTGTGCTCTTTCGCAATATTTCTTGTTCAAAAAATTAGCCCATAAAGAAGATGTTGATCTAAATATCCACCATCTTTTAATAGCTAAGTGTCACGCCCTAAAGATTGGGGTATCTTATGGCGGACAATATGCTGGCAGATGTATCGAGATGCTGACAGAATGGCTTCAGATAGGTGTGACGTAGGGACGACTGTGTCCCCTTCCTGAATTGACGGTGAAGAGGGGACTTGGCCAACCCTGCACAAACCTGGTCGGGAACTAGAGCCGTTCTCCTGATGAGCCCGTGGCAGGGCGAAACCAGTGTATTGTCCCGGTGAGAGAGGCTGGCCTCGCGGGGCGAGGCGCCGCACGGGCCTCCGTAGCGTGCTGGAGTCCGAGCCCGTGACAGATGGTATCAGAGCGGTGCCGGCATTGTTTCATAGCGTCCTGCGCTCGCATGGAGTAAGGTGGTGTTGAGTTGAGGGATCCTCACATCACGAAGTGTCGAGTTTGTCAAGGGGTGAGCATTGTCGGACGATCCTTGGGAAACCTTCCCCTCGGCCTCCGAGTGTGTTGTGGTGTTGTAGGCACCCGGTGCAGAGGGCACTCTGAGCGGCAGGTGGCCGCAAGTCGGGCAGCTCGGGCGAGTGGACGTGTACGAGGGCGTACACCGAGTTAGGTGGGGGAGGATGTCACGCCCTAGATATTGGGGTATCTTATGGCGGACAATATGCTGGCGGATGTATCAAGATGCTGACAGAATGGCTTCAGAAAGGTGTGGCGTAGGGACGACTGTGTCCCCTTCCTGAATTGACGGTGAAGAGGGGACTTGGCCAACCCTGCACAAACCTGGTCGGGAACTGGAGCCATTCTCCTGATGAGCCCGTGGCAGGGCGAAACCAGTGTATTGTCCCGGTGAGAGAGGCTGGCCTCGCGGGGCGAGGCGCCGCATGGGCCTCCGGAGCGCCCCGCGAGGCCAGCCTCTCCCACATCGGACAATACACTGGTTTCGCCCTGCCACAGGCTCATCAGGAGAACGGCTCCAGTTCCCGACCAGGTTTGTGCAGGGTTGGCCAAGTCCCCTCTTCACCGTCAATTCAGGAAGGGGACACAGTCGTCCCTACGCCACACCTTTCTAAAGCCATTCTGTCAGCATCTCGATACATCCGCCAGCATATTGTCCGCCATAAGATACCCCAATCTTTAGGGCGTGACATCCTCCCCCACCTAACTCGGTGTACGCCCTCGTACACGGCCACTCTCCCGAGCTGCCCGATATGCGGCCACCTGCCGCTCAGAGTGCCCTCTGCACCGGGTGCCTACAACACCACAACACACTCGGAGGCCGAGGGGAAGGTTTCCCAAGGATCGTCCGACAATGCTCACCCCTTGACAAACTCGACACTTTGTGATGTGAGGATCCCTCAACTCAACACCACCTTACTCCATGCGAGCGCAGGACGCTATGAAACAATGCTGGCACCGCTCTGATACCATCTGTCATGGGCTCGGACTCCAGCTCGCTCCGGAGGCCCGTGCGGTGCCTCTCCCCGCGAGGCCAGCCTCTCCCACCGGGACAATACACTGGTTTCGCCCTGCCAAGGGCTCATCAGGAGAACGACTCCAGTGAAGCCATTCTGTCAGCATCTCGATACATCCGCCAGCATATTGTCCGCCATAAGATACCCCAATATCTAGGGCGTGACATAAGGCTTCACTTTATTCCTCCATACTTCTTATACCTATACCTCCTTCGGATTCCGGATAACATAAATTTCTCCACGAACTTCAATTGATATTTGTTATGTCCATCATTAGAGCCCCAAAGAAAATTAGCGAGATGCTTTTCCAGAAGTTCAAAAATACCTTTCGGGGGTGTCAAGGTTGTGAGAGTGTAGGTAGGAAGAGCCTGTAAAACATGTTTAATCAAAAAAAACTTTGCCACCTTAGGATAGTGACATTCCTTGCCATTCCCCCAGTTTTTTCACCACTTTACTGATCATAGCATCAAAATATTTTTTTTACTTCCAAAATATAGTGGATATCCAAGATAACTAAAAGGAAAGTCCTTGTCCTTGAAACCTGAGCTGTTCCTTACTCTGTTTATCCTGTAAGCAGAAGTCCTGGGAGCTGTCAAGAAGAAGCTGTTATCCCTATTAATCAGCTGACCAGAGCTTTTCTCATAATTCTTGATTTGCTTCATAATCAACTTGATTGTTTTGGTCCTTCAATTGCAAAAGATCACAATATCATCTGCATAAGCTAAATGATTAATTAGTGGTCTGTTTTGATCCATAGTAAAAGGAATGAATCTATCATCAAAAAACAATCTATTTAGATATCTAGTTAAAACTTTTGCAGCCAATATGAACAGAGAAGGTGATAAGGGGTCTCCCTGTTTCAGTCCTTGTGAGGAGGTGAAGAAGCCAACCTTGGCTCCATTGATTATGACTGAGTACCAAACACCTGAAATGAGATTAATAATTAGATCTGTCCATTGCTTAGAGAAACCAAATTTTTTAAGAGTTGAGATAACAAAGAACCAAGACATTCTATCATATGCTTTAGCCATGTCTAGTTTCATCATTATATTACCACCCTTATTAGGCTGAGATATAGAGTGAACAATTTCTTGAGCAAGCTGAATATTTTCAGTGATCAATCTATCTTTAACAAAGCCTATTTGATTTGCAAAAATTAGTCTAGGAAGTACGTGCTTAAGTCTAATAGCAAATATTTTAGAAATGATCTTGTTAGTAAAATTAGATAGGCTAATAGGTCTATATTGAGCAAAACAATCTGGAGAACTAGTCTTAGGAATTAATACCAAACAAGTATGAGAAAATAATTTTGTTAGGCCTTTTCCCCGAAAGAATTCTGTAACATAATCAGAAATATCCTTTTTGATGATGTACAAACAATTATGAAAAAAAGTTCCACTATAACCATCTGGCCCTACTGCACTATCAACATTTAGGCTAAGTATTGCATCTTTAATCGCTTCCTGCAAAGGCAAGGCAGTTAGTAAAGAGTTATCATGAGCTGTAATGATAGAAGGAATACATTATAAAATTCTAGGATTAAAAACAGGCTCTGGGAGGTTAAAGAGTCTCTCAAAATGTTTCACGGCATCCTTAGCCACTTTTTCCTCTTTTTGAATCCATCTACCCCTGCTGTTCTTATTTCTATGAATCTGAAGTCTTTTTTTGTTGTCCCTCATGATATTGTGAAAGTATTTTGAGTTTCTATCCCCATCCTCAAACCAAGTGACCTCAATTTTTTGTATTAGGATAGAGTCTTGTCTACTAAGCCACTTGATGTTTTCAACATGAGTTTTATTAGCTTCTTCTCTTCCTTGTTCAGTGTTGTAGAGAATATATTCTTCATCCAAGGATTGGACTTTTTGCTCCCACTTTATGACCTGATCATGAATATCACCAATATCATGCCTAACCAGTGACTTAATCTTTTACCAAGACTCTTGAGCTTAGTTTGTAGTCTCCACATTGCATTGTCTTGAACAGGAGTGTTCCAAACATCTTCAACAAGTTTATGAAGACCTGGCAGCTTTATCCAAACATTGAGGAATCTGAAATAGCTATAATGGTTCTCAGTGAAATCTGTGCACTTGAACAAAAGAGGTCTATGGTCCGAGCCTGTCCTTAGGTGTCTGATAGAAGAGTTTTAAAAACTTTGTGCCCATTGATCATTAATAAAAACTCTATCCAATCTTTTACAAATTCTTTTTCTTGGTCTTCTATTGTTACACCAAGTAAATTTAGGCCCTGTAAAACCAATGTCCGCAGCTCCACAATTATTCATACAATTTATGAAATTCATACTTTTATGCATTCTGTGAGGTCTACCACCAATTTTTTCATCAAGATTGATAATGACATTAAAATCACCACCTATGCACCAAGGGTCACTGATGATGTCGTTAGTAAGTTCCAAACTCTAACAAAGATCTTTTCTTTCCACTAAAGTACACTTAGCATAAATAGTAGTGATATAGAAAATTTCACTGGAAGAAGTCTCTTTCAACTGTATGGACATTTGTTGTTCCTCATTAGCAATAATAGTAGCATTGTAGTGTACTTCCAAAAGCACCAAATCTGTCCATTGTCATTTGACTGGCAAGCATGAAAACCCAAAAATCTCTAATAGCCATCAATCTTATTTTTGTTGATGAAAGATTAAAAAATAGCAACAAATTGAGCATTGTTGATTTGAATTAAATTTTTAAGCCTGTGGATAGCTTTCTTGGTTCTCACCCCTCTAATATTCCAAAAAATTCACACCCCACCTTGGGGGGGGGGGGGTACGACTGGCACCTGGTGCCCTACTAAGACCTGACCTGCTAAACTGTTAGCCTGGGCGCATCTGGCGCCTGGATGGCTCTAACTCAAATTTCTAGAAACAAAGGGCTATATAACTGCTGTAAATACAGCCCCCGGCCCGTTGGCCTATAGCCTGCTGTACCTGTCTTGGCAGCTAACCAGAAATATAGTAATACAGGGAAACCTATACGGGCCGACAAGGCCACCATGCTGTCTAGTTATCTGCAACTTAATCATAAAACGCAAAGAGGAAGCTACGTGACCGACAAGGTCACCACTACTGATAACTGTGGCCCCACACGGCCAAAATAAAAGAAAGCAAGAATACTAACAACTAAACAACTAATCAACTGCACGGCCTCACACGACCGGCTCATCTGACCACAGGGAATACATACAGACTGCAAGCCTCTAGGAGTAGTAATAGAACTGGTCGGGACAGGGCCCCGACCTACCCGTACTATATACAACAAAAGAAACCGAACTACACCTTTTAAAAATTCAGTCTCCGGATGACTGGAGCTGAATACTCAACCGCTGACAGGGAGTCACGTGGAATCGCCTGCTCGTCTAAGAGTACCTGCAGGCAAGTAATGCAGTGCCCCACCGGGCGTCAGTACCACTGGTACTGAGTATGTAAAGCAACTGAGATATATAACTGAAAACAATATCTGAAAAACAATAATATGACTGAAGAAGCTGAAGTAGGAGGGATAACTTAACTGTCTGAGGGTATAGATCGTACCTGTTCACAATTATACTGGGAGGAGCGAATGTCATATCTGGGAGCGTATCATTTTACTACTAATCTACTCACGTCTAATATGATATAGCATACATACAGAACATAACACAGCATACACAAACCTTACCCGGCCCCCATAAGCCGGGAGGTACAATCAACACAGAATCTATGCCCCTACCCCCGGTCATCCCATCTCCTATAGTAGCTGTAAGCATCCTCCCGGTCCCTGGGTATGCACTTGGGCTCGCTGAGCCCCTGACTTTAACTGTATCTGAGTCCGAAGGACTCTAAATCAACACCCCGGGCGTACCCGCTCGACGGGGGTGTATAAGGGCCGACCAAGGCACAATATGGGGAAACTGGCATCCCATCTTCGTCCCCTTGCGGGACGGCACATCACTCCGTAGAGCGACGTATCCTCGTCCTCTAGCGGATGAGTCGATACAGCTATTAACCCTGGGCGGTCAGGGATGCCAGGTAATCCAACCCCAATCAATACAACGGTCTCAACTAGTCATGCTGTCTGTGTATCTCATAAGCCAAAACTAATAGGCGTAAGGTATTATATAAATCATGTACTGGGCTAATAATAGCAGTCTGTAGATGTCTGATACATGCTGTGATAGGTAAGTATAGATATGAATATAGTTCCCTGTCTAACTGTACTGGGGCAAGCGCTATACAAGCGGGTGTTCCTGCTGAAAACTATACTGTTTACTAAGTTTCTGTATTAACCTGATTTCCTATTTCTAACATGCTTTCTAAACCATATACAGTTACTATTCTATATCTGGAATGCTTTACTGATGCTGTACTACCTTGCGAGGTTTTAGCTAAACACAACAATATCCTGGCAGGGCATACTATATCACATACTGAATATACGGCCAATCTTAATCATTTATGTTCAAATCTATATTCTACGGATAGGTATCATACACGTTACAGCCCAAAACTGCTCATATTGCACCAATGTTCAAAATAACACAGTAATCAATTTCTGAACCTTCTACTGGTCTGTAAATTACTATACTGCTTCACTGTTACTCAACTTGCCGAGAAAACTTAACTTTACATACCTTATCTTTGAATATTCGTCCATCGGACGAGGCTCGTCTGGTGCTCCAACTATTTTCTCCCAACTGCGTTCATAAATACGTCAATCAATACTAAATACAACGTTATTGTAAAGAGTGACGCTACTTTCGATTTAATTTATAGCCTAAACTTAGGCTTATCGAAAGACGGTCAAAAACTCGCTATTTTCCAGTGGCCCAGAAGGGAGAAATATTTACTTCTCAGCTAGGAACACATAGACATAAATTTGGAGCAATTCTACTTACTTTAGTTCGGCGGCTCGCCGATTCGTCGGCCGTTTTTCGTGAAACTAACTCCGTAGAAATGCTCTCTGCTGCTAAATACTAGGGTATCTAGGATTAATTTGGGTTTGGGCAGCGTTTGGCAGCGTAATCGGACGAAAATATTTAATTTCCTACGTCTTCTCTCTGTTTACAGCGTGTTCTGGAAATTTATGAAGTATAATCTGATTTGGACTGAAGTGGAGGCTTTTATACTTGGGCCTGGATCTGGGCAACGTGTCACAGAGCCATCGCGGAGGCTTCCCTCCGTGACACGCTGCCATCGCGGAGGCCTCACCTTCGTGGCACGCTGCCATCACGGAGGGGCTCTGCCTCGGCTCCTCCCGCGATGGTTCGACGGGTTTCTCGTCCGATCTTTTTCCCGGGTCTTTCCCTAGCACGTATGGCCTTCAAACATTCTTAACCAACGTGCGAATAGGTCATCTAAGTGCCGGAAATTCTACGGGGTATAACATTCTCCCCCCCTTAGGAACATTCGTCCTCGAATGTATACTGTTATCTAGAGGACTGCTCACTTTACTTTCTAAAAAAAAAATTTTGGCAGAGTTTCCCCTGTAATATGGACTATCGCAAAGACCTGAAACGCAGAAAAAGTCCAACACAGGCACTGCACACAATATTCTACAACCCACTGGACAACTAAATATTACTTCTTTCTTTATCATTTACAACATACGTACCATAAAGTACTGTGTAAATAATGATACGGACATACCTGTCGTCTGACTAAGCCTGAAATAAATGAGGATATCTGGTTTTCATATCTTCTTCAGCCTCCCATGTCATTTCTTCCCGATTTCTGTTACGCCACAGTACCTTGACAGATGCCACATCTTTAGTTCTCAACCTGCGAATCTGTCTGTCCAAGATGGCTACGGGAACCTCTTCATAGGCTAACTCCTCTGTGACCTGAACATCCTGGACTGGAACCACTGTAGAAGGGTCCCCTACGAACTTTCTTAACATGGAAACGTGGAATACTGGGTGAACCAACGCTAACTCTGGAGGCAAGTTTAACTCGTATGCAACTCGCCCTATTCTTCGCCGAATTTGATACGGCCCAATAAATCTGGGGCTAAGCTTGCCCTTCTTGCCAAACCTCATTACCCCTTTCATCGGGGATACTTTCAGATATACCCAGTCGTTTACCGAAAACTCTAGATTTCTGCGCCGTCTATCTGCGTATGACTTCTGATGACTCTGCGCGGTTAGTAAACGTTCTCGAATAAGCTTTATCTTCCCCTCGGACTGCCGAACAATGTCTGGGCCAACTAATGCTGATTCTCTCATTTCAAACCAGCCCACCGGCGATCTACATTTCCGCCCGTACAACGCCTCGAAAGGCGCCATCTGAATAGCTGAATGGTAGCTGTTATTATAAGCAAATTCGACTAACGACAGATGTTCATCCCATCTACCTCCAAAATCTAACACACACGCTCGTAGCATGTCTTCGAGCGTCTGAATCGTACGTTCCGCCTGCCCATCTGTTTGAGGATGGAATGCTGTACTCAAATTAATCTGGGTCCCCAAACCTTTCTGAAACGACTGCCAGAACCTAGCTGTAAACTGTGCCCCCCTGTCTGAAATGATAGATACCGGCACCCCATGCAATCTAACTACCTCTCTGATATACAATTCGGCATAATCCTCAGCTGAGAAAGTAGCCCTCACTGGCAGGAAATGAGCTGATTTTGTCAGCCTATCAATTATTACCCAAATGGAATCATATCTGCGTCTAGTACGGGGTAACCCTGTTACAAAATCCATGTTTATTACTTCCCATTTCCACGTAGGTATCATTATCTCTTGAGTTAAACCACCCGGTTTCTGGTGCTCTGCTTTCACCTGCTGACAATTAGCACATCTAGATACAAATTCAGCTATCTCAGTTTTCATACCTGGCCACCAGTAGATGCCTCTAATGTCGTGGTACATTTTCGTCGCCCCTGGGTGAAGGGAATAGCGAGCGTAATGTACCTCGTGCATAATCTGTCCACGAAGGCCTGAGACGTTCGGGACACAAAGGCGGCCCTTACAGCGCAGTACACCATCCTCGGTTATCTGAAAATCTGGCTCCTTACCCCTCTGAACTTTATATCTGAGCTGGACTAAATCGGGATCCTCATATTGTCATTCTTTTACCTCTGCAACTAACGACGATACTGCAGAATTCTGAATTACGGCCCCACTATCTTCTGTTTCCATCACTCGAACGGCTAGCCCAGCTAACTGATGAATTTCTTTAGCTAATTTCTGTCTCTCAGGTCGCAAATACGCCAAGCTCCCCATTGACTTTCGACTCAGAGCATCTGCTACAACATTAGCTTTTCCGGGGTGGTATAGAATATTCACATCATAGTCTTTTAACAGCTCTAACCAGCGGCGCTGTCGCAGGTTCAACTCCCTCTGAGTGAAAATGTACTGCAAGCTCTTATGATCTGTATAAATGTCAACATGGACGCCGTACAGGTAGTGCCTCCACATCTTCAAGGCATGAATTACTGCGGCCAATTCTAGGTCATGGGTGGGGTAATTCTTTTCATGCTTTTTCAGCTGTCTGGAAGCATATGCAATTACCCTGCCATGCTGCATCAATACACAGCCCAACCCGATACCTGACGCATCACAATAAACTGAATACCCTTCTGTACCTTCCGGCAGTGCTAATACTGGGGCGGAGGTCAATCTGTTTTTCAGTTCCTGAAAACTCTGCTCACATGCCTCCGTCCACTGAAACTTTACTGCTTTCTGTGTCAATTTCGTTAAAGGTGCTGCAATGGTGGAGAATCCCTCAACGAACCTTCGATAATATCCTGCCAACCCCAAAAAGCTACGAACTTCAGTCGGGGTGGTAGGCCTGGGCCATGACTTAACTGCTTCTATCTTCTGCTTGTCTACCTGTATACCAACATCTCAGACAATATGCCCTAAAAAGGCTACTGAGTTAAGCCAGAATTCACACTTCGAAAATTTTGCGTACAACTGGCGGTCCCTGAGAATCTGGAGCACTGTCCACAAATGAGTCCGGTGATCTGCCTCAGAGCGAGAATACACCAGAATATCATCAATGAATACTATCACGAACAAGTCCAGGAAAGGTCTGAAAATACTGTTCATCAGGTCCATAAAAACTGCTGGGGCGTTTGTCAGTCCAAATGACATAACCAGAAATTCAAAATGCCCATATCGGGTCCTAAATGCTGTCTTAGGAATATCCCTCTCACGTACTCGGACCTGGTGATATCCGGACCGCAAGTCAATCTTAGAAAAGTATCTGGCTCCCTGTAGCTGATCAAATAAGTCATCAATTCTGGGAAGCGGATACTTATTCTTCACTGTGACCTTGTTTAGCTGCCGATAATCTATACACATTCGGAGCGAGCCATCTTTCTTTCTCACAAACAAGACTGGCGCACCCCACGGGGAAGTACTAGGCCTGATAAAACCTTTATCTAACAAGTCTTTCAACTGCTCCTTCAATTCTCTGAGTTCTGCAGGAGCCATACGATAAGGAGGTATTGATATTGGCTGAGTGCCTGGTAGCAAGTCAATAGCAAAATTTATTTCCCTTTCTGGGGGAATACCAGGTAACTCATTAGGGAATACATCTGGGAATTCATTTACTACTGGAACAGACTGAAGTGTCGGAGATTCTGCTTGAACATCCTGACCTCTGACCAGATGATAAATACACCCCTTAGATATCAACATTCTCGCCTGAAGGTAGGAAATAAACCTACCTTTTGGCGTCACGGTGCTGCCCTTCCATTCCCGTACTACCTCCCCCGGGAAGTGGAATCGGACCGTTTTGGTCCAACATTCGACATTAGCAAAACATGGTACTAACCAATCCATACCCATTATGGCATCGAAGTCTATCATTTCTAATTCGACCAGATCTACCGTGGTCTGACGATCGGCAACCTCTACTATACACCCGCGGTAAATTCGGCTAGCTGTGATAGAGTCACCGACGGGCGTAGATACTAGGAAAGGCTGCTGTAATGATTCTGGTACAATACTGAACTTTCGTGCCACAAATGGAGTAATATAGGACAAGGTAGACCTGGATCAATTAACACATAAGTAGGGTGTGAGCAGATAGTTAGCATACCTGTCACCACATCAGGCGATGCCTCTGAATCTTGCCTCCCTGGTAAGGCGTATGTGCGGCTTGGACCCGCACCTGTACTGGGGGCCCCTGATCTGCCTCGACCCCTGCCTGCTGAAACTGGGGGCCTGCGCCCAGTCGAGGATGCTGTAGCTCGTGATCATGTTGATGCCCTATCCTATCTGTCCCGGTCCTCACGACCTCTGGCTGGGCAATCTCTCATCAAATGGCCTTCTTGGCCACAAATATAGCATGCGGTAGAACCATACCTGCATGCTCTAGAATGGCGTCGGCTGCATATAGGGCAAAGTGGTAGGGTATACCTACTCTGTTCCGTCCTCCTCTGAAATGGTGAGTCTGCCGTCTGCGAACCTCTACTAGCCTCTGACTGCCCTCTACGACCGAATCTACCTCCCTGTGACTGTGGCGGAGGTGGGGGCCTAGGCGGCCTGTCTGACATTCGTGGCCTGGGTCCTCCCCGGGCCTCTCTCTGCAACTTGGCTGGCCTATCCCGGCGACGCTGCTCCTGATTAACCCTTCTGATTTCCCGATGTCGCTGTCTGATGCCCTCAATATTCTGGGCAAATTCCTGGATTCGGGAAATATCCATATCTTCTCGCAGTGTGGCCGTAATGCAAGTCTCGACATACTCTAGATTCAACCCCATAATGAAACAATGCACCCTAGATGCCGTGGTATCAACAAAAGCTGGTGCATATCGAGCCAAAGAATCAAACCGCAGGGAATATTCACGAACACTCATGGCCCCCTGCTCCAGATGTAGGAACTGATCTACTCGGGCCTGTCGGATCTCCCGCGGCAAATAGTGATCTAAAAAGGCTCCTGAAAAGCTAGACCAGGTGGGAGGAGAAACATCTCTCCCTCGGGACCTCTCCCAGCTTTCATACCACAGCACCGCAATATCTCGCAGCCGGAATGCGGCCAACTCAACTGACTCAGTAGGCGTAGCATGCATAACCCTGAAGATTCTCTGCATCTGATCCAGAAAATCCTGAGGGTCCTCTGCTCGGTCCGTGCCTGTAAACTATGGGGGATTCAAGGCCAAGAACTCTCGGACCCTTGAACTACCGGGCCCTGCTGATGCTTCTGCGACTGTGGATGGCATTTGCTGACGCTGAGCAGCCATTACCTGTGCTATCATAACTACATCACTCCTAACTTCCTGATCAGAAGGCATCGGTATAGGGACTGCTGAAGATACTGTCGCTCCAAACGGCTCCTGACGTGGCGGAGACTGCTGAGGAGGCTGGGATGAAGCCTCTGTAGGGCCCTCTGATCGGGTTGCCTCCAAATGAGGGGGAGGCATCCTGCTAGTGTCTTCCCTTGCTGCAATGTCTAAGCTCCGACCTGGGGTAGGATGTTGCTGGTCTGAAATTATCTGTAACCAAAGAATATAGTAAGCTCTTAGGGACTCAACCCTATACCGTACCGCTCTATAGCATGACTGAATCAGAATAAAAGACAACCATCCTATCATGCCTCGCAGCCTCCTATCCATAGTATGTGGTGCACAACACATCCATGGACAGGACTCTACTTAGCACGGCTTGCAGACTCCCTGGGACACGACCTGCTCTGATACCAAGTTTGTCACACCCCACCTTGGAGGGGGTACGACTGGCACCTGGTGCCCTACTAAGACCTGACCTGCTAGACTGTTAGCCTGGGCGCATCTGGCGCCTGGCTGGCTCTAACTCAAATTTCTGGAAACAAAGGGCTATATAACGGCTGTAAATACAGCCCTCGGCCCGTTGGCCTATAGCCTGCTGTACCTGTCTTGGCAGCTAACCAGAAATATAGTAATACAGGGAAACCTATACGGGCCGACAAGGCCACCATGCTGTCTAGTTATCTGCAACTTAATCATAAAGCGCAAAGAGGAAGCTACGTGACCGGCAAGGTCACCACTACTGATAACTGTAGCCCCACACAGCCAAAATAAAAGAAAGCAAGAATACTAACAACTAAACAACTAAACAACTGCACGGCCTCACACGACCGGCTCATCTGACCACAGGGAATACATACAGACTGCAAGCCTCTAGGAGTAGTAATAGAACTGGTCGGGATAGGGCCCCGACCTACCCGTACTATATACAACAAAAGAAACTGAACTACACCTTTTAAAAATTCAGTCTCCGGATGACTGGAGCTGAATACTCAACCGCTGACAGGGAGTCACGTGGAATCGCCTGCTCGTCTAAGAGTACCTGCAGGCAAGTAATGCAGCGCCCCATCGGGCGTCAGTACCACTGGTACTGAGTATGTAAAGCAACTGAGATATATAACTGAAAACAATATCTGAAAAACAATAATATGACTGAAGAAGCTGAAGTAGGAGGGATAACTTAACTGTCTGAAGGTATAGATCGTACCTGTTCACAATTATACTGGGAGGAGCGAATGTCATATCTGGGAGCGTATCATTTTACTACTAATCTACTCATGTCTAATATGATATAGCATACATACAGAACATAACACAGCATACACAAACCTTACCCGGCCCCCATAAGCCGGGAGGTACAATCAACACAGAATCTATGCCCCTACCCCCGGTCATCCCATCTCCTATAGTAGCTGTAAGCATCCTGCCGGTCCCTGGGTATGCACTTGGGCTCACTGAGCCCCTGTCTATAATTGTATCTGAGTCCGAAGGACTCTAAATCAACACCCCGGGCATACCCGCTCGACGGGGGTGTATAAGGGCCGACCAAGGCACAATATGGGGAAACTGGCATCCCATCTTCGTCCCCTTGCGGGACGGCACATCACTCCGTAGAGCGACGTATCCTCGTCCTCTGGCGGACGAGTCGATACAGCTATTAACCCTTGGCGGTCAGGGATGCTAGGTAATCCAACCCCAATCAATACAACGGTCTCAACTAGTCATGCCGTCTGTGTATCTCATAAGCCAAAACTAATAGGCGTAAGGTATTATATAAATCATGTACTGGGCTAATAATAGTAGTCTGTAGATGTCTGATACATGCTGTGATAGGTAAGTATAGATATGAATATAGTTCCCTGTCTAACTGTACTGGGGCAAGCGTTATACAAGCGGGTGTTCCTGCTGAAAACTATACTGTTTACTAAGTTTCTGTATTAACCTGATTTCCTATTTCTAACATGCTTTATAAACCATATACAGTTACTATTCTATATCTGGAATGCTTTACTAATGCTGTACTACCTTGCGAGGTTTCAGCTAAACACAACAATATCCTGGCAGGGCATACTATATCACATACTGAATATACGGCCAATCTTAATCATTTATGTTCAAATCTATATTCTACGGATAGGTATCATACACGTTACAGCCCAAAACTGCTCATATTGCACCAATGTTTAAAATAACACAGTAATCAATTTCTGAACCTTCTACTGGTCTGTAAATTACTATACTGCTTCACTGTTACTCAACTTGCCGAGGAAACTTAACTTTACATACCTTATCTTTGAATATTCGTCCATCGGACGAGGCTCGTCTGGTGCTCCAACTATTTTCTCCCAACTGCGTTCATAAATACGTCAATCAATACTAAATACAACGTTATTGTAAAGAGTGACGCTACTTTCGATTTAATTTATAGCCTAAACTTAGGCTTATCGAAAGACGGTCAAAAACTCGCTATTTTCCAGCGGCCCAGAAGGCAGAAATGTTTACTTCTCAGCTAGGAACACATAGACATAAATTTGGAGCAATTCTACTTACTTTAGTTCGGCGGCTCGCCGATTCGTCGGCCGTTTTTCGTGAAACTAACTCCGTAGAAATGCTCTATGCTGCTAAATACTAGGGTATCTAGGATTAATTTGGGTTTGGGCAGCGTTTGGCAGCGTAATCGGATGAAAATATTTAATTTCCTACGTCTTCTCTCTGTTTACAGCGTGTTCTGGAAATTTATGAAGTATAATCTGATTTGGACTGAAGTGGAGGCTTTTATACTTGGGCCTGGATCTGGGCAACGTGTCACGGAGCCATCGCGGAGGCTTCCCTCCGTGACATGCTGCCATCGCGGAGGCCTCACCTCCGTGGCACGCTGCCATCGCGGAGGGGCTCTGCCTCGGCTCCTCCCGCGATGGTTCGACGGGTTTCTCGTCCGATCTTTTTCCCGGGTCTTTCCCTAGAACGTATGGCCTTCAAACATTCTTAACCAACGTGCGAATAGGTCATCTAAGTGTCGAAAATTCTACGGGGTATAACAAAAATAGCTTTGATCATTGGAAACTTGATTGAGGAGTATCATTTATTTGCTTACTTTTTTTTGGAAGTGACAGTTCTTTCTCTTTAATTCTTTGTACTTTTTCTGTTTCTACTTCTTCATCTGCCTAAAGGGGAGACTGACTTTTTGTGGTCACCCTCAAAGCTTTTGCTATTTATTCGTTGAGTTTGTATGGATTCCTCAATAAATTTTTGGCTATTTTCTTTGGTGCACAAAGATTCGTAAGTGTCGCATCTAATTGCGTGTTCTTTATGCTTCATATTGTTGATAGCGATATTTGTTTTTCTTCCTTCTTTAGCCTTGTTATTATTGTCCAATTCTATTTTCTCAACTGCTTCTGTTTCATTCATCTCTTTTCTACTGCTTGTTTTATGTTGTAAATTATACACGACTTCACTAGTCATACTAATTTCAGAACTTCCTTCCTCAAAGTTTACATTGTGGTAAGAAGATGTTATGTCCAACCTCTGATTCTCAACAGTGATATCAACATAATTCATGTCAACAAATAATTGTATTGGAGCTTGATTCTTAACAGAAGTATCCACACTACTAGTTATAAGGCCTCCATAGGAAATTCAACAACTTGATTGGGATTTTCACTAGAAAATTCAGCATTGTGATTTGGTTCAACGCCTACAGGTTCATTTCTTTGATGCACTTCTAGTTGTTGATCTTTGTCACCCCTTTTTGAGAAATTATTTCAGTTTTCACTTGCTCTTGGTTGAGTTCGTGGCTGTTAGGCTCTTGAGGAGACAATTCTTGATTTTTCTCTTTTTCTTTTTCTTCATGTTTGTCGTTTTGAGTGATAATATCATGTTTCTTCCTGTTCTTGTTGGTAATATCCTTCGCCAAATTTAAAAAGGCCTTGCTCTTCTTCTAAGGCATTTTCTTGATTTTTTTTCTCCTATTCCTTTTTTCAGTTTTGCTATCTTTGGATTCCTTGTCAGATTTCTCAGAGTTAAAGGCTGTTGTAGCAGCTGTCCCAAGTTTATTTTGCTGATTTTGATCATCTTGTTTGCCATTTCCTTCAGAAGATTTCTTCAATATTATGCACAATATCAGCTCCTAGTGCCTTCACAACTTTCCCATGTTCCATTGTGATCTTAGTATCGTCTGTCTCTTTCTCTGTCCCAGTAACAATTCCTTCATTTTCTTTTTTCTTTTTCCAATCGTCATCAATGTTCACCTCAACATTTTTGTCCTTTTCAATCTTAACAGCTATGTTTTTTGGGCATTACGACATTGTATTATAGAATGGACTAGTAGCTTACAATGTTGACAAAACTTGGGCACATTTTCATACTCTAACTTTTGTGTAAAACTCTTCAAAGGATTAGTTTCATGTTTAAGACCAACCCAAACAAAATTTAATTTTGTCTTAGTGAGGTCTATCTCGATCCTAACTTTTTCAATGCTCGGTCTTGTTTTGTTATTGGTGGCCAAATCCATAGAAAGAGGTGTACCTATAGGCCCTACTATTTGTTTTAAATAGTTCCAAGTATGACAATTGAACGGTAAAGATGGTAGCAAGACCCGTATCGGGACAATAGGAGAATCCTCATCCGGTTTAAAGTCGGGTGTCCATTTCTCAAACCTCATGACTTGACCTTCTATTTCAATAGATCTTCTAAACCATACATTATTGAAATCTTCCTCATTAGAACAATCAATAAAAATCGTTTTGAAATCATAAACTCCGATCTTGACCGTACCTCGGACAGGAACTTTCTCTGCAAATTGGGATCAAATTCGATCTATTTGAGGTCTAGTTCTGAGGAATTTTCCAACAATTGTGTATTGACACTCTTCGGCCATCACCCCTAGTAGTCGAAAGCTTTAAAAATGATCGCCGGCATGCTATTGTGGGTGGAGAATCTTGCTTTCAGATTTGAGCTTCCATGACGGTTAATTTTAGGGGTCGAAGTTGTCGGCTTATTGGTAGCTATTGCATAAGACTTTTGTGGTAGCAATTCCTTTATCAATATTGATAGGCTTCTCTGTTGCCGCCTTTGCCTCAGTTAGATGCGCTGGAGGCAGGCCGACCGACGTCCCCATGGGCTGAGCGTGGGGTTCAATCGCCTCCCAAAAGGCCAATAGAGACGTTATTAGTTAAACGGCTAAATTATGTACGGAAAGAGAATCTTTGTGAGGAAGTAAAGTTAGTACTCAAACAAAATATATAAATTATACATGAAATATTTCTTTAATCCTAGTAACATATAACTATTAACGTATTTTTTAATTAATAAAATAATATAAAATATAAGGTGTGTATTGATATTGTACTAAAATATTTAACAAAAAAGATAATAAAATCGCATAAAATGAATATTGCTAATAAGTAAGTCATAATGAAAAAGAAAAAGCTCAAATATGCCATCAATTTTTCAAAAATGGCTTAGCTATGCCATCTGTTATATTTGGACTTAGTTATATATAAGTGTGTGAATTAAGAGTATATGTGTTTTCACGGTGGAATTTAGGGTATTACAGTGGCTGGTTGGGGCATGATGAGAGCTTGAGAAAATGACCTAATATTTATTTCATAAAAAAATATGAATTTAAAAGAGAATACACTAATAAGGTATAGTCGGACATGAAAGTACATATGAGTATGCGAATTATGATTATGTATTCAACTGATTAATACATTGCTAGTTGAATTTCATAATTGCAAAGGATAAGCGAGAAAACGTTTTACTACCTACTAATACTCTATCCTAATCCATGCCCTCTACAACCTCCTATCTACAGTCATGTCGCTTGGTAAGCTGAAACTTCGTTATGTCCTGTCTAATCACCTTTTCCTAATACCTCTTCGGCCTATCTCTACCCTTCCAAGCCATCTATAAGCAACCTCTCAAACCTCTACATTGGGCATCCATATTATCTCCTCTTTACATGCCCAAATGATCTCCCATGATATTTTTAGTGCGAAACGAGATGTGAACGGTGAAGCACTTCAAGCTGGTGCAACTTATCATATCGTTTCCCCTTTTTGGGGAGCCGCAGGTGGTGACGTGTACCTAGGTCCCTCTCCTAATTCCGCTGCCACTTGTTCAGACGGCATGTTTCGTTACAACTCCGATGAGGGACCTAGCGGCACACCCGTTAAGTTCATTAAGTTTTATCATACAGGATCATCAGCAGCAGTTGGCCGTATCCATGAAACCGAGGATATTAACATCCAGTTCGACAATGCAACAGTTTCAAAAAAGTGTGTTAATAATATTAGTTGGAAAGTAGGGGACTTCGATGTATTCCAAGGAGCGAGATTGTTGGAACAATAGGCCAACAAGATAGTAGTTGGTTTAAGATAGTGAAAGAAGCACCAGTACCAGCTAAGGGCCAGAAGTCAGGGATATTTAAGTCTTATCGTATTGTCCTGGTCCTTTTGTTTGTCCATCTTGCCCTGTTGATCAGTGTCAAACAGTGGGTGTCGTTTTCCAAAATGGGAAGAGGCGTTTGGCTCTCGTGAGAGACCAGCCTCTTCGCCCGCAATTCAGCAAATTCTAGCTAGACTTTTATATGTTTTTTGCATGGTTAGTCTCTAATTAAGTGACCCTGCATGCAGCTACTATGTTTTAGTATTTTAGCTTTCCAAGTATACTTTAGCATTTCTTTCTTAATTAGTAAATTGTCTTTCCTTCTACTAATACTTAATTAGTAATTCTACTAATTATCTTAACCGATTGATTAATAAAAAAATAGTATCGCATAAGTCATGTTGGATACACGTATACAAAGTCCACTTTGAGAAAAGAAAATGAAGTCACGTGTTAGATATTCTTAGTAATCGTGATCCCTTTTTGAGAAAATTGTGCAGACTTGATCTAAAATAAACAATATTATCAGATGTGTCAAGAGTATTTTTTGTCAATTTAGCCCCAAAACAAACTGAAATAGAGGGATCAGGACTCAATATGTTGTTGTACACATTTTCTTAGACGCTACTAAAAATAGTGAAAAAATTGAGAAAGTAAAATCAACGAATTGAGTCGATCCACAAAATCGATGGAACCAACCTAGTTCATCAATTTTTTTAAAAAAATATTTTAAAATTATTTCTAGAGAAAACCGACGAATTAAGTCCTTTTTTCTTCTTAAAAAATGTGCAAAAGCTATAATTTTTTTAAGAAAAGAAAACCGATGCAGTGCTTTGATTTATTAATATTTTTTGAGAAAAATTGAGGGACTCCATCGGTTTTTGAAATGCAAAATTGAAGTTGAAGAGTATAAATAAAAACGATAAAAATATTTCATCAAAAAACATGTGTAATTGAGTATGATCGAATTGTTCAATGTCATAAACGTACTAGGTCGGCTGTCGGCTGTCCCTGGGATTTTTTGAAACTGAACCAGACTAAATTGATAATATACAGTAGTTGATATTGGTTAAACAATTCGTCAGTTTTGACTCTTGATATTGATCCCAATTTTTAATAGTCAGATATTCGAACTTGAAGTTACAAAAAAATTGTCTGATCAACAAAAGACAAATTCTGCATTTTCATCATAATTTCTTATACGATGTTGATCCCTTCAATATTCAATCCATCCGTTCAAACATTCCCTTCAATCCTAGCGAGTCATGAATCACTATTCACTAATACAGAGATCCATGAGAACTAGCTAATATTTTGGGGGTGTTTTTCAATAACACCCCAAAAATATGCTTGCTATTATTGGAGACAGCCAAGAAAAGGTAAAGCTAAAGATATGCCAAATTTCCGAATCTGAGTTAAAGAAGAATCACTTCACATTTGATGATGATCGACTTATTTTGATTGTTAAACATACATACTTATGAGGTCATTCAGGGAGGCTCATACGTTTTGATGCTCTTATTCTGAAAGACCGGAGACCCAATTTGTCCATTCTAAGGATATTCCACTAAGCATTAATTTTATAGCATTATTTGACTCGACATAAATAAAATTATGAAAATTGTGATTTAAAGAAAATATTAATATTTGTGCAACTATAAATTATATAATTAAAGATTAAAACATTTTAAAAAATTAAATTATTTCTAACGATAAAAAAATAATACCTTTTATGAAACAGACTAAAAATAAAAATCTCACATGAATTAGGAATACTTAGTTGCAGATATACTCTTTGGGAACCATGACTTTTCTTGAATAGTTTTTTAGTATATTGAAGTATATACTAACTGTCAAGACTTATTTTATGTAATTTTTTTTAATATATAAATATTTTTTAAATCAAATCTATTTATTTGATTTATTGAGGAAGAGTACAAGAGTTTAAATTGTAGGACACTTTTGTGGATAAGAGCTCCAAATGTCCACATTACATAGATAAGCATGACAGTGCATATACCACCGTGCATGCTTTTATTTCATACAATTAACAAACTACAACAGATCATTGATTAGAAATATTAAGAATCTTCCTTATGCTGCAGATATATAGCTTTGAGGCTCTCCAGTACAAAGTAAAGATCCATCATGATCATAGAGTTTGCAACCCTCTCCTGCTGTGCAACAGTTAACGCAAACTTGATTAAGCTTGGCCAATCCTGAAGATGGGCAAGTCATGTAAGCAACTCTAGGGTCACATTCTCGAGTACACCCCTTAGGTTCAATACTCTCTCCTTCACACACAAACTTTCCGTCTTTATCGAAATAGTAACAACCCTTGTAGCCTGTGCAACAGGTGGTGCATCCGGTGGGATAAATTATCGTCTTTCCTTTTGAACGTGAACACTTCGAATAAGCAATTTTTGGATCACAGTTTCGAGGACAACCTTTTGGATTTTTGGGGTCAGATTGTCCTTCACAAATAAAAGTCCCATTAGCACTGTAATAGTTACAGCCCTTATAGCCAGAGCAACAATTGGTGCATATGGGATTTTTCGGACTTCCTTCTGAACGCGGGCATATCCCATAGCCAAGATTACCACATTCTTTGGTACAACCCTTGACATCAGTGCTCACTAGTAGAAACATTCCTACACTTACAAATATAAGTTATACAGTTTGAACAAATTTTCTATAACAATCATTCTCTATAACAATATTTCATTATAATAACTGATCTTTATATTATGTTATTTACAATATAACGGGCCAAAATTCGATTTATCGTACGTTATTTGTCACAAAGGGCAGGCTACCGATTCGTACACATATTAGGCTCCAATACGGACCCCATTAAATCCATTTATGTATGTATATATATATATATTAGAGGGTTTTGTGGGAGGCATTAAACAACAACGGTTTCACATACCCTAATCATCCATTTACCATTTCTGGATATCAATAAACTTGTTTATTTATCTAGAGTATGTTTTTGATAGATTAAAAATATTCAGAGGTTTTAAAAATAAAGAAAAAACTATTAGGGAAGCACACGGTGCTTTAGAATAAGATAAGTTAAGACTTATTAAATTTCAATTGGAGGATATTTGTTGTTTAGAATATAGCAATACAAATTTCTTCAGACAAATAACATCGTTACAAAAAAAATTGATTTTATTGAGGAAAAACAACATTTCTATACGGAAGAAGAAAAGAGAAAAAGGGCAAAGGAATATCTTACCAAGCACAAGTAGGTGAGCAAGGAAACTAACTTTGTAAACAGCCATTTTGGATGCTTTAATTTGTCGTGATTAACTTATTTTCTTTTTGGGTAAGGGTCTGAATTTCTCCATCTATTTATAGCAAACGAGTGATCAAAATAGAATCAAAAAATAAAATAAAATAAAATAGTCAGACCCATTAAATTATTGGCTAATCAAAACATTACAGTACTCAATCGATAGGATTTTATATTCCTTTTGTTTCTACTTGCTTGTGCAAGTTTGGCAAGGTACCTATCACTTGCACTTCTTTATTTAATTATTTATCGGCGGCTTTTAATTATCGACATGGTGCTAATTTTTCTGCCAAACTTCCATTAAATGATTTATGTTCTGTGTGAAAGTATATTTTCCAATTATGTTATTTATAAGATAATTATATCTCTATGATATAATTATTAATAATTGATAATCTGATCATAAAATTGTTAATTGATAATGTAATTTTAAAAAAAATATTATTCAAGTATATGAATCAAATCAAATAATTAACCCATCCTTGTACTTGCGGATAATTAAGCAAAATGATCGATACTATTACGAAAACTTTAATAGAGGATAAGGATGAAAATATAAGAACAGATGAAGAAAGTCAATCAAAATCTGCAACTTGCTCAAGGAAGACTTGAACCTTTCAAAAGTTGGAAAGTTTGTACATTAGTGTAATCAACGTGTAGATATGTAAGCCTTAAACATGACTTAGTTAATTAAAATTCACCACCATCACATCACATTGTTAAAGAATGAAAAAGTTCAATCTTCTTATATGAATTTGAACAATTTTTTTTCTTGTGAATTAGCTGGATCATGTTGTTATCTCAAGAGAGAAAATCTTTTCAGCTTCCGGACGCAGATAGAACAACACTTGCTTCGTGAAATAAAGTCCATAAAGCACCTTTTGAAATGCCTAAGCTAGTAAATACAACTTTTAGAATCATTATTTCAGATTGTTATATCTTGTATGAATTGATAAGATTTTGGTGTTCAATGTTCTGAGCATCCTGCTCCTAATCCCAAGCTAGAATTTGTTCAGAACGCAAAACCTTAGCCTCCATGGAAGAAGCAAAACGAAAAGCTAATGTAATCCATTGTTATCTGAATAACTAAAGTTTTTGATTTTCTCTTTATAATTTAAGATTGATAAAGAATTTGATGCTTAGACATCATTAACAGGTTTCTCTTAATTCCTGCGTTGAGTTATATGGGTCGACCACCTTACTCAGGACCAGGTCCCTCTATCAGGTTACACAGAGGCAGAGACACATGTACACGAAAATACAACAGTAAGAAGAAGACACACGAAGTTTTACGTGGAAAACTTCCTTGCTCACTGGAAGTAAAAAAACCACGACCTACCTCGTAGGATTTCTCAAACTCCACTACTAGATCTGAGCAACAAAAGTTACAAAACCTAGTACACAACTAAGAGGTTAACCTCCTAACCTCCCACTTGTAATACCTCTATTACAAGACTTCAATATTCTCTACTTCAGCTAAAACTCAACTGAAATACAAGGCTAACTCTAGCCAAAATGTCTACTAGCTCTAGCAGACCAAAACGAGAAAAACAACTCATGAAAAACAAGAAAGTAAAACTTGTACAAAAGACAAGGTTTTTGTTTTTGCAGTGCACTTCTTCTCCTTCAATGGCAGCCTCAAAAACTTGAGCTCTTTTTCTTTGATTCTTGCTGAGGAACAAGGAAACAATGGCTGCCTTTTTGAGAGAAGAATAAGCCTATTTTTCAGATCTATTTTTGTGAATGATTTTTCTTAATGGAAAGAGTTGTTGGGTTCTATCCTTTTTATCTTTCCAGCTTGCTTTCTTGTGCACATGGGTGAAAGGTGAGAGTATTATGATACCCACTAGAATACCCACTAGAAAGCTCTCTTTTTGGTCAAGCACATGTGACCAACTTGACCTAGTTGCTGCTATGATTCCATGCTGCTCTGTTGCACACTACTGTCTTCACCAACTGACAGCAAAAAAGCAAACTTTCCAACTGTAAAGTCTTTTCCCTTCCAGCTCAAAATTGAGTCACACCAGCACAAGGGATCAGGTCCCTGTATGAGGTTGACAGCATCAAAACCAGTAATCTAACACCCTGGTAAAAAGTTATTCTACATGTAGAAACATCAATCTCTCAAGTCGCAAAAGCAAAAGCAAAAAGCAAAATTTTCTCCCCAATTGTATCAATCGGTACCATCAACCATGCTGCTAACATTTCTAAAATTCATACGGAGGCTGCGAAAGAAAGTGGATCTATTACCACGACACATTCATTTAGAAGTCCCCAGCGTATGTTCCTCTAGGTACAAGATTTGTGTTGTGTAAAGTAGAAGTAATTATGATATACTGCTAATTATCGACCCAAAATTTTCAGCAGCGGAACCAAAAACAGTAATCTAGAAAAATGCCAATTCTGCCTCTATAGAAAACAAGAACAAATTTGATGCTGAAATTGAGGAATTGATCAAAGATTTTCAATGGAATATGCAACCGGTCTCAGAAAACCCTTTGAGCAAATATAAAGAATCAGATCAATTTTTAAAATGTTGTGTTTCTAAACTAAAAAGGAAAATAATATATTGATATTGTACAATAAGAAATTAATTTTTAATTTTTTTTCTAGAATTTTAAAATAGATCATACAAAAATTATATAGACAACAAAATTTGTGGGTTTTTTTTTTATTCTGCTTTCATAAATTATTTTATATAATATTAATAGATAAGAATGTACCTTCGTAATTCTTTTTTTTCTTCTGACCTAATTAAATTTAAATAAAAAATTTAATTTATAAATTTATTAAATTTTTTTATAAATTAACAGTGCGAAACGAGATTAAATTCACTGATAATTTAGAACGGTAAAGCACTGGGTCCTCGTGCAAATTACCGCTCTTTTGCTTGGGTTAAAGTGATGCATAGAAAGAGGACATGGCTCATTATACGAGAAACAGTCCATAAGTGTATTATAGGCTTTGGTCTGTCTCTTGGACAGCATTGTTTTTGAAATTCAAGAATGGTATACAATTATAGTCTGGACTAAAAGGAGAAGTCCAAGTACAATTAATTACTTTTAATTTAATTTTACTTTGAAAATTCCACAAAAAAGTAGTTAATTTATTTTAAGGAAGTTTACATGTTAATATAGATATCTTTTAAATAAGCTGATGGTGTAAAATTTAAACTCTAGTTAACGTTTTTTGTGATGATTGACGAAAAATAACCGTAAAAACTTAATTATAACGTACAACTGCAAAGCATTTTGTAAGAGGGCAATTTGAAGGTTTGGATCGAAGACGATCTTTGCGAACATACTGATGTGTCCAGTTATTGTCCAATAATTGATATTCATGTTCAAAACGTGGCAAGTAATATGAGGGTTGAACCACTCTATAAATACAAGGCTTCATTTGTATAGAGATGTCAAAACTCAAATTAATAGCTTTAAATTAAACAATGAGTAAGTGTTTGTTCCTCTTATCTCTCTGTTTGGTTCCCTTTGTGGCCTTTTCATCAACAATTTTCACATCCCAAAATCCCATCGACTTACCCACTTCTAATAATAATGATTTGGTACTAGACGTGAGGGGTGAACCACTTCAACCTGGTGCAAGTTACCGCATCGTGTCGACTGGACGGGGTGCCGCGGGTGGTGACGTGTACCTAGGACCCTCCCCAACAACAGACCTTTGTCCAGACGGCGTGTTCCGCTACAACTCAGATGTGGGACCTGGCGGAACACCTGTCAACTTTATTAAGTCTGATCATACTGGAACAGGTATCTCTGAATACCAAGACTTCAACATCCAATTCAGCATTGCAACTGTGAAATTGTGTGTTAGTTATACAATATGGAAAGTCGGGGACTATGATGTATCTCTCGGGGCGAGATTGTTGGAGACCGACGGAACCATAGGACGACAAGATAGCAGCTGGTTCAAGATTGTGAAATCACCAGTACTGGGTTACAACTTATTGTATTGTCCTGGTCCTTTCGTTTGTCCATCTTGCCCTATTGATCAGTGTCAAACAGTGGGTGAGGTGAACCAAAATGGTAAGAGGCGTTTGGCTCTCGTGAAAGACCAAGCTCTTAGTTGGCAATTCAGAAGAGTCTAGTTCACAACCCCTGCTATATATATATATATAAATAATAAGGAACCTGGCTACTATGTTGTACCATATTAGCTTAATTACTAAATAAACCTGTGCTAAGTATATGTATATTTTAGCATATGGCTTTTTAAATAAATTGGTCTTCCCTTCTCGTAGTTTTTGTCTATGTATTCTTTTTATGTAAATTTCATAAAATTTGCAATAAATAATTTGTATGAACTCATAACTAATAAAATATAATGATTTTAATATTGAAAATATTAGAAATCGAACCATAAAGATAAAATTTTAAATCCGCCTCTATTGTTAATGGTGTATTGGGACCGACTATTTGACCAAAGGGTAGGAAGTGAATTTGCATACGCTATTTATAAATAAGATAATATATTTCTAAGATCGTGAAATTACAATAATTTTTAAAACGATATATATAATGTATTTATTAGTTTAATCATGATTAAAAATTTATTTTGATCAATTAAATCTTAGGATCAAATTTAATTTTATGTTATGCATCCCCGATTCAAACAAGGATTTGGGAATTTTTTTTTTTTTAAAAAAGAAATGAAAAGGAACCGAATACCCTCCCCTTTTCATCCAACCTCTCATAATATTTATCTGAAAAATATATAAAGTAATATTTTATTATTATTTATTAAACACAAGAAAATTTTTTAAAAAATTATTTTAAAAAAAACAAATAACTTTCCATCAAAAATATTTTCATACACACCAAAGACCAATGAAAAAGGCAAAGTCCTTTTCTTGTCATTGAGTACCGGTTTCATTTTCAATGTGAGCATAAATTTATATATAAAAGTTCATAAATTTATATATAAAATTTAATATATATATATATATATAATAGAACTCGTAACTTTTAAAATATAACTGATTCAATCCTAAAAATAATAGAAATTGAACCATAAAGATAAAATTTTAAATTCGTTTTCATTGTTAATGATGTACTGTGACCTGCCATTTGACCAAAAAAACCTCAATCTTTCATCCAAACATCCTTATAATACCTCGTTGAATAAGAAATGTCCTTCGATCTCAATCCTTATAATATCTCTTTAATTTCTCAAGTGTTACTCCTTTGTAACACCAACAACATAGAATTTAGCTTCCGGCAATAAACACACACTTTTTTGTTCTACTGAGAATTCTCCTGCTTATTTAATAGGCCTAACCTAAAAATAATTTTTAATTTTTATTTAACGCTTGTTTTACTCGTATATGTACGCACTATCACTTCATTATTATAAACGTATATAATAAATTTGTGATATTAAACATCTCATGAAATCAAATATTTATAGTGTATACTTTTTAAAATATACAAAATTTGTATCTAATATTTTTTTAGAGAGAAGGAGATGTGCGATTTTCATTGGATGCGGTATTATTGTCCAAAAGAGAAGAAGATGAGCTCTGAATTTTCTTTTTGTTTTTACATTAATAATATGGCCATAAAGTGCGACATAACTTTGTAGAAAAATGTCAATGTCATACTTATCTTCTTATCTTATCGACATTCGGAATAGGTGTGTGGTTCATCCGTTGGTCAATTTGCATTTGAGAAACGTTCAACATATATATAATTTTTTAAATTTATTTTTATTTTTTATTTTGCTATTAATCTCGCCTTATTCTATTTTAATTTTCCAACTCAATTTTTTATGTTTCATTTAGATGCAAAATATCAATTTTTTATATTTTCATTACTTTTATTTATACTCCTTAATTATAATTTTATGCATTAAAAATTGAGAAATATCAGTTCAATATTCTTATAATTAGGTGTCTTAATTTCACACGTATTCTTATCAGATTGCAATTAAGATACAATAAAGAAGACATGAATAATATAATAAAAGTCGAATGCATAAAAGGAGAATTTCAACAAACAAACTCATTAAAAATTAACTCTAGGTATTTTCAAGTAACACAAAAATAAAGAATGTTTGATCTCTGTCTTTTCCCTCTACCCGTGCTCTTTTTTTATAGATTTTTGATGTAACAATTATCTTGAAAAAATTAATTTTCAAGGTAAAAATCTTAAGGATTTTCTTTGCATCCATGATTGTGGTGTTTCCTATGACAATAAAGAAAATACTTGAGGAAAGAGGAAGAAAATAGGTGAAACAAGATCGAAAAATAATAAAATTTTTTAAAATGATAATAACTTAACTTGAAATTTGAATAATAGGTATGAACTCATAACTTTTAAAATTTAACAGGTTCAATACCGAAGATAATAGAAATTGAATCATCTCTAAATCCACCTCTATTGTTAATGGTGTACTGAAACCGACTATTTGATCAAAAACACCCTCAGTCTTTCATCCAAACATCCTTATAATACCTCATTGAACAAGAAACGTCCTTCGATCTCATTCCTTATAATATCTATTAAATTTCTCAAGTGTTACTCCTTTGTAACACCAACAACATAGAATTTAGCTTTCGGCATAAACACAAACTTTCTTTGCTCTACAGAAAATAAAAGTTAATGTAGAAAATAAAAATAAAAAAATAAGAAATAATAAAGCATGATGTGAACAGGATATTATTATGTCTTATCGAAAAAATCACAATCTATTCAATATCAAAATGTATTGTTCAAATTGCATCCTTTCTCTTGATATCTTAGAAAAACACCTATTCATTTTTTCACTCACACTTTTTATAGACCAACAACCCTCCAAATGAATGAAAAACGACAGGACACACAATTTTGGAAAAGGCCATCGATCACAGTCAGGAGAGACGCTCTCCATACATTTTTTTCTCGTTGGAGACTAACGGTCATATTTCTTCACGGGTACACAACTGGGGCTCAGACTCCCGTCGATGGAGATGCCAGCAATGCCAGAGAGGGCTACTCGAATAGGAATAGGCCAGTTAGTGAGAGCCTGGAGATAATATCCCCTGTTAGATTTTCACGCCCACATCTTGACAATCATTAATATCCCATAGTGGACAAAGAAGTTGAACGAGACAATGCACTAACCAAAACCCATTTTTACCACAAGATTTTTAATAATATGTAATAACTACCTGATCTCTTATTATATAATTTTTTTATAATAATGTAAAAATGTATATAAACATTATTTATGTATTTTTACACAAAATTAATATATTGTTTATAGCAAATATAATATTGAAAACCGAATATATAAATATTGTTGAAAATTTTATTATTTGCTATGTGAGTGTAAATTAAAAATATGACATGCAGATGCAATATTTTATGTTAAGCTATATGTTGTTGAAACGTTGCGCTTAAATTCTTTACTAACAGGGTATAAATGCTTTAAATTTTAAAAGTTTGGCTTGACATTTGGAAAATTTTGTTACGATGCATGTATCTAAACTATTTATACTAATTAGAATTAACTTCTGAAATGTCAATTCATGTGTCCGAGTTTTTGATAATTTTGGATTGTCTTTAGATTTTTGTGTCTTTTCTTATATTAGATTTATAAGATTAATAGCAATGATTCGTCTTATTTCGTAATTTTCGTATCTAATAGTTGTATGAGACAAAAGAAGTCCCACACTATTAACACCAATTATATGAGGTAGAAAATAAAGTTTTCAAAAGCTACACGTCAATGCATGATTCACTCGGCTTAGCTCCATTACTTTTTCTTGTCCAAGTTGGACTTATTGTCATCAATAGAAAGAAGATGTATGATGTGACATCAAATATTTATTTTGTATATTTTTCAAAATACACAAAATTTATCGTTCAAAAAAGGAGAAGATGGGGCCTGAATTTTCTTTTTATTTTAAAAGTTAATAATATGGCCCCATAAAATAAAACATAACTTCCATGTGTAGCAAAATGTCAATGTCATACTTATCTTCCTATCTTATTGACATTCGGGATAGATGTGTGGTTCGTCTATTGGCCAATTTGCATTTGAGAAAGGTTCAGCGCATACACAGTTTCTTAAATTTGTTCTTATTTTTTGTTTTGCTATTTAATCTTCGTTTTATTTTATTTTAACCTTTTAATTTGATTTTTTATGTTTCATTTAGATACAAAATATCAATTTTCATATTTTTGTTATTTTTATTTATACTCTTTAACTGTAATTTTACACGTTAAAAGTTGAGAGATGACAGTTTATTATTTTTATAACTAGGTGCCTTAATATTCACATGTTTCTTATCAGATTGCAATTAAGTTATAATAAAAAGGACATGAATAATATAATAAAATTTAAATAGATAAAACGAGAATCTCAACAAACAAACTCATTAAAAATTAACTTAAATATATTCAAATATCATCAAATAAAGGATGTTCGATCTCTATTTTTTCCCTCTGCATATGCTCTTTTTCATAGATTTTTGATGTAATAATTAACTTCAAAAAATTAATTTTCAAGGTAAAAATCTGTAGGATTTTCTTTGCATCCATGACTGCGGTGTTTCCAAATGACAATAAAGATAATTTTGGAGGGAAGAGAAAGAAAAGAGGTGAAACAAGATCGGAAAAATAAAGAGACCTTTTAAAATGATAATAACTCCACTTAAAACTTCAAAAGCAATGAAATATAGAATTTATAAATTATTAATTAAAGAAATTTGAACGATAGATATTGCATTAGAATAAAAAGGTAGGAAGTGAATTTGTTTACGCTATTTATAGGCAAAATAATATATATCTAAGATTGTGGAATTACAATAATTGTGGAAGTACAATAAATTTTTAAACTAAATATTGTAAAGATATGACACTTGGGCCTAACTCAACCTCTGAGCTAGTTTTTGAGGTTGAGTTAGGCCTAGGTGTCATATCAACATGGTATCAGAGCCAGGTCCATTCCGTTTGGGCTCCTAATCCACACGCCAGTCGGGCCTGGGTGTGAAGGGGTATGTTAAGGTGGGTTAAAGTCCCACATTGGTTGGGGAATGGACCGATAGTTTGTTTATATGGACTTGGGCAATCCTCCCCTCATGAGCTAGCTTTTGAGGTTGAGTTAGGCCTAGGTGTCATATCTTTACATGGTATCAGAGCCAGGTCCATTCCGTTTGGGCTCCTAGTCCACACGCCAGTCGGGCCTGGGTGTGAAGGGGAGTGTTAGAGTGGGTTAAAAGTTCCACATTGGTTGGAGAATGGACTGGTGATTTGTTTATATGAACTTGGGCAATCCTCCCCTCTTGAACTAGCTTTTGAGGTTGAGTTAGGCCCAAGTGTCATATCTTTTCAAATATATACTATATTTATTAATTTAATGATGATTAGAAATTTATTTTGATCAATTAAATTTTAGCAATTAAATTTAATTTTATGTTATGCGTCCCTAATTCAAACAAGTCTTTGGAAAAAATAAATAAAAAATAGAAATGACAAGGAGCCGAGTACCCTTCCCTTTTCATCCAATCTCTCATAGTATTTGTCTAAAAAATATATAGAGTAATATTTTACTATTATTTATTAAAAACAAGAAAATTATATCAAAAAGAAATAATTTTCAATCAAAAATATTTTTGTACTCCAATCACCAATGAAAAAGGCAAAGTCCTTTTCTTGTCATTGAGTACCAGGTTCATCTTTCGATGTGGAGCATAAATTTATATATAAAATTTCATAAAATTTGCAATAAGTAATTTATATGAACTTATAACTAATAAAATATAACGACTTCAATGCTAAAAATAATTAAAAATTGAACCATAAATATAAAATTCTAGATTCGCTTTTATTATTAATGGTGTATTGGGACCGATTATTTGATCAAAAACACCCTCGATCTTTCATCCACAAATCCTTAGTTATACCTTATTAAAGAAGAAACGTCCTTCGATCTCAATCCTTATAATATCTATTAAATTTCTCAAGTGTGACTCCTTTGTAACACCAACAATATAGTTGGCTTCCGACAATAAACACAAACTTACTTTGTTCCGCAGAGAATTCTCCGGCTTACTCAATTGGTTAACTATTATTTCACTCTTCCTAACCTGAAAAATAATTCCTAATCTTTATTTAACTCTAGTTTCACTCGTGTATGTACGTACTATCACTCCATTATTAGAAATGTATACAATAAATTTGTGATATTAAATATATCATGACATCAAATATTTAATTTGTATACTTTTCAAAATACACAAAACTTATATCTAATATTTTTTTTAAAGAAAAAGAGATGTCTGATTTTAGTATTATCGTCCAAAAGAGGAGAAAATGAGCCCTGAATTTTCTTTTTGTTTTTACATTAATAATATGGCCCCATAAACTGCAACATAACTTCCAATATGTAGCAAAATGTTAATGTCATACTTATCTTCTTATTTTATAGACGTTCGAAATAGATGTGTGGTTCTTCCATTGTCCAATTTGCATTTGAGAAAGGTTCAGCGTATACACATTTTTCTTAAATTTGTTCTTATTTTTTATTTTGCTATTTAATCTTCGCCTTATTCTATTTTAAACTGTACCTCAATTTTTTATGTTTCATTTAGCCGCAAAATATAAATTTTCATATTTTTATTTATATTTTTTAGCTGCAGTTTTACACATTAAAAATTGAGAGATGCAGTTCAATTTTTTTATAACTAGGTGCCTTAATATTCACCTGTATTCTTATCAGATTGTGATTAAGGTACAATAAAAAAGACATGAATAATATAATAAGAGTTTATCCATTAAACTCTCAACAAACAAACTCATTAAAAATTAACTCAAATATTTTCAAAGTATCACAAAAATAAAGGATATTCGATCTCTGTTTTTTCCCTTTGCGTGCTCTTTTCTATAGATTTTTGATGTAACAATTATCTTTAAAATAATAATTTTCAAGGTAAAAATCTGAAAAATTTTCTTAGCATCCCTGATTGTGGTGTTTCCAAATGACAATAAAGATAATATTTGAGGAAAGAGGAAGAAAAGAGGTGAAACAAGATATGAAAAACAATGAGAATTTTTAAAATGAAAATAACTTCACTTGAAATTTAAAAAGCAATTGAAATATAAAATTTATAAATCATTAATTTAAATAAATTTGAACGATAGATACTGCATTAGGGAAAATAGAGGTAGGAAGTGAGTTTGTTTATGCTATTTATAGACAAAGATGTTATATTTCTAAGATTGTGGAATTACAATAATTTTTAAAACTAAATATATAATGTATTTATTAGTTTAACCATGATTAGAAATTTATTTTTGATCAATTTAATCTTAGCAATTAAATTTAATTTTATGTTATACGTCCCCAATTCAAACAAGAATTTGGGTAAAAAAAAGAAAAGGAGTTGAATTATAACTTTTAAAAAGTTTTTTAAGATTGTGCGAAGCGCAAACAATTAACTAGTTTATTTTATAAATAAGCAGTTATATATTTGGATAAAAGTGTTGAAGCTGAAAAAAAGTTATTGATTTATTTGGTATATAAGTGTTGTTAAACACTTATTTTTAGTCAAATGATTGAAATGCCCTTAAAGCTGTTAACACTATAATAAGTGAATTACTTTAATATTTTTATTTTCAAAATAATTAAAATTTAAATTAATTTATTATTTATATTTATTTTTAATATAAACTAATTATTTATTGTATTTTTAATTTTTAAAATATATAATTTGAATAAAATTAGGCAAATCTCCCCTTTATTTTTTATTAGAAAAGAAAGAGAAGAAGAGAAAGATTTGCGAGGTTTTATTTGCTTGAGGGTATTTTTGAAATTACAAAAATAGTATGAGGATAAAAAGGTAAATATATTGGTCGAAATGACTTATGAGCTAAAAAATGAAAAGTTGGGGGAAACCAACTTTTGCTTTTTAGCTTTTTAAAATATTTTTTAATTTTTTTAAAATACTTTTTAGCTGAGCCAAGCACTCAAAAGAAAATTTTGGTGCTGAATTCAAAAAGAAGTTGACAGTTGAAAATAAACAGTTGATGTGTTTGATAAAAAAAAAGTTAATCAAAGTAATAGATTCTGTTAAAATGATCGAAATATTGTTAAAGCAGTTACCACTAAAAATGAATTAATGATTGAATTTTTTTAATTCTAAATTAATTTATGGTTCAATATATTGCCAATTCTAAATTTATTGTGAGAAATTTTTCTTCTCTTGGATCAGATTATCAATATATAAGTTTCATCAATTTAAATCTTATTCTAAAATGAGGAATAAATCCATCAAGGCTAACACTATACTCTCCTAAAACAGTGATGTTTCCATGTGTTTTAATTAATATTTATGTGTTCGATAATAAAGAGATTGAGAAGGGGAAAAAGGCAAATGATAAGCTATGAATAGTGTATAAACCAAGGAAATGACTGTTAACTAGGCTTTAAAGTTTAAATGGAAAAAAGTTTTACAAATAAAAAGTTTCAAATTCATAATAAAGTTGCAGCAGTGACGACATAATTTTTATAACACAAATGTTCACAAAAAATAATTTATTTAATTTAATTTTAAGCCAAAAAATTATAAGTTGGGATTGCTCAATTTGTAGATTCTGGATGTTAAATTAAAGTAGAAGAAGAAGAATGAAATGTGAGTAGAAATTATTTGTTTTACGATTATAATAATTTCAATGAACTCATGAACATTAAGAATTGAATGGATGAAGGGATGTTATTTGGATGGCTTTGATATGAATCAAAGAGGGGCTATATTGATTTTTTTTTTTTAATTTTAAAAAAGTCTTACCTAACAACTTTTGTAATGACTGGACCAGGGAATAACATAGAGACATATAACATGCAAAACATAGACTTACAGGAGTAATAAATACTATGAATGTTTAAAACATTGGCAAGGAATATAAGGGTCCGGATGCGTCTATAAATAGAAGGCTTCATGGGTAGAGGAATGATCACAATTCATAATTTAGAAGCAAGCAATATAATCAAAATATGAGTAAGTGTTTATTCTTCTTATCTCTCTGTTTCCTTCCCTTTGTGGCATTTTCGTCAACACTTTTCACTTCCCAAAATCCCATCGACCTACCCACTACTACTACTACTACTACTTCTGGTAAGTCAGTACTAGACGTGAGGGGTGAACCGCTTGATTCTCAAGCGACATACCGCATTGTTTCCATTTTTTGGGGTGCCCTAGGTGGTGACGTGTACCTAGGCCGCTCCCCAAATTCAACTATCCTCTGTCCTAACGGCGTGTTCCGTTACAACTCCGATATCGGACCTAGAGGTACACCCGTTAAATTTACTCCGTCTGCTCATTTTGGACCAGGTATTTTTGAGGATCAATACATCAACATCCAGTTCAAAACTACGAAATTGTGTGTTGATTATTCAGTTTGGAAAGTTGGGGACTACGATGTATCTCTAGGGGCGAGATTGTTGGAGACTGATGGAACCATAGGACAACAATTTTGTAGTGGTAGCTGGTTCAAGATTGTGAAAGCATCATTGGGTTACAACTTATTGTATTGTCCTGGTCCTTTCGTTTGTCCATCTTGCCCTATTGATCAGTGCCAAACAGTGGGTGAGGTGAACCAAAATGGAAGGAGGCGTTTGGCTCTCGTGAAAGACAACCCTCTTGGTGTGAACTTCAGCAAAGTCTAGTTAAACAACTCTCTCCAATATAATATTGGCTTTCTAATTAAATAAATAAACCTGCTGCTACTACGTATGTTATGTTCTAAAAGCATATATATTAGCTTTCTCTAAAATAAACCTGTGCTACTAAGTATATACATGCTTTAGCATGGCTTTATTAATAAATTGTCTTTCCTTCTGGCATATGTATTCAATGTTTAAGCTTTTTCATTTCCATTAATATTGGGTGTGGGTTAGAAAAAAGAAAATGGGGTACTGGTCATTTTTACCACCCTATTGACACTACTAGTGCTATAACTTCTCTTTACAAGTGCTTGGAATTGAAACAAACAAAAAAAGAAGAGGAGAACACAACTCTTCTGTATGTATATACTTTTTTTCACATACAATGAACCTTTAATTTTTATGTAAAAAGTCTCTTACATTGAATGAGTGTCAATAAAGTTAAAAATATGACTCGTCTAACCCATTCTAATTTGGGTGAGCTAATCAATCACCTGTTTATTAACTCAATCATTTAAATCCAGGATTATAAATGAACAAAAGGAAACACTTTTTTTTTTCAAAGGGAATGGAGTTGTCCAACAGATTGGACATGGGAAGGACCTGTAATTTCTATGCAGACTGATAATATTTTTGCCCGATTTGAATTTGAATAACGAGAGTCGAACCACTTAGGTTTGACTACAAATTCGAGTTATATATATTTTTTAAAAATTTACATATTCGATAACTACATTAAAATCACTACAAGCCCCATATTGCCAATGTTTCAAAATGTTTTGGAAGATGAATCCATCAACTGCTATCAATTTCACAAGCCGATGAATCACGTTTATACTCTCCCCCTTGCAACACACCATTGTAGTTATATGTAGTTAAGGTTTTTAGCCTCAAGTTGGCTATCAACTTGTGAAGACTAAATTATCGATCTTTTCATTCTGAATGTTATTTAATAAAATGCATGATCAAAAGTGTTCATAATTCAATGTTCTCCCATTTGGGCATGTGCTGTTCTCGACGTTGGCTAGGTACACAGCTCCGCGGGCTTCGATAATGTATTCTTCGCCGGTCAAGGACGGTTCACCGTCCAGGTCCAGCACTGCAGGAAGTAGTACTACACCATTATCATCACTAGTAGTAGTGGGAAGGACAATGGGATAATCGGTGGAAGTGAAAGTTGATGAAAAGGCCACAAAGGGAAACAAACACAAGACGAAGTTGAAAATAATGGACTTCATGAATTGCTTTCCTCCATTTGCACGTTTTAGACATGAATGACACGTTAGATTCACATCATTCGCCATGTTATTTTTTATATTTTATTTACTAAAAAATACTTTATCATATTTTCTGTACCTTCCTGAGAAAAAATTGAAAGAGAAAGAGAATATGCAGAAGCTACTATGACTATTCTCACTTTGAATTAGTGATAGATCTAATTATTTCCATGGCTATTCACTATAAATAATGATACTCCGACTAAAACTTATTCACAGAGGATGAAATAAATGTTGGAAATGAAACACTCACACAAACAACTATTATTAAAACTTAAAGAATATTATAATAATCATACACCTCATCCTTCTCCAACCTTCTAAAAATATTTTGAGTTTACCAAATGATTCACATGCACAATTACAACACCCTAGAAGATTCTAGGTAAAAGGCTTGTAATTTTGGACCTTGATTATGGACTTGGACTCCAACTTGATTGGGTTTGGGTTTGGGCTCCATAATGGATCAAGTTTATGATCCAACACCCCCCCTTAAACTTGATCTTGTGAACCCTAATAAGTTCCTTCATCTTCTGAAGTCTTCACTTGTCAATGGCTTGGTAAAAATATCAGCAACTTGATCTTGTGACTTCACATATTCAACTTGTACATCCTTTCTTGCAACACACTACCTTATATAGTGATAGCGAATGTCGATATGCTTGCTTCAATCATGAAATACTGGATTCTTTGTTAAGGCAATGGCTGACTTGTTGTCGACACAAACCTTGGTCGGCTCTTCTTGCGTCAACCCTATCTCCTTCAACATATTCCTGAGCCAAATTGCATGACAAACGCATGAGGTAGCAGCAACATATTCCACTTCACAAGTGGACAATGTGACAATCAGTTGTTTCTTTGACATCCATGTGAAAGAAGTATCTCCCATGAAAAATACAAATCCAGTAGTGCTCCTTCGATTTTCTATGTCTCCAGTCCAATCACTGTCGCTATATCCAACAAGCTTATAATCATTAGAAACTTAATAGAATAAGCCAAAGTCAATTGTACCTTTCAGATAGAGAAGAATTCTCTTGGCGGCTTTGAAATGGGTGGTTGTTGGAGATTCCTTGTAGTGGCTAACCAATCCAACTGCTTGAAGAATATCAGGCCTCGTGCAAGTTAGATAGCGTAGACTTCCCACCAAACTTTTAAAGAATGTTGGATCTACACTTTCGCCTTCTTCATGTTTGGACATCTTGATTCCATACTCCATCGGCATGCTTATCGGCTACAGTTCTCCATCTTGAACTTCTTCAGGATCTCCTTTGCATAGCTTTCTTGTAAAATGAAAATTCCATCCTTTTTTTGCTTAACTTCAATGTCAAGGTAGTACTCCATGAGCCCCATGTCTGTCATCTCGAATTCCTTCGTCATCATTTCCTTGAATTCATTGAACATGCTTGGGTTGCTTCCGGTGAAGATCAAATCATCCACGTACCGGAACATGAAAATATCACCATCTTTGATCTTGATATATAGAGCGTGCTCGTAGGGAAATTTTTTGAAGCCATTCTCTCGGAAGTACTTGTCGATTCTGCTATTCCAAGCCCTTGGTGCTTGTTTTAACCCGTAAAGAGTCTTCTTCAACTTCAACACCTTGTCTTCGTGTCCTTTGACTTCGTAGCCTGATGGTTGCTAAATGTAGACTTCCTCTTCAATAACTCCATGTAGAAAGGCAGACTTTACATCCATTTGTTGTATCTTCCACCTGTTTTGAGTTGCCAAAGAAATGATTAGTCTAATAGTCTCCAATCGAGCAACGGGGGCGAATACCTCATCATAGTCGATTCCAGCCTTTTGACTGTAGCCTTTCGCAACAAGCCTCGCCTTGTGTTTTTCAATCTCTCCCTTGGAATTTTGCTTTATTTTGTACACCCATTTGACACCTATCGCCTTGTGTCCTTTGGGAAATGAGGTGAGTTCCCATGTGTCGTTCTCCTCGATGGCCCTAATTTCTTCGTCCATCGCGTCTCTCCTGCTTTTCTCTTGTGCAGCTTCTTAAAATGTCACTGGTTCACAATCAACAAGGAGACAAAATAGTGTAAGGTTATCTTGTCGTTCGGTTACCTCATAGAGATCTCTATGGCTTCTTGTACGTTGCACAACTCTTTCACTTTGACTCCCACTCGATGATGCAGGTGATGAGTCCCGTGAGTAGTTGATGTTGGTGAAGCAGGTGGAGTTGCGAGCTCTTATTGAGGTTCTCCTGGTCGTTCAGTCGATGTCTGCTCATCTTCTTCAATTTGGGGAAAGAAATTGAAAGCATTTGTATGAGACCCAAAATCCCATTCTCCTTCTTCATCAAATATCACGTCTCGACTTATCACAACCTTCTTATTGTTCGGGATTGTATGAATTGTAGCCTTTTGAACTTGAGTCGTAACCGATGAAGATGAAAATCTTGCTTTTATCATCAAGCTTGGTTCGTTGCTCATCCGTTACATGAACATGGGCTACACTTCCGAAGACTCTCAGGTGGGAGATTCAGAGCTTTCTTCCACTCTTTGCTTCTTGTGGTGTTTTTCCTCAAACGCTTCTTGTTGGAGATCGATTCGACAAGTAGACCGCACACGCCACTGCTTTCGCCCAAAACTCCTTGGGCAATCTCTTGCTTTTGAGCGTGCTTCGCTCCATATTAAGGATTGTTCTATTCTTCCTTTCTGCTACACCATTTTGTTGGGGGGATCTAGGAACTGTCAAGGGGCAACGAATTCCATTTGATTCACAAAACTCCTGGAATTCCTTGGATGTGAATTCTCCTCCTCGATCAGATCTAACGACTTTGATCTTATGCCCACTCTCCTTTTCCACAATTGCTTTGAACTTCTGGAATACTCCGAAGACTTCTGATTTCTATTTCAAGAAATATACCCAGGTTTTTCTTGAAAAATCATCAATGAAGAGAAGGAAATAGTTACTATTATCGAGAGAGCTTGGCTTGATCGGACCGCACACATCGGTGTGGATGAGCTCGAGTGGCTTCTTGGCTCTTGAGTTTAACTCTTTTGGAAAGCTTTTTCTGAATTGCTTCCCAAGTAAACATCCTTCGCACAATTGGTCAGGGTGATTGATACAAGGTAAGCCTCTCACCATTTCCTTCTTGGACAATAACTCCAATCCTCCAAAGTTGAGGTGCCCAAATCGAAGATGCCATAGCCACGAAGCGTCTTTGTAACAAGCCTTAAGACACTTTGCAGCATCGTTTTGAATATTCAAAGGAAACATTCTATTCTTTGACATTTGCACCTTAGCAATTAAATCTCCTTTTCCATCTCTTATAAAAAGATTACAATTTTTCATGTGAATATCATAGCCTTTTTCTAAGAGTTGACCCAAACTCAAGATGTTGCTTTTCATATTAGGCACGTAGTAAACATTTGAAATTAATTGGTGGCTACCATCTTTTGCACGATAAGGATGTTACCTTTTCCTTTCACCGATATTTTGGTATCATCTCCAAAAGAGACATTGCCACTCACTGCTTTCGTGAGCTCTACGAACAAGCTTCTTCTCCCACACATATGGTTGCTTGCACCGATGTCAAGATACCAGGTATTCTCTTGGCCTTCATTACTGTCTCTGTATGCTAATAACAATGTTTCTTTCTCCTCGGTCTTCTCCTCCACGTAATTGACCTTCTCCTCGACTCTATTGTTAGGAGCTCTGCATTCTGAACCATAATGTCCAAGCTTTTGACAGTTATAGCATTAAACTTGAGATTTCTCATACCTCAAGTTCGGATTGCCTCTTCCACAGCCTTGTTTCGAGCTTTCCCCTTTCTTGTAATTATTGTTGGAATTGTTGTTGTAATTCCAACTTCGTCCACGACCTCGACTTCCACTTCGTCCACGACCTCTACCTCTGCCTCGGCCACGTTGGTTTCTATCATTGCCTTGGCTTTCATGAGCATCCTTGAGTTGCACTTTGAGGAGTTGTTCAGTGATTCCTTGCTTCTTCTTGTGCTTTTCTTCATAGGCTTGTAATGATCCTTGGAGTTCCTCTATCGTCATCTCCTCTAAGTCTTTGGTTTCTTCGATCGTCACGACGATGTGCTCAAATGTGGGATCTAACGAATGGAGTATCTTCTTTATTATTCTTACATCTTCTAGCTTCTCACTATTTCTTTTTAATTGATTAGAAACAACTGCTACTCTTGAGAAATAATCTTAAATAGACTCGGATGATTTCATGTGTAAGGATATGAATTTACCTCTTAATGTTTGGAGACAGACCTTCTTCACTTTTTCGACTCCTTTGTAAGAGGTTTGCAACTTCTCCCCCGCTTGCTTGGCGGAGGTTGCACTTGAGATCTTTTCAAAGCCATCATCATCTAATGCTTGATAGATGAGAAAGAGAGCTTTCTTGTCTCTCTTTCCGGAATCCTTCAAACCTATAGCCTGATCTTATGTAAGAGTAGCTTCATTTTCTGGCTCATTGAAGCCTTCCTCCACGACATCCCACACATCATGCGCTCCAAGGAGAGCCTTCATCTTGATACTCCAATTATCGTAATTGTTGTTGTTGAGTGTTGGAACTTAGAAGGATAATACACCATTTGCCATATTGCTCAATATAACGAGAGTGTGGAAATTTCGATTGCTCGGACAAAACTGGAATGTCAAAAAAGTTCAAATTGGACCTGGTCAAAATTTCTCAATTTTTGGTCAAATTCAATGGTCAAAGTCAACCCTAACCTGGTCAACAATCAACGTTTCGACGGCTCGGTCAACACGGCTCCAACTCGGTGAGCTGACTCACTTTCTCTAGCAAACTTCCGGCGGCGCGTGGTGGCGCGTTAGAACTCCGATGTGGGTGATTTCAGCAACGTCGGGTTCCTCTCGTCGAGACCTTCGATTTGATATGCAATAGTATATACTTTCCAACCTCGCTCTGATACCACTTTGTTGGAAATGAAACACTCACACAAACAACTATTATTAAAACTCAAAGAAATATTACAAGAGCACTCTCACTCAAAGAACAAAATACAACAACTCACTCTTTATAAGACTTTGCTTCTTTACTCACTTAGAAGCTCTTACTTCTTCTTGATGCCTAAACCAAAATGAGGAGGGGTATTTATACTACTTACAAACAATCCTACACCATACAAATAAATTAATCCAAAATTATAAGATCATACACCTCATTCTTCTCCAACCTTATAAAAATTATCTTGAGTTTACCAAATGATTCACATGCACAATTACAACGCCCTAGAAGATTTTAGATAAAAGACTTGTAATTTTGAACCTTGATTATGGACTTGAACTCCAACTTGATTGGGTTTGAATTTGAATTTGAGCTCCATAATGGATTAAGTTTATGATCCAACATTGTCCTAGTCAGTCTATGTGTCCAACCTGCCATATTGATTGTTCAGATGAGTGGACTATTGCGGCTGGCTCTCACTGATCCGCGTATTCCGTATGACTTCGGGAAAAGTCCACCAAACTGTTGCATAATTAATTTCCTCATAATTATAATTATGTGGATCCAATCTATCGCTTGTCTTGTATTTGTGATGTAATATTAATGCATATGAATAAAGAAGCTACCTTCTTAATTTATTAATCCCCGCTTCCAAATTAAGAATATTGAAATACTCTAGTGTTACTATATCGGAATGATTTGCAAACAAAAATGAATACATAAGAATACAAGATGCATGAACAAATTTCTCCATAGCCTTTAATTCTAATAAAAATTAAATTTATCTTTGCATGTATGATTAAAATTTAAGATTTGTTTGGGTGCGAACCCTACATGTAAAAGATTTAGTCTCATATATATATGTATGTTTGAATTTCAAACACCCCATATTTAAAATTAATTTAAAATGATAAACTTACAAATTCATACACAATTAGCTAAAACGGCAATTTCAAAATCGAAGATTTATATACTTCGGCCTTAGTTATTGCAGTAGCTTAATTATTATAGGCCCACATAGTTCCTTCATGTCTTATGTATTAAAAACTTGGGTTGTTTAGGATGATGAATTAGTGAAATTATTACACCTGAGAATCTTAGTATTTCAGTGACGGATTATCTAAATTTTTATAAGAATTTAATTTTTTATCTTATAATTTTCTTCTGCCCAATTTTTTCTTTCTACTTTGAGAGTAAATTTCATAATATTTTTTCTCAATTATTCTATCTCTTCTAGAGGTGAGTCGTGATATATTCACAACCATGAGTATTTTTTTTGTTTATAAATTTTACAAATATTGTCACATTCACTTCAGGGAATGGATCTATAGGAATCAACAAATTTCTCTCTGTTTCACAAGATGAATGTATCTGAATCTACTATTATTTTTCAATACTATTTCAAAGTTTTAGCATATTTAAGTTGAATAAATGTAGAGATTCTTCCACTTTACATGTCTAATATCTATATAGAAATGATATACAATTTTTAAATAGAATAATCAACCCTTCAAAAATCAAAGTAGTCGGGCAAACGATTGAAGAGCAGATAGATGTCTTGGCAAAGAAAATTAAAATTTGATAATATGCCACAACATATATACATAATTAGACTTAGAGTACTGGATTTGGACATATATTTTAAGAAATAGACTTTAAAAGTGTTATAGTGCATATAAAATAAAACATACTAAAACCGAATTAATGATTAAAAGCTATAAAATATTTACAATTATTTCTTAAAAACTAATATTATATATTCAAATAATTATAAAATTCATCCATAAAAATTTATCAGTTTGATTTGATAATTTTCTTCATTTTTTTTTAGTAGAACCAAAACTAAAGTAATTATTTTTAATTATTAAAATTTAAAATCAATCCAAATCAATATCAATTTTTTTAAAATCAGTTTAACTCAATTTACGATTTGATTAAATTTTTCATCCAACCATAAATACCCCCGCCTGTCCCTTTTACTAAAAGTAAACTTTTCTTTTTACTTTTCATTTTATCTAGCAATAGATTTATTATTATTTTTTAATATTTCTCCTATCTAATTACATAAAGTAGTTAGATTTTAAAATAATAAAATCCGTAATAAATAGGAGTAAATTTTTAAGAAAAGGGTCAAATCAAAAAATAACAAATAAAAAGGAATAAGAGAATAATTTCAAAGGGGGAATTAATAAATTGAAAACCCAACTTCTCTTTATTTATAAGTAGTATTATACAGAGCGAAATATTGGAAAATACAGACGAGGGATATATAGATCCACATTATTTAAAAAGCCAGATTAAGCATAATTAATTATCGGAAAATTAACTATGCATCTTTCTTATTAAATTTCCTGAAGCCAAACGGAGAAAGCTGATTAGTGAGAGCCAGGCGATAGTACCCACTGTTGAAGATGAAGCCTAAATCTGAACAAACAATGGGGCAGGTTGGACATATAAATTTACTAGGACAATACCTTAACCTGTATTGATAACCTGGTCTTGTTGTTACAAATTTCTCAATCTTGAACCAGTTGTTTATTGTGTCGGGTCCTGGATTTCCTAGGGTACCACCAGTTACAACGAACCTAATTCCCTCCGGGTCCGGTTCATCAACTTTCCAAACCGTTTCGTTACCACAGGGCTTTGTAGTTGGAACTGAGAACATGATATTAATATCATCTGCAGAGGGGAAGAATTTCACGGGCGTGTCTTGATCTGTAAAACTAAAGTTATCGACAATGCCGTTTGGGCATGTGGTGTTTCCAAGATTGGTTAAGTATATTTTTCCGCCGCCGATGAGAGTACTGTGAATAACATACTCTTCGTCGGTCTTGAGAGGTTGGCCGTCCATGTCCAGCACTTCAGGAAGCAGTATACCATTATCATTATCATCAGTAGTAATAGTAGTAGTGCGGAGGACAATGGGATTATCGGTGTAAGTCAAAGTTGATGAAAAGGCCACAAAGGGAAGCAAACACAAGACTAAGTTGAAAATAATGGACTTCATTATTTTGATTGCTGTGTTGAGTCTATTATTGTAGGTCTAATTTATAGACCTAATTTTTGCTAGTTTCATGCATTGCTTTCCTCCTTCATTTGCACGTTTTAGACATGAATGACATTAGATTCACATTATTTGCCATGTCATTTTTCATATTTTATTTACTAAAAACACTTTATTGTATTTTCTTTAACTTCCAATTAAAAAGAAAAATTGAATGCAGAAGCTACTATGGATATTCTCACTTTGAAATAGTGATAGATCTAATAACATTCATGGCCAACTGGCTTTCTTGATAAGCAATTTTCATTTGATTATTTGGGCTGCCCAATATATGTCGGTAATAAAAAAGTGGAATACTTTGAAAAAATTGTTTTCTAAGTTCATCAAAAGATTGAATGGGTGGCAAAGTAACATGCTATCTTTTGGGGGTAAGATTGTTCTTATCAAACATGTTCTTCCGTCCTTGCCCATCTACACTCCCAGTGCTCTAAGTCTTCCAAAGGGTATTATTAAACTTATGGAAGAAATATTTTGCTAGATTCTTTTGGGGATCAACCAATGTTAGAACAATTATCATTGGAGCTCATGGAAGAATTTATGCTTACCTAAAGAAGGAGGGATAGGAATCAGGAAAATGGCTGATATTTGTGAAATTCTCAACATAAAAAAATGGTGGAGATTCAGATGCCAGGATTCTCTTTGGTCCAAGTTCACCTGGGCTAAGTATTGCATTAGAGCACATCCTGTTACTAAGGTTTAGGTCTTTGGAAACTCTCACATTTGGAGACCCTTGACTAAGATAAGGAGGAAAGTAGAGCCTAATATAATCGAGAATATTCATAATGGGGAATGTAGTTTCTGGTGGGACAATTGGACTGGTCTAGGTGCTATTGCCCACCTATGTCCAGAACATAACCATTCTATCAAGACCAAGGTCAGAAACTTCATTAATAATCAGAGGTGGGATAAGGAAAGACTGCAGAATACTCTTCCAGATTGGATATGCCAGCACATCTACAACATCAAAATAGGTGCTTCGGACAGAAAAGATTACTTCATTTGGGAGTCTGCTGTTGATGGAACTTTTTCTAACAAAGATGCTTGAAATATTATCAGAGAGCATAGACAAGCCAATCAACTAGTCAACAAAGTTTGGCATAAAAGCATTCCTTTTAAACTATCTTTCCTTTCTTGGAGACTTATTAAAAATAAATTGCCTTTTGCTAATTGCTCTATTTGCAAATATGTTGATAATATGCCAACTGTTTGTCTTTGTTGTGCAGTTGCATTAACAGAAACTATCCAACACTACTTTTTTAAAAGTGAGGTCGCACAAACTCTTTGGAAGTTTTTTGGACAACCATTGGGTATCAAGTATAAAAAGGAACCAGCTAGGATAATCTTATATGATTGGTGGAACACTCCAACCAAGAATGTCGTTCACAAAATGATTATTCAGGTGCTACCGGTAATCATATGTTGGGAGATGTGGAAGGTCAGATGTGCTTGTAGATATGGTAATCAAACCAGACTCCAAGCTAGAAGAATAGAACATCAAGTCATATGGAACCTTAAATTAGCTATGGACAAAGCTTTTCCTAATTTCAAGATGGAGTATCAATGGATCCAACTTTATGAAGTAGTTGAGAAGCTAAGACCAAAAATCATCAGCAGGTTAGTCACTTGAAACATGCCTTTTTTGAGGGGATGATAAAGATCAATACGGATGGAAGCTTTATGGAACAAAATGGCAAAAAAGGCATTGGTGAAATTGCAAGAGATAGAGATGGAAATATGATCTTTTCTTTTTCTGTGCCAATACAATGTAATAATCACAACGTGGCTGAGGCTATGACAGCTAGGTACGCCGGACAATGGGTCAAGAACACTAATCGAAGATAGTGCACTATTGAACTAGACTCTAAAGTGGTGACTAATTTGTTAAGAAACAAAACGTCCAAAAACCTCACTCTCAGACCTATTATTGAGGATATTGTTGCTCCCACAGAAGGTATGGATGTGAGTTTCACCCACTGCTATAGGAAAGCTAATACGGTTGTTGATTACTTAGCAAAATTAGCTACTACTTTACACACTCCTCTCCTTGCTCAAAATCTGAATCAATTACCAAACAAGGCTTTTGGGCTTTACTTCTTGGACAAAAGACAATTTCCTAGTGTGAGGCTACGATATGATAAAGCCAATTTTTTGTTAGCTAGATGTATAACTCATTATAGTTTTAGGGATGCGGAATAATTCTGTTAGACATTCTCCTTTTTGCCTCGATTGCCTGCTAATGTGTATGTATATCAGGGGTAAGGTCTAGTCGCCCTCCCCCCTTCCCAATATTATGATATACAACACCTCCCAGGATTCCTCTTGAAATTTTAAAAAAAAAACTATAAATAATGATACTCTTTCTCATTTTTCACCTCCAATAATCTCGCTGAAACCCATTCACAAAGGATCAAGTAAATTCAGCTCTAGCACTCCATTTCTTTATGTTCTTTACCTTAGGAAAAAGTTAGAAAAACTCTGAATATGTATATGTTCAATCTCAATAGTTTTCTATAGAGTAGAAAAAAACTATTTATTTTATTTATCAATATTCATGTGTAATTTTGGTGTGTGGTTATTTATGATAATAGGAAAAATAAATGGAAGATGAGAGGTCGTCTTTCTTTCCAGCCGTCATACGGTTCGCCTTAAAGCCTTAGGGAGAAGGGGAGGAGCAGTTACCTATGTAATTACGGTTTTTGTTGGTTGTTGTTCCGGTCGAGCACTCTCTTTTCTTTGTCCAATTCCGTCTTACCAAACAAGACTGACTTCTTACCAACCCGCGAAGAATTGTGAGGCTGGACCAGGTACGAAGAATGAATCTATATCTATGCACGGAAGTTGCTGGCCGGCGGCCGCTCAACTGTTCTAGCGCAATATAGTTGTATTGGTTCCGATTCGACAAAGGTAGAATGCCTAGTCGAAGGTCCAGTACAAGGGGCAAGGGTTACATCAATAATTTTTTAGATTACTAATTTTACGTAATTAGAATAGTCAAGCCGGTAGGTGTTTTAGTTTCATCAACACATTCATATCATGCCTAGAATTGATTTACGATGAGTGGAAGACAAAACATGAAGCAATCTAAGAATTAGAGATTTTTACATATTATGTCAGTTGTCTTTAAGTTTATAATTAAATTAGTCCATATTTTGAATTCTTATTATAATTTGAAATACTTAGGCAAAAGGCAATAATTTTATAATTTATTTTGTGATTTTACTTCTTAATTAGTGTTTAAAAATTAATTGAAAGTGATATTTATATTTATCATCATCATAATTTTAAATATTGTTGGATGAATTAAAATAAAAAATTAAAATTTTCATTATTTATGATATATAAAATTTGAAAACTCACAAATTAATTTTGTATTTTTTTTAAAATTTTTGACAAATTAATAATTAGAATTTGTTGGCAAAGTCATTTTGCTAACAATTGCCTGAAAGTAAGAGAAATCATACCGTTCAACAATCGTCGGGATATTCCAAAGAAGCTAGAGGAGATATTTTAAAATATATTTTTTGGGAGAATCTTAATAGTGTAATTGACTAGTTATTTGAATTGTTATTTTGCCGATGAGAATTTAATTTTCTGTCTCATAATTTTCTCCTCCATTTTCCTCCCTCCGCTTCCCCCCTCCCCCAATTTTATTTTATTTAAAGATAATAATGAACTGCGCAGCTCAACTAAAAAAAAGAAGTCCTTTTAAAGTAATGGTTAAAATTTAAAATTATTAAAAGAAAGATTAATTTAAACTATTTGGTGATATTTTTGATTTATAATATTGAAAAGTGAATGATTTGTCTATATTAAGTAAGATTTCTCGTTTCAAAAACAAAAGACAAAAAGTCAAAAAAACACAATTTAAAAAAGAAATAGAAAACGTCGAATATATAATAGTGAAGATATAATGATCAAAGCTATACATACTGCCATGTTTTTCCCCCATTCTATTAATAACAATTTTTAAAAGCAATAAATTATTAAAAAATTCAAAAGTATGATGATAGGAGCAATAGTATAATCATTATACTTTTTGAATTTTTTAACTATATATGATTAGAACTCCGTCTTAATCATTATCTTGTCTTGGTTAAATAAGAGGAGAACATACTTTAATAAAAAAGAACATCAAAAATAAATAGTCTGCAATACTTTCTTCTTCCTTTTTTTTATTTCTGGTAAAGTTTCATGAAGATTTTTTCTTAAAAAAATATTTGAACAATTTCGTAATAAGATACGATTTATAGATTGTGCTTCTTCAATATAATTCATATTTATATATATATGATTGCACTATTTGACTAGTAAAACTAATTCAATAAAAAATTTTGTCGACTGAGATAAGTATTAGATTGAGTAACACATTTTTACTAGACCACTATTTTCAACTCAATTATTGAACTCGGGTTATTCATTCATTCTAGAGAGGAAAAAAGCTTCTATGATGCATAGTCGACTTCTGTTTGCATTGATTTTCAGAAAACTTTCTCTAAAAAGCTATTATTCTTTTAATCAAGTATACATCATATGAAAGACAAAACATATTTGAATTACTTTTTGATTTAACGTTACCATAGTTGATTTCATGATATCAAATGGAGTATTTTTTATTTTTTTTGAAAATATTATATCTTGTTTACTACTACAACTATTATTTTTTAAGAAAATATAGAACCAACAAACAAAAAAGCTTATTCCCCTTTCCCCAACAAAAAATTAACATGCTTGTCAAATCCATAAATGTCTAACAAAAGTATTTTCTATTTTGAAATAGCCTCATACAAGTGCAGAACGTAAGTCGGAATAATGCCACTCGAATGGTAAGCTTATAAATATTCATTACAGCGGCTATTTTAAAATAGAAATTATTTTACGTTAATGATAAATAGTTATTTTTCTTTCTTAATTTTACTTTTTTTAAAATTTTGTAAAATCTAGTAGATAGAGTTTGTTAAATATATGAAATAAAAAAAATTCCTTTTTAATAAAATAGAGACTATTTTGAATATATCCTTAAATTTAAAAAATATTTTTATTATTTTCTTTCTTATTTTAGGGGGGATTTCAACGGTCCAGGTCGGATTGAGAGGGAATGACAAAGACTTTATTCTAAGGTGGGTCATGTGTATTTTGGTCCAACTAATATTCATTAAACCTAATTGAGGTTACTTTTGCTAAAACTAATTTAATGGGGATAAAAGTTCAGGATCAGTGCTTATCGGATCCATTCCCTTAAATTAATTGTACGGGTTGTTCTTTAAATAGATTGATTTTTTTATTCTTATTTTTATTTTTAATTTTTATTTTTTAAAATTAAATTTAGCATAATTTTTTAAAAAATGAAAAGCATAACTTATATTAAAATACGAAAATACTAAAGTATTTTCAATATTCTTAACACCCTGTGGGAATACTGTGAAGAGAATTAATGCTCCCTCCGTACAATTTTACTTGTCCCTTCTTCTACTAAGAGTAAAATTTTCTTATTAATTTCCATATTAAGTGGCAAATGAAGAGAGGTTTTATTATTTTCTTTCGGTATTACTCTTATCATTAAGTAATTAATTAAGTGAAGTATTTGATAGTCGAACTTAGATTTCTAAAGAAAAAGATTCCATTGGGAGTGTAATAGGATTTGATGTTGCACCATCTTTCATTTATATAGGGATCTGCATTGATAAAATTAATTTAGTAAAAGTTTATCTCTAATAAATAGAAGTAGTTTTTTTAAGGAGAATGTCAAATTAAAAAATAAGGAGACGAGGTAGTAATTTTATTAATAAAATTCAAAACCTAGCTTTTCTTTATTCATAAGCAGTAAGTATTACACAAAGTGAAATAAGAGACGAAGCCAAATTATTTAGAAAGCTAGGTTATGCATAATTAACTAAGCATCCTTCTTGCGGACTTTCTCGAAGCCAAACGGAATAGGCTGATTAATGACAGCTAGCCGATCGTACCCACTATCGGTTTTCGCGTCCACATCTGGACAATCATTAATATTGCATAATGGACACAGAAATTGAACGGGACAATACCTTAACCTGTAATGATAACCTGGCAATGTTGTTATAAATTTCTCAACTTTGAACCAGTTGTTTATTGTATCGGGTCCAGGATTTCCTAAGGTACCACCGGTTACAACGAACCTAATTCCCTCCGGATCCGGGGCATCAACTTTCCAAACAGTTTCGTTAACACAGGACTTGCATGAAACTGAGAACATGATATTAATGTAATCCATTTCACGGACGACATTATTAAAGGGCTGCTGCTTGGTAAAGAATTTAACGGGAGTGCCACCTCCAGGCGTACCCGAATTGTGCAGCACGACGCCAGTTGGGCATGTGGTGTTTAGAACATTGGCTAAGTATACGGTTCCCCCGCCCAAGAAAGTATTTAAAATAACGTACTCTTCGTCGGTCTTGAGAGGTTGGCCGTCCATGTCCCGCACTTCAGGAAGCAGTAGACCATTATCATCATCATCAGTAGTTGTAGCAGTAGTGGGAAGGACAATGGGATTATTGGTGGAAGTTAATGTTGATGAAAAGATCACATAGGGAAACAAACACAAGACAAAGTTGAAAATAATGGACTTCATTATTTTGATTGCTGTGTTGAGTCTATTATTGTAGGTCTAATTTATAGACCTAATTTTTGCTAGTTTCATGCATTGCTTTCCTCCTTCATTTACACGTTTTAGACATGAATGACACGTTAGATTCACGTCATTTTTTATATTTTATTTACTAAAAAATGCTTTATTATATTTTCTGTACCTTCCTGATAAAAAATTGAAAGAGAAAAAGAATATGCAGAAGCTACTATGGCTATTCTCACTTTGAAATAGTGATAGATCTAATAATTTTATCCCTATTCCCTATAAATAATGATACTCTCTCTCATTTTTCACCTCCAATAATCTCAGTAAACCCATTCACAAAGGGTGAAATAAATTCACCTCCACTCTATTTCTTTATGTTCTTTGCCTCAAGGAAAAGTTAGAAAAGCTCTGAATATTCGTATATGTTCAATCTCAATAGTTTTTTCTGCAGAACTGAAAAAAATTATCTATTTCATTAATCGATTTCATGTGTAATTTTGGTGTGTGGTTATTTATGATAATAGAAAGAAAAAAAGTAGATGAGAGAAAATGAGTAGGGGTCACATCAATAATTTTTTAGATTACTAATTTTATCGTAATTAGGATAGTGAAGTCGGTAGGTGATTAATTTCATCAACACATTTATATCATGTCTAGAATTGGTTTACGATGTTTGAAGGACAAAACATGAAGCAATTTCAGAATTAGAGATTTTTACATATTATATCACTTGTCTTTAAGCTTATAATTAAAACTAGTCCATATATCCTATTTAGTATATAATTTGAAATACGTAGGGAAAAGATAATAATTTTATAATTTATTTTCTGATTTTTATTTTTTAATTAATGCTTAAAAATTAATTGAGAGTGATATTCATATTTATCATCGTTATAGTTTAATTAAAATGTCAAATTAAACTTTTCATTATTTATGGTATATAAAAGCTTCAGAACTCACAAATTAATTTCATAATTTATTTAATTTTTGGAAAAATTAATAATTAGAATTCATTGAAAAAGTCATTTTGCTAACCATGGCCCAAAATTAAGAGAAATCATATTGTTCCACAATCATCAGGATATTTCAAAAGAAGCTTAGCGGAAACTTGATAAAAACATACATTTCGGATAGCCAGGATCCAAAGGCTATGATCACATCTTCATCTTTATATTTAAATTCATTTCTTTGAATCCTATTATTCTGAATATTTTATCTATTATCAATCATACGTTAATCAAAATAATATTTATCTTATTAACTAGTACAAAAATTAAATTCGTGAATCAAAACATATTCGTAAAGAATTTACTGAATTTAACAAAGAATTTTGGAGATTAATTTGGAGTAGTAGAAGAACAACAATAAAATGTGAGTAGAAATTATTCATTTTATGATTGTAATAATTCCAATACACCAATGAACATTAAGAATTGAATAATGAAGGGTGTCGAAATCTTAATCAAGGATTAGAGAAATTAAGGTTGTATTTTCCAATGAAACAAGTTTGAGTACATGCTCCTTTATATAGGAATTGATACAAGGTGTCACGGTATCACAAGAGTCCAAGTTATACTATATGTCATATTCAATGTTACACCCCATAAATTACTGACATTTAGATGGCCTATTCGCATGTTGGTTAAGAGTTTTAGAATGTCATACATGCTAGAAAAAGGCTCGGGGGAAGATTGGACAAGCGCCGCATCGAACCATCGCAAGGGGAGGCCGGGCAGACCCCCTCCGCGATGGCAACGTGCCACGGAGGAAGCCCCTCCGCGATGGCCAACGTGCCACAGAGAGGGGGGAGGGGTTGTCCAGGCCAAGTATATAAAGCCCCCACTTCGGGTTTTTTAAGATAATTATCATAATTTCCAGAGAACAAACCAGAGAACAGAGGGTACGAAGAGTTCCTTCAAAATTCTTTCGTTTACGCTATTAAACGCGGTCCAAACTCGAATTAATCATGGGTAGTGAAGTATTAAGCTGCAAGGAGCATTCCTGCGAAGTTAGTTTCGTGAAATTAGGCCGGCGAACCGTTGTCCTACCGATCTAAGGTAAGTGGAATTGCTCCAAATTAGTGTCAATATACTCCTAGCCTTAAAGTGAGTATTTCTGCCTTCTGGACTTCCGAGAAATAGCGAGTTTTCGGCTATTTTTTGATAAGTCAAATTTTGGGCTATATATATATTCAAAGTAGTGTTTTCTTCCGGAATATTGATGAATTTACTTCTAATTGCCGTGTATATGAATGCAGTTGGAAGAAATAGCTGGATATTGGCCGAGTTACGTTAGTTAGTCTAGAAGTCATAAACTGAGGTATGTAAAATCAGTTTCTTTGGCAAGTTAGTAATTCTAGTATAGTAAAATAGAATAAATTCCATAAGGAAGTTCCACAAATCGAGTATTAAGTATGTTGTATTATTATGTTATATCCAGAATAAAAGTCAGTAGATCAGCATCAGACAGCAAGCTATTATCCCAGACTCAGTTTAACTCAGTATCAGATTCAGTTTAATTCAGCAAGAGATTCAGAATAGAATATCAGAACATGGATAGTATTTTCATATTTAATATACATGTTATATGTGATTACTGTTGTTTGTTGAGACTTGTTTGTGATATGTGGGCACCCTTAGAGCTTCCTTGCCGCCTCAGGATTAATAGTTGTGTCGACTCGCCCACCAGAGAGTGAGGATACGTCACTCCAAGGTGTGGCATGTCGTCCACAGTAGGACGAAGATGGGATGCAGCATTCCCCATAGCAAGCTGATCAGCATTATAGCATACCCTGTCGAGCGCATGCGCCCAGGGCACAGATTACAGATTACATATATAGATCTCAGATTACAGTTACAGGAGTCCTCCGGACTCAAATACAGTTATAGTCAGGGGCCCAGAGAGCCTAAGCTGCATACTCAGGGGGCCGGGGGGTGCTCGTAATTATTAGGTAAGTGGAGTGAATTTATTTTTGGATGGTTTGACCTGGTAGGGGTATATAGATTGCGTGTTGATTGGCACCTTCCGGCTTATGGGAGCTGGTATAGGTTCTTGTATGCTATATATGTAAATATATGGTACTTATTAAATTTATAGATAACAGGACGCCACATCGACAGGTATGATTTTTATCTTCTCTCTAGTACAGTTAAGCTCAGTACAGATTCTGCTATTCCAGACAGTTTTAGCTATCCTCTGTCATTTCAGTAACTATCAGTATTACTGCTTATCTTCAGTTATGTTCAGTTATTGCTTTGCATACTCGGTACCAGTGGTACTGACGCCCGTTTGAGGGCACTACATTACTTGCCTGCAGGTGTTCATAAACGAGGAGCCAATCCCTCGTGATTCCATCCAGCACACAGAGTCATTAGCTCCTATCATCCGGAGCTTGATAGCCAGATGTTTATTCCTTTTCTTTTGTTGTACAGTACGGGTAGGCCGGGGCCCTGTCCCGACCATCTTATCAGTATTTTTAGAGGCTTGCAGATTGTATATTCCCTGTGGTTAGCTGTACCGGTCGTGTGAGGCTGTGTGTATGTTTTAGTTTGTTTATGGTGGTTGTGTGGGGCCTTACTTAGTCTATAGTTGGTGACCTTGTCGGTCACAGAGTAGTTTAGCTTCTGATTCAGCTTTTCAGTGAAATTAGTCAGCATGGTGGCCTTGTCGGCCCGCATAGGTTTCTTTATATTACTGTTGTTCTGGTTGGCTGTTGTTGTCTTATAGGTGGCTATAGGCCTAGTCTGCCGGGGGCTGTATTTACAGCCATTACATAGCCCGTTGGTTCAGTAAATCAGAGTTAGAGTCAGCCAGGCACAAAAAGTGCTTAGACTCAACAGTCTAGCAGTTCAGGTCTTAGTAGGGCACCAGGTACCTGTCATGCCTCCCAAGGCGGGGCGTGAAACTCAAATACAAGTGTACACGACTTTTAACTCCTAACAACTAGATAAGACTCCTAACATACCTCAATATCAATCTCTGTCGAGATCATTATCTTCAACAATTATTATCATATTATCTTCTACACTTTCCCTCAAACTAGTGAGTCATGTGAGTGGGGGAACAGTCACTCCTAGATTAATTTGAAAACCAACAAAAACTTGCTTTGTTAGAGATTTCGTATGAATGTCAGCTAGTTGATCCTTAGACCTCACAAACTGTGCACGAAGCTGTCCTCTGACCACCTTTTCTCGGACAAAATGATAGTTCATTTCTACATGTTTAGTTTTGGCATGCATAACATGATCAACTGTCATGTACAAGGCACTCAAGTTATCATGATACAGTTTTGGCACTGTTCTGAGGTACACTCCAAGATCATGAAGCAGATAGATGATTCATGTCATCTCTGCTGTAGTAGAAGCTAGTGCTCTATATTCAGCTTCAGCAGTTGATCTTTCCACCGTAATCTGCTTCTTTGAGGTCCAAGAAATACAATTTGCACCATTATACCCCGAAAATCCAAAGATCAGACCTGGAGTTGAAATAGAGAAAAATTAAAATTTGACATCAGGTTAGGCCCACGTACATGACCACGAGTCATGGTTAGGCCCCATGACTCGTTAGGTCAGTGGTGGGAAGAGGTAATTGAGAAATGAGAAGAAGGAGGCACTGTACCTAACGGAAGGTACCCACGAGTGGTGGTCAGTCACCACGGTTTGTGGGATGAGTCATGCTCAGCTAGATGAGAATTATTTGAGATTTAGGCAGTGTACATGATGAGTGGTGACCCCGATTCGAGTCGTTAAGTCACCCGTCACGAGCCCAGATGACTTGATAAGCAGTCTACTTGACGGATAATACCACGAGTCATGGCCCAAGGTGATGAGTCGTTAGGTCCTTCGTGGGGACTACCCGACAGTTATTTTTTGCAAATTTAGTAAGGGCTTTTCCGTAATTCCTAATATCCTAAGGCCTAAACTACATTGCTTTGAGTTATGAATGTTTGCTTTTAAAGAGGTTAAGTTTATTTTAGGTAATTTTCATATTCATGCATACAAGAGTGATCGCCTAGAGAGGTGATCAAGGTAAATCCTTCAAAGTTCTCTTCAATTTCTTCTTAGGCATTCAAAGAAGTGTAAGAACCAATTGTAATCATGTATGTAGGTTATGAATGGGTGCATCCTTTCACACCCATGCTCAATCCCTCTCTAAATCATGAACTTCCTATGTCAAATCTATGAGATTTTAACCCAATGCATAAAATTCTTAATTCTCTACATGGGTATGATCTAATTATGTTTCTACTATTGAATTATGATTCATGGGCAAGTTTTATACTGTTTTCAATTAAAAATCATGTTTCTAGTTTTATGAATTAAAAGGTCCATTGATGAGAAGCTCATAAAAGATGAGATTTGTGGTGAATGTATGATTATGATGAGATATTATGATGAAAAGCATGTTTTCAAGCTACCCGTGTTTATAATTTTGTTTTTGATGTGAATTGAACATTTTCAAGTATGTTAAAATATTAAGTAATGCCCACATGTTTAAGTATAATTTCTAATTTTCCGAATTAAGTTTACCACATGATTTTGGAGCGATGACTCCCAATTATTCGCTCTCATTTTCCACCTCCAACAATCTCGCTAAAACTTATTCACAAAGAATGAAATAAATTCACCTCCACTCTATTTCTTTATGTCCTTTGCCTTAGGAAGAAGTTTGAAAAACTCTGAATATTTGTATATGTTCAATCTCAAAAGTTTTCTATAGAATAGAAAAAAATTATTTATTTTATTAGTCAATTTTTATGTGTAAATTTGGTGTGTGGCTATTTATGATAATAGAAAAAGAAATCGAAGATGAGAGAGAAAGGGGGAAGTGAGCAGAAAAGGGATCACATCAATAATCTTTTGATTACTAATTTTACGTAATTAGGATAGTGAAGATGGTAAGTGACTAATTCCATCAACACATTTATATCATGCCTAGAATTGGTTTACGATGTTTGAATGACAAAACATGAAGCAATTTAAGAATTAGAGATTTTTATATATTATGTCATTTGTCTTTAAGCTTATAATTAAAATTAGTCCATAAAAATTTCATTATTTATGGTATATAAAAGTTTGATAATTCACAAATTAATTTCATAATTTGTTTAATTTTATGAAAAAATAATAATTAGAACTCATTGAAAAATTCATTTTGCTAACCGTGGCCTGAAATTAAGGGAAATCATATTGTTCAACATTCGTCTGGATATTCCAAAAGAAGCTAGAGGAGATATTTTAATGGATATCCTTTGAGGGAATTTTAATAGTGTAGTTGGTTAGTTAACTGAGCTTTTATTTTGTTGGTGAGAATTTAATTTTCCACCTTGTAATTTCCTTCTCATTTTTTCTTTTCTTACCCCAATTTTAAGAAATAATAATTTAAAGTCCTTTTAAATTAAAAAAAAAAGTATAGCTCAATTAAAATTAAAAAAATCCTTTCAAAGTTATGATTAAAATTTAAAATTAGTAGAAGAAGATTAATTTGAACTATTTAGTGATATTTTTAATTTATAATATTGAAAAATGAATGATTTGTGCACGTTACCTAATGATCAAAGTTACATGTACTAGCCATGTTTTTAATCCATTATATCGATAACAATTTTTAAAAGCAGTGAATTATTAAAAAATTTAAAGTATAATGACAGAAGCAATAATTAAGTAATTAAATAATTACAAAATTAACTTTTTACAATCAAAAGAAAAATTTACAAAATGGAGCTTCAATTTATAGATAAGATGAACTCAAAATACTACCTATTCTCGCGTTTGAAACATGTTTTTCATGAAAAACTATAAAAGAGACATTAAAAACAAGTATAATACTTTGAATGTGATGGATGTTTGTTAACAATATTTTCTTACATTATTTCTCCAAATATTATTACTTTATGTATATATATAGTAGGTGGAATAATAGTTTAAATGTTAATCTTGTGCCACCTGGCCGGCTCTCCTTTAGAATAATTTCTCTCCTATATATAAACTAGCTTTTAAAATAAAATATATATAATGCTGATGTTTGGATAAATATCGAAACAGATAAGATTGCTATAAGGAGTTTCGTACTCCCTCCGGTCCATTTTAATTGATAAGTATACTAAAAATAATTGTTTCAAAATATTTATTAGTTTCAAAATTCAAGAGATAATTGACCATGTCTTTCTAATTCTATCTTTAGTACTTAAAGTCATTCTAAAATGTGAAAAGAATTATTATTGTATATTTTTAAAAAAATTAATAGGGTTATATTAGTTAAGTTATCATCCCTATTATTTTTTTCTTAATGATTGCACAATTTTTTTCCTAACAACTAAAATGGAACAGAAGGAGTATTAAATAGCATTGTTAAGCGTATCTCGGGCAAATTTTACGACACCGAAAGGCGGAAGGCATGTGATATACATTAGGAAAAACTATATAACATAACATAATTATGAAAATATTTACGTATAATAGCCGCAATTTTAAAAAATTACACAATAGGCTTTATTAATTTACTATGCCATCTATTTAACTTTTTCACTTTATTGATTATTTTTTACCTCTCCCCTATTCTTCACCTTAAATCTCTCCAATAACCGTCCAACCCCTTTTCCATCTTCCGTTAATTATGGTAAATAATTTTTTTTATTTTTTGCAAATCCTATCAACGTATTTTATAGGTTATGTATACTATGTATTTCGACATTAGCTTTCACTCGTATGTATCTGATTTTTAGGGCTTCTATTTGTATTTAGTTGTATGTATGACACAATGCAAACACATAGATTACAACATAATCATGCTATTATGTTATACATATACGTACTTGCATACATGCATACACACACACACACATATTGTATTTATCAATGGACACAATTTCTTTTAACAAAGATACATATTAGTACTCTTTGATACCACCAAATACACAATCCTTTATGTCTTTTTTGAAATTTATTTGTTAAAAAATATATATATTTGGTTATATTTATGATATAAATTATTCATTTTTTTTATAATCCAAAGAATGAAAAGTATATGGTTATGATAAATTATTTTTGCAGATTTACTTTACAAAGTGTTAATATAAAATAAGAATTCCATCCATTTTTAGAGTCAATTTAATTAAGGAATGTAATAATCATTGATTGCATGAATAATGGTTACTGATTGTTTAGGTGAAACATAATTCCTAAAATTACGTATCTAATTAGATTTTTATATTTGTATTTGATACATTTACCTAACGTAAATACAATACATGATACATAAAATATTATTATTTTATATAAATAAATAAAATATGTCTACTTCAAACTTATTTTCGCTCAAAAGATTATCATCTCTCAAATTTTCTCTATACATTAGGCTTTGTGTTGGTTTGGGCTTCCCTCGACAGAAGACAAGAGAGTAAAGACTGATTAAATTTAGTTGGGTCCACGAAAAGTTGTTCGAGTTTGTTCGAACGTTAAGCCCAAGTTCGGAAGGTTTTCCTTTTTAGCCCAAGTTGACTTCCAATCCTATAAAGAGTTGAGGCTTATTTAAATATATCTACTGTTATATCAAATTTATATCTATCAAGTTTGTTTTGTAAAAATCTAAATAATTTAGTATAAACTCAATATATATGAAAATAAATTAAACATACATAAATATAATTATCCCTGTCAAAAATCACAGAAGAGAATAGAAATAAATTGGACGCCTTTTTCAATACGGCGATAAGAACAAAAAGGGTTGATGGGTCCAGAGAATTGGAGTTTTGCGCCGCCCAAAGGGTCAAATGGGGGACCAATTAGGTTCATAACATCACAAAGTCACAGGTGAAAGTTGACATTAGTCTTTCGTGCAATCATAAAATTATAAAACTATAATTTAAAGAAAAAGAAAAAGGAAACTTGAACTTCAATAGAGTTAAGTTCAAAAATCACCTATTATACTCCTTCTTAGTTTGTTGTTTAGGTGTATTTGAAGCAATTATGCGTGACTTAATTATTCTAATGGATATAGAAATGGCATCACTTATTGTTCAAAATATTTATTTATTTGAATATTAATGTAGCTAATAAATTATATCTGGTGTCCGCCACACTCACACTGATGATAGTACGTAGTAGCTTCTCTTATCTATATATATATATATAGCCCACAAACTTTTATTAGCATGCCAGAATCAATATATCAATTAATTGGGTGAGTGGAGATGTGTTTGTCTGTCTTGTCTCCGTGTCCTGCACTAACCTTAAGCAGCTATGCATGTGGATATGAATGGTAGATAATGTTAGGCAAATACCCACTTCACCAATCCTTTGATTTCCTCTTCTTCCTTTTTCTTCTGTCACACCAGTATCCAATTTTCTTTAAGATATTAATCCTTTTCCCTTTTTAAATAATTATTCGATTCAAGTTTTATTAATTTGACAAATTTAAATTAATATTGTGTGGTATAATTTATTAAAAATAATATATATGTATTCAAAATTCGAAACTAATGAACTACGTGGTGTAGTCGTGCAGACAGACATATGAACTAATTTAAGCACCGCTCTTATTTTGCCATTTAGGTTAGGTACACATGCGCACTCATCTCGCTTTAGTTTCCATTCGGACACGTAAACGTAATGCTACTCTGCTAATAACACTAATGCTCTCGTGGTGGGGCCATACCAAGAAAATTGATAAAACCTATTAATTTTTATAATTTGAATCAAATTAAATAAAAAGTTTGATTTAATTTGGGTTTGTGTTGAAAAAAATATTTTAATGATAATTGATTTTATTTTATTTTGATTTAAATAAGTCGATCGAAATTAATTTAACATTATATATGTATATAAATTTTATAAATATTTCATATATAATTTTTTTAATATTTAATTATATAATTAATCTTATTAATTATATTTATTTTAATATGATTTAATATTTTTAGAGTATGATCATTCTCACTATGACTTATTAATTAGCAATATTTATTTTACGCGATCTTATTATCTTTTTTATTAAATATTTTAATACATTATCATCACTCATTTCGTACTTTATGTTATTTTTTTATTTTTTAATTAAGAAATACCTTAGATCAATAATTGTACATTACTAGGATTAAAGAAATATTTCAAGTATAAATTATATGTTTTATACGAAGATTTTATTGGGAAAAAATCCTGAAAAGCCTGAAAAAATTTGAGGTGATTTTTTTTTTAATTGATTTGATTTGATTTATAAATTTTAAAATATGATATAATTAATTTAGTTTATATATATATATATATATATATATATATATATATATATATATATATATATATATATATATATATATATATATATATATATATAAATATATAAAATTCAAGCCAACCCAAACCATGTACACCCTTGGTCGTGGATATAGACTGTGAGCACAGCGCAAGTGCAATTATAGTTACCAATTCAATTAAATTCGTAATTCTTGATGTAAAATATAAAAAAAATATATATATATATATATATATATATATATATTAAAATTATAATAAATAATAAATATAAATTTATAATTTAGCGGATTTAAAGTTAAAAAGTTTGAACCATAGGACATTGTTAGATCATAATTTTGTCTGTTTTAACTTGGTCAAATTCAAGTTAAGAGATTTTCCACACATTAACTGGACATTAGATCGAAAAGAATTTAAATCATCTATTTGAAAGATATGTGTCTGATCTAGTTATACCCCTGTTACATTGGAAGCCTTCAGTATGTGAAATTTTTTAGCTCTACGACTACGATGATGATATTAATTCTAGGCGTTGCTTGTTTATAATAGTAACTTGACTATGGAAAATAAAATAACAAAATTTTATTTTATTTTGTAATAGAATTAAGCAAATAATCACTTGACTAATCCTTTAATTTCCTCTTTTTTCTTTCTTTCTTCTGGCTTTTCCAATTAAGTCTCTTTGGACAGGGGCTATACCTTTTTTTTTTTAGATATAATTTTTTTTATTAATCTGATTAATTTAAATTTATTTTCTTTTATTAAAAGGAAAAATATGCACCTATCACAAAAAAAAAAATCAAAACTCAAATTCAGTAATTAAAGTTTGAAAAATCTCATCCATTCTGACGCATGGTAATTAATATGAACGATGTGGTAGATACGAACTAATTAAAGCTCCGTTCGTACCTTGTTATTCATTTGGGTTAGGTACTTATGCACTAATCTCACTTATTAGTTTCATTTGGACACGTAATTATTTACACTGGTGCTCTCGTGGGTATACAGCATAGGTGGTCCATTATATTGCCTGGTCAAATTCAATCAATGATTTTCCACATAATTAACATATGGGAAAAAAAATATCTGTTGAGACCTAAGTTTTTAAGCGACTAATCCATATATTGAATTTTATATAAATAATATTATGTTTAATAATTTATTAGAAGGTAAATTATTTATATATAATATTAATATGATATTTGATTTCTAATTTAAAAATCTGCATAACTAATATTTGTATAAGTTATGAAAGAATTTATATATTATATTATGTATGATAGAAGTTGAAATAACTTATACATAAATAACTAAACTATAAATAACTAATTTCTATCTAAAATAATCTATAAATTTCCTCATAACTAATTCATATATTATTAATATCTCTATAATTTTAACCAGCTACCGAACGATCCCTTATTGTAATATATACCACACGTCATTTTGAAATTTAATTATCTATTTGAAGGCAATTTGGAAGTTATATCCCTCTTCATTGGAATCCTTTCAAAAGCTACAGATTATAAGCTCTAAGATGGTAATATCAAATTCTAGGAGTTAGATTGTATATATGGTACTTAATTATTAAAAATAATGTAATAAAATTACTTCTTCTTTTTCTTATTTTTGTAAGAAACAAATCACATAACTGTGGAAAATAATGTAATAAACTCATTTGTTATCTAACAATATATTCTTAGTTGGAAAGTGTAATTTTAATAACAATTTAATGACGTGACGCGTAATGTTTTAAGTCAAAAGATAAACCCAACCATTTAACTGAAAAGGCAAATTCAATCCTGTCATGCTAATCATTTATTAACATTAATTAAATTATATTTACCTAAACATCCAAGTCTCAAACATAAAACAAACTGAATGCTGTTTAGACAAGGTACCAACACCCAATAAAACAGTATTGCTAATAGAATAGTACTAGTTTTCCACTATTTAAAGATTTGAACAGTATCTTATGTTAGTTTCGAACTCCCTCCGTTACTTTTCATTCCATAAATATATTAAAAATAATTATTTTAAAATAATTTATAATTTTAAAAATTTTAAAAGTAATTAATTATTTTTTTCATTTTCAGTATTTATATCATTTTAGAATATGAAAAAAATAATATTATATATTTTTAAAAAATATCTATCAATTAGTAGGTTATATTAGTAAAACTTCATTATTGTTTTTTAAATATTATATAAATTTTATCCTAATAAATAAAAAAGAACGAAGGAGATATTAATTTAGCATACCTTTTAAAGAATATAAATAATATGATAATTTTATTATATTATTTTTTAAATATAATAAAATTAATACTTTAAAAATATATTTAAAAATAATTATCAGATTAAATTAGAAATGTGCTAAATTTTTTATATTAAATAATTAAAAATTATTTTTTTAATATAATGTATCACTAAAAATAAATGCAGAAAGTACTTAATTAATTTACAGTTTAACCAAATATAAAACTTTACATAAAAGGTCATTATGACAATTGACAGGTAGTGACAGCATTATAGAAATATATTTAGCTATGGAAAGTTTAATTTTTATAATGTAAAATTATTTGAGATATTAAAAAATAGTAGCCTCCTGGCTCCTCCTATAAAAAGGCAGCACCTTTAGCTGTCTCTTTCTATTTTTTTCAGTTCTCAGATCTATCTTTTTCCTGTCACAAAAACAAATGGAGAAAAGGGTTTCTTTCCTCAGCTTATTGTTAGTAATATTTGTGGGATTTTCCCTTCTAATCTCCACCATCGCAGTTCCTTCTTCAAGTGAGTCATAAAAGCCCCTATTTTGAATTTTTAATTTCTTTTCATATTTTACTAATTTTAATTAATTGTGTGTGTCTTGTGGTGATAATTTCACAGGAAGCCTTAAGACCATTACACAAAATCTAGCGTTCCAAGATTCTCATAACAAGGTTCTATTTCTTCTCTCTTCAATCTTTCTTTCTTTTCCTCCTCTTAAACATAGGGTGAAATAGAAAAACATGGGTTCGAATTGAAGAGAAAAAACAAGTGTTTAAAGTTTAATTGAAAAGAAAAAAAATGAAATTGTGTTTGTAACGTCAATTTCACTTGAAATAGTTAGATTATGTTTTTCAACTTTAATTTCTTTCTTATAAAACGAAGTTAAAATAGTGGACAAAGTTGCAAAACTAGCACTCCCTTCCCTGAATTTATGTAACATAATTTGATACAAATTTAAGTAAAAAAAAGAAGGAATTTTGAAATTTTTGATCTTCACAACTGGAGATCAAGATACGAGTTCAGCCTTAGAATACTGTATATGAATAATTAATTTAAAATCCTGAATTCATGTGATCCCATAAACTGGGAGTATTGAGTTGCAAATTAATAATGTATGTAGCGAATAATTCTTAAATGTCATGGTGAAATTGTTGAAGGTACAGATGGAGAAGAAGAGGGAGTTGTTGGTAGAGAGAGATGACTATGCAGGAACAGGTGCCAATAACCATCATGATCCAAAGCCTCCTGGCACCGAATGGTGAACTCTAAATTAAATTGCAAAATAATTATCTTATGTATGTACAGAAAATATGAAATAAAGGTGTGTGCAGTAGTATTCTGCCTCTGCTGAAGTAGATGTAACTATGTTGGTTGTTTCTCCCTACTAATGTATGTGTGGACTGAACAAAACAAAAATAGTCATAGACATTTATGTATTTATAAATCAAATCTTCTAAATGTGAAATTTAGATTTAAGAGTTGTGGTTGAATCAATATATGACATGCTTTGTTCCGGGTCGGAAACTTTTGCTCTTCTCTTTTACTTTACCACTTAAGCTGTTTCTTCGAGTTTGGCTTCCCCGCCTTTTCAATTAGAGATAGCAATTGAAATAGCACGGGGAGGGGCGGGGCGGAGCCTTAATGGGACGAGGCCGGGACAGTGACTGTGTTACTTGTCACAGTCGCGGTTGATAACAAATCAAGAAAGAAGTTGAAGATGAGATTAAAAGGATAAAGAGTACTTAATCTTAATAATAAAAATAAAGAATATGTAAATGGGGCTAAACAAGATAGTGCGTGGCAAGGCTATGGGATAGATATGACGGGATCTAAATAGGACACTGATTTAAACGGGGCAGAATATGATAAAAGTTTAAAGATTTAATTCCCTCTAGTCTGTTCTGCTTTATTGCCATTTCTATTTTCGATAAACAGTTAAAATGGAGAGGCAGATAACAAACTTTATAGTTGTATGAGCAATTTTGTAAAGAATTTGTCTTAGTTAAGCAAAATTCTAGGTTTGCTCTTTAAATATTTTATATGTTCGTGTATATGTAAGGGAGGTTCTGTGAAAAATAGTTTGTAAAAAGTTTAACACCTCTCATTTTTATTACTTTTTTAATATGAAAATGAAAAAATAAAAAATCAAAAGATGGTTTTATTGAAAATCTAAATTGTGATATTTTTTTTCTCTCACGTTACACTTCGAAATGCACCCTTCTTATAGAGGTAAAACGCTTTTATATTTTTTTAACCTGAAATGACTGGGCTATAAACTCAAAAAAGAAAATATAATATATAAATAACAACAGAGGAAGCACTATATGTGTCTCATTTTTCTTCTTCAGCTGCAAAGGCATCTTATGCTAGTTGTTTCTTTTGTTTATTGCAATCTATAGATTAAGAAATTTTGTAGTTGGGCTTGTCTTGTAACCCATAATGTGTTCTAAATTAAACCCAACTTGATTTCGTTCACATAGTATCTACTATACTAAATAACGACACTCTACTTGTCATGAGTACCTCCAAAAAAAAAATTTATTTTGATTCTTATAGCCTGTTTGGCCAAGTTTTTAGGAGGCTAAAATTGCTTATTTTTTTAAAAAAATATTTATCTTTTAAAAAAGAGGTGTTTGGACAATCTTTTGAGAGAAAATAAGTGCTTTTAGGGAATAGCAGAAACTGTTTTCAGAAGCTAAAAAAGGTAGCTTCTCTCCAAAAGCACTTATTTGAAAAACACTTTTGTGAAAAATATACTTAAAAGCACTTTTCAAAAGTTTGGCCAAACACTAATTGTTGCTCAAAAGTATTTTTTAAATTTATTGGCAAACACAAACTGCTTCTCACCAAAAGTACTTTTTTGATAAGCACTTCTGAAAAAAACACTTTTCAAAATAAACAGATTTGAGAAGTTTGGCCAAAAAGAAACAGAAAAACATCCGGTGATGTTTAATTAGGATTCAAGTGGATGTAATTGAAAACACATTACTCTCTTCATTTCAGTCTATTTCAATTTATTTGTTTTGAGGGTTAAATTGATTAATATTCAAATCTTTAATTTTTTAAAATAAAATTTATATATTTAAAATACTATTAGTCATAATAGTTAACAATTCAAAATAGTTAGAAGATATCTGAAAAGATTATGATAAAAGAAAATAGATTTTTTAATCATTCAAATTATAACTAAGATAAATAAATTAAAACAGAAAGATTATTAGCTAAATTGTTAATTTCGTGGGTGGAGTTAAAGCAAATGTGAAATTTTGAGAGATTAACAACTCAGTTGATTGATTATCTGAACTTTCTCTTTATTGGTGGAAATTAATTTTCCACCTCGTAAATCCCTCCTCCATTTTTTCTTTAAAAAAGAGGACTGAAATTCCAACATTTTCGTGAAAGCATGGTACAGCCATTAAGTCATACATAAATAAAAAAGAAAAAGCAAAGAAGAAAGAATTTTTTTTCCCCTTAAAGAAACACAAATTGAATTTATTGGATTACCTACATAACAAGTGGTGTCACGAGTTATACGACGAAAATTAATTATGGCACCAAAAATAATTGAACGAAGAGGTCTGAATTAAAGGATTTTTTCCCTTTTGGCAGACTTGGATGGTCCTCAACTCTCGACACCTTTACATCCACGTACACAAATAGACAATGCATGAGGTTGATGATAAAATAGGAATACATTTTTAAACAAATTTAAAAAATGATACTGAGGGAAAAGAAAGAAAGAATATAGGAAAGATGAATATAACAAGGAGAGAAAAAAAAGTACTCTGTCAAAATTTAAAAATCAAAATTATTCAGAAATATATTTAACGGATTAATTAGCCTATCCTTAAATCTCAGAGATCAATTTTGACTTTTTCTTTTGCTGTTATTTTAGCCACAAATGTATGTGCCATCTAAAATATTTACAGTGTCCTGTATTTTCAGTTGTAACAATAATAAGTTAGATCGTGTTTGTCTTTCTAAGGATTGAATTTCCTTGGCGTACTTCATATTTAAGAAAAAAATCTTCCTTTTCTTCTTATTAAGGAAACAGAGGGAAGGCAAAGTCTGTAGGAGGACAACTATCAGTATTAGCTGAATGGTGACGAGGATGATATAGTTTGAGAGCTGGATCGAGTTTTAAAGCAAGCTTATGAGCGACTGGAATAAATGTGCTCTATCCCGCGAAGGAGAGGAATCCATTATGCAAGGGGCTTAGGTAAAAACTAAGTTTTTTCAGCCGGTTCACTATAGCAATAGTGCAATCAATGCAAGCCAATGAAGACCTTTATGAGAATAACTGACTAAACCGAGTCATCAAGGGGTCATTCTCCGAACAGGGCAGGGACAAGTGGTGCATTTGACCCCACCAGCACCCCTTTTTTGTTTTCCTGTTCAGGTTAGGGGAAGTTCAACCCCAAATATGTTTATTTCTTAATAGCCTCACATGTATAATGTTTCAATTGGTGTATGGCCACAAAAGAAATCCTACTCAATTCGTGGAGCATATAGGGATGGTTAGACAAACTTTTAATTCTTTTTTCACCATAGTTAGATCAATTAACATTTTAAAAAATGTTAATAACATAGGAGAAACGAGAGTGAAGAAAAAAAGGACAATGAGAGTGGAATTAACATTTATTTGTCAGAAACTTGTTAAAAGAGGACATTGCCATCACCAGATATTGCCCTCCCAGGCCCCTGCATAGTTTCTTCTCCTCCTCCCCCCCTTTTTTTTTTTTGTCGCAATTTTATGCGGACAGTTGAGCATTTCTACATTAACTACGATAGATAAAAATTTATACAACATTCAGAAAATCATTGATTTGGAAGGAGATCTCATTATCTGTTATCTTCTAAAAAAAGAGGAGACTAACTTTAAACTCTGAACATTTTGAATTTCAAACCCTTATATTTTCAATTGCGCACTTGCCCCAATTGAAAAGGATAAAGTCCAGTCGCCGCCTATCTCATACCATGCTTCTTCTTTCTCTGAATTGGTTTTTAGTGTTAGTTCAAAAATAATCAATTGGGCCTCGTCTTCTGAAATAGTGTAATGGAAAAACATATAGATTACGCTGGACCTTTTAGACCAGATACATGTGACAGATTCGTCGATCATGAACAATAACTTTTGCATGGACTACTCTTATTTTAAAGTGGTTTTCAATTTTATCTCTTAAATTTGTGGTGCCACTGAACAGAGCCCAGAAGACTCAAGATACAGATACAGGGGCCAAGTATGCTCCAGATACAGTTACAGTTTGCCAATGGGGCTACAGTGTTACGAATAGGGATATGTAGATTAAGATGTACGTACCAGGACTTATGGGGGCTCAGGTAGGTTATTATTTGTTATTTGTACTTGTTAGGCTTATCGGGGTCAAGTTAGATTCTTATTTGATTATTGCCTGTTTAGTTTCCTATATAACTAAATAAGATGTTTCAGGTTATTCTCTTATTCCTATAGCTGTTTACATTCAGCTCTTACTATCAGTTCAGCTCCAGTTTATTGTTATTGTCTTATATACATACTCGGTGCATTGTTGTACTGACACCCGAGTCTGGGGCGCTGCACTCTTGCCTGCAGGTTGTAGCAGATAAGTTTCGAAACCTCCCCAGTAGCTGTTTAGACTTAGCAGAGTGGTCATCCTTTCTTTCGGAGTTGCCATACATTAGAGGTTTGCCTGTCTTTTGCTGTACAGTTCTTTTTAGGTGAGTCGGGGCCCTGTGCTGACAATGTATTTATTTTTTAGAGGCTTATAGACAATAGGATTGTATAGAAGTATGTTGTTGGCTTTGTTATTTTGTCTGGGCAGTTTGGTGGCCGTAATGGCCCTTGTATATATGTTTACTTTCAACTTTACCTAATTTAGACAACATGGTGGTCTTGTCGGCCTGCATAGGAAGTTATTATTATTGTGAACTATTGAGTTAGCTGAATATCTGTGCAGGTCTTTATATGGGAGGCCTTGTCGGTCAAGGGCATCTTTAAGCTAAGATATACTTGATTGTTTTCTTGATTATGTGTGCACTAAAGATGTATATGTCCAGCTAAGTTAGCTTAAGGTCCAATGTGACATTAGGTGCCAGTTATGCCTTCTAGAAAGAGACATGAATATATATGTTACACTGCTATATAACATATAATAAAAAATTATACATATGATCCTATAGAAAAAAGGATCAATAGCTCTCTCCACTCGTCTTCTTCTCTATCTCTTTCCCTGTTGTTATTCTTGACTGGATTTAGGGCTCATATTGCCTAGATCACTACAATCTTCTTCTCCGCATAAAGAAGATTGAATTTTGATCAAGTTTCTACGAATTATTATTGGTTGATTGAATTTTTAAAAAAAATATTTTTCTAAAAAAGATAATTTTTTTAAAAATGAGAAAAAATGACTTCTTAGTGAAAGTAGAAAAAATAAGTTTCACAAATGACATTTTATATTGATTGTGTCTTTCTCACCCTTTAGCGCACCTCATCGTCATTCCTGATGCATACAAATGACATTTTATATCATCCGGAGGTAAAATAGAAAACACAAAGAATCACAAGACATAAAACAAAAATTTAAAACATTCAAAGACTATTCCTTCATTAGATTTTTTTTTGGTTTTTTTACCGTTTGAGTCAGCACATATATCAATCAAATCAAAGTAGGTTATAGCCAAAGGTGGCTTATATATTTCTCGAAATAGGCTGACAATTCCATACCTACTATTTATGACAAAGGTTTATTAATCATAATTACTTTCTTTATTTCAATTTATATAACAAGTTTATTAGTCATAGTTATTATATTTTTTTTTATTGAGTCCTACTAATTTTACAAAAAAGTCAACAAAAATATACTGGTCATGGGTGAAAGAAGTTGCTGTCTATGTTCTGACCAAACATTAGAGACACATACATACTTTTCTGGTTGTCCATGGATGAAAGAAGTGAACCAAAAACTGAAATTATGGACAGATATTATTATACACCTGAGAAATGTGTAAGTGTTGCAATGGATATAAAAATGAAAATGGAAGCAATTATATAAGGAAGTGAAAACAGCAGTATATGGTGCAATTCTGTATCACTCTTGAAAGGCAAGACATTGAAAGTTGTTTAAAGATATTAGTCCACAGATAGATACAGTAATTGCACAAATTAGGAAAGAAATTGTAGATAGAATAGAGTTTAGTATGCGTTTGGACATGTAATATCATCTTGTGATTTGAAATCATGCGATGAAATTAGTGTTTGGGCATGCAATTTCATCTCATGATTTCAAATCATGAGATAAAATCTCAAATTCTCAAATCTTGATTTGAAATTCCAAATCATGAGATGAACTTTTTCAAATATAAAATTTGATCCATAAGCTTATATTTTGTTAAATAAAAACCACTATCTTATATATATCAATCATATTTACCAACTATTTATTTCAAATGTAAATAAAATTTATTATTGATATTATTACTCTTACCAACTTTTGTCAATCATTTATATCAGATATATTAAAGAGTAGTATTCCAACTCATGTTCAATTTTTACTTTTTATTGAACTAAAGTTCGATAAGTAAATGTTGTACTTTTTTTAGAATGGATCTGTGATAGTGTATTATACTTTATTATGAATTTTTACTTATTTAGTAAGATTATATAAAAATTAAAATTTTTTTTGATAGTTTTTATAACTTTTGGAGCTTTTATGCTCATGAGGAAAAAAAATACAACTTAAAAATTTTAAATTGCATGTTCAAATAAAACTTTAACTTTATCTCATATAATTTTATATCATAATTTTATCCCGCATGACCAAACGAAAATGTAAAAAAGGCTAAAAATGTAGTTCATGGATTAACCATCTACATATGTAACTAGTTTTTGCTGGAGACCTAGTTTTTCTTCTTTGCACCTTCCTAGAAGCTGGTAGAGAAACTAGGTGCTCTGTTGGGTGTGTTGTTTAGTTGGATAATGGTAACTCACAATAATTACCAAAATAATTATAATATTAGTAACCAAAATGTTCTCTTTTATTTTAAAAATTTATGTATTTTAAAAATAATTTTAAAATTTGTGTACAAATAAATTATATCACATAAATTAAAGCGAAAAAGAATATCTAATAAAAATATTAAATATTTAAGCAAAAGACACAATGATGTAATTTATATAATTTGGTATGTCCTTCCTATCAATTTACATGGATTTATTTTCTTTTAATTAGTATACTGATCCCTCTTAAATTTAAAAATAATTTAATTTAGATTCCCTATGTTCCTCTCAACGAAGGAGCTAAGTTTATAGCTATAAAAATATGCCGCGAAGTTCAGAAAAATTTTCTTCTTTCTTAAATTGCGTCAAATAATTTATTAAAATGGATGGAGTATCTACAATTATGTCGCCTTCTAGGTTCTATAGACTTAGTTTTCGTTTGATCATAAATTTTGAAGTTAAAATTTAAAATTTAAAAATTTGAGTTGTTAAAGTTGTAATTTTTAAAATTTAAAGATATATTTAGATATATATTTTATTTAAAAAAAATTAAAGTTTTATGAATATAAATCTAAAATATCTAGGGAATTTAAAAATGTAATCAAATTTCGATTAAATAAATATTTAAAGATATACTTTAAAATTTATAATTAAACACTAAAGTCAAGAAATGTTACATATTGGTTTTCCTTTTCTTCTGCATCTTTTAGTTGACAATTCAAAAGCACAGCGGATTATTTTCTAAGTTCATCTAGATTCTGGATCTTTACATGGTTTTCTATCAGTGATAAAACCATTCAAATGAAGTTTTTCTTACGGAATACCAAACTTTAGAAATTCAAAGCACGGTAAAATTCAACTTTTCTGACTTTTCTACCCACGATAGCATACTTTAATTAAAATTAGGCTTTCAATTTTTCAAACATCTGAAAAAGCAAAATTCAAAAAGATCACAGCCACCGTAATATTATATACAAATTTCAACATCGACCTCTATATAAATAAACAATTGCCCCCTAATTATAACATTAATCATACTAGTGATCGAAATGAAGACATATGGGATTTTGTTGCTTTCTTGCCTCCTCTGTTTTACCTCACTCCAAATCATAAAGGCAGAACCAGTTGTTGACACTAATAAACAACAAGTCCGTCCGGGATATACCTACTACATATTGCCTGCCACCACCACGGGCAAAGGCGGTGGCCTAACGCTAGCGAAAGGCGAAAACGGGAGCTGTCCGCTCGATGTTTACCAAGCACAGAATTCGCAAAGCGTAGGCCTTCCGTTGAAATTCTTGATGGTGAATTCGAGCGCTGGGCTAGTAATCGACGAAAATGAGGACGTAAATATAAAATTCGCGGCACCAAGGTACGTGTCGATTTGCGACAAATCAACCGTCTGGAAAATCGAAGAAGGATTCGTGACCACTGGTGGAATTAAGGGCGGCTCGGAAAATGGGACGTCCACAAGTTTATTTACGATTCAGAAATATGAAGATGCATATGCTTTACAATATTGTCCTAGAGCAACAGGTTGTTCTTTTATTTGTCCAAGATTGTTGTGCGGGTATATTGGTATTTTACCAGCATCGAATGGATCGAGGCGTTTGGCTGTGAACCGGCCGGTTTTCAAGATTGTATTCAAGAAGGCCTAAGATATTTATTCATAGTCAGAATAAATAGTGATGTTATAATTTATGGGCCATATATATGCAGGGAGGGGCTTCATAATTGATTTGTCAGTTTAATCTGCAGGAATAAATGGTTGATATATTTTTCTTGTAATTCACCTTTGTGTTATTTTATTCTCTTTTTTTTTTTATTTGTTCTTGAATTGGTTGTAAAAATCGTGTAGTACAATTTAACCGGTCATATTAAATTATTATTTTATTTTTCTGCAAGTTACCATGTATATCCCCTGAGAGGAAATGTTATGAATAGTTTTATGTACCCCATACTAATTTTATTACAGAGGTCCCAACTAGAATCCGTTTACCATCTCTACAAGACTACAACTTCATCCTGTAACATAAATGTTATGCATCCATCATCCCGCGTCTCTATGTGAATTTATTCTCATTTCTTTTTCTTTTCTGTAACTGATAAATAACATAGAGCTGTCAAGACTCAGGAGATTTGAATTTCTATAATTATTAAATTTCGATTCGAGAATTCTCTCTAAAATTGTTCAGATCTTCACTAATTGATTGAATAAATCTTTCATCACTGCTCTGAAACATTTGAATAAACAAAAAAAAATTAATGAATTATCCTCTTAGGGTTCGTTTGACAGGGAAATAAATTATTTGGGGTTGGAATAATTGGGGATTGTTATTTCACTACCCTTAATGAGAAATAAGAAATAAATAATTCTGAAATTAATTTTTAAATGAGTTTATCTCATGTTTAGTTGGGATAAAATCTAGAAATAAGTTAATTTGGATTATAGTGTTACTTTTATCCCACCCTCAACGTGGAATAAGTTATCCAAGATTTTATTTCAATCAAACATGGGATAACCCCATATAAAAATTAATCCCAAGACTATTGTGGAATAATAATCACAGATCATTCCAACTCCACCAAAAAAGAAGAAGCTTATTAGAGACAGAAAGCTGGAATGAAATGGTTTAAGGAAGGAGATGCCAACACAAATTTTTTACACTCCATAGTCAATATTAAAAGAAGAAAGCTGACTCTCAAGAAGATGAAAAAGGATGACAATTCATGGGTGGAAGGAAATGAGGCCATAGCTAAAGAGACTGTTAACTTTTTTGAAAATCAATTTGCAGATCCAACATGTCAAAGAGATTTCAATATCCTTAATTGTATTCCTAAAGTGATCTCGCAGGAGGATAACGACATGTTAGGAGTTCCTCCCACTCTCAAAGAAATTAAAGATGTTGTCTTTGCCTTGAGCCCAGGTAGTGCTCCAGGACCTGATGGAGTTTCAGGAAAATTTTATCAACATTGTTGGGATATCATCTCAAATGATCTTTTTAGCATGGTCTATGATTTTTTTGCAGGTACTCAACTGCCAAGATCCCTCACACATACATGTCTAATCCTTCTTCCAAAGGTGGACAATCTTCAAAGATTCAATGAGCTGAGACCTATAAGTTTGAGTAACTGTAGTTGCAAAATTATTTCTAAAATGTTAAATACCAGGTTGTCCAAGATAATTCATAAAATTGTCTCATCAAACCAAACTGGTTTTCTTAAAGGCAGATCCATCTCTGACAATATTATGTTAACTCAAGAAATGGTCCACAACATAGATAAAAACAATGTCAATGGTAATGTAGTCTTAAAACTTGATATGACTAAAACTTTTGATAGAGTAGATTGGAAATATCTTTGTCAGGTTTTCAAAAGATTTGGTTTTTCTGATTATTGGAATGACATGATTTGGAGACTTCTCTCAAATAATTGGTACTCCATCAACATAAATGGAGAAATACATGGCTTTTTCAAATCCACCAGAGGTATTAAGCAAGGTGATCCTATCTCTCCCTCACTTTTTATTATTGGTTCTGAAGTGTTTTCTATTCTAATAGAGCAATTGAGAAATGAGCAGTTTATACCTTACACTGTGGATAGAGGTTGTCCTGTCATTACTCACCTTAGTTTTGCAGATGACATAATTCTTTTTTTCCTCAGGTGATCCCCTATCCTTAATGTGTATGATGAACAAGTTGTTTATATATGAGAACATCTCTGGCCAATCTATTAATAAAAATAAATCTTGTTTCTTGGTTGGCTCAAATACCTCTAATTTGTTGCTAGTGACATCAAGCAGATAACTGGTTTTGAACAGGATAAATTTCCTTTCAATTATTTAGGAGCTCCTATCTATAATGGAAGGGAAAAAGTTATTTACTTTGGTAATTTGGTTTCTAAAGTTGCTAACAGAAAGCAAGACTGACAGGGTAAGATGCTTTCTAACGGAGGAAGAGATATTTTGATTAAATCTGTTCTCTACTCTATTCCGTTGCACATTTTATCGGTCATTCAAATTTTCAAGACCACTACTAAACAGATTGAACAGCTTATGGCTAACTTCTTCTGGAGTGATAGTGCAGGAAAAAAGAAGCAGCATTGGATTGCTTGGAGACAGTTGTGTTTTCCTAAATTGGAAGGAGGAATTGGCTTCAGACCCATTCAAGATATTAGTCATACTTTTGGTGCCAAAAATTGGTGGAGATTTAGAACTAATAATAATCTCTGGAGGCAGTTCATTGAAAACAAATATTGTCCTAGAGCTCATTCTGTTTCAAAAAAAAAAAAAGGCTGCTGGGCAATCTCATACTTGGAAGAGGTTACTTGATTCCAGAAAGCTATGTGAAAAATTTATTTCTTGGAGAATTGCTAATGGAAATATAGCCTTCTGGTGGGACAATTGGCTTGGTTCTGGACTGCTAGCCAATCTTTTCCCCAATACTTATCATTCAAAGAAACTTAAAATCTCTAATTTCATTAGTAACGATATTTGAAATCTTACCAAGCTGCAAACTTTTCTTCCTAATAATCTGGTGCTCCAAATTGGCAACATTGAGATTTGGATGCCAAAGAGGATATCCCAATCTGGACTCCTAATACTAATAGGGAGTTTACCATTAAAAGTGCTTGGCATACTCTTAGAAGTAGCAGAAGCACTACTCTTACTGCATCCAGAATTTGGCAAAAAGGAATCCTTTTTTAGAATTTCTTTCTTTATGAACAGGTTACTGAAAAACAAGCTCCCCACTGATGAAGCTCTTCAAAGATACAAAGTTCATGGCCCTTCAAAATGTATATGCTGCAAGGCTGGACGCACATAAAATATTGATCATTTATTCAGGGAAGGGGACCTAGCCAATGCTATGTGGGAATACTTCTCAAACTACTGCGGCATCATCATCAGACAGGGAAGGATTAGGACTACCCTGATGAATTGGTGGTTGAATAACACTAAAAATAAAGTTCACACTCTTTTTATTTACAGCTTGCCTCTCTTTATATGCTGGGAGATTTGGAAAGCTAGATGTAATCATAAATTAAATATGAAGACATCAAAAGCTATCCAGGCAATATTATTAATCTTATCATTCATCAAATTAAAAATGTTGCTAGAAATTCAATTTTTCAAAGTCAAATTTATACAACAGTGGAATAACTTGTCTCTTTACATTGAAAGGCTGAAACCTAGGATCAATATCAAATGTCTAAGATGGAGCAAACCTAGTCCTGACAGATTCAAATTAAATACTGATGAATGCAGCAAAGGAAATCTAGGCAGTGCAGGAGGAGGAGGAGTACTTCGAGATGACAAAGGACAACTGATCATGGCCTATGTAGAATACTTGAGATATTTTTTCAAAGCCATCCTTAAAGAAATTCAATGGTGCATCACCAATGGCTACTTCAATATTGATGTTGAATCTGATTCTCTTCTTATCATTAATATGATCAATGATAATGAGAAAGGGAGCCGGCAAACCATGCACATTAGAAACCAAATTAACAACCTGAAGATCCAAGGCAACTTCACATTTCATCATTGTTATCGAGAAGTCAACAACCTGGCAGACTACCTGGCCAACTTGGGAGAGAGCAAAAAGCAAAATTTTTTCTTAACCCACAATTTAGATCTACCTAATGGAGTTAAAAACTAATTGAAGAATGACAAAGATGGAACTCCCAATTTTAGAATAAGAGCTTATAAGAAGCTTTTTGATAATGACTAAAATTTGGAGCTTCTACGTTAGATTTTTTCTTATTGTTCACAATGTTTTGAATTCTTTAGGATTCATGAAGTCTAGTCCTAACCATGAGTTCAGCAGCCGTGGTAACTTTTTGTATAAGAATGAAAATTTTATCCTTCATGTAACTCAAGGTGGATTAGACAAATATCCAATCCACCGGTTATGTACTTTTTGTTACAATCAATACATAGATTAGGCACTGCCTAACCTCCACCTTTTGGTGGTTACAAAAAAAAAAGATCATTCCAACCCGAAATTGGTTATTTCGATATATATTATTTCCCTGCCAAACAATCCCTTAATTTCTATTCGTTCAATTTGTGAAAAACCGATACAGTATATCACACTGAAGAGTCACTTAACATGATTTATTAATATTGTATTTAAATTTCATTTTCTAACGATATTAATAGCCTGTTTGACCAAACTTCTAAAATTAATTTATTTTTCAAAGTACTTATCAAAGAAATACTTTTAGTAAGAAGTAATTTGTGCTTGGTCAATAAATTTAAAAAGCACTTTTGAGCAACAATTAATGTTTGGTGAAGTTTTTAAAAATTGCTTCTAGTATCCCGTTTGGTTAAACTTCTAAAATCAGCTTATTTTGAGAAGTGCTTATTAAAAAAATACTTTTGGTAAGAAGCAGTTTATGTTTGACCAATAAATTTAAAAAGCACTTTTGAGCAACAATTAATTTTTTTAATAAGCACTTCTCAAAATAAATTGATTTAAGAAGCCTGCCAAATAAGCTATAATATTTTTCTCAAAAGTACTTTTCAAATAAGTGCTTTTGCGGAGAAACTACTTTTTTATCTTTTGAAAAAAACAATTTCTGCTGCTCCCTAAAAGCACTTATTTTTTTTAAAAAGCTTGGGCAAACACCTCAATTTTTTTAAAATACGCACTTTTGGTCTCTCAAAAGTTTGGCCAAACAGGTTATAAGTATATTTTTCTCAAAAGAGTTTTTCAAATAAGTACTTTTGGGGAGAAACTACTTTTTTTTAGCTTATGAAAAACTCCTTAAAAACACTTATTTTCTCTCAAAAGCTTGGCCAAACATCTCATTCTTTTTAATTACTACTTAAAAGCACTTATTTTTTCTCAAAAATTTGGCCAAACATCTCATTTATTTAAATAAACACTTTTAAAAAAAATAAACACTTTTAACCCCCCAAAAACTTGACCAAACAAGCTAAAAGTATTCTAATTAAATCATATACCATTTTCAAAAAGACACTAATTCTCACCTTTTAAGTATTATTTTAATTTTATCCCCCCGTAATAGGTTAAATTTAACTCTTTTTACCACATCAATTTCTCAATTATCTTCTGAAAGGCAGTATAGTTAAAAATCCCCTAACCTTGACGCATTTTCTTGAAACTCCATTCTCACCTCCCCCTAAACTATCAATAGTCTTAATTATCCCCCTATAATATTATTTTTTTAGATTTAATTTTTCAATTCGTAAAAAGAAAAACCGGCGTTAGAACTCTACTTTCTAAGCAAACAAAGAAATTATTTTTCTAAATATGAAATTATAATTAACTTCTTTCTTTTCTTTTCTTTTTTTCTTTTACACAGATTTTGCCTAAAAAAAGGTTTACTATTGAAACAGATAGTCATTATATATAAATAAGTTATAATAAAAATTACATAGTTGAAGTTTCATTATTCTACTAAAGTTTTTTATTTCACTAAAAATAAAGGAGATATAACCGATTTTTTTTCATATTCTAAATTTGGCCTGAAAGAAAATAAATAGTTATTGCATCTTAACAAGAAATAAAAAGTTACACAATTGCAACTAGGGTTAAATTATTATTTTTGTATACAAATGACAGGACTCAATGTTTTATTAGTTGATTTAGACCTAAAAAGAGAATACACAATTGAAATAAATAACATTTCATCTAAAACAAATTCATTGTTGATTCATTATTTTTAAAAAAAATTAATTTTATTTTGGTATTATGATAGAGTTAGAGTCAATTTTTTTTAAATTGACCTCAAAAATAAAATACATCATTAAAATAAATAATTGAGAGTTGATTTTTTAATCAGTTAATAGTGGCGACTAAAATCGCCACAATAACCCAAAAAATCGCCACTTATTTATTTTAGTGGCGACTATAGTATCATAGCAAATATTTACATAACTAAAAGTTTTTTGTGGCGATCCCCCTCAAGTTGCCAAAAAAAAAAGGCACATATTTGTGGCGACTTTGCCTGTTGCAAATATTGAACAAATACGCCACAAAAGAAGGTTCCACAAAATAGATGCTACATAAGTCTCCATGAGAAAATGATCACAAAGTATTACTGACAACTCTAGTCGCCGCAATAGCATGAATTTAGTGGCGACTGCTCACAACTAAAGTGTTATATCTTTAGTGGTAACTCTGGTTGCTGCTAAAGCTTACTGGTCCTAAATTAATAATAATTATTTTTGTGACAAAGTTGTATCGCCACTAAAGAAATACTTTTTCCAACAAATGCAATATCCTTCATTTTAATGGTCACCTAATTGCTATCAATTGCTTATCAATATAAAAACATCTAATATAATTCAATAAACACATAATTCTCAAGCTGAATAATATAAATACTTTCATGACTAAAAATTAATTATATGTACTACATACTAATATATTGTTCAATATCATATATATATATATATATATATGTGTGTATGTATATGTATGTATATGTATATATATAACTGAGGACTCTAATTTGGAGACCTCTGATGACGATGTGTCTGTTGGTTTTGACATGTAGAGGGTTCTCGCATCCCATCTTTCTCATCTTGTGCACTTCCAAAAGCGTGCTACTCTCCGAGGAAGGGTTGTGACAAGTCATGGAGGTCTTGAGATGGAAACTCTATTTACTAAGCTGGAATTTCAAGGTTGTTCTGCCCTGTTTCTACAAGGTGATACTCAAAGGAGGCTTGGTAAACCTAAAGTGGTAGATTTTATGCAAATGGAATGGCCAAAGGTTCTCTGTTTTCTACTTCAGTTCGAGGAATGTCTCTTCATTTAGTTGCTGATGATATTGCCCGCATTTTTGGGATTTCCAATGGTGGTTGGGATCACTATGTGAAATTTGAATGACCCCCTTTAAATAGCATGGCCTCTACTAGGGATATTTGTAGGAAGTTCTCCAGACAACCATCCCTTCCTCATCATAGAAGGGTGCAAAAGAAGGAAATGTCTCCCCTTCATCAGTTATATTTTGATGTTGTTCACAAAATTCTGATCCCAAGGAAGGAGAGGCGGACTAAGGCAAATTACCTTGACCTCACCCTGATGGAACTTCTTGACACTGATGTCAAGATTGATCTCCCTAGTCTGGTTATCAAGCGTATGTAACGTGTGCTCACCAAGGATGACAAAGGTCATGCCCTTCCATATGGATTTTGGTTGTCTGAAGTTTTTGAAGATTACTCTATCCCTATTCAAGTCTGGATTTTTCAGACTACTAAGGATGTGCTTGGTCGGGTGAACCATATTGATTTACCTACTTTAATAAAGTGAGCGGACACCCCTCTACAGAAACTGCAACTTGCTCTTGATGCGAAGACTGCTGAGTTGGAACTGCTATGGCAGCTCATGAGCAGGAGAACACTGTTCTTTAAGGTAGAGTTAATGAACTTTAGGCAACTTTGATCTCCAAAAGGGCTGCCCATGTTGAAGCTCTTCATAAGTTAACCCAACTATTACCCACTGCTCCCTCATCCAGTTCCACCTAGACTTGTTGCCCTATCCCAATTCTGTTGTCCTTCTAATCTTTTGCCTTAGGTTGTCTATTTTTGATGTTTTCAGTATCTTTTGAGTATTATGTAAAACTACCTTTTCATATGAATGCTAAGCTTGCCTTGGGTTAACATGACTCTTTCTTTGGCATTGTTTAATATACTTGTATGTTGACTGCGATTTCTATCTGATTGTAGTGGTGATTGTCCCAGTGGTGTTAAATTGTTTAACTTCGTATTTGGCTTGTATTTAGGTTGAAACAACTTTTCAATGATGCTAAAAAGGGGGAGAATATCGATTGTGCAATATTTATAACCCACTAGTTGACCTGTTTCAATCAAATGTTTGCTATCTTGGATATACATGTGAAGACAGTTGAATGCTCAAGATTACAGGGTTTGTCATCATCAAAAAGGAAAAATTTGTTGGGTTCTATATAGTTTTGATGATTGACAACGTAATAATGAAACAGGTAACTAAAGTTGTTCCAAAGGAGTGCAACATTCACTGCTTAAAGAAGCTGAAAATATCAAGAGACAAAGATGCGTGAATCAAGGACTGGATAAGTCGTGTAAAACAAACTCGGCATATAAACATATGGTGAAATTGGTAGAGTTGGAGTTTGATTGCAACACAAAAGAAATAAAAGAGATTAACTTAAAGAAGGACTCCTACTTGGGGTGGACCTCTAAGGCTGGCAAAGGTTGTTATCGCAAAAGAGACTGGAAGAAAGAAGAACTCTTTAAGGAGTTTTATATATATAGAAGTGCGATTTCTCAAATCAGGATATACACTTACAAAGAGAGAAAAGAGTCTACTGCAACAACGAGGTTTTTGCAACAATCTGAGTGTGGATAATTCTATTAACGAACTTGTTCTAGTAAAGTGATAGGCTAGAGTTAGCAATCTTGTACTAAGATTTTCCATTGAATTGTAATTGATGTACTCTTAATTCATTGTGCTATAAACTGAATTAAGGAGAGTGGTCTTCTAGGAGAGTATACTAGGAAGACGTTTGGGAATACACTACTGGGTAGGAGTGTAAGTAGTTAAGAATTAGAGTTTATAGTCCTTTTCGGTTACAAGAGTTATAATCTGTTGTTTGAAAAGGCTCTTAAAGTTAGTGAAGTTGGAGAAAATCCTGTGGAGTACAGGTCGTGGTTTTTCACCTTTTGAGCCGGATGTTTTTCACGCTAAAATCATTGCCTTCTTTACTTACTGCATTTACTCACTTGAGATACGTTTGAAAACCTGTCTCATTCATAGGCAAACAATTAAGTTTAAGACAAATATCTAGATCGTGTAGTTCAACAATGCAACAATGCAACAATGCAAGAATTAAAGAGGCAAATGACAAAATTAACCTCTGCTACAAGGTATTCGAGGACCGCGACGAGGTAATCCAGAGCTCCGGGGCACCAACACGCTCTGCATACTTGCCGACTTAAAGAAAACGGGCAATACAACTAATCAAATGTGGGGTTTGAGTCTGCCCAAAATACGATCATTGCTCCTATTGGAGGGTAGCCATCTTTGCAGTTCCAGAGCCTAGATTTAGGTACGGGGGGAGGGAGAATGGGCTCAGGGGACGTATATGAGAAGCAAAATGTGGGGTTTGAGTCTGCCCAATTTTGGTTCTCTTTTGATTGATAAATTTTAAATTATTTCAAGTAAGAAAAATGTGGGGTTAAGTGTTATGTAGAGATGTGCATGACACGATATTTAAAACTTCAGTTTGATAATTTTAATTTTAAAAAATATTATATCATTATCATAGCAAATTAATTCAGTATGGTTCAATATTTTAAAGTTTGTTTTGATATTTCGTGGTATGATAAATCAATAATCATAATTTGTTCGACTTTAACTTATATATACTCATATAATTAATAAAGAATCATGACTTTGGCTTTTCAAAAACGTCACAATTATATCACACTAATACCTTACATATGCAAATATCTTTAAAATAAAGTATAAACAATTTCCTTCGGGATTCTATTACACAAAAAAAAATTTCAATATAGATAGAGTAGTCATGTTCCGACATCTAAATAACTAATTTTGTACTACTATCCATAATAATATGTATGAATTACATATGCAGTTATATACTTCGATATGGTATTTGGTATTTCGATGTTATTTTATAAATCGAATATTGTACCAAATACAATTTATTTTAAAAGTCATACCAAATATCATAATATCAAAACTACAATATCAAAAGTTTTGATTTCGATATAATATTCGATATATAGCATACCATGCGCACCCTAGTGTTATCCAATTCGACTTTAATTTAATTTTATGACTATAAGCTTTAAAAAAAAACTTGCCACCAACAAAATAGGAAAATGTAATAAGATCCTATGTTCACTTATAACTTTTATTGTATTTATTTTTATATTTTTTAAATTATAATCAATTTATATTCCATTATAAAAAAAATTTGAGAGAATAAATGTTCTAACGAATGTGTTATATTTTTTTTCTTTAAGAGAATAAATCATAATTACTTTTTGGTACATATAAATCAAAATCACAGGAACTATGCATTGTGATTAAGGTTTATTTAGATAACTTCATATTTGTTATTTGAATTTTAACTAATTAGTACATTTTCTTGTAGTCTTCTAATAGTTGTAAGTTGTAACGACTAAAAAGTCGCCCCAAAAGCTGCCCTTTTGCAGCGACTAAGCGGTAGCAAAAACTGTCATTGAACATAAAAAATTTGTGTATCTTTGCGGCGACTTATGTGTAGCCGCGGCTAAAAAATCATTTTTGTTGGTGGGATTAATTTAAGTTGCCACAGAAACTTCACTTTTTGCGGAGTGTTGCCACTACAAGAATCATGTTTTCTGGCGATCTAATTTAGTCGTCACAGAAACCATTACTTTTTGTGGCAACACCAATGGTCGCCGCAAAAATATTTATTTCTTGTAGTGTTAAAAGAGATTTTGGTCACTTTCTTTGTTACATCAGCACTTAGGGAGTTAAAAACTATCAAACATATAAATTTAGGGGGTAATTAACACTGGATAATTTAGGAGGTTTGAAGAAAACATATTAAATTTAGGAAAATCTTTAGATATTCTGCCTCTTTTAAAAACTACACGTTTCAAATAAAATTGGTAAAAACACTTAGTAGGCGTTTGGACATGCGATTTCATCTTGGAATTTTAAATTAGAGATGAAATCAATTGTTTGGACATGCGATTTCATCTCACTATGAGATGATATCCCAAATTTTCAAAATAACTTGATTTGGAATTTTAAATCATGAGATGAATTTTTTTTAATACGAAATTTGACCCATAAATTTATATTTTGTAAGAAAAACACCACCATTTTATATATACCAACTATATTTATCAACCATTTATTTTATATGTAAATAAAATTTGTTATTGATATTATTACTCTTACCAACTTTTGCCAACCATTTATTTCGAATATATGAGAGGACTACATTAAAGAGTAGTAAAGTACAACTGATGTTCAATTTTACTTTTTATTAAACTAAAGCTCGATCAATAAATGTTATATTTTTTTAAAGAATTACTATGTGATAGTGTATTGTATTTTGTTATAAATATTTACTTTTTCGATAAGATTGTATATATAAGAATTAAAAACTTTTGATTGTTTTCACTATTTATGGGGTTTTTATGTTCATGAGAAAAAATATAAGTTAAGAATTTCAAATTACATGTCCAAACAAAATTTCAGTTTCATTTCATATGATTTCACATTATAATTTAAATCATAATTCATCTCGCATGACCAAACGTACCTTAACGAGTTGCTTTGTATTTTCTGAAAGTACCCAGACTCAATATTTGAATACTATATACTGTAATTTGTAACAATATATTGTAAGATTGCTTATTGAATACTGTAGTTTGTTTTAATATGGGTTAGGAACTTAATAACTTCAATTATGATTTGAATGTTGATCAAAATATTATAGTTTTTTTTTTTAATAATGTTGTTATTTATTTGAATATTGTGATTTTGAATTGAATATTGAAGTTTTTATTTAAATGTTATAATTTTTTCTTTAAAGATTTTAGTTGTGGTTTGGATTTTCCGACATGGAACATTTTTTTCAGCTAAATCTGCTCACTCATTTAAATGTTTTTAATTCGTCCGCTTGATCTATCCGATTTATTTTTTTAAAAAAATTAAAATTCAAAAATTTTATTAACCATCCATGACTAATATGATTTTACCATTGCTCTGAAAGTTCTAAATTAGATGGCAGGTCTTGAGGAGGATGAAAATGACGAGTTTACCGAATGTCAACTATCGGAATTTGCTTGATGAAAATACTAGACGAGATATCCTTATGCAGGAGCTTGCCATTCAAGTTCTTGTTCAGTTTGACAAGGTCAAGTTACTTGCATTGAGCATCAAAAGTATTACTTGTTCATCTTTATTTTATTTAAATTTAAGTTTTGATGCGATCTTCTTTTATAAATTTAATATTTAAAATTATATTATATTTTATAGATTCTTTATTTTTTAATATATCTTTTTGTATACGGTTAATTTGATCATGTTTATAAATGAAAATACATCTAACTGATTAAAAAAGTTTGCAAATATGTGCTAGCTTCAAATGAATAGTTCAAAAACATGAAATCATTGAACACATATTGTTTGACTTAAGATAGCATTAAAATGCATCACAATGATAAAACTAGTGCAACCCATACCCACTCGTCCCCACAAGCATGAGTTCACTAAATAATAATAATTATTATTATTTAGGAAACTCATAAAATATGAATAATTTAGGAAGAGATCATGCCTTATAAACCCGACTTCAAGATCATGGCAGAGGGAATTGGTTAATGTTTTTGGACAGAGCCAGTATACACTATTATTTTATAAAAATGTCTTTGCAGATTGATTTCTACAGCTCCTGTATCCTCTCCTCAAATTTATTAAGTTAAAAGATATAGTGGATCATTTTTCTACCTCCATAACTTCACATGATTGGTCATCTGATTTTATATGTTGGCTTTGCTACTACATCTACATGTGCTAACTATCAACGTTCAATAACGAGGGCTTTTGCCAAGCCTATACTTATTAATATTAACATGTACATTAAATACACAAAGAAATATTAAATTCATGAATTTCAGTTCCACGATCTCAAAAGATTTTAATAAAGTTGTTTGTAATAGAGATAGTGAGTAACGTTACTAAACCCATAATCAAATTTAGAAAAACCAGCACTAAAATAGACATGAAAAAGGACAGTCCATGAATATGAGTTCATTGTCAAAATTGAGGGAACAAAAATCGACGGACAGGGTTGGTCTGAAAAATGGATTCAGTCCATCGATTTTTATTTTTATTTTTATTTTTTTTTAAAACTGACGGACAGGGTAGGTTGTCCGTCGATTTTTTTCGTCCAAAAATCCGTGAATTGTTTTTTTAAAAAAAACCGAGGGAGTCCCTCAGTCTTTTATTATTTTTTAATAAAAACCAAGGGATTGGGTCGGTTTTTGAAGTGCAAAATTGCAATTGAAGAGTATAAATAAAAATGAAGGAAAGATTTCATCAAATAGCATGTGTAGTTGAGAGGTAGAATTATCTAATGCCATGGTAAATACCTGGGTTTGATTCCAAGTAGCTATATTTTTTTATATATATATCTCTGAAAAATCGACGGACAAACCTACCCTGTCCCTCGATTTTTTAATTTTTTAAAATTAATTCTTATTTTTTATAACCGACGGACTGGGTCGGGTGTCCCTCGATTTTAACCGACTCTATCCATCGGTTTCACAATCTCGATGAGCAAAATTCCGACGGCGATAAGTGCATCGGTTTGGTGTCGGTTTTACTCAAGAAAACCGATCCTGTCTGTCGGTATTGACCCTCGTTTTTTGGGCAGTTTTTTATAGTGTTAGTAGCCGTGAAAGACTAACGAGTCGCCACTAAAAGGGTGTAATTAGTTGCGATTTTAGTCGTCCCGAATAGCCTAAGAGAGTCTCCGCTAAAAGTAACCATTGGTAGCAAGTCGCCAAATAGACCAAGCAAGTCGCCACTAAAAGGTGTCATGAAATACTAGTGAGTCGCTACTAAAAGGGTGTAATTAGTTGTGACTTTAGTAATCCTGAATAGCCTAAGAGAGTCGCTTGTAAAAGTAACCATTTGTAGCGATTCGCCACAAATAGACCAAGTAAGTCGCAGATAGCCTAAAGGACTCGGGACTATACACGCCACTAATAGTCTAAATTTGTCGCCACTAAATGTTCCCATTAGCGACTTTTATCACCACAAATAGACTAAAATATACTAAAAGTTATTTTTAGTAGCACTTTACTCACCACAAATAGCTTTAATTTGTCCGCACGAAAGGCTGTTATTAGTACCAAGTTCTGTGGCCATGACAGAATAAATATGTCGCTACTAAAAGGTGTAAATATATTGCAACTCAAAACAAAAGAAATCGCCACTAAATAGTTACTTTTGTCGCTAACAAAGAGTAAATAAGTCGCCACAAAAGTTTTCATTACTTGCGAATTTGGTCGTTGGTAAAAGTATTATTTGTCGCGACTTTAGTCACCAAAGACTAAATAAGTCGCCACTAGTAAATAGTTTTGGTAGCCACTTTTGTTGCCACAAAAGTTACTATTATAGTTGCGATTTTTTGGTTGCCACAAATGTAATTTTTTAGTAGCGACTTTCTATAGCCGTCACAAAACTTTCAGCAAAGATTACCATAGAAAATCATTAGGGATTACATTTGTGGTTTCAGTAGCAACTTTTGTTATCACTAAAAAGTCCAATTTTTTATAGAGTAGCTAGTGCTTCTTTTGATACTTTTTCCAACTATATTAAGTAGTATTGATACCCAAGTCAAACTGATATTTTAGATATTTTATGTTTCTGTTGTAATTTTTTATTGGAATAACTATTATTCCGTCGTAATAATAAAACTTGAGTTTTAATTTAGATGAGATTTGAATTATAAATTGTATTCATCATAAATAAATAATAAAATTGTAAAATTTTCATCTTTTTAGTGGATTGGGTGGATCAAACGGACGAATTAAAATAGTTTAAATAAGTGGGTTGATTTAATTGAAAAATAAATATGCCACGTAGAAAAATTTTAGGTGGGGTATTTGATTTTAACTGATGAGAGTAAATATGACTCTAAAGTTAAATAAAAAGGATAAATATATCAAAAAAAGTAGGAATGTACAAAGTAAACCAACAAACCGCACCAACTCGATAATCCGAGTCAAATCGAGAAAAAAGTACGGCATAGTTTTTATCTTTTAACATATTATTTCAATCTTGAATATAGAATTTTGAATGATCCAATAAGTTTTATATTTAATAGATGTATGTTATTAACACAAGTAAATTCCAAATCAAAATCAAATAATATTAATGCTAATTAATAAAAAAATAATTTCAACACTACGAATGACAATAATATTAGATATCTATTCTGTAAGGTTGCATTAATTTACACAGTGAAAACATATAACGTATTTTTTTAAAAATATATTTAGTTATCTAATTAATACTTATTATCCGTGCTTAGTTTAACATGACTTAGTATTTTAGAGTATGATCATTTTCATTATGAATTATTAATTAGTTATATTTATTTTATGCAATTTCATTATCTTTTTGATCAAATATTTTAGAATAATGTCAACACTCGTCTCATATTTTATGTTATTTTCTTAATTCAAAAACACCTTATATAGTTGTATGTTATTAAAATTAAGAAATATTTCAAATATAAGTTATATGTTTTATATGAATATTTTATTGAAAAAGATAAACTCGAAAAAATTTGAAAAACTCGAAAAAATTCGAGGTTAAAAAATTCAATTTTTATTGATTTGATTTAATTTATAAATTTAAAAATACGATTTAATTGATTTGATTTGGTATTTAAAAAATTTAATTCGAACTGTGTATACTTCTAAAAAAGAATATAGCAAAAAATATATATACTTATTTACTAAAATACAAATATAAAAAGTTGTACTTTAGTAGTCATCCGAAAAGATCCGACGACATTGAGAAATACAGATAAAAATTTATTTTTTTCATGTAACATGCAGATAGCAGTAAATTGATATATCCTTGATGTAAATTTGGTTTTGGTTGGAACTTGTTAAAGTCCAAATCCGATGTTAAAATATTTTATGTCAGCATGTTTTAAAAATGCGCGTCTTATCTTGTAAAGATGAAAAGTTAAGGCTCAAGTGTTTAATAGACATACTTTGACGGGGATTAAAGTGCGTAACTAGAAGGTTCAAATTAAGGTGCCAAAAACGAAATTTAATACCAACTTAAAAGGATGTGTTTATATGTTTGGTCGTAGATTTAACCATTTTACAACCCACCAATGCATGACGTACGTAGTTAATTATTAAGACAAGTAGTGATCTAATATTAAATACACTGAGAGTGCATAGAGGATATAAAACCTCTTATATTATTATTATTATTACTATTACATATAGATATAGGTAGCGTGACATGGCCATGCACATGCACGTATGATTATTCCGATTACAAGTGCATCCAGTTCATGGAGAAATTGTAAAAGCCACGTACTGGTTTAGCTGATTCTACATAGAGTTGGGGCTGTTGTCGAAAGGACCCTGGTTGCCGCATTCAATGTTCTCCCCGGCATCAACACCTAGAATATCGCAGTACCTCAAGTAATACCCAACTCGATTCTCTTCCCTCGAGTCACTGCCATGGCCACACTCTGTTCCTCTGTTGATGATGTTTGTGGTGACTCCAAAACCAGGATACCTATTGGCTTCTATGTCCGATTCGGATGGTTCCCATATCTCGAGGATGGCATCATGGCACGAAGGCTTTGATGCTTGAGGTGTCATCCAGAACCAAAGTGCAGTTTTGAATGTGATCACTTTGTCATTTGCCACCAAATCAGGATTAACCAGGAGGTTTTTTCCTATGGCTTTTCCACAAGGACCATAGTTGTAGTTGCTGCAATTGTGTACATGATGAAACTATAAGTACCTTTTGGAAGTTAGGAGATTAACCTTAATTAATTGAAAAAAAGAAAAAGTGGGGAATCACGTACAACTTAATTTGGAAGGGACTTCTCTCAAATAATTGGTACTCCATCAACATAAATGGAGAAATACATGGCTTTTTCAAATCCACCAGAAGTATTAAGTAAGGTGATCCTATCTCTCCCTCACTTTTTATTATTGGTTCTGAAGTGTTTTCTATTCTAATAGAGCAATTGAGAAATGAGCAGTTTATACCTTACACTGTGGATAGAGGTTGTCCTATCATTACTCACCTTAGTTTTACCGATGACATAATTCTTTTTTCCTCAGGTGACCCCCTATCTTTGATGTGTATGATGAACAAGTTGTTTATATATGAGAACATCTCTGGCTAATCTATTAATAAAAATAAATCTTGTTTCTTGGTTGGCTCAAATACCTCTAATTTTGTTGCTAGTGACGTCAAACAGATAACTGGTTTTGAACAGGATAAATTTCCTTTCAATTATTTAGGAGCTCCTATCTATAATGGAAGTAAAAAAGTTATTTACTTTGGTAATTTGGCTTCTAAAGTTGCTAACAGAATGCAAGACTGGCAGGGTAAGATGCTTTCTCACGGAGGAAGAGATATTTGATTAAATCTGTTCTCTACTCTATTCTGTTGCACATTTTATCGGTCATTCAAATTTCCAAGACCACTACTAAACAGATTGAACAACTTATAGCTAACCTTATTCTGGAGTGATAGTGAAGGAAAAAAGAAGAAGCATTGGATTTGCTTGGAGACAGTTGTGTTTTCCTAAATTGGAAGGAGGAATTGGCTTCTGACCCATTCAAGATATTAGTCATACTTTTGGTGCCAAAAATTGGTGGAGTTTTAGAACTAATAATAATCTCTGGAGGCAGTTCATTGAAAATAAATATTGTCCTAGAGCTCATTCTGTTTCAAAAAAAAAAAAAGAAGGGCTGCTGGGCAATCTCATACTTGAAAGAGGTTACTTGATTCCAGAAAGCTATGTGAAAAATTTATTTCTTGGAGAATTGCTAATGGAAATATAGCCTTCTGGTGGGATAGTTGGCTTGGTTCTGGAGTGCTAGCCAATCTTTTCTCCAATACTTATCATTCAAAGAAACTTAAAATCTCTGATTTCATTACTAACGGTGTTTGAAATCTTACCAAGCTGCAAACTTTTCTTCCTAATAATCTGGTGCTCCAAATTAGCAACATTGAGATTTGGATGCCAAAGAGGATATCCCAGTCTGAACTCCTAATACTAATGGAGAGTTTACAATTAAAAGTGCTTGGCATACTCTTAGTAGCAGCAGAAGCACTACTCTTACTGCATCCAGAATTTGGCAAAAAGGAATCCTTTTAGAATTTCTTTCTTTATGAACAGGTTACTGAAAAACAAATTCCTTACTGATAAAGCTCTTCAAAGATACAAAGTTCATGGTCCTTCAAAATGTATATGCTGCAAGGCTGGACGCACATAAAATATTGATCAATTATTCAGGGAAGGGGACCTAGCCAATGCTATGTGGGAATACTTCTCAAACTACTGCAGCATCACCATCAGACAGGGAAGGATTAGGACTAACCTTATGAATTGGTGGTTGAATAACACTAAAAATAAAGTTCACACTCTTTTTATTTACAGCTTGCCTCTCTTTAAATGCCGGAAGATTTGGAAAGCTAGATGTAATCATAAATTAAATATGAAGACATCAAAAGCTATCCAGGTAACATTATTAATCTTATCATTCATCAAATTAAAAATGTTGCTAGAAATTCAATTTTTCAAAGTCAAATTTATACAACAGTGGGATAACTTGTCTCTTTATATTGCAAGACTGAAACCTAGGATCAATATCAAATGTCTAAGATGGAGCAAACCTAGTCCCGACAGATTCAAATTAAATACTGATGAATGCAGCAAAGGAAATCTAGGCAGTGCAGGAGGAGGAGGAGTACTTCGAGATGACAAAGGACAACTGATCATGGCCTATGTAGAATACTTGGGATATTTTTCCAAAGCCATCCTTAAAGAAATTCAGCGGTGCATCACCAATGGCTACTTCAATATTGATGTTGAATCTGATTCTCTTCTTATCATTAATAAGATCAATGATAATGAGAAAGGGAGCCGGCAAACCATGCACATTGTAAACCAAATTAACAACCTAAAGATCCACGGCAACTTCACATTTCATCATTGTTATCGAGAAGTCAACAACCTGGCAGACTACCTGGCCAACTTGAGAGAGAGCAAAAAGCAAAATCTTTTCTTAACCCATAATTTAGATCTACCTAATGGAGTTAAAAACTGATTGAAGAATGACAAAGATGGAACTCCCAATTTCAGAATAAGAGCCTATATGAAACTTTTTGATAATGACTAAAATTTGGAGCTGCTATGTTAGATTTTTTCTTATTGTTCACAATGTTTTGAATTCTTTAGGATTCATGAAGTCTAGTCCAAACCATGAGTTCAGCAGCCGTGGTAACTTTTTGTATATGGATGAAATTTTTATCCTTCATGTAACTCAAGGTGGATTAGACAAATATCCAATCCACCGGTTATGTACTTTTTGTTACAATCAATACATAGATTAGGCACTACCTAACCTCCACCTTTTGGTGGTTAAAAAAAAAAAAGATTATTCCTACCCGAAATTGTCACCGGTGGTGCCAAAACCATCGAAAGACCTTGCGGCTTCTACAGAGGCATCGTAGGTATAGAATCCCCTAGCAGGACAACTTTTGTCATTCCGATTTACAAGCAGCTTGTCAAATAATGTTATGCTATTAATGATTTCGGTAATATCTGGGGATGGGGGGGAGCTTGGGGAGGGGGAGAGGGGGGAGGACTTGGCGGTGGGGGAGGAGGAGGACTTGGCGGTGGAGGAGGAGGAGGAGGAGGACTTGGGGGTGGTGGACTTGGCGGTGGGGGTGTGTAAAAATGTGAAGGTGTTTGACCAAACACGTAGATTAAGGGAGAAAAAAAGTTGAGCTAAAATTTATATTAAAAATGTGTATAAATGATTGCATTAAATCTTCAAACGAAATTGAAAAAGTAACAAGAGAAAAGTGACTGTCACATTCCAGAACTTTAGTGTTGTCATTGAATCCAACCTTAATCTCCTTGTTTAGTGATATAAAATCAGGATTAATAGTATTAATGTATCTATTTATGATGTAACAAATCTTGTCTTATTGTAAATTTTTTTTCACTTTTCAATATAATTATTGAAAAGTATATAATGAACTTTTGTGCTTTGTAAAAAATTAAACTCTGATAGTAAAAAATATATATATATAAAATATAAAATATAATAAAAATAACTTAGAATTCAAACATATATGTAAGAATACATGTAAAAATAGCTATTAGGTATCCCGCATTTATAAATAAATATGTATGTATATATGAAGGAATTAAAATTGCAATTACAATTGATATGCATATTGATGTACGTTGCTTCTTCGACCTGATGTATACTGTTATAACTTGATTCTAAAATATACATTGTTTCTTTGAAGAACTTGTCTTTTATTTATTTCTTCGGTATGGATATGGAGATGATCTTGCATGAGGTGAAGTTTGATTTATACTTCAACTTGAATGCATGATTTTAATAATTGTGTTGTTCATCCTTGGAATTATCTAAAATAAAAATAAAGGTCTAGGGCTTATAACTAAAGAATATTTTAAAACAGTAAATATACTTCTAATCTTCTATGGACTCGTTGAGGTGATATGGTAGGGCGTGACTAAGTGGCATAAAGTTATTGCTTGAAATTATTTGTTAATGATGCTGATTTTATACCATGTTGCATGAACTAATCTTAGTCGGTCGATGATGCTTAATAGTACGTATGATATACTAATATTACTCTTGCTATAACCTTTGTGGGGTGTAGGTTTGTCACAAGTTGTTGAAGTGGCGGGTATATATTCATCATTGGCTTCTAAATCTCAAAATAATTGTAACTTCTTTACGTATACATACATATTTATTTATAAAATAAAATAACATATGTGTAAGATAATGTATAAGTTGTCAAATAATTTATAGATATAAATAAATAATATATATATGCAAAATAATGTGTGTGTGGGTGTGTGTGAAGATAAGTATATATGTGAAATTACACAGACACACACATATATATATAATAAAATATCTTATAGTATAATAGTATATTCTATATCCCTCATACTTGATTTTAACTTTGAAAATAGGCCAAAACCTATTTGACCTAATTTCTGCAAGCAGATTAGCAGCTCATTTCAGCAAAAATAAGCAGATTATCAATTTGGGCCTAATATTTTAAAATTATTTTCTGTTGATTTTAGCCTCTTTCACTCCTATTTTTTCTAAAAAAATGTAGAAATGTTAGTAGTGGCTAATGTAACCTATGTAAAACGTAGTCCTAGATTTTTGAGGAAAGACTCATTCATCTTGTTACTTAAAATTGTTTGACGTTAATCAATAACCATTTGATTTCAAGGGAAAGCTTAATATTAAAACGGAGAAGGGTAGATTATTCACTAATAACGTTGTAAATTTGTATACATTCACACAAAACACATATAAAGTTAGTAAATAATATCAATAATAATATATATATAGTTGTAAGAAAGAAACTAAAAAGTGTTGAACTCTTTTTAAGAGACCAACTCCTAATCTCAAAAAATGAGGAAAATATAATAATGATGGGCCATCATCGAGTTTTAAAATGCGAACTTCAACTACAATTGACGCCATAAAACAAAAGAAAATAATTAGAGGACTATATAAGTAATCAGCAATCTCCAAATGTAATTTAGTGAAAATGCTTTAGTGCGTACAAGTCTTAAATAAATAAGGTTAAAGGTTCACATTGCTCATAATTAGCGCATAAACTTATTTCAAACTTTCAAGAATCAGCTTCGGCATTAACAAACACTCGAATCATCCCAACCTTGTATATTGGTTATCATTATAAAAAATAAATAAGTTGGTGTAAGAATCATGACAAAGTAACATTCTCAAAGGACATATTACTGGATAATCTCATTCTTCATATTATCAATAAGTAATAGCAACACCAATCTAGATTTCAAAAATAATATAATCAACATAATATCATTATGTAGTCCCGGGGCTTATTCAGTCAATTTTCATTTTTTCAGAAAATAGTCATGGTGGTATAGTTTCAAAGCTATTCTCAACTTAATTCCTAAACAGGCATAACCCTTTAACTGATTAAAGAAATCTCAAAGGATTGAGATACAATTTATTTCACAAGAGCGCAGTAATACTGATCCAAATAAACACTTGAAAGCATATACGTTGAAAAGCAAAAAGAAAATTCAACCTTGCATATTTAAAGATAGTGGCGTACGCAGAATTTTTAATCAGCACGACCTTAACAAAGATTTTAAAACACCTAACCAGTTAAACTACATAATCATTTGATTTAAGAGTGTCACTTTACACAATATATTCTCTACATTTATTTTTGTCTTATAATTATTCATACATATTTAGTAAAAAAATTTAACAAAGTAGTATCATGTGACACCTTCGGGGCCTTACTAAATCCGCTCCTATTTAAGGACTACCTAAATAAATAAATAAATCAGTTTATTAAAGACTTCCTTGTATTTTCACATCTTGCAAAACTGTTCATTATTATTTACACACATAGTATTCAAATATCAAGAAAATGAAATGGACATGTTCCTCAACATATAGAATACTGCTCATGTTGTCCTTTTAACAATATTTTTCTGCCCCCTCTTGACATACACGTCATAGAAGAAGACATAACAGTTTTACAAAAATAAAGAAATAACTTATTACTTATATTAGTTACATTATTTTTCTTATTAACCTTTATCATTCACGTGTAACACACGAGTATATTCAAAACAAATCCAGGAAGGATAACAGGTCATCAAACAAGGGAAAATCTTTAAATAAGAGAAGTAGTCAGCTCCCTAGCACTCATATATATATATATATATGACCATGCAACAAACAAATCCCAAACATATTCAAACAAAAGTCCTCTTCGTTTACAGGATCTAATTTGTGTTAGAATCCTTTTACCTTAACTATTAGCTCTATTTTAAGATCATGAATCCATATGAACACCTTTAAAAAAAAAAAGCAACAGGCCCCAAAACAAGTAACAGAAACCATGAAGCAAGAGCCTTTACTAGGTGATTAGTGTCGCATCCTATTTCAAACTGATAAAAAATAGTTCATAATTTTATGGCTATTTTGTAACGATTCATTCGATTATTATAGCATCTTGACAACGTTGGCATAAAAATTTAAATTTTTCTAATTTTGTTTTACATTTTGGGTGAAAGTGTGCAATAATGAGAATTTAAAAGGCGGCTGGACTGCTTCAGAAAGGTCATCGCAGCAGCGGACGATGCAGACTAGAACACAGTATTTTAGTATATTTTAAGATCTAGTTCCTATTTTAATAGGGTTTCGTTGCTAAAAATGTCCCAAGGTAAAATTTTGGGTGTTCCAACCAATAAGGGGAGAAGGTGACTCAAGAAAGTATCGTCCTCCCCGATGATCCTCTGCAAGAACACCAAGGCTCGAGGCAAGAACACAACCCCGTCATTTCTCGGAAGCAGCATGACGCCCAGGTAGATTATGGCTTATTTTTGTGTTTGACTTTAATTAGTGAAACGTATACGCATGTACTATTGATATACAATTGATGAGGATAGAGGGATCATAAAAATTTGATGACGTGAATGTAAGTATCCATAGTAACATAACTATAGAATTGAAGAATTAATCCTAAGTAAAAGGATGCGTGTGAGAGTGAAACCTAGTTGCTAATCAAAAATTGGGGTGCACTCATGATATATATTTTTGATGTATGTTCTTGATAGCGTATTCTTCATGATGTTCCTGATGGTATGATGTTGATTGTATATTTTGAAGGTATAATCTTATTTGTGTATCATGAAGTGTATATTTGTAATAATATGAATAAATAGGAGAGGTAAGATGATCAAACCTAGGTTTGAATTATGAAAATTGATGTCGCAATTTATATTTGGATGAGGACGTAAAATCGGTAGTATAATTTAATTTTCTTAAAAAGGAACCTGAGAGAAGGAAAAAACAGATAATGGTGAGAACCAGTATTACCGAGGTTGAGTAATTAAGTCTAAGTGTCGATTGAATAATTGTTGTGCGTTAACGAATTTTCTTAATGGATGAGCATGGTAATGGGGCGATGAACTTGAAAATGAGTACATGTAGGAATAATGTGATGATTAATATCGAAAGAACTTGACTATGTGAGAGATCCTTATGTGGGAGGATTAGGGAAGTTGAACCAATAAATTATGAAGGTTATTTTGCGTATTTAATTGAAGGTGACAGATAATGCGAGGCTTGACCACCTAATAAATTAAATAACTAAAAAGATAGTAGGTTCAGTTATGAGGAGTCAGATTTTATTTGATGATTTGTACGTGTTATGAATTAATGAGTATGATTAATGGGACTGCAAAGACTAATTGTGGTAGAAGTTAAGATGATATAGTTATGTTAAGTGAATGAACTCTGAGAGGAATGAATAGTGATTGTTGATGTGAATTTGAAATCGAATTGTGATAACCAATGTGTACTTATAAACTTTCATATGGATTGACTGAATTGACAACATGTTAAATTGTGCTGATGAATGTTAGTTAATAAATTCTTTTGAATTGTCTTGTGAGTTGATTGATTGATAGTATATTAAATATGAAGTTGAAAAAGGGATCATATGTCCTTGTCCCAAGACAAGTGGCTCGTATTCGAAGTGAGCATCCATACGAGTCCATACGAGTAAGAGTGTGATAGATTGACTATAATAATACATAATTCAGTTGGTAAGAGGTCTAAGCATATTTTATATATATATATATATATATAATTTGATAGACCTATTTATATTTCTTATTTAAAGAAAATAAAATTTATAATTGTAATATTATTGCAAAAATTATTTATACTAATATTTTTGTTAGAAAATAGAAAAAAAAATCATGCAATATTTTGAATAATTTTATATATACGATACGACATTCATAGTTACTGTATTTTTAAGATAGATAAAAGTGACAAGAAATAAAAAGTAAGGGAATTAATATTTTCAAAATTATTTTTAATGCCAAAAATAATAAAATTAATATTTAAAATAAGGAATTTATTTTAGTAAAATAGTCAAGATTAGAAAGCCTAGAAAAACTAATTAAAAGAAAAAGGTAAGCCAAAATCTGCAGTCTAACAGTGGCCAAGGAAGCAACAAATGTGATTGAAGCTAAAACTGAATCTGACCGCGGTACAAAGGAATTGGTTGGCTGGCTACATTTAAGCTGAGATATGCCTTTAATTTACGAAAGCATAAAATGAGATAGAATTAACATGCACCTCCATGACGAACACATGCATTCTTGACCTATATATATTCTTACTTAATTTTTACTTATATAATTAAATGAGGTAAGATAAATTAATCATAAATTCTACATGCAAATGACATACAACAGTAATAACAAACACATTGATATTGCATAGAGGGACATAAAACCTCTTTGCGATTATTCCGATTACAAATAAAAGGATGGAGAAATTATAAAAAGCTAAATCCGCAAGTATAGTACTGGCCGATTTAGCTGCTTCTTCCTCTTATTATTATTATTTTACATGGAGTTGATGACATTAAGTAAATGGCGTCTGGTCGATGCATTCAATGTGGTCCCCAGCATCAACACCTAGAATACCGCAGTACCTCAAGTAAAACCCAACTCGATTCTCTCCATTCGGGTCAAAGCCATGGCCACACTCTACTGCTCCGTTGATGATGTTTGTCGTGAGCCCAAAACCAGGTGGCCTACCGTCTATATTATCTTCCGCCAGAATGGCTTCATGACTCGAAGGCTTTGGTGATTGAGGAGTCATCCAGAACCAAATTGCAGATTTAAATGAGATCACTTTGTCCGATGCCACCAAATCAGGATCACTCAGCAGCTTTTCATCTATGGCTACTCCACAAGGACCATAGTTGTAGTTGCTGCAATCATATATATATATATGTATATATATAAGTACCTACCTTGGAGATAATTATAATTAAGGATTGAAAAACCAAAAAAAAAAAAACGAGGGGGATGGGAAGAATATCACGTACTACTTAATTTGGAAGGGGCCTCGTCCATAATATTTCTTGCCAGAAGCGCAAGGCCACTCAGTGCTATTAACACAGTAAGTAGGCAAAGTTTTAGGGTCGCCTGCTTCAGTCTTGTTGCAGTAACCCCATTCATAAGGATCATCAGGTTCAGCTGGCGAACCACCTGAAAATTGACGCAAATTAAAAAAGAAAAGGGATTAATTTACTTTGAAAATCAAATTAGTTTATCGGTGTAGGTAATAGCATAGGACCAATACATGCAGTAAATGTAAATACTTACACAGCACCAGTTAAAAATGAAAGTGAAAAATATGTTGGCGTACGTAACAATTGATATATTTAGGTACATTTTATGTATACATGCAGCACACATACTAGGAACGAGAAGGTTGATTACCAGTAGTTACATGGGATGTTTGAGCCAAGAACGCAGCAACCTCCCTTTTACGGTCGTCAATGCTACCGGTGGTGCCAAAACCATCGAAAAACCTTGCGGCTTCTACAAAGGCATCGTAGGTGTAGAATCCCCTAGCAGAACAACTTTTGTCATTCCGATTTGGAAGCAGCTCGTCAAATATTGTACTATTAACGATTTCGGTAATATCTGGGGATGGAGGGGGACTTGGGGGAGGAGGAGGAGGAGGACTTGGCGGAGGGGGACTTGGAGGGGGAGGACTTGGGGAGGGTGGTGGAGGACTTGGGGAAGGAGGAGGAGGAGAAGTTGGTGGAGGGGGACTTGGAGGGGGAGGACTTGGGGAGGGTGGTGGAGGACTTGGCGGAGGTGGAGGAGGGCTTCTTGGCGGAGGAGGAGGAGGGCTTTTTGGTGGAGGTGGAGGAGGACTTCTCGGGGGAGGTGGAGGAGGGCTTCTTGGTGGAGGAGGACTTCTCGGGGGAGGTGGAGGAGGGCTTCTTGGCGGAGGAGGACTTCTTGGGGGAGGTGGAGGAGGGCTTCTTGGCGGAGGAGGACTAGGTGGAGGAGGGCTTCTTGGCGGAGGAGGACTAGGTGGAGGAGGACTTCTTGGGGGAGGTGGAGGAGGGCTTCTTGGCGGAGGAGGACTAGGTGGAGGAGGACTTGGGGCGGGTGGAGGAGGAGGACAGGGTTGGCAACAGCGCCCAGGGTTGCAGTATTCAGCCTTACCACCGGCAGCAACAATAGCCATAGTTTCTAGTAGAGTATAGCTAAAGGCCGTTGGGATGATCAATAGCATAGTAACAACTGAAAAAGTTGCCACCACACTATAGCTCGACCTCATTTTCATTGTATTGATAATACTTTGAAATGGGATGAATGGAATAGATGATCACAAATTGTGAGATGCCTAAGCTATTTATATGTGTGTGTGTATATAAAATATTAAAATAATATTTAATTATGTCATTTTAAAGACAGGAGTACTATGTACTTGTTTCTGAATAGCCATTAAGTCTAGTTTTGGAGTATTGTATTTTCTGTATAATGAATTGTGGTACCAACAGACAAGAGTTGGTTATTGATGTCAGAATTATGAGATTGATCTACATTGCTTTTATATAGGGAAAATACATATATTATCCCTTAAATTTGCACATTTTAATTTTACTAGTATTAAAAATAATATTATTAGTATTTATTACTCTCTTATTATTATTTCTGATGTGTATTTATTTACCTCTTATATGCTCATTTGAGCGAATTAATAATTTTATCTTTATGAAAGCAAAGCACGTGAAAATTTTAAAAATATATTAAAATAAATTAAAATTATATGTGTGTCAATTTTTAATTGAATGGTACACTATTAATTGCAATTAACTTTTTGTGAGCCTCTTTCTGTATAGTTTTTGGGAAAATTTGTTCATTGACACCATTTTTTCCGATGAGATTGATCACAGGGTAAGTGTTTTCTTAAAATTCTGATTAAAATACTTTTTTCAGATTTTACTTTTATAAATATAAATTTAAGATTTAAAAGTAGAGTAGAGACAGTAGCCCGTTTAATTTTGATCGAAAAATTAAATTTGACAACTGTACTTTTATCTTTATATAAAATTATCTATCTCATTCGTAAACTATCAAAATATAATTAAAAAAGAAAATTTGCCATAAAATATTCTGGGAGAGCCGTCATGGATACGGGAAATTAAAGATGAAAAAGTAGGGAAAGAAAGAAGAAGAAGGAAAAAGTTAATTATTGTCCCGACTTCTTAATATTCAAAGCAAAATATTTGTTTATCTATAATATTTTATTTTAAATAATTTTCTATCACTAAAAGAAATAATATCACTACAACAAGTTTCAGCACGTGATAAAAATTAATAATTAGCTATAAAATTTTATCGAAGTAAGAAATTGTAGATATCATTTAGTTATTATCACAACTTTTTTTTCATTTGAAGCAAAATATTTATTTAGCTGCAATATTTTGTTTCAAATAATTTATTATGGTTGAAAGATTACTTTAACTACAATAAATTTCAACTCATTGAGAAAGATTAATAATTAGCTATAAAATTTTATTATAAATAAAAAATTAGCGGCTATATATTATTTAACTATTGCCACTACTTTTTATAACTTGAAGTAAAAATGTTTATTTAGCTACAATATTTGTTTCAAATAGTTTATTGTGGTTAAAATGTTATTATTGCTACAATAAATTTTATTGCGTGACAGAAACTTATGATCAACTACAAAACTTTATAGTAGCAATAAAGTTATAGTCATTTAGGCAATTATTATCACGATTGTTAATAATTATAGCAAAAATAAAAATTAAATTTATCAATTTTATTTTCTTAAATAAATCTTTTTACAAATTTATAAATAATATCAAAATTGAAATATTTATTACTATTATTAAATAATAGCTATAATTTTTATAACTTAAATTTTATAGTTATAAATACATTATCTTTTACTAAAATTTTATTTTGCAGAGAAAGGAGGGTGATCAACTTTTCAAATGGTTGAGCAATTTCTCATTTAGAATTTGTAGCGCTCGCTCTATATATATCTTCCGCAGACTACTTAAAAAATCTTCTAAATCTGAAGTATTTTTTTTAAATCTCTTTAAATTATTGCTAGTCTTAATTATCTCTTTAAATTTAGTTATTTAGTAGTCTTTAACCTCTTGCACTATCTGATCTTAAGAAATTGAGATACACTCTCAATCATATAGACTTTTTATCGACGTGTCATTTAAAAAATATTCTTTTTAAATTTAGAATGATGTTTAAATATTCTGCCTGTATCCTTAGCCAATCCTCTTTCAAAAAACATCTTTCCTTTGTAGTGGTGGTAAGTCTACTATTTGTTGGATGTTTGTAAAATCTGCTATTTTAATTTAAGCCACGAGAATTCTTATTTTGATTAAATTTTAGAAATGTAGTAGACTAGTAGGTATTTGCATCTCATGACGAACATGTATGTGGTCGGATCTTGCAGCAGATCAATGTTCATGCTTGCTCTATATTCTTTCGATGTTTTTCTTATAATTAAATGAGGTAAAGTTATGGCCTCTTAAAGTTGATATTAAATTTTATTTTGATATCTTATCTGAATCTTGTCCCATTAGGCATTTCAACCTTCATCAAAGTGTGTCTATTAAACATCTCTTCCTTATTTTTTCTTCACAAAGCATACTCCCACTGTTATCGTTTTCTTCCAAATTTTGTTAGCTCCCTTCACATATTCAACCAGATAAAAGAATATACTATCACAAGTTCAGTTTTAAAAATTCAAATCTAAAAAAGAAAAGAAAAGAAAAATTGAAACTCCACTTCTTTCAGTTCAAGCATTTAATTACAATTTGTTTATGTTATATTTTGATATTAATAACTTGTTAAAAAAAGATGAGCGACGGCCATAGAAAGGGCCAGCAAAAATTAAAAATCGAGAAAGGCATCAAAAATCTTGGGGAAGCTTTGGCTTACAACTACATCTCTTTTCTCTTTTTGATTTTTCTTCTTTTGTTATTTACACAAAATAAAATTTGATGCCAACTTAAAGGGTGTGGTTGTGTATTTGACTTAGAATAAATCATTTTACGAACCCCCCATGCATGATCGAATAAAATGCATGACGTAGTTTTTTTTCCATTCACAGGGAACGTAGAAGTTAATTATTAAAATAAGTATTCTAATGATAAACACGGAAACGGATTTAGAATTTAAATTTTATCGGTTCAATCTTAATATTTTAGTGTTAAATTTATTGTATTTTAAATTATTGATTTCAGATTTAATAATTTTTAATTTATGCCCCACGTTGAAAATTATGAATTCAATTGAACCCACACCTTTAAGGCTACATATTCTCTGAATAAACACATCTAATTATAATAAACACATCGATTGTGCGTAAAGAATATAAAATCTATCATCATCGTCGTCATTATTACTATTGAAATATAAATAGCCTAACATGGCCATGCACATATGATATTTACTCCAAGAGTCCTACTTGGATTCTACTAGGTACTTCATGATAAGTAACTACTACATTTTTTGTTAAACACAAACTCTGCAATAGTTATCCAATGCCAATCCTATGCCTAGCTATCCAGCGAGCTTATCTTCAGCAGCTTCTTCAACACATCCACTCAAGCAGGTGAGAGGAGAAACTATCTTATAAAATACTTTCTTTTTTCTTATCTTTTCTTTTTTCTTTTTTTTTTTTGTGAAAATTTTAAAATTTCTTCAAAATTTCTCTGTCTTCCTCATATTTATTTTTTCAAAAATTTCTAAAATTCCTCTCTTCTCTATTTTTTATTTTCCCAAAAATTTCTCTATCTTCTCCATTTTTATTTTTTCAAAAGTTTTAAAAATCCCTCTTTCTTCACCTTTTTATTTAATTTTCCAAGAATCCCTTTCTTTTCTTCTCTTCTTTTTTTTTAAAAATAAATCAGTTGTAGTTTATTAAAAATTTATCTTTACTTCGTCGAAATATTTTTAAAAATGTGAATAAAGTGTGAATTCATCCAAATGTTCATCAAAGGTATTTATGTATTAATAGAAATTGTACGTAATATAAAAAATATATGCACATATATGCTTCAATTATATAATATAATATATTAATACACATATGCATAATATAATATACAATATATGGTGTCTAATATATATTATATTCATAATTTTTATATGTGAAAGACTAAAGTAAAAGGAAAATTTATGGACTAAAAATATGAGAATAATATGAATAATTTTTTTAAAAAATATATTATAATACATATTTAGTATATGTATTGTGTTAAATTTTTAGTATGAAAATTGTGCATAATATAAAAAATAGATGCACATATATGCTTCAATTATATAATATAATATATTGATACACATATGCATAATATAGTATAAGGTGTCTAGTACACATTATATTCATAATCTTTATATGAATATGAGGATAATATAATATTTTTTTAAAAAAAATATAATAATACATATTTAGGATATATATGGTGTTAAATATAATAATACATAATAAATTTTTACCATATTAAATCTACTTAAATTATGAAAGAAATTAATACTTATGTCGTTTATAAAAAAAACTATCATATTTATAATTTTTATCCATTTAATCATGTATAATGTATATATTGTATATTATGTAATTAAAAAAATAGTTGTAACTTTTGTAATTATAATTTTAAAAAGTTGTATTTATGTAACCTCCCCAAGGTTATTCGGGGTTCATGATACTGAAAATTTTGATTCAATATTTTTAATTTTTAATTATTGTATCAAATTAATTTGATATAATTTGATATTCTAAAATTGAGTTTTAATATTTTACGATATGGTAAATTGATACTATTAAAAAATAAGTATTTTTTATTCAAAAATATTAATCCTATTAATATTTTAATTGAATCGAATGAAAAAGAAAAAGTTAATAGTGTTTTCACATGAAAAAATCATTAGGCTTACCACTGTTTCAGTGAGAATCTATTTCCCCACCATGCGTTTTTCAAGTAAACCGGTTCAATGAAAAATAAGTAGGAAAATCGTATTTAATAATATAAATTTCTCATTAATTTATGGAGAAAAAAACTCTATTTCTAGTAGTGTGATAATCATAATTTGGTCGACTTCAACTTACATATATTTATATAATATGAAATTGTTACTTTGACTTTTAAATAAATATCTCAATTATATCATTCTAATACCTTATACATGAGAAATATTCAAAAGAAAGTACAAGCAATTTCCTTTATCATTTCAATCAAGATAGAGTAGTCAAAATTTCAATGATTGAAATTTTTTTTACTAATATTATTTTATATATTTGTTAGTATCATAATAATAATATTTGTGAATTTTATATGTAACTATATATTTCGATACGATATTTGGTATTTCAATTTTTTTTATAAATATCAAATATCAAATTTTTTTAAAAAAATACATACCAAATAACATAATATCAAAACCATAATATTCAAAATTTTGATTTCGATATTTATGGTATCATGCCCACCCTAAGATTCATCCCATTATATATATGTTCTCCCTCTATCTCAATATAGATTTAACTTATTCACGTCCATTAAGAAAAATAATAAATATAAAATTTAACTTATTAAATTATTTTTATGTATTAAATATTTTTTATAAAACTCAACATTATTAAAAAATTAATTTTTTAATATAAAACTGTAACTAAAAATAATTACTAATTTTATCTTCAATTCTTAGAGCGACACATTCTTTGAAAATCAGATCACATGCGTGTAATTTGTAAAAGGCGTTGCGCTTTGGTAGTTGATGAGGTTAAGTAACTAGGTCGAGTGCCAGAAACTTGGTAGTTACATGAGCATCCAGGTGCCTTGACACCCTGCGTTTCCTATATAGATTCATTCCTTTTTCTTTTCTTTTTTTCTGAAAAAACACGATTTTTATAAATTTATATTAAAATAAAATATAAATATTTTTATAATTATAATTTAATTTATTAAAAATAAAAGAAATTAAATTAAATTATCTTAAAAAAATATGTCCATAAATTAAAAGAAAGAGAAAATTAATATTTGCAGGGGAAGGATTAATGGTCTTGCTCTGGTGCAACTGTAAGCAGACTTTGGCAAATGAAACTAAGTTTGACCGAAGTACTTATCCAACTTATTTCATTTTAAAATAAGTAGTATTTTTAATTAAAAAATAATTTTTAAAAAGATTATTTATAAAAGTTGTACAGAAATTTGATTGATACATGTGTTCTCTAGGATATTTAGTATATCACTAAAAAATTAAACTGTATACATATGATCATATTACGAAATATAACATAAAAATCACGTTTTGAATATTAGTACTTCGTGAAAAATATAAAAAGAAAAAAACTACAAAAATAATTTCTAGAAATATTTTTTTTAAGGTATAAAATCAATTTTTTCTGATATTCTTTTGATATCAATATCACATTATATGGCATTAGTAAAGTCTTCATTCTCTTAATTATTCCCCATGCCTAAATGAGAAAACTAAAATATATATTCTACATTTGCATTTAAGAATCAGGCTTCAGTTAATTAAAAAATAAGGTGGGCTTCACTTAACTCAATGTTCTTTGGGTTAAAAGCAAGAATATTGTGATATTTTAGCTTTAAAATATCAAATTAAGAAATAAAAATTAATACATAAAACAAAATAGAAATATAAAATGCAAACAGACGAAAAGCGAAGCTAGCTGCAACTCTGTCAACAAACTTCAATATGTATATAAAAACTTACCACATGGATATTGAGCAGGGACACTTAATTTGTTAAACAGAGAATTTCGTAGTTTTTTTCGTATTTGTTGTGAAAATAAAGTAGAAACATTTAGTAAGAAAAAGAAATAGAATTTATGTAATGTCTTGCTATGAGAGTCGACAATCTTGATACTTCAAAAGTATAAATTTGTGAGATGAACCAATGTCACTTGCCAGTGTGCTAACTCAAATGAGAAGAACAAGAAAACTTTGTGTTCCGTGGGAAAAATCAAGAATTTAACCAATGGATAAAAGCATTAACAAAGAAAATAAAAAGATTAAAAAAAATATAGAAGTGAAATGATACTTTATGAAAGAACTCAAAGTATATGAAAGGATTGCAATGGATGTTATTAATGGGAGAAGATAAAAAGGTCAATAAATAAATCTCAATTAATATTGGAAGAATTCTTAATATGTATCTGATTTGGTGAATTTTATTTTAACTAAGAGTAAATTGGACAGTTAGTCTTTTTATAAATATTTTTATAATTAAATTTTTAATCTTTTGGCTTCCGCTTTTAATATAGTATAATGATGATTTTTTTTTTAAAATTATTTATTTATTTTATTTAGCTGAGGGGCAAAATGGTAATTCAATTTTTCACTTGGGGTATTCCCACTTATAGAATAGTATGATATGATGTATAATGCATTTAAGTTTTATCTAATTAAAAAATATTTAATGTACAAAGCTGAAATTAAAATAAAAATTTAAATTCTCTTTTTTCCTACTCCTAAAGTCATCTTATATGTCACGCCCCGCCTTGGGGGTATGACTGGCACCTGGTGCCAATTAGGACCTGAACTGCTAGACTACTGAGCCTAAGCACATCTGGTGTCTGGCTGGCTCTAACTCAGATTCAAGGAATCAACGGGCTATATAACGGCTGTAAATACAGCCTCCGGCCGACTGGGCCTATAGCCACCTGTATAAACTCCAGCTAATCAGAAACATACATACAAAGGGGGAAACTTATACGGGCCGACAAGGTCACCATGTTGTCTAGTTATCTGTAACTCAACAATAGAATACTGAATAACTACGTGACCGGCAAGGTCACCACTACTATCAGACTATGGCCCCACACGACCAACATAATCGACAATGCTAAACAGCTAAACAAAATGCACGGCCTCACACGACCGGCACAACTAACCATAGGGAAGTATATACAGACTGCAAGCCTCTAGGAATACTGATAAGATGGTCGGGACAGGGCCCCGGCCTACCCATGCTGTACAATAAAAGAAAATGAACTACACCTCTAGATATCAAACTCCGGATGACAGGAGCTGATGACTCTATAAGCTGGCTGGAATCACGAGGGATCGCCTCCTCATCTATGAGTACCTGCAGGCAAGTAATGCAGCGCCCCAAACAGGCGTCAGTACCACTGGTACCGAGTATGCAAAACAACTGAACATAACTGAATACAAATAACATAACTAGCAATTTTGAATAGCAGGAGATAACTGAATCTGTAAGAACTGATATGAACTGAATCAGACTTTCTGTGCTGTGATAGGACAAGAGCGTACCTGTAGACGCGACGGCCTGTTGTCTACTAACTAATATATAGCACATAAATACATACATATATATAGCAAACAAGAGCCAATACCAACCCCCATAAGCCGGATGACGCCAAACAAGCAAACAATCTATATACCCCTAACCAGGTCAAAACCAGCCAAAAATAAGTCACTTCACTCATCTGCTAACTACGAGCACCTCTGTCGGCCCCCTGGGTCTCCGGCTCGGGCGATAGACTCCGATATAAATAACCGTGTCTGAGTCCGGAGGACTTCTATACTGTATCTGTATCTGAATCTGTTCCCTGGGCGCTTGCGCACAACATGTCTATCTGTACTGTAATGCTGATCAGTCTGATATGGGGAAAGCTTCATCCCATCTTCGTCCAAACTGGGGACGGCATGCCACTCCTTGGAGTGACGTAAACCCACCCGCCCAGTGGATGACACAGTTACCAACCCAGGGGCAGCGAGGACGCTCAAAAGGGTGCCCTCACGACACAACCAAGTCTCAACAAACAATAAGCACATATATAGCAAGCATGTTTAAACTGAAAAATACTATCTGGATTCTAATTTCTTATTCTGATTTCTTTCTATATTATACTGATTCTCATATTGCTTTATACTGAATCTGTGATCTTTATCTAACTGCATGGCTAATCTATAGCCAAGGTACTATCTAACTGTATGGCTATACTGTAGCCAAGATATCATCTGTCTGTATGGCTAATCTGTAGCCAAGATGCTATCTGACTGTCTGATTTTACTTTACTAACTCTTATTCTGAATATTTATCATATTATTCTAGAAACATGCTTGCTAATCACATACTGGGCTATACTGAGTCTGGAATGCTAACTTGTCATTTTGGTGCGTGCTTTACTAACTTTCATACTAAGTACGATATAACAACGCAAATCAAATTTACCGAACTTGCACAATACTCAATATTCAATTCCGGGAATTCTACTACGGAGTTTACTGTGCTATACAAGGCTAAAACTACTAACTTGCTAAAGAAACTGGCTTTACATACCTTAACCTCGGTTTATCCGACTAACGGACGAAGCTCGGTCAGTACTCCAGCTATTTCTCCTAACTGCATTTACATATATGTTAATTAGAACTAAATACACCAATATTCTGGAAGAAAATGTCACTTTCGATATATTTATAGCCTAAACTTTGGCTTATCGAAAGACGATCAAAAACTTGCTATTTCTCGAAAGTCCAGAAGGGAGAAATACTCACTTTGAGGCTAGGAGGACATAGACACTAGTTTGAAGCAATTCCACTTACCTTAGTTCGGTAGCACGACGATTCGCCGGCCAAATTTCACGAAACTAAATCCGTAGGAATGCTCCTCACTGCTTAATACCTCGGTATCTGGAGTTAATTTGAGTTTGGACTGCATTTGACGGCGTAATCGGACGAATATTGGTAAGGAATCTTCGTTCTCCCCTGTTCCCCTACGTTTTCTTCTGGAAATTATAAGAATTTTATGAGATAAAACCGAAGTGAGGGGTTTATATACTTGGGCTTGGACAGGGACAACGTGTCACGGAGCCAACGCGGAGGCTCCACCTCTGTGACACGTTGCCATCGCGGAGGGGCTCTACCCCGGCTCCTTCCGCGATGGTTCGATAGGTTTCTCGTCCGGTCTTTTGCTGGGCCTTTTTCTAGCATGTATGGCTTTCAAATACTCTTAACCAGGGTATCAACCACCACATTGGCTTTTCCTGGGTGGTACAACACACTCATGTCATAATCCTTCAGTAATTCTAACCATCTTCTCTGGCGAAGATTCAAGTCTTTCTGGCTGAATACATATTGGAGGCTCTTATGATGAGTGAAAACATCCATGTGAGCCCCATAAAGGTAGTGTATCCATAATTTTAATGCAAACACCACTGCTGTCAGCTCCAAGTCATGAGTTAAATAATTCATTTCATGAACCTTGAGTTGTCTGGAGGCGTAGGCTACCACCTTGTCCCGCTACATCAGAACGCAATCGAGTCCAACTCTAGAAGCGTCGCAATACACTAATAACCCATCTGATCCTTCCTGTAGGATCAACACTGGAGCGGTAGTGAGTTGAGTTTTTAAATCTTAGAAACTCTTCTCACACGCATCTGACCACTGAAATTCCACCTTCATCTGAGTAAGCCTAAGTCTGGGGTCATGAGGCCAATAAAATATATCCTACGGTGGCAACGTAGTTCTAGGAACCCGAGTGCGCTGGAACCTCGGTCCGCTCGGTGCTAAGTCCTACTTCCCCTGAATAGTCCTAAACTGAATTCTAAGTTGATAGCTTGAAACTGAGGCACAAGACTAGTCAGGAATACCTATCTGAAAGCACCATGAGAGTCTTATCGTACTGGATTCTATAAATGGGTTCTAAGACTGGTCAGAGCTGTTCATTTGGAAGCGTCATAACCGTCTAAAGAACAAACTCTAATTTTGAAGCTGGGGTCCTAAGACTGGTCAGAGCTTATTGTTTGAAAGTGTCATAACCGCCTATAAAACCACTAAAACTGATATTGGGACTATTTCTGATAATTGGGAGGCACCACTGACACCTCGGAAATTTCTGTAGTCAAACTGATCAACTGACGTTTCTGATTAACATTGAGGATTCTAACATCCTGACTGAAACTGAACTATCATGCATCTAACTGAGATTTCAATTCATACTAACAATATGTGAATCCACAACATTGATAGAATCAAGCAACAAAGAAGACTAACCCAATCGGCAAAATTCTAGGTGATCTCATTCAACATTAGGGCTAAAATCATCCTTATAAGAAAGAACATTTATATGATATCTAGATAATGGAGAATATCCAAAAATCAACTTAAATCATACTCCATAAGCTATAACAGAATCTGGCATATAATTTCATCCACATTTAAAAGCCCAGGGCTAGAATTCACTTTACGGGAATAACATCAATATAGTCATAAACTGATAGTTATGTTCAGTTATTGCTTTGCATACTCGGTACCAGTGGTACTAACGCCCGTTTGAGGGCGCTGCATTACTTGCCTGCAGGTGTTCATAAACGAGGAGTCAATCCCTCGTGATTCCAGCCAGCACACAGAGTCATTAGCTCCTATCATCCGGAGCTTGATAGACAGAGGTTTATTCCTTTTCTTTTGTTGTACAGTACGGGTAGGCGGGGGCCCTGTCCCGACCATCTTATCAGTATTTTTAGAGGCTTGCAGATTATATATTCCCTGTGGTTAGTTGTACTGGTCGTGTGAGGCCGTGTGTATGTTTTAGTTTGTTTATGGTGGTTGTGTGGGGCCTTACTTAGTCTATAGTTGGTGACCTTGTCGGTCACAGAGTAGTTTAGCTTCTGATTCAGCTTTTCAGTGAAATTAGTCAGCATGGTGGCCTTGTCGGCCCGCATAGGTTTCTTTATATTACTGTTGTTTTGGTTAGCTGTTGTTGTCTTATAGACGGCTATAGGCCTAGTCGGCCGGGGGCTGTATTTACAGCCATTACATAGCTCGTTGGTTCAGTAAATCAGAGTTAGAGTCAGCCAGGCACAAAAAGTACTTAGGCTCAACAGTCTAGCAGTTCAGGTCTTAGTAGGGCACCAGGTACCTGTCATGCCTCCCAAGGCGGGGCGTGACACTCAAATATGGTACACGACTTTTAACTCCTAACAACTAGATAAGACTCCTAACATACCTCAATATCAATCTATGTCGAGATCATTATCTTCAACAATCATTATCATATTATCTTCTACACTTTCCCTCAAACTAGTGAGTCATGTGAGTGGGGGAACAGTCACTCATAGATTGATTTGAAAACCAGCAAAAACTTGCTTTGTTAGAGATTTTGTATGAATGTCAGCTAGTTGATCCTTATACCTCACAAACTGTGCACGAAGCTGTCCTCTGACCACCTTTTCTCGGACAAAATGATAGTTCATTTCTACATGTATAGTTTTGGCATGCATAACATGATCAATTGTCATGTACAAGGCACTCAAGTTATCACGATACAGTTTTGGCGTTATTCTGAGGTACACTCCAAGATCATGAAGCAAATAGATGATTCATGTCATCTCTGCTGTAGTAGAAGCTAGTGCTCTATATTCAGCTTCAACAGTTGATCTTTCCACTGTAATCTGCTTCTTTGAGGTCCAAGAAATACAATTTGCACCATTATACCCCGAAAATCCAAAGATCAGACCTGGAGTTGAAATAGAGAAAAATTAAAATTTGGCATCAGGTATCAAAACGGGTCATGAGGTGACCCGTGGGAGCAGACCACGAGTCGTGATGTGACTCGTGGTGAGGCTCAAGAGATGAATTTATAATTTGGGAAGTTGACTCCCCACGTACATGACCACGAGTCATGGTCAGGCCCCATGACTCGTTAGGTCAGTGGTGGGAAGAGGTAATTGAGAAATGAGAAGAAGGAGGCAGTGTACCTAACGGAAGGTACCCACGAGTCGTGGTTAGTCACCACGGTTTGTGGGATGAGTCGTGCTCAGCTAGATGAGAATTATTTGAGATTTAGGCAGTGTACATGATGAGTGGTGACCACGATTCGAGTCGTTAAGTCACCCGTCACGAGCCCAGATGACTTGATAAGCAGTCTACTTGACGGATAATACCACGAGTCATGGCCCAAGGTGATGAGTCGTTAGGTCCTTCGTGGGGACTACCCGACAGTTATTTTCTGCAAATTTAGTAAGGGCTTTTCCGTAATTCCTAATATCCTAAGGCCTAAACTACATTGCTTTGAGTTATGAATGTTTTCTTTTAAAGAGGTTAAGTTTATTTTAGGTAATTTTCATATTCATGCATACAAGAGTGATCGCCTAGAGAGGTGATCAAGGTAAATCCTTCAAAGTTCTCTTCAATTTCTTCTTAGGCATTCAAAGAAGTGTAAGAACCAGTTGTAATCAGGTATGTAGGTTATGAATGGGTGCATCCTTTCACACCCATGCTCAATCCCTCTCTAAATCATGAACTTCCTATGTCAAATCTATGAGATCTTAACCCAATGCATAAAATTCTTAATTCTCTACATGGGTATGATCTAATTATGTTTCTACTATTGAATTATGATTCATGGGCAAGTTTTATACTGTTTTCAATCAAAAATGATGTTTCTAGTTTTATGAATTAAAAGGTCCATTGATGAGAAGTTCATAAAAGATGAGATTTGTGATGAATGTATGATTATGATGAGATATTATGATGAAAAGCATGTTTTCAAGCTACCCATGTTTATAATCATGTTTTTACTGTGAATTGAACATTTTCAAGTATGTTAAAATATTAAGCAATGGCCACATGTTTAAGTATAATTTCTAATTTTCCGAATTAAGTTTACCACATGATTTTGGAGCGAAGACTCCCAATTATTCGCTCTCATTTTCCACCTCCAACAATCTCGCTAAAACTTATTCACAAAGAATGAAATAAATTCACCTCCACTCTATTTCTTTATGTCCTTTGCCTTAGGGAAAAGTTTGAAAAACTCTGAATATTTGTATATGTTCAATCTCAAAAGTTTTCTATAGAATAGAAAAAAATTATTTATTTTATTAGTCAATTTTTATGTGTAATTTTGGTGTGTGGTTATTTATGATAATGAAAAACAAAATCGAAGATGAGAGAAAAAGGGGGAAGTGAGCAGAAAAGGGATCACATCAATAATTTTTTGATTACTAATTTTACGTAATTAGGATAGTGAAGATGGTAAGTGACTAATTCCATCAACACATTTATATCATGCCTAGAATTGGTTTACGATGTTTGAATGACAAAATATGAAGCAATTTAAGAATTAGAGATTTTTATATATTATGTAATTTGTCTTTAAGCTTTTAACTAAAATTAGTCCATAAAAAATTCATTATTTATGGTATATAAAAGTTTGATAATTCACAAATTAATTTCATAATTTGTTTAATTTTATGAAAAAATAATAATTAGAACTCATTGGAAAATTCATTTTGCTAACCATGGCCTGAAATTAAGGGAAATCATATTGTTCAACAATCGTCGGGATATTCCAAAAGAAGCTAGAGGAGATATTTTAATGGATATTCTTTGGGGGAATTTTAATAGTGTAGTTGGTTAGTTAAATCTTTTATCTTGTTGGTGAGAATTCAATTTTTCACCTAATAATTTTTTCCTCATTTTTTCTTTTCTTACCCCAATTTTAGAAAATAATAATTTAAAGTCCTTTTAAATAAATAAAAAAGTATAGTTCAATTAAAATAAAAAAATCCTTTCAAAGTTATGATTAAAATTTAAAATTACTAGAAGAAGATTAATTTGAACTATTTAGTGATATTTTTAATTTATAATATTGAAAACTGAATGATTTGTGCACGTTACCTAATGATCAAAGTTACATGTACTAGCCATGTTTTTAATCCATTATATCGATAACAATTTTTAAAAGCAGTGAATTATTAAAAAAATTTAAAGTATAATGACAGAAGCAATAATGAAGTAATTAAATAATTACAAAATTAACTTTTTACAATCAAAAGAAAAATTTACAAAATGGAGCTTCAATTTATATATAAGATGAACTCAAAATACTGCCTATTCTCGCGTTTGAAACATGTTTTTCATGAAAAACTATAAAAGAGTTGCAATTAGTATTAGAGCAGACATTAAAAACAAGTATAATACTTTGAATGTGATGGATGTTTGTTAACAATATTTTCTTACATTATTTCTCCAAATATTATTACTTTTTATATATATAGTAGGTGGAATAATAGTTTAAATGTTAATCTTGTGTCACCTGGCCGGCTCTCCTTTAGAATAATTTCTCTCCGGTTTGTCCTATATATAAACTAGCCTTTAAAATAAAATATATATAATGCTGATGTTTGGATAATTATGTCCCAAATTATAAAAATTAAAAAGTATCGAAACAGATAAGATTGCTATAAGGAGTTTTGTACTCCCTCCGGTCCATTTTAATTGATAAGTATACTAAAAATAATTATTTTAAAATATTTATTAGTTTCAAAATTCAAGAGATAATTGACTATGTCTTTCCAATTCGATCTTTAGTACTTAAAGTCATTCTAAAATGTGAAAAGAATTATTATTGTATATTTCTAAAAAAAATTAATAAGGTTATATTAGTTAAATTACCATCCCTATTATTTTTTTCTTAATGGTTGCACAATTTTTTTACTTTTTATATATATAGTAGGTGGAATAATAGTAGGTGGAATAATAGTTTAAATGTTATTACTTTTTATATATATATTAGGTGGAATAATAGTTTAAATGTTAATCTTGTGTCACTAAAAATAAAATATATATAATGCTGATGTTTGGATAATTATGTCCCAAATTATAAAAATTAAAAAGTATCGAAACAGATAAGATTGCTATAAGGAGTTTTGTACTCCCTCCGGTCCATTTTAATTGATAAGTATACTAAAAATAATTGTTTTAAAATATTTATTAGTTTCAAAATTCAAGAGATAATTGACCATGTCTTTCCAATTCGATCTTTAGTACTTAAAGTCATTCTAAAATGTGAAAAAAATTATTATTGTATATTTCTAAAAAAAAATTAATAAGGTTATATTAGTTAAATTACCATCCCTATTATTTTTTTCTTAATGGTTGCACAATTTTTTTACTTTTTATATATATAGTAGGTGGAATAATAGTAGGTGGAATAATAGTTTAAATGTTATTACTTTTTATATATATATTAGGTGGAATAATAGTTTAAATGTTAATCTTGTGTCACTAAAAATAAAATATATATAATGCTGATGTTTGGATAATTATGTCCCAAATTATAAAAATTAAAAAGTATCGAAACAGATAAGATTGCTATAAGGAGTTTTGTACTCCCTCCGGTCCATTTTAATTGATAAGTATACTAAAAATAATTGTTTCAAAATATTTATTAGTTTCAAAATTCAAGAGATAATTGACCATGTCTTTCCAATTCGATCTTTAATACTTAAAGTCATTCTAAAATGTGAAAAGAATTATTATTGTATATTTCTAAAAAAATTAATAGGGTTATATTAGTTAAGTTACCATCCCTATTATTTTTTTCTTAATGGTTGCACAATTTTTTTCCTAGCAACTAAAATGGAACAGAAGGAGTATTAAATAGCATTGTTAAGCGTATCTCGGGCAAATTTTACGACACCGAAAGGCGGAAGGCATGTGATATACATTAGGAAAAATTATATAACATAACATAATTATGAAAATATTTAAGTATAATAGCCGCAATTTTAAAAAATTACACAATAAGCTTTATTAATTTACTATGCCATCTATTTAACTTTTTCACTTTATTGATTATTTTTTACCTCTCCCCTATTCTTCACCTTAAATCTCTCCAATAACCGTCCAACCCCTTTTCCATCTTCCGTTAATTATGGTAAATAATTTTTTTTATTTTTTGAAAATCCTATCAACGTATTTTATAGGTTATGTATACTATGTATTTCGACATTAGCTTTCACCCGTATGTATCTGATTTTTAAGGCTTCTATTTGTATTTAGTTGTATGTATGACACAATGCAAACACATGGATTACAACATAATCATGCTATTATGTTATACATAAACGTACATGCATACATGCATGCATGCATGCATACATACACACACACACACACACACATATATTGTATTTATCAATGGACACAATTTCTTTTAACAAAGATACATATCAGTACTCTTTGATACCACCAAATACACAATCCTTTATGTCTTTTTTGAAATTTATTTGTTAAAATATATATATTTAGTTATATTTATGATATAAATTATTCATTTTTTTTATAATCCAAAGAATGAAAAGTATATGATTATGATAAATTATTTTTGCAGATTTACTTTACAAAGTGTTAATATAAAATAAGAATTTCATCCATTTTTAAAGTCAATTTAATTAAGGAATGTAATAATCATTAATTACATGAATAATGGTTACTGATTGTATAGGTGAAACATAATTCCTAAAATTACTCATCTAATTAGATTTTTATATTTGTATTTGATACATTTACCTAACGTAAATACAATACATGACACATAAAATATTATTATTTTATATAAATAAATAAAATATGTCTACTTCAAACTTATTTTCGCTCAAAAGATTATCATCTCTCAAATTTTCTCTATACATTAGGCTTTGTGTTGGTTTGGGCTTCCCTCGACAGAAGACAAGAGAGTAAAGACTGATTAAATTTAGTTGGGTCCACGAAAAGTTGTTCGAGTTTGTTCGAACGTTAAGCCCAAGTCCGGTAGGTTTTTCCTTTTTAGCCCAAGTTGACTTCCAATCCTATAAAGAGTTGAGGCTTATTTAAATATATCTACTGTTATATCAAATTTATATCTATCAAGTTTGTTTTGTAAAAATCTAAATAATTTAGTATAAACTTTAATTTTTTTTAAATAAAATATATATCCAAATACATCTTCAAATTTTGAAAATTACAACTTTAACAACTGAAATTTTTAAATTTCAAATTTTAACTTCAAAACTTATGATTAAACAGAAACTAAGTCTATAGAACCTGTAAGGCGACGCAATTGTAGATCCTCCATCCATTTTAATGGATTATTTGACGCAATTTAAGAAAGAAGAAAATTCTTCTGAACTTGCGGCATATTTTTGTTGCTGTAAACTTAGCTCTTTCGTTAAGAGGAACATAGAAAATCTAAATTAAATTATTTTTAAATTTAAGAGGGATCATTCTTATGTATACTAATTAAAAGAAAATAAATCCATGTAAATTGATAGGAAGGATATGCCAAATTATATAAATTACATCATGTGTCTTTTGCTTACACATTTAATATTTTTATTAAATATTTTTTTTCACTTTAATTTATGTGATATAATTTATTTATACACAAATTTTAAAAATATGTAAAAAATTTACAAATTTTAAATTTATTTCTTAAAATAAATAAATTTTTAAAATAAAAGAGAACATTTTGGTTATTAATATTATAATTATTTTGGTAATTGTTGTGAGTTACCATTATCCAACTAAACAATACACCCAACAGAGCACCTAGTTTCTCTACCACCTTCTAGGAAGGTGCAAAGAAGAAAAACTAGGTCTCCAGCAAAAACTAGTTACATAAGTAGATGGTTAATCCATGAACTATATTTTTAGCTTTTTTTACATTTTTGTTTGCTCACGTGAGATGAAATTATAATATAAAATTATATGAGATAAAGTTAAAATTTTATTTGGACATGTAATTTAAAATTTTTAAGTTGTATTTTTTTCCTCATTAGCATAAAAATTCCAAAACTATGAAAACTATCAAAAAAAAATTAATTCTTATACAATCTTACTAAATAAGTAAAACAGATCCATTCTAAAAAAAGTACAACATTTACTTATCGAACTTTAGTTCAATAAAAAGTAAAATTGAACATGAGTTGGAATACTACTCTTTAATATATCTGATATAAATGATTGACAAAAGTTGGTAAGAGTAATAATATCAATAATAAATTTTGTTTACATTTGAAATAAATAGTTGGTAAATATGATTGATATATATAAGATAGTGGTTTTTATTTAACAAAATATAAGTTTATGGGTCAAATTTTATATTTGAAAAAGTTCATCTCATAATTTGAAATTTCAAACCAAGATTTGAGAATTTGGGAATCATTTCATGATTTGAAATCATGCAATGAAATTACATGCCCAAACACTAGTTTCATCACATGATTTCAAATCACAAGATGATATTACATGTCCAAACGGATACTAAACTCTATTCTATCTACAATTTCTTTCCTAATTTGTGCAGTTACTGTATCTATCTGTGGAATAATATCTTTAAAAAACTTTCAATGTCTTGCCTTTCAAGAGTGATACAGAATTGCACCATATACTGCTGTTTTCACTTCCTTATGTAATTGCTTCCATTTTCATTTTTATATCCATTGCAACACTTACACATTTCTCAGGTGTATAATAATATCTGTCCATAATTTCAGTTTTTGGTTCACTTCTTTCATCCATGGACAACCAGAAAAGTATGTATGTGTCGCTAATGTTTGGTCAGCACATAGACAGCAACTTCTTTCACCCATGACCAGTATATTTTTGTTGACTTTTTTGTAAAATTAGTAGGACTCAATAAAAAAAAATATAATAACTATGACTAATAAACTTGTCATATAAATTGAAATAAAGAAAGTAATTATGATTAATAAACCTTTGTTATAAATAGTAGGTATGGAATTGTCAGCCTATTTCGAGAAATATATAAGCCATCTTTGGCCATAACCTACTTTGATTTGGTTGATATATATGCTCACTCAAAGATAATTTGTTACGGTAAAAAAAATCACGTGAAGGAATAGTCTTTGAATGTTTTAAATTTTCGTTTTATGCCTTGTGATACTTTGTATTTTCTATTTTACCTCCAGATGATATAAAATGTCATTTGTATGCACCAGGGATGAAGATGAGGTGCGCTAAAGGGTGAGAAAGACACAATCAATATGAAACTTGTAAACTTATTTTTTCTACTTTTACTAAGAAGTCATTTTTTCTCATTTTTAAAGAAATTATCTCTTTTAGAAAAATATTTTTCAAAAAATTTAATCAATCAATAATAATTTGTAGAAACTTGACCAAAATTCAATCTTCTTTATGCGGAGAAGAAGATTGTAGTGACCTAGGCAATATGAGCCCTAAATCCAATCAAGAATAACAACAGAGAGAGATAGAGAAGAAGACGAGTGGAGAGAGCTATTGATCCTTTTTTTCTATAGGATCATATGTATATTTATTATATGTCATATAGCAGTGTATCATATATATTCATGTCTCTTTTGGGAAGGCATAATTGACACCTAATGTCACATTGGATCTTAAGCTAACTTAGCTAGACATATATATTTTTAGTGCACACATAATCAAGAAAACAATCAAGTTTATCTTGACTTAAAGATGCCCTTGACCGACAAGGCCTCAATATAAAGACCTGCACAGATATCGAGCTAACTCAACAGTTCTCAATAATAATAACTTCTTATGCAGACCGACAAGACCATCATGTTGTCTAAATTAGATAAAGCTGAAAGTAAACATATATACAAGGGCCATTAAGGCCACCAAACTGCCCAGACAAAATAACAAAGCCAACAACATACTTCTATACAATCCTATTGTCTATAAGCCTCTAAAAAATAATACTTTGTCAGGACAGGGCTCCGACTCACCTAAAAAGAACTGTACAGCAAAAGACAGGCAAACCCCTAATGTATGGCAACTCCGGAAGAAAGGGTGACCACTATGCTGAGTCTAAACTGCTACTGGGAAGGTTTCGAAACTTATCTGCTGGAACCTGCAGGCAAGAGTGCAGTGCCCCCAGATTCGGGTGTTAGTACAACAATGCACCGAGTATGTATATAAGACAATAACAATAAGCTGGAGTTGAACTGATAGTAAGAACTGAATGTAAACAGCTATAGGAATAATAGAATAACCTGAAACATCTTATTTAGTTATATAGGAAACTAAACAGGCAATAATCAAACAAGAATCTAACTTGGCCCCGATAAGCCTAACAAGTACAAATAACAAATAATAAACCTACCTGAACACCCATAAGTCCTGGTACGTACATCTTAATCTACATATCCCAATTCGTAACACTGTAGCCCCGTAGGCAAGCTGTAACTGTATCTGGAGCATACTTGGCTCTTGTATATGTATTTTGAGCCTTCTGGGCTCTGTTCAGTAGCACCACAAATTTAAGAGATAAAATTAAAAACCACTTTAAAATAAGAGTAGTCCATGCAAAAAATTATTGTTCATGATCGACGAATGTGTCACACGTGTCTGGTCTAAAAAGTCCAGCGTAATCTATATATTTTTCCATTACACTATTTCAGAAGACGAGGCCCAATTGATTATTTTTGAACTGGCATTAGGAACCAATTTGGAGAAAGAAGAAGCATGGCATGAAATAGGCGGCGACTGAATTTTATCCTTTTCAATTGGGGCAAGTGCGCAAATGAAAATATAAGGGTTTGAAATTCAAAATGTTCAGAGTTTAAAGTTAGACTCCTCTTTTTTTAGAAGATAACAGATAATGATATCTCCTTCCAAATCAAGTTTGATTTTCTGAATGTTGTATAAATTTTTATCTATCGTAGTTAATGTGAAAATGCTTAACTGTCCGCATAAAATTGCGAAAAAAAAAAAGGGAGAGGAGGAGAAGAAACCATGCAGGGGCCTGGGAGGGCAATATCTGGTGATGGCAATGTCCTCTTTTAACAAGTTTCTCACAAATAATCGTTAATTCCACTCTCATTGTCCCTTTTTTTCTTCACTCTCGTTTCTCCTATGTTATTAACATTTTTTAAAATGTTAATTGATCTAACTATGGTGAAAAAAGAATTAAAAGTTTGTCTAACCATCTCTATATGCTCCACGAATTGAGTAGGATTTCTTTTGTGGCCATACACCAATTGAAACATTATACATGTGAGGCTATTAAGAAATAGACATATTTGGGGTTGAACTTCCCCTAACCTGAACAGGAAAACAAAAAAGGGGTGCTGGTGGGGTCAAATGCACCACTTGTCCCCGCCCTGTTTGGAGAATGACCCCTTTATGACACGGTTTAGTCAGTTATTCTCGTAAAAGTCTTTATTGGCTTGCATTGATTGTACTATTGCTATAGTAAACCGGCTGAAAAAACTTAGTTTTTACCTAAGTCCCTTACATAATGGATTCCTCTCCTTCGCGGGATAGAGAACATTATATTCCATTCGCTCATAACCTTGCTTTAAAACTCGATCCAGCTCTCAAACTATATCATCCTCGTCACCATTCAGCTAATACTGATAGTTGTCCTCCTACAGACTTTGCCTTCCCTCTGTTTCCTTAATAAGAAGAAAAGGAAGATTTTTTTCTTAAATATGAAGTACGCCAAGGAAATTCAATCCTTAGAAAGACAAACACCATCTAACTTATTACTGTTACAACTGAAAATACATGACACTGTAAATATTTTAGATGGCACATACATTTGTGGCTAAAGAAAAAGTCAAAATTGATCTCTGAGATTTAAGGATAGGCTAATTAATCCGTTAAATATATTTCTGAATAATTTTGATTTTTAAATTTTGACAGAGTACTTTTTTTTCTCTCCTTGTTATATTCATCTTTCCTATATTCTTTCTTTCTTTTCCCTCAGTATCATTTTTTAAATTTGTTTAAAAATGTATTCCTATTTTATCATCAACCTCATGCATTGTCTATTTGTGTACGTGGATGTAAAGGTGTCGAGAGTTGAGGACCATCCAAGTCTGCCAAAAGGGAAAAAATCCTTTAATTCAGACCTCTTCGTTCAATTATTTTTGGTGCCATAATTAATTTTCGTCGTATAACTCGTGACACCACTTGTTATGTAGGTAATCCAATAAATTCAATTTGTGTTTCTTTAAGGGGAAAAAAAATTCTTTCTTCTTTGCTTTTTCTTTTTTATTTATGTATGACTTAATGGCTGTACCATGCTTTCACGAAAATGTTGGAATTTCAGTCCTCTTTTTTAAAGAAAAAATGGAGGAGGGATTTACGAGGTGGAAAATTAATTTCCACCAATAAAGAGAAAGTTCAGATAATCAATCAACTGAGTTGTTAATCTCTCAAAATTTCACATTTGCTTTAACTCCACCCACGAAATTAACAATTTAGCTAATAATCTTTCTGTTTTAATTTATTTATCTTAGTTATAATTTGAATGATTAAAAAATCTATTTTCTTTTATCATAATCTTTTCAGATATCTTCTAACTATTTTAAATTGTTAACTATTATGACTAATAGTATTTTAAATATATAAATTTTATTTTAAAAAATTAAAGATTTGAATATTAATCAATTTAACCCTCAAAACAAATAAATTGAAATAGACTGAAATGAAGAGAGTAATGTGTTTTCAATTACATCCACTTGAATCCTAATTAAACATCACCGGATGTTTTTCTATTTCTTTTTGGCCAAACTTCTCAAATCTGTTTATTTTGAAAAGTGTTTTTTTCAGAAGTGCTTATCAAAAAAGTACTTTTGGTGAGAAGCAGTTTGTGTTTGCCAATAAATTTAAAAAATACTTTTGAGCAACAATTAGTGTTTGGCCAAACTTTTGAAAAGTGCTTTTAAGTATATTTTTCACAAAAGTGTTTTTCAAATAAGTGCTTTTGGAGAGAAGCTGCCTTTTTTAGCTTCTGAAAACAGTTTCTGCTATTCCCTAAAAACACTTATTTTCTCTCAAAAGATTGTCCAAACACCTCTTTTTTAAAAGATAAATATTTTTTTAAAAAAATAAGCAATTTTAGCCTCCTAAAAACTTGGCCAAACAGGCTATAAGAATCAAAATAAATTTTTTTTTTGGAGGTACTCATGACAAGTAGAGTGTCGTTATTTAGTATAGTAGATACTATGTGAACGAAATCAAGTTGGGTTTAATTTAGAACACATTATGGGTTTCAAGACAAGCCCAACTACAAAATTTCTTAATCTATAGATTGCAATAAACAAAAGAAACAACTAGCATAAGATGCCTTTGCAGCTGAAGAAGAAAAATGAGACACATATAGTGCTTCCTCTGTTGTTATTTATATATTATATTTTCTTTTTTGAGTTTATAGCCCAGTCATTTCTATCCCATAGCCATGCCACGCACTATCTTGTTTAGCCCCATTTACATATTCTTTATTTTTATTATTAAGATTAAGTACTCTTTATCCTTTTAACCTCATCTTCAACTTCTTTCTTGATTTGTTATCAACCGCGACTGTGACAAGTAACACAGTCACTGTCCCGGCCTCGTCCCATTAAGGCTCCGCCCCGCCCCGCCCCGCCCCGTGCTATTTCAATTGCTATCTCTAATTGAAAGGCGGGGAAGCCAAACTCGAAGAGACAGATTAAGTGGTAAAGTAAAAGAGAAGAGCAAAAGTTTCCGATCCGGAACAGAGCATGTCATATATTGATTCAACCACAACTCTTAAATCTAAATTTCACATTTAGAAGATTTGATTTATAAATACATAAATGTCTATGACTATTTTTGTTTTGTTCAGTCCACACATACATTAGTAGGGAGACACAACCAACATAGTTACATCTACTTCAGCAGAGGCAGAGTACTACTGCACACACCTTTATTTCATATTTCCTGTACATACATAAGATAATTATTTTGCAATATAATTTAGAGTTCACCATTCGGTGCCAGGAGGCTTTTACAAACACAATTTCAGTTTTTTTCTTTTCAATTAAACTTTAAACACTTGTTTTTTCTCTTCAATTCGAACCCATGTTTTTCTATTTCACCTTATGTTTAAGAGGAGGAAAAGAAAGAAAGACTGAATAGAGAAGAAATAGAACCTTGTTATGAGAATCTTGGAACGGTAGATTTTGTGTAATGGTCTTAAGGCTTCCTGTGAAATTATGACCACAAGACACACACAATTAATTAAAATTAGTAAAATATGAAAAGAAATTAAAAATTCAAAATAGGGGCTTTTATGACTTACTTGAAGAAGGAACTGCGATGGTGGAGATTAGAAGGGAAAATCCCACAAATATTAGTAACAATAAGCTGAGGAAAGAAACCCTTTTCTCCATTTGTTTTTGTGACAGGAAAAAGATAGATCTGAGAACTGAAAAAAATAAAAAGAGACAGCTAAAGGTGCTGCCTTTTTATAGGAGGAGCCAGGAGGCTACTATTTTTTAATATCTGAAATAATTTTACAATATAAAAATTAAACTTTCCATAGCTAAATATATTTCTATAATGCTGTCACTACCTGTCAATTGTCATAATGACCTTTTATGTAAACTTTTATATTTGGTTAAATTGTAAATTAATTAAGTACTTTCTGCGTTTATTTTTAGTGATACATTATATTAAAAAAATAATTTTTAATTATTTAATATAAAAAATTTAGCACATTTCTAATTTAATCTGATAATTATTTTAAATATATTTTTAAAGTATTAATTTATTATATTTAAAAAATAATATAATAAAATTATTATATTATTTATTATTCTTTAAAAGGTATGCTAAATTAATATTTTCTTCGTTCTTTTTTATTTGTTAGGATAATATTTACATAATATTTAAGAAAAAAATAATGAAAAGTGCAGTTTCACTAATATAACCTTATTAATTGATAGATAATTTTTAAAAATATGCAATATCATTCTTTTCACATTTTAAAGCGATATAAGTACTGAAAATGAAAAAAATAATTAATTATTTTTAAAATTTTAAAATTATAAATTATTTTAAAATAATTATTTTTAATATATTTATCGACTGAAAAGTAAGGGAGGGAGTTCGAAACTAAGATAAGATACTGTTCAAATCTTTAAATAGTGGAAAACTAGTACTATTCTATTAGCAATACTGTTTTATTGGGTGTCGGTACCTAGTCTAAACAGCATTCAGTTTGTTTCATGTTTGAGACTTGGATATTTAGGTAAAGATAATTTAATTAATGTTAATAAATGATTAGCATGACAGGATTGAATTTGCCTTTTCAGTTAAATGGTTGGGTTTATCTTTTGACTTAAAACATTACGCGTCACGTCATTAAATTGTTATTAAAATTACACTTTCCAACTAAGAATATATTGTTAGATAACAAATGAGTTTATTACATTATTTTCCACAGTTATGTGATTTGTTTCTTACAAAAATAAGAAAAAGAAGAAGTAATTTTATTACATTAGTTTTAATAATTAAGTACCATATATACAATCTAACTCCTAGAATTTGATATTACCATCGTAGAGCTTATAATCTTTAGCTTTTGAAAGGATTCCAATGAAGAGGGATATAACTTCCAAATTGCCTTCAAATAGATAATTAAATTTCAAAATGACGTGTGGTATATATTACAATAAGAGATCGTTCGATAGCTGGTTAAAATTATAGAGATATTAGTAATATATGAATTAGTTATGAGGAAATTTTTAGATTATTTTAGATAGGAATTAGTTATTTATAATTTAGTTATTTATGTATAAGTTATTTCAACTTCTATCGCACATAAGATAATATATAAATTCTTTCATAACTTATACGAATATTAGTTATGCAGATTTTTAAATTAGAAATCAAATATCATATTAATATTATATATGAATAATTTACCTTCTAATAAACTATTAAATATAATATTATTTATATAAAATTCAATATATGCATAACTTGCTTAAAAACTTAGATCTCAACAGATATTTTTTTTCCCATATGTTAATTATGTGGAAAATCATTGATTGAATTTGACCAGGCAATATAATGGACCACCTATGATGTATACCCACGAGAGCACCAGTGTTACTAATTACGTGTCCAAATGAAACTAATAAGTGAGATTAGTGCATAAGTACCTAACCCAAATGAATAACAAGGTACGAACGGAGCTTTAATTAGTTCGTATCTACCACGTCGTTCATATTAATTACCATGCGTCAGAATGGATGAGATTTTTCAAACTTTAATTACTGAATTTGAGTTTTGATTTTCTTTTTTTTTTTTTTGTGATAGGTGCATATTTCTCCTTTTAATAAAAGAAAATAAATTTAAATTAATCAGATTAATAAAAAAAATTATATCTAAAAAAAAAGAAAAGATATAGCCCCTGTCCAAAGAGACTTAATTGGAAAAGCCAGAAGAAAGAAAGAAAAAAGAGGAAATTAAAGGATTAGTCAAGTGATTATTTGCTTAATTCTATTACAAAATAAAATAAAATTTTGTTATTTTATTTTCCATAGTCAAGTTAGTATTATAAACAACCAACGCCTAGAATTAATATCATCATCGTAGTCGTAGAGCTAAAAAATTTCACATACTGAAGGCTTCCAATGTAACAGGGGTATAACTAGATCAGACACATATCTTTCAAATAGATGATTTAAATTCTTTTCGATCTAGTATCCAGTTAATGTGTGGAAAATCTCTTAACTTGAATTTGACCAAGTTAAAACAGACAAAATTATGATCTAACAATGTCCTATGGTTCAAACTTTTTAACTTTAAATCCGCTAAATTATAAATTTATATTTATTATTTATTATAATTTTAATAAATAAATAAATATATATATATATATATATGTTATATATATTTATATTTTACATCAAAAATTAAGAATTTAATTGAACTGGTAACTATAATTGCACTTGCGCTGTGCTCACAGTCTATATCCACGACCGAGGGTGTACATGGTTTGGGTTGGCTTGAATTTTATATATATATATATAAACTAAATTAATTATATCATATTTTAAAATTTATAAATCAAATCAAATCAATTAAAAAAAAATTCACCTCAAATTTTTTCAGGCTTTTCAGGATTTTTTCCCAATAAAATCTTCGTATAAAACATATAATTTATACTTGAAATATTTCTTTAATCCTAGTAATGTACAATTATTGATCTAAGGTATTTCTTAATTAAAAAATAAAAAAATAACATAAAGTACGAAATGAGTGATGATAATGTATTAAAATATTTAATAAAAAAGATAATAAGATCGCGTAAAATAAATATTGCTAATTAATAAGTCATAGTGAGAATGATCATACTCTAAAAATATTAAGTCATATTAAAAATATAATTAATAAGATTAATTATATAATTAAATATTAAAAAAATTATATATGAAATATTTATAAAATTTATATACATATATAATGTTAAATTAATTTCGATCGACTTATTTAAATCAAAATAAAATAAAATCAATTATCATTAAAATATTTTTTTTCAACACAAACCCAAATTAAATCAAACTTTTTATTTAATTTGATTCAAATTATAAAAATTAATACGTTTTATCAATTTTCTTGGCAAAATAAGAGCGGTGCTTAAATTAGTTCATATGTCTGTCTGCACGACTACACCACGTAGTTCATTAGTTTCGAATTTTGAATACATATATATTATTTTTAATAAATTATACCACACAATATTAATAAAACTTGAATCGAATAATTATTTAAAAAGGGAAAAGGATTAATATCTTAAAGAAAATTGGATACTGGTGTGACAGAAGAAAAAGGAAGAAGAGGAAATCAAAGGATTGGTGAAGTGGGTATTTGCCTAACATTATCTACCATTCATATCCACATGCATAGCTGCTTAAGGTTAGTGCAGGACACGGAGACAAGACAGACAAACACATCTCCACTCACCCAATTAATTGATATATTGATTCTGGCATGCTAATAAAAGTTTGTGGGCTATATATATATAAATATTTTGAACAATAAGTGATGCCATTTCTATATCCATTAGAATAATTAAGTCACGCATAATTGCTTCAAATACACCTAAACAACAAACTAAGAAGGAGTATAATAGGTGATTTTTGAACTTAACTCTATTGAAGTTCAAGTTTCCTTTTTTTTTTTTCTTTCTTTAAATTATAGTTTTATAATTTCATGATTGCACGAAAGACTAATGTCAACTTTCACCTGTGACTTTGTGATGTTATGAACCTAATTGGTCCCCCATTTGACCCTTTGGGCGGCGCAAAACTCCAATTCTCTGGACCCATCAACCCTTTCTTTTCTTATCGCCGTATTGAAAAAGGCGTCCAATTTATTTCTATTCTCTTCTGTGATTTTTGACAGGGATAATTATATTTATGTATGTTTAATTTATTTTCATATATTTTGAGTTTTATAAATGTAAATCTAAAATATCTAGGAAATTTAAAAATCTAATCAAATTTCGAATAAATAAATATTTAAAGATATATTTTAAAATTTATAATTAAACACTAAAGTCAAGAAATGTTACATATTGGTTGATTTGCGACAAATCAACCGTCTGGAAAATCGAAGAAGGATTCGTGACCACTGGTGGAATTAAGGGCGGCTCGGAAAATGGGACGTCCACAAGTTTATTTACGATTCAGAAATATGAAGATGCATATGCTTTACAATATTGTCCTAGAGCAACAGGTTGTTCTTTTATTTGTCCAAGATTGTTGTGCGGGTATATTGGTATTTTACCAGCATCGAATGGATCGAGGCGTTTGGCTGTGAACCGGCCGGTTTTCAAGATTGTATTCAAGAAGGCCTAAGATATTTATTCATAGTCAGAATAAATAGTGATGTTATAATTTATGGGCCATATATATGCAGGGAGGGGCTTCATAATTGATTTGTCAGTTTAATCTGCAGGAATAAATGGTTGATATATTTTTCTTGTAATTCACCTTTGTGTTATCTTATTCTCTTTTTTTTGTTTTTGGTCTTGATTGGTTGTAAAAATCATGTAGTACAATTTAACCGGTCATATTAAATTATTATTTTATTTTTCTGCAAGTTACCATGTATATCCCCTGAGAGGAAATGTTATGAATAATTTTATGTACCCCATACTAATTTTATTACTGAGGTCCCAACTAGAATCCGTTTACCATCTCTACAACTTCATCCTGTAACATAAATGTTATGCATCCATCAACCAGCGTCTCTATGTGAATTTATTCTCATTTCTTTTTCTTTTCTGTACCTGATAAATAATATAGAGCTGTCAAGACTCAGGAGATTTGAATTTCTATAATTATTAAATTTCGATTCGAGAATTCTCTCTAAAATTGTTCAGATCTTCACTAATTGATTGAATAAATCTTTCATCACTGCTCTGAAACATTTGAATAAACAAAAAAAATTAATGAATTATCCTCTTAGGGTTCGTTGGACAGGGAAATAAATTATTTGGGGTTGGAATAATTGGGGATTGTTATTTCACTACCCTTAATGAGAAATAAGAAATAAATAATTCTGAAATTAATTTTTAAATGAGTTTATCTCATGTTTAGTTGGGATAAAATCTAGAAATAAGTTAATTTGGATTATAGTGTTACTTTTATCCCACCCTCAACGTGGAATAAGTTATCCAAGATTTTATTTCAATCAAACGTGGGATAACCCCATATAAAAATTAATCCCGAGACTATTGTGGAATAATAATCACAGATCATTCCAACTCCACCAAAAAAGAAGAAGTTTATTAGAGACAGAAAGCTGGAATGAAATGGTTTAAGGAAGGAGATGCCAACACAAATTTTTTACACTCCATAGTCAATATTAAAAGAAGAAAGCTGACTCTCAAGAAGATGAAAAAGGATGACAATTCATGGGTGGAAGGAAATGAGGCCATAGCTAAAGAGACTGTTAACTTTTTTGAAAATCAATTTGCAGATCCAACATGTCAAAGAGATTTCAATATCCTTAATTGTATTCCTAAAGTGATCTCGCAGGAGGATAACGACATGTTAGGAGTTCCTCCCACTCTCAAAGAAATTAAAGATGTTGTCTTTGCCTTGAGCCCAGGTAGTGCTCCAGGACCTGATGGAGTTTCAGGAAAATTTTATCAACATTGTTGGGATATCATCTCAAATGATCTTTTTAGCATGGTCTATGATTTTTTTGCAGGTACTCAACTGCCAAGATCCCTCACACATACATGTCTAATCCTTCTTCCAAAGGTGGACAATCTTCAAAGATTCAATGAGCTGAGACCTATAAGTTTGAGTAACTTTAGTTGCAAAATTATTTCTAAAATGTTAAATACCAGGTTGTCCAAGATAATTTATAAAATTGTCTCATCAAACCAAACTGGTTTTCTTAAAGGCAGATCCATCTCTGACAATATTATGTTAACTCAAGAAATGGTCCACAACATTGATAAAAACAATGTCAATGGTAATGTAGTCTTAAAACTTGATATGACTAAAACTTTTGATAGAGTAGATTGGAAATATCTTTGTCAGGTTTTCAAAAGATTTGGTTTTTCTGATTATTGGAATGACATGATTTGGAGACTTCTCTCAAATAATTGGTACTCCATCAACATAAATGGAGAAATACATGGCTTTTTCAAATCCACCAGAGGTATTAAGCAAGGTGATCCTATCTCTCCCTCACTTTTTATTATTGGTTCTGAAGTGTTTTCTATTCTAATAGAGCAATTGAGAAATGAGCAGTTTATACCTTACACTGTGGATAGAGGTTGTCCTGTCATTACTCACCTTAGTTTTGCAGATGACATAATTCTTTTTTTCCTCAGGTGACCCCCTATCCTTAATGTGTATGATGAACAAGTTGTTTATATATGAGAACATCTCTGGCCAATCTATTAATAAAAATAAATCTTGTTTCTTGGTTGGCTCAAATACCTCTAATTTGTTGCTAGTGACATCAAGCAGATAACTGGTTTTGAACAGGATAAATTTCCTTTCAATTATTTAGGAGCTCCTATCTATAATGGAAGGAAAAAAGTTATTTACTTTGGTAATTTGGTTTCTAAAGTTGCTAACAGAAAGCAAGACTGACAGGGTAAGATGCTTTCTAACGGAGGAAGAGATATTTTGATTAAATCTGTTCTCTACTCTATTCCATTGCACATTTTATCGGTCATTCAAATTTTCAAGACCACTACTAAACAGATTGAACAGCTTATGGCTAACTTCTTCTGGAGTGATAGTGCAGGAAAAAAGAAGAAGCATTGGATTGCTTGGAGACAGTTGTGTTTTCCTAAATTGGAAGGAGGAATTGGCTTCAGACCCATTCAAGATATTAGTCATACTTTTGGTGCCAAAAATTGGTGGAGTTTTAGAACTAATAATAATCTCTGGAGGCAGTTCATTGAAAACAAATATTGTCCTAGAGCTCATTCTGTTTCAAAAAAAAAAAAAGGGCTGCTGGGCAATCTCATACTTGGAAGAGGTTACTTGATTCCAGAAAGCTATGTGAAAAATTTATTTCTTGGAGAATTGCTAATGGAAATATAGCCTTCTGGTGGGACAATTGGCTTGGTTCTGGACTGCTAGCCAATCTTTTCCCCAATACTTATCATTCAAAGAAACTTAAAATCTCTAATTTCATTAGTAACGATGTTTGAAATCTTACCAAGCTGCAAACTTTTCTTCCTAATAATCTGGTGCTCCAAATTGGCAACATTGAGATTTGGATGCCAAAGAGGATATCCTAATCTGGACTCCTAATACTAATAGGGAGTTTACCATTAAAAGTGCTTGGCATACTCTTAGAAGTAGCAGAAGCACTACTCTTACTGCATCCAGAATTTGGCAAAAAGGAATCCTTTTAGAATTTCTTTCTTTATGAACAGGTTACTGAAAAACAAGCTCCCCACTGATGAAGCTCTTCAAAGATACAAAGTTCATGGCCCTTCAAAATGTATATGCTGCAAGGCTGGACGCACATAAAATATTGATCATTTATTCAGGGAAGGGGACCTAGCCAATGCTATGTGGGAATACTTCTCAAACTACTGCGGCATCACCATCAGACAGGGAAGGATTAGGACTACCCTGATGAATTGGTGGTTGAATAACACTAAAAATAAAGTTCACACTCTTTTTATTTACAGCTTGCCTCTCTTTATATGCTGGGAGATTTGGAAAGCTAGATCTAATCATAAATTAAATATGAAGACATCAAAAGCTATCCAGGCAATATTATTAATCTTATCATTCATCAAATTAAAAATGTTGCTAGAAATTCAATTTTTCAAAGTCAAATTTATACAACAGTGGAATAACTTGTCTCTTTATATTGAAAGGCTGAAACCTAGGATCAATATCAAATGTCTAAGATGGAGCAAACCTAGTCCTGACAGATTCAAATTAAATACTGATGAATGCAGCAAAGGAAATCTAGGCAGTGCAGGAGGAGGAGGAGTACTTCGAGATGACAAAGGACAACTGATCATGGCCTATGTAGAATACTTGGGATATTTTTTCAAAGCCATCCTTAAAGAAATTCAATGGTGCATCACCAATGGCTACTTCAATATTGATGTTGAATCTGATTCTCTTCTTATCATTAATAAGATCAATGATAATGAGAAAGGGAGCCGGCAAACCATGCACATTGTAAACCAAATTAACAACCTAAAGATCCACGACAACTTCACATTTCATCATTGTTATCGAAAAGTCAACAACCTGGCAGACTACCTGGCCAACTTGGGAGAGAGCAAAAAGCAAAATCTTTTCTTAACCCATAATTTAGATCTACCTAATGGAGTTAAAAACTGATTGAAGAATGACAAAGATGGAACTCCCAATTTCAGAATAAGAGCCTATATGAAACTTTTTGATAATGACTAAAATTTGGAGCTGCTATGTTAGATTTTTTCTTATTGTTCACAATGTTTTGAATTCTTTAGGATTCATGAAGTCTAGTCCAAACCATGAGTTCAGCAGCCGTGGTAACTTTTTGTATATGGATGAAATTTTTATCCTTCATGTAACTCAAGGTGGATTAGACAAATATCCAATCCACCGGTTATGTACTTTTTGTTACAATCAATACATAGATTAGGCACTACCTAACCTCCACCTTTTGGTGGTTAAAAAAAAAAGATTATTCCTACCCGAAATTGATTATTCCGATATATATTGTCCGATATATATTCCTAGCCATGGAAGTTTGAAAATTGACACAATTGATAAAGAAAAGGGATTTTACTTTTGAAAAAGGCAGCATCAGCACTACTGTTTTAATTTAATTTAATTTCTTTGGGGGGTAATTAAGCAGTAGAGTGAAAAATGTGTTTTGTAACAATTGATATAGGGTACAATTTTTTGACAAATTAAAAGCTAGCTATCAGTGTGTATACATGCAGCACACGTACAAGAATATTAAATAAGCAAGAGAAAAGAAGGTTAATTACCATAAGTTACATGGGACGTTTGAGCCAAGAACGCAGCAACCTCCCTTTTGCGGTGTTCAATGTCACCGGTGGTGCCAAAACCATCGAAAGACCTTGCGGCTTCTACAGAGGCATCGTAGGTATAGAATCCCCTAGCAGGACAACTTTTGTCATTCCGATTTACAAGCAGCTTGTCAAATAATGTTATGCTATTAATGATTTCGGTAATATCTAGGGATGGGGGGAGCTTGGGGAGGGGGAGAGGGGGGAGGACTTGGCGGTGGGGGAGGAGGAGGACTTGGCGGTGGAGGAGGAGGAGGAGGAGGACTTGGGGGTGGTGGACTTGGCGGTGGGGGTGTGTAAAAATGTAAAGGTGTTTGACCAAACACATAGATTAAGGGAGAAAAAAAGTTGAGCTAAAATTTATATTAAATGTATATAAATGATTGCATTAAATCTTCAAACGAAACTTAATTATTTGAAAAAGTAACAAGAGAAAAGTGACTGTCATATTTCTAAACTTTAGTGTTGTCGTTGAATCCAACCTCAATCTTCTTATTTAGTGATACAAAATCAGGATTAATAGTATTAAAGTATCTATTTATGATGTAACAAATCCTGTCTTATTGTAATTTTTTTTGCACTTTTCAATATAATTATTGAAAAATATATATGAACTTTCGTACTTTGTAAAAAATTAAACTCTGATAGTAAATAATGTATATATAAAAAATATAAACTATAATAAAAATAACTTAGAATTCAAATATATATGTAAGAATACATGTAAAAATAGCTATTAGGTATCCCGCATTTATAAATAAATATGTATGTATATATGAAGGAATTAAAATTGCAATTACAATTGATATACATATTGATGTACGTTGCTTCTTCGACCTGATGTATACTGTTATAACTTGATTCCAAAATATACATTGTTTCTTTGAAGAACTTGTCTTTTATTTATTTCTTCGGTATGGATATGGAGATGATCTTGCATGAGGTGAAGTTTGATTTATACTTCAACTTGAATGCATGATTTTAATAATTGTGTTGTTCATCCTTGCAATTATCTAAAATAAAAATAAAGGTCTAGGGTTTATAACTAGAGAATATTTTAAAACAGTAAATATACTTCTAATCTTCTATGGACTCGTTGAGGTGATATGGTAGGGCGTGACTAAGTGGCATAAAGTTATTGCTTGAAATTATTTGTTAATGATGCTGATTTTATACCATGTTGCATGAACTAATCTTAGTCGGTCGATGATGCTTAATAGTACGTATGATATACTAATATTACTCTTGCTATAACCTTTGTGGGGTGTAGGTTTGTCACAAGTTGTTGAAGTGGCGGGTATATATTCATCATTGGCTTCTAAATCTCAAAATAATTGTAACTTCTTTACGTATACATACATATTTATTTATAAAATAAAATAACATATGTGTAAGATAATGTATAAGTTGTCAAATAATTTATAGATATAAATAAATAATATATATATGCAAAATAATGTGTGTGTGGGTGTGTGTGAAGATAAGTATATATGTGAAATTACACAGACACACACATATATATATAATAAAATATCTTATAGTATAATAGTATATTCTATATCCCTCATACTTGATTTTAACTTTGAAAATAGGCCAAAACCTATTTGACCTAATTTCTGCAAGCAGATTAGCAGCTCATTTCAGCAAAAATAAGCAGATTATCAATTTGGGCCTAATATTTTAAAATTATTTTCTGTTGATTTTAGCCTCTTTCACTCCTATTTTTTCTAAAAAAATGTAGAAATGTTAGTAGTGGCTAATGTAACCTATGTAAAACGTAGTCCTAGATTTTTGAGGAAAGACTCATTCATCTTGTTACTTAAAATTGTTTGACGTTAATCAATAACCATTTGATTTCAAGGGAAAGCTTAATATTAAAACGGAGAAGGGTAGATTATTCACTAATAACGTTGTAAATTTGTATACATTCACACAAAACACATATAAAGTTAGTAAATAATATCAATAGTAATATATATATAGTTGTAAGAAAGAAACTAAAAAGTGTTGAACTCTTTTTAAGAGACCAACTCCTAATCTCAAAAAATGAGGAAAATATAATAATGATGGGCCATCATCGAGTTTTAAAATGCGAACTTCAACTACAATTGACGCCATAAAACAAAAGAAAATAATTAGAGGACTATATAAGTAATCAACAATCTCCAAATGTAATTTAGTGAAAATGCTTTAGTGCGTACAAGTCTTAAATAAATAAGGTTAAAGGTTCACATTGCTCATAATTAGCGCATAAACTTATTTCAAACTTTCAAGAATCAGCTTCGGCATTAACAAACACTCGAATCATCCCAACCTTGTATATTGGTTATCATTATAAAAAATAAATAAGTTGGTGTAAGAATCATGACAAAGTAACATTCTCAAAGGACATATTACTGGATAATCTCATTCTTCATATTATCAATAAGTAATAGCAACACCAATCTAGATTTCAAAAATAATATAATCAACATAATATCATTATGTAGTCCCGGGGCTTATTCAGTCAATTTTCATTTTTTCAGAAAATAGTCATGGTGGTATAGTTTCAAAGCTATTCTCAACTTAATTCCTAAACAGGCATAACCCTTTAACTGATTAAAGAAATCTCAAAGGATTGAGATACAATTTATTTCACAAGAGCGCAGTAATACTGATCCAAATAAACACTTGAAAGCATATACGTTGAAAAGCAAAAAGAAAATTCAACCTTGCATATTTAAAGATAGTGGCGTACGCAGAATTTTTAATCAGCACGACCTTAACAAAGATTTTAAAACACCTAACCAGTTAAACTACATAATCATTTGATTTAAGAGTGTCACTTTACACAATATATTCTCTACATTTATTTTTGTCTTATAATTATTCATACATATTTAGTAAAAAAATTTAACAAAGTAGTATCATGTGACACCTTCGGGGCCTTACTAAATCCGCTCCTATTTAAGGACTACCTAAATAAATAAATAAATCAGTTTATTAAAGACTTCCTTGTATTTTCACATCTTGCAAAACTGTTCATTATTATTTACACACATAGTATTCAAATATCAAGAAAATGAAATGGACATGTTCCTCAACATATAGAATACTGCTCATGTTGTCCTTTTAACAATATTTTTCTGCCCCCTCTTGACATACACGTCATAGAAGAAGACATAACAGTTTTACAAAAATAAAGAAATAACTTATTACTTATATTAGTTACATTATTTTTCTTATTAACCTTTATCATTCACGTGTAACACACGAGTATATTCAAAACAAATCCAGGAAGGATAACAGGTCATCAAACAAGGGAAAATCTTTAAATAAGAGAAGTAGTCAGCTCCCTAGCACTCATATATATATATATATATGACCATGCAACAAACAAATCCCAAACATATTCAAACAAAAGTCCTCTTCGTTTACAGGATCTAATTTGTGTTAGAATCCTTTTACCTTAACTATTAGCTCTATTTTAAGATCATGAATCCATATGAACACCTTTAAAAAAAAAAAGCAACAGGCCCCAAAACAAGTAACAGAAACCATGAAGCAAGAGCCTTTACTAGGTGATTAGTGTCGCATCCTATTTCAAACTGATAAAAAATAGTTCATAATTTTATGGCTATTTTGTAACGATTCATTCGATTATTATAGCATCTTGACAACGTTGGCATAAAAATTTAAATTTTTCTAATTTTGTTTTACATTTTGGGTGAAAGTGTGCAATAATGAGAATTTAAAAGGCGGCTGGACTGCTTCAGAAAGGTCATCGCAGCAGCGGACGATGCAGACTAGAACACAGTATTTTAGTATATTTTAAGATCTAGTTCCTATTTTAATAGGGTTTCGTTGCTAAAAATGTCCCAAGGTAAAATTTTGGGTGTTCCAACCAATAAGGGGAGAAGGTGACTCAAGAAAGTATCGTCCTCCCCGATGATCCTCTGCAAGAACACCAAGGCTCGAGGCAAGAACACAACCCCATCATTTCTCGGAAGCAGCATGACGCCCAGGTAGATTATGGCTTATTTTTGTGTTTGACTTTAATTAGTGAAACGTATACGCATGTACTATTGATATACAATTGATGAGGATAGAGGGATCATAAAAATTTGATGACGTGAATGTAAGTATCCATAGTAACATAACTATAGAATTGAAGAATTAATCCTAAGTAAGAGGATGCGTGTGAGAGTGAAACCTAGTTGCTAATCAAAAATTGGGGTGCACTCATGATATATATTTTTGATGTATGTTCTTGATAGCGTATTCTTCATGATGTTCCTGATGGTATGATGTTGATTGTATATTTTGAAGGTATAATCTTATTTGTGTATCATGAAGTGTATATTTGTAATAATATGAATAAATAGGAGAGGTAAGATGATCAAACCTAGGTTTGAATTATGAAAATTGATGTCGCAATTTATATTTGGATGAGGACGTAAAATCGGTAGTATAATTTAATTTTCTTAAAAAGGAACCTGAGAGAAGGAAAAAACAGATAATGGTGAGAACCAGTATTACCGAGGTTGAGTAATTAAGTCTAAGTGTCGATTGAATAATTGTTGTGCGTTAACGAATTTTCTTAATGGATGAGCATGGTAATGGGGCGATGAACTTGAAAATGAGTACATGTAGGAATAATGTGATGATTAATATCGAAAGAACTTGACTATGTGAGAGATCCTTATGTGGGAGGATTAGGGAAGTTGAACCAATAAATTATGAAGGTTATTTTGCGTATTTAATTGAAGGTGACAGATAATGCGAGGCTTGACCACCTAATAAATTAAATAACTAAAAAGATAGTAGGTTCAGTTATGAGGAGTCAGATTTTATTTGATGATTTGTACGTGTTATGAATTAATGAGTATGATTAATGGGACTGCAAAGACTAATTGTGGTAGAAGTTAAGATGATATAGTTATGTTAAGTGAATGAACTCTGAGAGGAATGAATAGTGATTGTTGATGTGAATTTGAAATCGAATTGTGATAACCAATGTGTACTTATAAACTTTCATATGGATTGACTGAATTGACAACATGTTAAATTGTGCTGATGAATGTTAGTTAATAAATTCTTTTGAATTGTCTTGTGAGTTGATTGATTGATAGTATATTAAATATGAAGTTGAAAAAGGGATCATATGTCCTTGTCCCAAGACAAGTGGCTCGTATTCGAAGTGAGCATCCATACGAGTCCATACGAGTAAGAGTGTGATAGATTGACTATAATAATACATAATTCAGTTGGTAAGAGGTCTAAGCATATTTTATATATATATATATATATATAATTTGATAGACCTATTTATATTTCTTATTTAAAGAAAATAAAATTTATAATTGTAATATTATTGCAAAAATTATTTATACTAATATTTTTGTTAGAAAATAGAAAAAAAAATCATGCAATATTTTGAATAATTTTATATATACGATACGACATTCATAGTTACTGTATTTTTAAGATAGATAAAAGTGACAAGAAATAAAAAGTAAGGGAATTAATATTTTCAAAATTATTTTTAATGCCAAAAATAATAAAATTAATATTTAAAATAAGGAATTTATTTTAGTAAAATAGTCAAGATTAGAAAGCCTAGAAAAACTAATTAAAAGAAAAAGGTAAGCCAAAATCTGCAGTCTAACAGTGGCCAAGGAAGCAACAAATGTGATTGAAGCTAAAACTGAATCTGACCGCGGTACAAAGGAATTGGTTGGCTGGCTACATTTAAGCTGAGATATGCCTTTAATTTACGAAAGCATAAAATGAGATAGAATTAACATGCACCTCCATGACGAACACATGCATTCTTGACCTATATATATTCTTACTTAATTTTTACTTATATAATTAAATGAGGTAAGATAAATTAATCATAAATTCTACATGCAAATGACATACAACAGTAATAACAAACACATTGATATTGCATAGAGGGACATAAAACCTCTTTGCGATTATTCCGATTACAAATAAAAGGATGGAGAAATTATAAAAAGCTAAATCCGCAAGTATAGTACTGGCCGATTTAGCTGCTTCTTCCTCTTATTATTATTATTTTACATGGAGTTGATGACATTAAGTAAATGGCGTCTGGTCGATGCATTCAATGTGGTCCCCAGCATCAACACCTAGAATACCGCAGTACCTCAAGTAAAACCCAACTCGATTCTCTCCATTCGGGTCAAAGCCATGGCCACACTCTACTGCTCCGTTGATGATGTTTGTCGTGAGCCCAAAACCAGGTGGCCTACCGTCTATATTATCTTCCGCCAGAATGGCTTCATGACTCGAAGGCTTTGGTGATTGAGGAGTCATCCAGAACCAAATTGCAGATTTAAATGAGATCACTTTGTCCGATGCCACCAAATCAGGATCACTCAGCAGCTTTTCATCTATGGCTACTCCACAAGGACCATAGTTGTAGTTGCTGCAATCATATATATATATATGTATATATATAAGTACCTACCTTGGAGATAATTATAATTAAGGATTGAAAAACCAAAAAAAAAAAAACGAGGGGGATGGGAAGAATATCACGTACTACTTAATTTGGAAGGGGCCTCGTCCATAATATTTCTTGCCAGAAGCGCAAGGCCACTCAGTGCTATTAACACAGTAAGTAGGCAAAGTTTTAGGGTCGCCTGCTTCAGTCTTGTTGCAGTAACCCCATTCATAAGGATCATCAGGTTCAGCTGGCGAACCACCTGAAAATTGACGCAAATTAAAAAAGAAAAGGGATTAATTTACTTTGAAAATCAAATTAGTTTATCGGTGTAGGTAATAGCATAGGACCAATACATGCAGTAAATGTAAATACTTACACAGCACCAGTTAAAAATGAAAGTGAAAAATATGTTGGCGTACGTAACAATTGATATATTTAGGTACATTTTATGTATACATGCAGCACACATACTAGGAACGAGAAGGTTGATTACCAGTAGTTACATGGGATGTTTGAGCCAAGAACGCAGCAACCTCCCTTTTACGGTCGTCAATGCTACCGGTGGTGCCAAAACCATCGAAAAACCTTGCGGCTTCTACAAAGGCATCGTAGGTGTAGAATCCCCTAGCAGAACAACTTTTGTCATTCCGATTTGGAAGCAGCTCGTCAAATATTGTACTATTAACGATTTCGGTAATATCTGGGGATGGAGGGGGACTTGGGGGAGGAGGAGGAGGAGGACTTGGCGGAGGGGGACTTGGAGGGGGAGGACTTGGGGAGGGTGGTGGAGGACTTGGGGAAGGAGGAGGAGGAGAAGTTGGTGGAGGGGGACTTGGAGGGGGAGGACTTGGGGAGGGTGGTGGAGGACTTGGCGGAGGTGGAGGAGGGCTTCTTGGCGGAGGAGGAGGAGGGCTTTTTGGTGGAGGTGGAGGAGGACTTCTCGGGGGAGGTGGAGGAGGGCTTCTTGGTGGAGGAGGACTTCTCGGGGGAGGTGGAGGAGGGCTTCTTGGCGGAGGAGGACTTCTTGGGGGAGGTGGAGGAGGGCTTCTTGGCGGAGGAGGACTAGGTGGAGGAGGGCTTCTTGGCGGAGGAGGACTAGGTGGAGGAGGACTTCTTGGGGGAGGTGGAGGAGGGCTTCTTGGCGGAGGAGGACTAGGTGGAGGAGGACTTGGGGCGGGTGGAGGAGGAGGACAGGGTTGGCAACAGCGCCCAGGGTTGCAGTATTCAGCCTTACCACCGGCAGCAACAATAGCCATAGTTTCTAGTAGAGTATAGCTAAAGGCCGTTGGGATGATCAATAGCATAGTAACAACTGAAAAAGTTGCCACCACACTATAGCTCGACCTCATTTTCATTGTATTGATAATACTTTGAAATGGGATGAATGGAATAGATGATCACAAATTGTGAGATGCCTAAGCTATTTATATGTGTGTGTGTATATAAAATATTAAAATAATATTTAATTATGTCATTTTAAAGACAGGAGTACTATGTACTTGTTTCTGAATAGCCATTAAGTCTAGTTTTGGAGTATTGTATTTTCTGTATAATGAATTGTGGTACCAACAGACAAGAGTTGGTTATTGATGTCAGAATTATGAGATTGATCTACATTGCTTTTATATAGGGAAAATACATATATTATCCCTTAAATTTGCACATTTTAATTTTACTAGTATTAAAAATAATATTATTAGTATTTATTACTCTCTTATTATTATTTCTGATGTGTATTTATTTACCTCTTATATGCTCATTTGAGCGAATTAATAATTTTATCTTTATGAAAGCAAAGCACGTGAAAATTTTAAAAATATATTAAAATAAATTAAAATTATATGTGTGTCAATTTTTAATTGAATGGTACACTATTAATTGCAATTAACTTTTTGTGAGCCTCTTTCTGTATAGTTTTTGGGAAAATTTGTTCATTGACACCATTTTTTCCGATGAGATTGATCACAGGGTAAGTGTTTTCTTAAAATTCTGATTAAAATACTTTTTTCAGATTTTACTTTTATAAATATAAATTTAAGATTTAAAAGTAGAGTAGAGACAGTAGCCCGTTTAATTTTGATCGAAAAATTAAATTTGACAACTGTACTTTTATCTTTATATAAAATTATCTATCTCATTCGTAAACTATCAAAATATAATTAAAAAAGAAAATTTGCCATAAAATATTCTGGGAGAGCCGTCATGGATACGGGAAATTAAAGATGAAAAAGTAGGGAAAGAAAGAAGAAGAAGGAAAAAGTTAATTATTGTCCCGACTTCTTAATATTCAAAGCAAAATATTTGTTTATCTATAATATTTTATTTTAAATAATTTTCTATCACTAAAAGAAATAATATCACTACAACAAGTTTCAGCACGTGATAAAAATTAATAATTAGCTATAAAATTTTATCGAAGTAAGAAATTGTAGATATCATTTAGTTATTATCACAACTTTTTTTTCATTTGAAGCAAAATATTTATTTAGCTGCAATATTTTGTTTCAAATAATTTATTATGGTTGAAAGATTACTTTAACTACAATAAATTTCAACTCATTGAGAAAGATTAATAATTAGCTATAAAATTTTATTATAAATAAAAAATTAGCGGCTATATATTATTTAACTATTGCCACTACTTTTTATAACTTGAAGTAAAAATGTTTATTTAGCTACAATATTTGTTTCAAATAGTTTATTGTGGTTAAAATGTTATTATTGCTACAATAAATTTTATTGCGTGACAGAAACTTATGATCAACTACAAAACTTTATAGTAGCAATAAAGTTATAGTCATTTAGGCAATTATTATCACGATTGTTAATAATTATAGCAAAAATAAAAATTAAATTTATCAATTTTATTTTCTTAAATAAATCTTTTTACAAATTTATAAATAATATCAAAATTGAAATATTTATTACTATTATTAAATAATAGCTATAATTTTTATAACTTAAATTTTATAGTTATAAATACATTATCTTTTACTAAAATTTTATTTTGCAGAGAAAGGAGGGTGATCAACTTTTCAAATGGTTGAGCAATTTCTCATTTAGAATTTGTAGCGCTCGCTCTATATATATCTTCCGCAGACTACTTAAAAAATCTTCTAAATCTGAAGTATTTTTTTTAAATCTCTTTAAATTATTGCTAGTCTTAATTATCTCTTTAAATTTAGTTATTTAGTAGTCTTTAACCTCTTGCACTATCTGATCTTAAGAAATTGAGATACACTCTCAATCATATAGACTTTTTATCGACGTGTCATTTAAAAAATATTCTTTTTAAATTTAGAATGATGTTTAAATATTCTGCCTGTATCCTTAGCCAATCCTCTTTCAAAAAACATCTTTCCTTTGTAGTGGTGGTAAGTCTACTATTTGTTGGATGTTTGTAAAATCTGCTATTTTAATTTAAGCCACGAGAATTCTTATTTTGATTAAATTTTAGAAATGTAGTAGACTAGTAGGTATTTGCATCTCATGACGAACATGTATGTGGTCGGATCTTGCAGCAGATCAATGTTCATGCTTGCTCTATATTCTTTCGATGTTTTTCTTATAATTAAATGAGGTAAAGTTATGGCCTCTTAAAGTTGATATTAAATTTTATTTTGATATCTTATCTGAATCTTGTCCCATTAGGCATTTCAACCTTCATCAAAGTGTGTCTATTAAACATCTCTTCCTTATTTTTTCTTCACAAAGCATACTCCCACTGTTATCGTTTTCTTCCAAATTTTGTTAGCTCCCTTCACATATTCAACCAGATAAAAGAATATACTATCACAAGTTCAGTTTTAAAAATTCAAATCTAAAAAAGAAAAGAAAAGAAAAATTGAAACTCCACTTCTTTCAGTTCAAGCATTTAATTACAATTTGTTTATGTTATATTTTGATATTAATAACTTGTTAAAAAAAGATGAGCGACGGCCATAGAAAGGGCCAGCAAAAATTAAAAATCGAGAAAGGCATCAAAAATCTTGGGGAAGCTTTGGCTTACAACTACATCTCTTTTCTCTTTTTGATTTTTCTTCTTTTGTTATTTACACAAAATAAAATTTGATGCCAACTTAAAGGGTGTGGTTGTGTATTTGACTTAGAATAAATCATTTTACGAACCCCCCATGCATGATCGAATAAAATGCATGACGTAGTTTTTTTTCCATTCACAGGGAACGTAGAAGTTAATTATTAAAATAAGTATTCTAATGATAAACACGGAAACGGATTTAGAATTTAAATTTTATCGGTTCAATCTTAATATTTTAGTGTTAAATTTATTGTATTTTAAATTATTGATTTCAGATTTAATAATTTTTAATTTATGCCCCACGTTGAAAATTATGAATTCAATTGAACCCACACCTTTAAGGCTACATATTCTCTGAATAAACACATCTAATTATAATAAACACATCGATTGTGCGTAAAGAATATAAAATCTATCATCATCGTCGTCATTATTACTATTGAAATATAAATAGCCTAACATGGCCATGCACATATGATATTTACTCCAAGAGTCCTACTTGGATTCTACTAGGTACTTCATGATAAGTAACTACTACATTTTTTGTTAAACACAAACTCTGCAATAGTTATCCAATGCCAATCCTATGCCTAGCTATCCAGCGAGCTTATCTTCAGCAGCTTCTTCAACACATCCACTCAAGCAGGTGAGAGGAGAAACTATCTTATAAAATACTTTCTTTTTTCTTATCTTTTCTTTTTTCTTTTTTTTTTTTGTGAAAATTTTAAAATTTCTTCAAAATTTCTCTGTCTTCCTCATATTTATTTTTTCAAAAATTTCTAAAATTCCTCTCTTCTCTATTTTTTATTTTCCCAAAAATTTCTCTATCTTCTCCATTTTTATTTTTTCAAAAGTTTTAAAAATCCCTCTTTCTTCACCTTTTTATTTAATTTTCCAAGAATCCCTTTCTTTTCTTCTCTTCTTTTTTTTTAAAAATAAATCAGTTGTAGTTTATTAAAAATTTATCTTTACTTCGTCGAAATATTTTTAAAAATGTGAATAAAGTGTGAATTCATCCAAATGTTCATCAAAGGTATTTATGTATTAATAGAAATTGTACGTAATATAAAAAATATATGCACATATATGCTTCAATTATATAATATAATATATTAATACACATATGCATAATATAATATACAATATATGGTGTCTAATATATATTATATTCATAATTTTTATATGTGAAAGACTAAAGTAAAAGGAAAATTTATGGACTAAAAATATGAGAATAATATGAATAATTTTTTTAAAAAATATATTATAATACATATTTAGTATATGTATTGTGTTAAATTTTTAGTATGAAAATTGTGCATAATATAAAAAATAGATGCACATATATGCTTCAATTATATAATATAATATATTGATACACATATGCATAATATAGTATAAGGTGTCTAGTACACATTATATTCATAATCTTTATATGAATATGAGGATAATATAATATTTTTTTAAAAAAAATATAATAATACATATTTAGGATATATATGGTGTTAAATATAATAATACATAATAAATTTTTACCATATTAAATCTACTTAAATTATGAAAGAAATTAATACTTATGTCGTTTATAAAAAAAACTATCATATTTATAATTTTTATCCATTTAATCATGTATAATGTATATATTGTATATTATGTAATTAAAAAAATAGTTGTAACTTTTGTAATTATAATTTTAAAAAGTTGTATTTATGTAACCTCCCCAAGGTTATTCGGGGTTCATGATACTGAAAATTTTGATTCAATATTTTTAATTTTTAATTATTGTATCAAATTAATTTGATATAATTTGATATTCTAAAATTGAGTTTTAATATTTTACGATATGGTAAATTGATACTATTAAAAAATAAGTATTTTTTATTCAAAAATATTAATCCTATTAATATTTTAATTGAATCGAATGAAAAAGAAAAAATTAATAGTGTTTTCACATGAAAAAATCATTAGGCTTACCACTGTTTCAGTGAGAATCTATTTCCCCACCATGCGTTTTTCAAGTAAACCGGTTCAATGAAAAATAAGTAGGAAAATCGTATTTAATAATATAAATTTCTCATTAATTTATGGAGAAAAAAACTCTATTTCTAGTAGTGCGATAATCATAATTTGGTCGACTTCAACTTACATATATTTATATAATATGAAATTGTTACTTTGACTTTTAAATAAATATCTCAATTATATCATTCTAATACCTTATACATGAGAAATATTCAAAAGAAAGTACAAGCAATTTCCTTTATCATTTCAATCAAGATAGAGTAGTCAAAATTTCAATGATTGAAATTTTTTTTACTAATATTATTTTATATATTTGTTAGTATCATAATAATAATATTTGTGAATTTTATATGTAACTATATATTTCGATACGATATTTGGTATTTCAATTTTTTTTATAAATATCAAATATCAAATTTTTTTAAAAAAATACATACCAAATAACATAATATCAAAACCATAATATTCAAAATTTTGATTTCGATATTTATGGTATCATGCCCACCCTAAGATTCATCCCATTATATATATGTTCTCCCTCTATCTCAATATAGATTTAACTTATTCACGTCCATTAAGAAAAATAATAAATATAAAATTTAACTTATTAAATTATTTTTATGTATTAAATATTTTTTATAAAACTCAACATTATTAAAAAATTAATTTTTTAATATAAAACTGTAACTAAAAATAATTACTAATTTTATCTTCAATTCTTAGAGCGACACATTCTTTGAAAATCAGATCACATGCGTGTAATTTGTAAAAGGCGTTGCGCTTTGGTAGTTGATGAGGTTAAGTAACTAGGTCGAGTGCCAGAAACTTGGTAGTTACATGAGCATCCAGGTGCCTTGACACCCTGCGTTTCCTATATAGATTCATTCCTTTTTCTTTTCTTTTTTTCTGAAAAAACACGATTTTTATAAATTTATATTAAAATAAAATATAAATATTTTTATAATTATAATTTAATTTATTAAAAATAAAAGAAATTAAATTAAATTATCTTAAAAAAATATGTCCATAAATTAAAAGAAAGAGAAAATTAATATTTGCAGGGGAAGGATTAATGGTCTTGCTCTGGTGCAACTGTAAGCAGACTTTGGCAAATGAAACTAAGTTTGACCGAAGTACTTATCCAACTTATTTCATTTTAAAATAAGTAGTATTTTTAATTAAAAAATAATTTTTAAAAAGATTATTTATAAAAGTTGTACAGAAATTTGATTGATACATGTGTTCTCTAGGATATTTAGTATATCACTAAAAAATTAAACTGTATACATATGATCATATTACGAAATATAACATAAAAATCACGTTTTGAATATTAGTACTTCGTGAAAAATATAAAAAGAAAAAAACTACAAAAATAATTTCTAGAAATATTTTTTTTAAGGTATAAAATCAATTTTTTCTGATATTCTTTTGATATCAATATCACATTATATGGCATTAGTAAAGTCTTCATTCTCTTAATTATTCCCCATGCCTAAATGAGAAAACTAAAATATATATTCTACATTTGCATTTAAGAATCAGGCTTCAGTTAATTAAAAAATAAGGTGGGCTTCACTTAACTCAATGTTCTTTGGGTTAAAAGCAAGAATATTGTGATATTTTAGCTTTAAAATATCAAATTAAGAAATAAAAATTAATACATAAAACAAAATAGAAATATAAAATGCAAACAGACGAAAAGCGAAGCTAGCTGCAACTCTGTCAACAAACTTCAATATGTATATAAAAACTTACCACATGGATATTGAGCAGGGACACTTAATTTGTTAAACAGAGAATTTCGTAGTTTTTTTCGTATTTGTTGTGAAAATAAAGTAGAAACATTTAGTAAGAAAAAGAAATAGAATTTATGTAATGTCTTGCTATGAGAGTCGACAATCTTGATACTTCAAAAGTATAAATTTGTGAGATGAACCAATGTCACTTGCCAGTGTGCTAACTCAAATGAGAAGAACAAGAAAACTTTGTGTTCCGTGGGAAAAATCAAGAATTTAACCAATGGATAAAAGCATTAACAAAGAAAATAAAAAGATTAAAAAAAATATAGAAGTGAAATGATACTTTATGAAAGAACTCAAAGTATATGAAAGGATTGCAATGGATGTTATTAATGGGAGAAGATAAAAAGGTCAATAAATAAATCTCAATTAATATTGGAAGAATTCTTAATATGTATCTGATTTGGTGAATTTTATTTTAACTAAGAGTAAATTGGACAGTTAGTCTTTTTATAAATATTTTTATAATTAAATTTTTAATCTTTTGGCTTCCGCTTTTAATATAGTATAATGATGATTTTTTTTTTAAAATTATTTATTTATTTTATTTAGCTGAGGGGCAAAATGGTAATTCAATTTTTCACTTGGGGTATTCCCACTTATAGAATAGTATGATATGATGTATAATGCATTTAAGTTTTATCTAATTAAAAAATATTTAATGTACAAAGCTGAAATTAAAATAAAAATTTAAATTCTCTTTTTTCCTACTCCTAAAGTCATCTTATATGTCACGCCCCGCCTTGGGGGTATGACTGGCACCTGGTGCCAATTAGGACCTGAACTGCTAGACTACTGAGCCTAAGCACATCTGGTGTCTGGCTGGCTCTAACTCAGATTCAAGGAATCAACGGGCTATATAACGGCTGTAAATACAGCCTCCGGCCGACTGGGCCTATAGCCACCTGTATAAACTCAAGCTAATCAGAAACATACGTACAAAGGGGGAAACTTATACGGGCCGACAAGGTCACCATGTTGTCTAGTTATCTGTAACTCAACAATAGAATACTGAATAACTACGTGACCGGCAAGGTCACCACTACTATCAGACTATGGCCCCACACGACCAACATAATCGACAATGCTAAACAACTAAACAAAATGCACGGCCTCACACGACCGGTACAACTAACCATAGGGAAGTATATACAGACTGCAAGCCTCTAGGAATACTGATAAGATGGTCGGGACAGGGCCCCGGCCTACCCATGCTGTACAATAAAAGAAAATGAACTACACCTCTAGATATCAAACTCCAGATGACAGGAGCTGATGACTCTATAAGCTGGCTGGAATCATGAGGGATCGCCTCCTCATCTATGAGTACCTGCAGGCAAGTAATGCAGCGCCCCAAACGGGCGTCAGTACCACTGGTACCGAGTATGCAAAACAATTGAACATAACTGAATACAAATAACATAACTAGCAATTTTGAATAGCAGGAGATAACTGAATCTGTAAGAACTGATATGAACTGAATCAGACTTTCTGTGCTGTGATAGGACAAGAGCGTACCTGTAGACGCGACGGCCTGTTGTCTACTAACTAATATATAGCACATAAATACATACATATATATAGCAAACAAGAGCCAATACCAACCCCCATAAGCCGGATGACGCCAAACAAGCAAACAATCTATATACCCCTAACCAGGTCAAAACCAGCCAAAAATAAGTCACTTCACTCATCTGCTAACTACGAGCACCTCTGTCGGCCCCCTGGGTCTCCGGCTCGGGCGATAGACTCCGATATAAATAACCGTGTCTGAGTCCGGAGGACTTCTATACTGTATCTGTAACTGTAACTGTATCTGAATCTGTTCCCTGGGCGCTTGCGCACAACATGTCTATCTGTACTGTAATGCTGATCAGTCTGATATGGGGAAAGCTTCATCCCATCTTCGTCCAAACTGGGGACGGCATGCCACTCCTTGGAGTGACGTAAACCCACCCGCCCAGTGGGTGACACAGTTACCAACCCAGGGGCAGCGAGGACGCTCAAAAGGGTGCCCTCACGACACAACCAAGTCTCAACAAACAATAAGCACATATATAGCAAGCATGTTTAAACTGAAAAATACTATCTGGATTCTAATTTCTTATTCTGATTTCTTTCTATATTATACTGATTCTCATATTGCTTTATACTGAATCTGTGATCTTTATCTAACTGCATGGCTAATCTATAGCCAAGGTACTATCTAACTGTATGGCTATACTGTAGCCAAGATATCATCTGTCTGTATGGCTAATCTGTAGCCAAGATGCTATCTGACTGTCTGATTTTACTTTACTAACTCTTATTCTGAATATTTATCATATTATTCTAGAAACATGCTTGCTAATCACATACTGGGCTATACTGAGTCTGGAATGCTAACTTGTCATTTTGGTGCGTGCTTTACTAACTTTCATACTAAGTACGATATAACAACGCAAATCAAATTTACCGAACTTGCACAATACTCAATATTCAATTCCGGGAATTCTACTACGGAGTTTACTGTGCTATACAAGGCTAAAACTACTAACTTGCTAAAGAAACTGGCTTTACATACCTTAACCTCGGTTTATCCGACTAACGGACGAAGCTCGGTCAGTACTCCAGCTATTTCTCCGAACTGCATTTACATATATGTTAATTAGAACTAAATACACCAATATTCTGGAAGAAAACGTCACTTTCGATATATTTATAGCCTAAACTTTGGCTTATCGAAAGACGATCAAAAACTTGATATTTCTCGAAAGTCCAGAAGGGAGAAATACTCACTTTGAGGCTAGGAGGACATAGACAATAGTTTGAAGCAATTCCACTTACCTTAGTTCGGTAGCACGACGATTCGCCGGCCAAATTTCACGAAACTAAATCAGTAGGAATGCTCCTCACTGCTTAATACCTCGGTATCTGGAGTTAATTTGAGTTTGGACTGCATTTGACGGCGTAATCGGACGAATATTGGTAAGGAATCTTCGTTCTCTCCTGTTCCCCTATGTTTTCTTCTGGAAATTATAAGAATTTTATGAGATAAAACCGAAGTGAGGGGTTTATATACTTGGGCTTGGACAGGGACAACGTGTCACGGAGCCAACGCGGAGGCTCCACCTCTGTGACACGTTGCCATCGCAGAGGGGCTCTGCCCCGGCTCCTTCCGCGATGGTTCGATAGGTTTCTCGTCCGGTCTTTTGCTGGGCCTTTTTCTAGCATGTATGGCTTTCAAATACTCTTAACCAGGGTATCAACCACCACATTGGCTTTTCCTGGGTGGTACAACACACTCATGTCATAATCCTTCAGTAATTCTAACCATCTTCTCTGACGAAGATTCAAGTCTTTCTGGCTGAATACATATTGGAGGCTCTTATGATGAGTGAAAACATCCATGTGAGCCCCATAAAGGTAGTGTATCCATAATTTTAATGCAAACACCACTGCTGTCAGCTCCAAGTCATGAGTTAAATAATTCATTTCATGAACCTTGAGTTGTCTGGAGGCGTAGGCTACCACCTTGTCCCGCTACATCAGAACGCAATCGAGTCCAACTCTAGAAGCGTCGCAATACACTAATAACCCATCTGATCCTTCCTGTAGGATCAACACTGGAGCGGTAGTGAGTTGAGTTTTTAAATCTTAGAAACTCTTCTCACACGCATCTGACCACTGAAATTCCACCTTCATCTGAGTAAGCCTAAGTCTGGGGTCATGAGGCCAATAAAATATATCCTACGGTGGCAACGTAGTTCTAGGAACCCGAGTGCGCTGGAACCTCGGTCCGCTCGGTGCTAAGTCCTACTTCCCCCTAAATAGTCCTAAACTGAATTCTAAGTTGATAGCTTGAAACTGAGGCACAAGACTAGTCAGGAATACCTATCTGAAAGCACCATGAGAGTCTTATCGTACTGGATTCTGTAAATGGGTTCTAAGACTGGTCAGAGCTGTTCATTTGGAAGCGTCATAACCGTCTAAAGAACAAACTCTAATTTTGAAGCTGGGGTCCTAAGACTGGTCAGAGCTTATTGTTTGAAAGTGTCATAACCGCCTATAAAACCACTAAAACTGATATTGGGACTATTTCTGATAATTGGGAGGCACCACTGACACCTCGGAAATTTCTGTAGTCAAACTGATCAACTGACGTTTCTGATTAACATTGAGGATTCTAACATCCTGACTGAAACTGAACTATCATGCATCTAACTGAGATTTCAATTCATACTAACAATATGTGAATCCACAACATTGATAGAATCAAGCAACAAAGAAGACTAACCCAATCGGCAAAATTCTAGGTGATCTCATTCAACATTAGGGCTAAAATCATCCTTACAAGAAAGAACATTTATATGATATCTAGATAATGGAGAATATCCAAAAATCAACTTAAATCATACTCCATAAGCTATAACAGAATCTGGCATATAATTTCATCCACATTTAAAAGCCCAGGGCTAGAATTCACTTTACGGGAATAACATCAATATAGTCATAAACTGATAGAATCATATCTAAAAAAAACATAGATAACATTCTACATGAATTCAAAGAAATCTAATATATATTCTCTTTACATTCGAAAGCTCAGGACTAGAATTCATAGAGAAACTAGGAGGAATTTTAGGGACACAAGGAAAGAACTATTCCCTTGTTGAATTCCCACATACCTGGCTAAAATTTCCTGGAGAAAGAAGCTTGAATGGCTGCAATAGGTAAGGAACCCTAGACCTTGCTTGCTATCTGTTAAGAGAAGATTTACGCAAATTTTCTAAAAATGTGAGTGGCAATAAGAGGAAAACCGTTTAACCCCACTAAATCTCTTCAAGATAATCCTAAAACGGCGTTGTTTAAAGTCGAGGAGGTTAGAAGGGACCCACAAGGGACACAACGACTCGTGCCCAGTGACCACGACTCGTGGTCACGATCATTGGGTGCACTGCCAAAAACCTCCTGTTGGTCACCACGAGGGACACCACGACTCGTGGTGTACCCAACAACTCGTGGTGATCCACTCGTCAACTACATTTCCAAATTCTCCACTTCCCAAACCATCCTAGACCACATGTCACCTAACGGGTTGTGGCATGGACCATGACTCGTGGTTCCCACTCAATTGGTACACTGCCTACTTTCCTCGGCCTTCAATTTGATCTTGACCACGGATCACATCACGACTCGTGGTCACCCCATTTTTTCCAAATTTTCAACCAAGTCTGAACCCTTCCCACGAGTCACTTCACGACTTGTGGCCTTCCCCACGGATCGCAGGACCACTCGTTCTATAATCTGGTGCAAATAATTTTATTTTCTGCGTTTCAAATTCCGGGTCTGATCTTAGAGTTTTCGGGACGCTACAGAAGGTAGACTAGGTTTTAGAAGTCTCTTGGACATTTGCAATACACACAGAACCTTCTTTATGGACTCATTTTGTAAAAGCTAAAAATTGTCAAAGAAGTAAATCCCATTTCTAAGGTTATTGCTTCTAAAGACTACTGCTTGGAAAGACCTTCATATCAGGGACAAAATAGAGAATAATATTAATTGGAGGATTAACTCAGGAAATATCATGCTCTGGTGGGACATTTGATCCCACAAATGTTCGGTACATCAGTTGGTTAGTCCCATTCCCAAGCCTGGGAATGTTAAAGTTAATAATTCCATCCTTAACCAATAACGGGAGTTGGGTGAAATCATTGCGTCTATACCCTTAGATACCTTGAACTTGATCAATAGTATCCCTATTTGTGAAGAAGATGCACATAATATGGCTATGTGGAAGTTGAGCAATAATGGTTTATTTTCTTGCTCTACTGCTTTTGAGAGCCTGAGAAATCAACATGTTTCTCCTATTTATAATTACATCTGGACCAAAGATATCCTCTTTACATCTCTTTTTTTTTTTTAATTTATTTGGAAGCTTTTGAAAAAGAATCTTCCACTTGATGTTTCTTTGTCAAGATTTACTATTCACAAATGTCCTTGTTGTTCTTGTTGCAGGATAGCATGTCTTGAAATGACTGACCATATTGTTTTTGCAGGAAGTGAAATGGCCAAACAGACTTGACATATCATCTCAAGGCCATTGGGATATAACATTACAGGAAACACAGTAAATGCTATCATCTGGCGGTGGTGGAGATAACAGACAAAAAATAAAATTCATAAATTTCTACTCCAAATGACTCTAATGAGAGTATGCTGGGAAATTTGGAAAGCAAAATGCACTCAAAAATATCAGCACAAAATGAGTACTACTTCTAATGTAATGTTTTCAATCTTTGTTTTAGATTAAGGTGGCTATTGAAAAGAAATTCAATTTCATCGACTATACCTGGAACTGGAGCAAAGTTTGTCTTATGGATGAGAATTTTAGAGCAGTGACTACCAGCAAGATAATTAAATGGGTCAAACCATTAGGCGCCACCTGGAAGCTCAATACTGATGGAAGCTACATTAAAAATCAAAGACAAGGCAGGAGCTGGAGGTATTGTTAGGAACAGAACTGGAAATATGATTATGGCCTTCTTATATCCTACTCAATTCTTCACTAACAATTATAGTGAAGCTCAAGTGGCTCTAATTGGCATTTCATGGTGTTCCAACCAACAGTTTGATGCTCTGGAAACTGAGTTGGACTCCATGATTGTGGTTCAAATTATCAATAGTATTGGTAAACCTCACAAGATATTACTGACGATATTAGGTCCAAAATCAGCCAACGAAATATAATAGTTAAGCATTGTTACAGAAAAGGAAATGCTCTAGCTAAATTTGCCACCCAAATTCGAGACCCTGTGCTTTTTTTGCAAGAAATTCATTTTGCCGCTAAAGGCCCTTTCAGGATGAATGGATTGGATTTTCAAGAGACAAGAAGACTACCAATTGCAATTCGATCCACCGTGAATTTCTTTACTATTTATGCATTAACCGGTAAAGTTTAAATGCAGTTGTGTTTTTGTATGATCCTTTGATCAAGAATCTTTATAGGATAGGATCCTCTTGTCCTAAGATTTTAAAGGAAGTTCGGCCTTATTTCTCCCTCCATTTGATTGTAGTCTTTCTGATTTTTATTGACGTGGTAGGGGTCTCGTCAAAATCCCCATCACCTCGAGAGGTAAAAGCCTGGGTGTATAAATTTTGGTAGTTTTTTTTTTTTTTTAAAAAAAAAAAAGGAAAGAGAGAGAGAGACCGACCTAATCCCCCTCCCCTTTTGTGATTTTCATAAAATGATATATAACACCTCTTAAGATTTTTCCTAGAATTTTTTTTTAAAAAAATAAAATAAAAATGGAAGGAATTGAACAAACATGAGAAACGTGAAGTATTTACGGATTCTTCTTATATACTATCAAACATAACATGATCTCTCATCTCTAGATCATTATTACCATTTGCTGCCAAGTGCTAAAAGAATCTAATGGCTAAGAAAGCATCCTTTTTCTCTCAAACGAAAAAGAATGGCATTCTAAAGTCAATTGGTATTCAGCTTCTAAAAGCATGTTGAGCATAATAATTTTAATTTCTCGTTGAGCAGAATATTTTTTCCCCCAAAAATTATGCTGAGCAAAATATTTTTCTTTCTAAAATAATGCAATATTAGATATATTTTAAAAATGATAGTAACTTAACAATAGGGAACAAAATTCAAAATTCAAAGTCGGTTCACTTTTTTATATGCGACATTAATACATTGTATACATTACGTGATATACATTGTATAGTTTCGATATACATAAACCACTGCTTGTTTAGTAAAACTAATAAATTATTATTGGGTATAAAAAGGAATATAATGTCTTGAATATTTTTATTATATACATAACTAAAAATAATTTCTGTTGACGATTCTTCATAATGTATTATATGAAAGTTTGTCCAGTGCATCACAATATGTATATCCGAATGTATATACGTCTCAGCCGCGCATATTCTTTGAAGAGGAATCCTCTGTACTTGGGAGTCTCTCGAATTTCCTTGGTGAACTGTTGTAATGGCTCAACTTACTTGTCTCCTTGCAAATTCACAAAAGGACGTATATTATTAACAGAATGTTTGCTCATTGAGCCGTCCAATTTCATATCGAGAAAAGGACGTTAGATTAAATTTGAAGAAAAAACACCAAGGAAATCTTCGTTATAATATGATACTTGGTTCTTTTTAGAAGAATTAACTCGAAAAGTCACTCACTCAACCGCATAAATTTAAAATAGCCGGAAGATATGTAATATATGTATAACCATGTGTAATTAGTGTAAAATTTATATATACACCGATTAGATAAAGTAAACAAGTAAATTCGATCGCTATTTATGTAAAGATCTCTTCTGTAATAGCTATCCAAATTAACATGCAGGTCAAATTTTGCCCTTAAAACTTTGAAAATAATAAAGTTTATCCTTTAGTTGTTATCATCGTAAGGACTAAATTAGACCATTTTGTTAACGAAAAAAAAAATTAGGAAGGAGACTTGTTTTAAGGGAGCGCTAAGTTACTGCATTCCAAATTTTGACACAAAGTGAAAAACAGAAAGAAAGAAGGCATATATCTGGTAATGTACCATTACTTTATTATTAGAGGTAATAGGATTGTCTTAATTATGCATGGGGCATGCGCTTAGACTAGGCACGCGTACCATTATTTGAACAATACAAGTAGGTAGCTAGGTACATTACATAAAATGGAAAAGATAGATGAAGTTCACCATGGATAGATTTAAGCAGATTCATATTATTATTGGTCGCTGTCCAACCAAATCGATGGATGGATGGATCATATAATGGAATTAATTCCATCTCGAGTATCCCTGATCAACACAGCTTGGAAGATTTCGCTGCCATTCAAAGCCAAACGCCTTTGTCCGTTAGAAAGAGTGATGCCAACGATGCTGTTAGAAGCAGAATCCACAAACTTGTAAGAGAATTCATTATTTCTCTTAATCTGAAACCAGGTGTCAGCTTTCGAGGTATTCCCATTAGTTGACAAGAACGAGCTGTTCCCTTTTTCCACCTTCCACACTGTGTTGTTACAAATTAAAGGATTCCGAAGAGAGAAGCTGACGGTAAGATATGTGGATTCAGTGAATTCATCTACCTCGCTAACCGCACCTTTAAGAATGATTGGCATGCCCTTATCCTCATCGTCCAGGGACTGCACCACCTGCAAATAAACAGTCTGATTAGTTTCAACTTTAAATTTGACTTAAATGTGTTGTCTAAACCAAATAATAGATGAGTATTTTAGAGTTAAATTATTATTAAATTATAAAAATTTATCTTTTTTTTTAAGGACCAAACAAAAGAAAAAAGTGTTTCATTAAGAGTAAATTATGATGGGCGTCACTCTTTTTTACAAATTATAAGAAGGATGTATGACATAAAATAAGACAGAAAAACAGTTTAATCTTTTAAATGAAATGATTCACACCTGGTCTGGACAACAGTTGTCACTATTGCAGACACCACTATTAGCAGTGTACGTCGGGCCTCGCCTTACTCCGCCGCCGTAGAATGCGCGTATTGCTGACATCACATAGTACTTGGTGCCTGGTCTGACAAGTTCGCCATTAGTGTCACGGATTGGCTCATCAGCATTAGTACATGGAGTCGAAATTGCAAGAAGAAGATGGACAAGTGAAATCAGCAAAACAACCTTCATTTTCTTTGATCCTTTTTTTCAATTTTTTTTTTTTTTGTTTGCTTGTGTATAGATAGTTGACAATAGAGTACTGAATAAAGCTGCAATTTATAGATAGACATCATACACAAATACACATTTAAATTTGGTCATAAATGAGAATTAAATACTCAAATTTTGAGAGTGCACATTTATATATCTTAATTTGATTTCAACTAATAATTAAATACTCCAACTAGATCTTAATGTATCTCATTGACACCCGATGATGACATGACACATAAATTTTACAAGTGTATTATTTCGTAAGTTGGAGTGTTCAACTGACACATTGGGTACGAGTTGAGGTGTCTACATGTGTACTATTAAAATTTGAGTGTTTTATTACCAGTTGAGATCAAATTTGAATTTTGAAACATGTTTTTCATGAAAATTTATAAAAGAGTTTATATGATGTAATTACTATTTAATTTCAAGGGTCAACAGAATTTTGATTTGATCGATTTTTTTGTATGTCTTTTTAAGTATTTTGAGTTGTAAATTATTATGATTTATAATTCTTTTTTAAATGCAGTTTTTAAATATTTAAACTTTATTTTAAAAAATATAAAAATCATATGTTCGAATTCACACACAAAAATAATTAGTTCGACTCTCACCCTCCAAATTATTTTATATAAAATGAGATGAATGGACTACGTAAGTAAAGATAAAGTGATAAATAAATAAGTAAAGAGAAGTAAAAAAAATAAGTAAGTGAAAAGAAAGGTAAATTCGAAAATTATATGTCTATATTAGTCCGCATTATTTTATTTAAACAAACTTAAATAAGGGTCAGGAGTTAATTTGAGAATATATGCTTATTCCTATATAAAAGTTAACTCTAGAAGTTTATTGAAAAAAGAGAGAGCATATTATATATATTGATTTAGAAGAAATATTTAGTTTAAAAAAATTAGAACAAACACCAAAAAAAAAAAGATAATACTTTTCATGTGACGGAAATTCGTCAACAAAATTTTATAATTTGATTTGATAGTTACTCCATCAATTCACTAATCAATAATTATTCGTGTTTGTCTCATAGGACAGCTAGAACAAGCTAAAGTTAAAACAGGTAGCTCACACGTGGATATGAAGCATTATTAAGTATCAGATGCCAATAGATGTGAATCTTATTTGTCCAGTATATATAAATATAACAAAAGCTAGCAAATCGTAGTTCTCAGTGTTAACCTCTCCAACTATGGTTATAACATTGAGAACAATTGATTCTAGCCATGGTTAGGAGTTGATTTTACTACTACATATAAAAAGCTAAGAAGCAGAGCTTCCTCGTCATGTCTACACAGATTACATGTCCCAATTGATGATGACAAATGTTGCCTATGTGATGAGATGTAGGTGGATATCCGGTGTTAGATGTTCACTGATGGGCTGATATTATATATATATATATATATATTTAAAAGAGGACTGCTAAACCTTGTAGGAGGGAAATCTTAGTTTAAGCACGTTGTGAAAGATATACGGTATTACATGTCATCAAGATATTGATGTTGAGAACATGATGAGTTAGTTAAAAGAAAAGTGGAGAAGGTCTCCATGAATAAATTTGGAATAACCCTTAGAAAGGGTGAATTAGAATAATTGTAAAAGAATTGCAAGCAGAGGACGATGACTTTGGGTTAGGTATCAGTATCTGGATTCAAAGGCACAATGAAAAGTATAACAACACGTAGGCAAGATCATATAAGGAATTTGCTAATAACAAAAAATTAATAACTGATATTTTGTAACGGCCTAGTACCAATGTCATGATATCCATTATGTACTACGGGGCTCAGTTGAAACCATTTGATTGGTCATAGTACTATTACAAAATAATAATAAATAGGGGCACTCTTTACTTGTAAAAGGCAGTTGATGAAATATAAAATATTAGTCTACTATCTTTAGCTTTCTGTTATCTCTCTTTGCTTACCGGAAGCTTGCTAGCACATGCTTCGGTGTAACGACCCATCCTGTCGTTATCGAATTTATTGAGATACAAACGTAAAATTTAATATTTTTTTATTGGCATGGATTTAATTCTTGGGATGATGGTACAACTAAGTAATAATTGACAAATAGAATTAAATAAAGTGGGGCCGGTTAGGCGAACCTCGCCATAGCGACCAGTCTACCGCTGCAGGCGAGAGACACGAACCAGAAAGCTATGTTTAAGTTTATTTCAGGACCCAACTCCTATTTTAGAAAAAGATTTCCTCTTACAAATGTCCTAGGTTGGGAAGGTGTAACCTTCCAAAAACGCATTCCACCATCTCCCTCGCCGGTCTTCCATCAAGAATGTTGGAATAGGAGCAAGGAACGAAGTTTCACTAATATAGGACAGTAGCTTGGTGTCGAGGTAGGTTATGGTTTACTTTAAGTTTTTACTTTGATTAGTGAATCATATACGCGTATAGTTTTGGCATGCATAACATGATCAATTGTCATGTACAAGGCACTCAAGTTATCACGATACAGTTTTGGCGCTATTCTGAGGTACACTCCAAGATCATGAAGCAAATAGATGATTCATGTCATCTCTGCTGTAGTAGAAGCTAGTGCTCTATATTCAGCTTCAGCAGTTGATCTTTCCACTGTAATCTGCTTCTTTGAGGTCCAAGAAATACAATTTGCACCATTATACCCCGAAAATCCAAAGATCAGACCTGGAGTTGAAATAGAGAAAAATTAAAATTTGGCATCAGGTATCAAAACGGGTCATGAGGTGACCCGTGGGAGCAGACCACGAGTCGTGATGTGACTCGTGGTGAGGCTCAAGAGATGAATTTATAATTTGGGAAGTTGACTCCCCACGTACATGACCACGAGTCATGGTCAGGCCCCATGACTCGTTAGGTCAGTGGTGGGAAGAGGTAATTGAGAAATGAGAAGAAGGAGGCAGTGTACCTAACGGAAGGTACCCACGAGTCGTGGTTAGTCACCACGGTTTGTGGGATGAGTCGTGCTCAGCTAGATGAGAATTATTTGAGATTTAGGCAGTGTACATGATGAGTGGTGACCACGATTCGAGTCGTTAAGTCACCCGTCACGAGCCCAGATGACTTGATAAGCAGTCTACTTGACGGATAATACCACGAGTCATGGCCCAAGGTGATGAGTCGTTAGGTCCTTCGTGGGGACTACCCGACAGTTATTTTCTGCAAATTTAGTAAGGGCTTTTCCGTAATTCCTAATATCCTAAGGCCTAAACTACATTGCTTTGAGTTATGAATGTTTTCTTTTAAAGAGGTTAAGTTTATTTTAGGTAATTTTCATATTCATGCATACAAGAGTGATCGCCTAGAGAGGTGATCAAGGTAAATCCTTCAAAGTTCTCTTCAATTTCTTCTTAGGCATTCAAAGAAGTGTAAGAACCAGTTGTAATCAGGTATGTAGGTTATGAATGGGTGCATCCTTCCACACCCATGCTCAATCCCTCTCTAAATCATGAACTTCCTATGTCAAATCTATGAGATCTTAACTCAATGCATAAAATTCTTAATTCTCTACATGGGTATGATCTAATTATGTTTCTACTATTGAATTATGATTCATGGGCAAGTTTTATACTGTTTTCAATCAAAAATGATGTTTCTAGTTTTATGAATTAAAAGGTCCATTGATGAGAAGTTCATAAAAGATGAGATTTGTGATGAATGTATGATTATGATGAGATATTATGATGAAAAGCATGTTTTCAAGCTACCCATGTTTATAATCATGTTTTTACTGTGAATTGAACATTTTCAAGTATGTTAAAATATTAAGCAATGGCCACATGTTTAAGTATAATTTCTAATTTTCCGAATTAAGTTTACCACATGATTTTGGAGCGAAGACTCCCAATTATTCGCTCTCATTTTCCACCTCCAACAATCTCGCTAAAACTTATTCACAAAGAATGAAATAAATTCACCTCCACTCTATTTCTTTATGTCCTTTGCCTTAGGGAAAAGTTTGAAAAACTCTGAATATTTGTATATGTTCAATCTCAAAAGTTTTCTATAGAATAGAAAAAAATTATTTATTTTATTAGTCAATTTTTATGTGTAATTTTGGTGTGTGGTTATTTATGATAATGAAAAACAAAATCGAAGATGAGAGAAAAAGGGGGAAGTGAGCAGAAAAGGGATCACATCAATAATTTTTTGATTACTAATTTTACGTAATTAGGATAGTGAAGATGGTAAGTGACTAATTCCATCAACACATTTATATCATGCCTAGAATTGGTTTACGATGTTTGAATGACAAAATATGAAGCAATTTAAGAATTAGAGATTTTTATATATTATGTAATTTGTCTTTAAGCTTTTAACTAAAATTAGTCCATAAAAAATTCATTATTTATGGTATATAAAAGTTTGATAATTCACAAATTAATTTCATAATTTGTTTAATTTTATGAAAAAATAATAATTAGAACTCATTGGAAAATTCATTTTGCTAACCATGGCCTGAAATTAAGGGAAATCATATTGTTCAACAATCGTCGGGATATTCCAAAAGAAGCTAGAGGAGATATTTTAATGGATATTCTTTGGGGGAATTTTAATAGTGTAGTTGGTTAGTTAAATCTTTTATCTTGTTGGTGAGAATTCAATTTTTCACCTAATAATTTTTTCCTCATTTTTTCTTTTCTTACCCCAATTTTAGAAAATAATAATTTAAAGTCCTTTTAAATAAATAAAAAAGTATAGTTCAATTAAAATAAAAAAATCCTTTCAAAGTTATGATTAAAATTTAAAATTACTAGAAGAAGATTAATTTGAACTATTTAGTGATATTTTTAATTTATAATATTGAAAACTGAATGATTTGTGCACGTTACCTAATGATCAAAGTTACATGTACTAGCCATGTTTTTAATCCATTATATCGATAACAATTTTTAAAAGCAGTGAATTATTAAAAAAATTTAAAGTATAATGACAGAAGCAATAATGAAGTAATTAAATAATTACAAAATTAACTTTTTACAATCAAAAGAAAAATTTACAAAATGGAGCTTCAATTTATATATAAGATGAACTCAAAATACTGCCTATTCTCGCGTTTGAAACATGTTTTTCATGAAAAACTATAAAAGAGTTGCAATTAGTATTAGAGCAGACATTAAAAACAAGTATAATACTTTGAATGTGATGGATGTTTGTTAACAATATTTTCTTACATTATTTCTCCAAATATTATTACTTTTTATATATATAGTAGGTGGAATAATAGTTTAAATGTTAATCTTGTGTCACCTGGCCGGCTCTCCTTTAGAATAATTTCTCTCCGGTTTGTCCTATATATAAACTAGCCTTTAAAATAAAATATATATAATGCTGATGTTTGGATAATTATGTCCCAAATTATAAAAATTAAAAAGTATCGAAACAGATAAGATTGCTATAAGGAGTTTTGTACTCCCTCCGGTCCATTTTAATTGATAAGTATACTAAAAATAATTATTTTAAAATATTTATTAGTTTCAAAATTCAAGAGATAATTGACTATGTCTTTCCAATTCGATCTTTAGTACTTAAAGTCATTCTAAAATGTGAAAAGAATTATTATTGTATATTTCTAAAAAAAATTAATAAGGTTATATTAGTTAAATTACCATCCCTATTATTTTTTTCTTAATGGTTGCACAATTTTTTTACTTTTTATATATATAGTAGGTGGAATAATAGTAGGTGGAATAATAGTTTAAATGTTATTACTTTTTATATATATATTAGGTGGAATAATAGTTTAAATGTTAATCTTGTGTCACTAAAAATAAAATATATATAATGCTGATGTTTGGATAATTATGTCCCAAATTATAAAAATTAAAAAGTATCGAAACAGATAAGATTGCTATAAGGAGTTTTGTACTCCCTCCGGTCCATTTTAATTGATAAGTATACTAAAAATAATTGTTTTAAAATATTTATTAGTTTCAAAATTCAAGAGATAATTGACCATGTCTTTCCAATTCGATCTTTAGTACTTAAAGTCATTCTAAAATGTGAAAAAAATTATTATTGTATATTTCTAAAAAAAAATTAATAAGGTTATATTAGTTAAATTACCATCCCTATTATTTTTTTCTTAATGGTTGCACAATTTTTTTCCTAGCAACTAAAATGGAACAGAAGGAGTATTAAATAGCATTGTTAAGCGTATCTCGGGCAAATTTTACGACACCGAAAGGCGGAAGGCATGTGATATACATTAGGAAAAACTATATAACATAACATAATTATGAAAATATTTACGTATAATAGCCGCAATTTTAAAAAATTACACAATAGGCTTTATTAATTTACTATGCCATCTATTTAACTTTTTCACTTTATTGATTATTTTTTACCTCTCCCCTATTCTTCACCTTAAATCTCTCCAATAACCGTCCAACTCCTTTTCCATCTTCCGTTAATTATGGTAAATAATTTTTTTTATTTTTTGAAAATCCTATCAACGTATTTTATAGGTTATGTATACTATGTATTTCGACATTAGCTTTCACCCGTATGTATCTGATTTTTAAGGCTTCTATTTGTATTTAGTTGTATGTATGACACAATGCAAACACATGGATTACAACATAATCATGCTATTATGTTATACATAAACGTACATGCATACATGCATGCATGCATGCATACATACACACACACACACACATATATTGTATTTATCAATGGACACAATTTCTTTTAACAAAGATACATATCAGTACTCTTTGATACCACCAAATACACAATCCTTTATGTCTTTTTTGAAATTTATTTGTTAAAATATATATATTTAGTTATATTTATGATATAAATTATTCATTTTTTTTATAATCCAAAGAATGAAAAGTATATGATTATGATAAATTATTTTTGCAGATTTACTTTACAAAGTGTTAATATAAAATAAGAATTTCATCCATTTTTAAAGTCAATTTAATTAAGGAATGTAATAATCATTAATTACATGAATAATGGTTACTGATTGTATAGGTGAAACATAATTCCTAAAATTACTCATCTAATTAGATTTTTATATTTGTATTTGATACATTTACCTAACGTAAATACAATACATGACACATAAAATATTATTATTTTATATAAATAAATAAAATATGTCTACTTCAAACTTATTTTCGCTCAAAAGATTATCATCTCTCAAATTTTCTCTATACATTAGGCTTTGTGTTGGTTTGGGCTTCCCTCGACAGAAGACAAGAGAGTAAAGACTGATTAAATTTAGTTGGGTCCACGAAAAGTTGTTCGAGTTTGTTCGAACGTTAAGCCCAAGTCCGGAAGGTTTTTCCTTTTTAGCCCAAGTTGACTTCCAATTCTATAAAGAGTTGAGGCTTATTTAAATATATCTACTGTTATATCAAATTTATATCTATCAAGTTTGTTTTGTAAAAATCTAAATAATTTAGTATAAACTCAAAATATATGAAAATAAATTAAACATACATAAATATAATTATCCCTGTCAAAAATCACAGAAGAGAATAGAAATAAATTGGACGCCTTTTTCAATACGGCGATAAGAAAAGAAAGGGTTAATGGGTCCAGAGAATTGGAGTTTTGCGCCGCCCAAAGGGTCAAATGGGGGACCAATTAGGTTCATAACATCACAAAGTCACAGGTGAAAGTTGACATTAGTCTTTCGTGCAATCATGAAATTATAAAACTATAATTTAAAGAAAGAAAAAAAAAAAGGAAACTTGAACTTCAATAGAGTTAAGTTCAAAAATCACCTATTATACTCCTTCTTAGTTTGTTGTTTAGGTGTATTTGAAGCAATTATGCGTGACTTAATTATTCTAATGGATATAGAAATGGCATCACTTATTGTTCAAAATATTTATTTATTTGAATATTAATGTAGCTAATAAATTATATCTGGTGTCCGCCACACTCACACTGATGATAGTACGTAGTAGCTTCTCTTATCTATATATATATATATAGCCCACAAACTTTTATTAGCATGCCAGAATCAATATATCAATTAATTGGGTGAGTGGAGATGTGTTTGTCTGTCTTGTCTCCGTGTCCTGCACTAACCTTAAGCAGCTATGCATGTGGATATGAATGGTAGATAATGTTAGGCAAATACCCACTTCACCAATCCTTTGATTTCCTCTTCTTCCTTTTTCTTCTGTCACACCAGTATCCAATTTTCTTTAAGATATTAATCCTTTTCCCTTTTTAAATAATTATTCGATTCAAGTTTTATTAATTTGACAAATTTAAATTAATATTGTGTGGTATAATTTATTAAAAATAATATATATGTATTCAAAATTCGAAACTAATGAACTACGTGGTGTAGTCGTGCAGACAGACATATGAACTAATTTAAGCACCGCTCTTATTTTGCCATTTAGGTTAGGTACACATGCGCACTCATCTCGCTTTAGTTTCCATTCGGACACGTAAACGTAATGCTACTCTGCTAATAACACTAATGCTCTCGTGGTGGGGCCATACCAAGAAAATTGATAAAACCTATTAATTTTTATAATTTGAATCAAATTAAATAAAAAGTTTGATTTAATTTGGGTTTGTGTTGAAAAAAATATTTTAATGATAATTGATTTTATTTTATTTTGATTTAAATAAGTCGATCGAAATTAATTTAACATTATATATGTATATAAATTTTATAAATATTTCATATATAATTTTTTTAATATTTAATTATATAATTAATCTTATTAATTATATTTATTTTAATATGATTTAATATTTTTAGAGTATGATCATTCTCACTATGACTTATTAATTAGCAATATTTATTTTACGCGATCTTATTATCTTTTTTATTAAATATTTTAATACATTATCATCACTCATTTCGTACTTTATGTTATTTTTTTATTTTTTAATTAAGAAATACCTTAGATCAATAATTGTACATTACTAGGATTAAAGAAATATTTCAAGTATAAATTATATGTTTTATACGAAGATTTTATTGGGAAAAAATCCTGAAAAGCCTGAAAAAATTTGAGGTGATTTTTTTTTTAATTGATTTGATTTGATTTATAAATTTTAAAATATGATATAATTAATTTAGTTTATATATATATATAAAAAATTCAAGCCAACCCAAACCATGTACACCCTCGGTCGTGGATATAGACTGTGAGCACAGCGCAAGTGCAATTATAGTTACCAGTTCAATTAAATTCTTAATTTTTGATGTAAAATATAAATATATATAACATATATATATATATTTATTTATTTATTTATTAAAATTATAATAAATAATAAATATAAATTTATAATTTAGCGGATTTAAAGTTAAAAAGTTTGAACCATAGGACATTGTTAGATCATAATTTTGTCTGTTTTAACTTGGTCAAATTCAAGTTAAGAGATTTTCCACACATTAACTGGACACTAGATCGAAAAGAATTTAAATCATCTATTTGAAAGATATGTGTCTGATCTAGTTATACCCCTGTTACATTGGAAGCCTTCAGTATGTGAAATTTTTTAGCTCTACGACTACGATGATGATATTAATTCTAGGCGTTGGTTGTTTATAATACTAACTTGACTATGGAAAATAAAATAACAAAATTTTATTTTATTTTGTAATAGAATTAAGCAAATAATCACTTGACTAATCCTTTAATTTCCTCTTTTTTCTTTCTTTCTTCTGGCTTTTCCAATTAAGTCTCTTTGGACAGGGGCTATATCTTTTCTTTTTTTTTAGATATAATTTTTTTTATTAATCTGATTAATTTAAATTTATTTTCTTTTATTAAAAGGAGAAATATGCACCTATCACAAAAAAAAAAAAAAAGAAAATCAAAACTCAAATTCAGTAATTAAAGTTTGAAAAATCTCATCCATTCTGACGCATGGTAATTAATATGAACGACGTGGTAGATACGAACTAATTAAAGCTCCGTTCGTACCTTGTTATTCATTTGGGTTAGGTACTTATGCACTAATCTCACTTATTAGTTTCATTTGGACACGTAATTAGTAACACTGGTGCTCTCGTGGGTATACATCATAGGTGGTCCATTATATTGCCTGGTCAAATTCAATCAATGATTTTCCACATAATTAACATATGGGAAAAAAAATATCTGTTGAGATCTAAGTTTTTAAGCAAGTTATGCATATATTGAATTTTATATAAATAATATTATATTTAATAGTTTATTAGAAGGTAAATTATTCATATATAATATTAATATGATATTTGATTTCTAATTTAAAAATCTGCATAACTAATATTCGTATAAGTTATGAAAGAATTTATATATTATCTTATGTGCGATAGAAGTTGAAATAACTTATACATAAATAACTAAATTATAAATAACTAATTCCTATCTAAAATAATCTAAAAATTTCCTCATAACTAATTCATATATTACTAATATCTCTATAATTTTAACCAGCTATCGAACGATCTCTTATTGTAATATATACCACACGTCATTTTGAAATTTAATTATCTATTTGAAGGCAATTTGGAAGTTATATCCCTCTTCATTGGAATCCTTTCAAAAGCTAAAGATTATAAGCTCTACGATGGTAATATCAAATTCTAGGAGTTAGATTGTATATATGGTACTTAATTATTAAAACTAATGTAATAAAATTACTTCTTCTTTTTCTTATTTTTGTAAGAAACAAATCACATAACTGTGGAAAATAATGTAATAAACTCATTTGTTATCTAACAATATATTCTTAGTTGGAAAGTGTAATTTTAATAACAATTTAATGACGTGACGCGTAATGTTTTAAGTCAAAAGATAAACCCAACCATTTAACTGAAAAGGCAAATTCAATCCTGTCATGCTAATCATTTATTAACATTAATTAAATTATCTTTACCTAAATATCCAAGTCTCAAACATGAAACAAACTGAATGCTGTTTAGACTAGGTACCGACACCCAATAAAACAGTATTGCTAATAGAATAGTACTAGTTTTCCACTATTTAAAGATTTGAACAGTATCTTATCTTAGTTTCGAACTCCCTCCCTTACTTTTCAGTCGATAAATATATTAAAAATAATTATTTTAAAATAATTTATAATTTTAAAATTTTAAAAATAATTAATTATTTTTTTCATTTTCAGTACTTATATCGCTTTAAAATGTGAAAAGAATGATATTGCATATTTTTAAAAATTATCTATCAATTAATAAGGTTATATTAGTGAAACTGCACTTTTCATTATTTTTTTCTTAAATATTATGTAAATATTATCCTAACAAATAAAAAAGAACGAAGAAAATATTAATTTAGCATACCTTTTAAAGAATAATAAATAATATAATAATTTTATTATATTATTTTTTAAATATAATAAATTAATACTTTAAAAATATATTTAAAATAATTATCAGATTAAATTAGAAATGTGCTAAATTTTTTATATTAAATAATTAAAAATTATTTTTTTAATATAATGTATCACTAAAAATAAACGCAGAAAGTACTTAATTAATTTACAATTTAACCAAATATAAAAGTTTACATAAAAGGTCATTATGACAATTGACAGGTAGTGACAGCATTATAGAAATATATTTAGCTATGGAAAGTTTAATTTTTATATTGTAAAATTATTTCAGATATTAAAAAATAGTAGCCTCCTGGCTCCTCCTATAAAAAGGCAGCACCTTTAGCTGTCTCTTTTTATTTTTTTCAGTTCTCAGATCTATCTTTTTCCTGTCACAAAAACAAATGGAGAAAAGGGTTTCTTTCCTCAGCTTATTGTTACTAATATTTGTGGGATTTTCCCTTCTAATCTCCACCATCGCAGTTCCTTCTTCAAGTAAGTCATAAAAGCCCCTATTTTGAATTTTTAATTTCTTTTCATATTTTACTAATTTTAATTAATTGTGTGTGTCTTGTGGTCATAATTTCACAGGAAGCCTTAAGACCATTACACAAAATCTACCGTTCCAAGATTCTCATAACAAGGTTCTATTTCTTCTCTATTCAGTCTTTCTTTCTTTTCCTCCTCTTAAACATAAGGTGAAATAGAAAAACATGGGTTCGAATTGAAGAGAAAAAACAAGTGTTTAAAGTTTAATTGAAAAGAAAAAAACTGAAATTGTGTTTGTAAAAGCCTCCTGGCACCGAATGGTGAACTCTAAATTATATTGCAAAATAATTATCTTATGTATGTACAGGAAATATGAAATAAAGGTGTGTGCAGTAGTACTCTGCCTCTGCTGAAGTAGATGTAACTATGTTGGTTGTGTCTCCCTACTAATGTATGTGTGGACTGAACAAAACAAAAATAGTCATAGACATTTATGTATTTATAAATCAAATCTTCTAAATGTGAAATTTAGATTTAAGAGTTGTGGTTGAATCAATATATGACATGCTCTGTTCCGGATCGGAAACTTTTGCTCTTCTCTTTTACTTTACCACTTAATCTGTCTCTTCGAGTTTGGCTTCCCCGCCTTTCAATTAGAGATAGCAATTGAAATAGCACGGGGCGGGGCGGGGCGGGGCGGAGCCTTAATGGGACGAGGCCGGGACAGTGACTGTGTTACTTGTCACAGTCGCGGTTGATAACAAATCAAGAAAGAAGTTGAAGATGAGGTTAAAAGGATAAAGAGTACTTAATCTTAATAATAAAAATAAAGAATATGTAAATGGGGCTAAACAAGATAGTGCGTGGCATGGCTATGGGATAGAAATGACTGGGCTATAAACTCAAAAAAGAAAATATAATATATAAATAACAACAGAGGAAGCACTATATGTGTCTCATTTTTCTTCTTCAGCTGCAAAGGCATCTTATGCTAGTTGTTTCTTTTGTTTATTGCAATCTATAGATTAAGAAATTTTGTAGTTGGGCTTGTCTTGAAACCCATAATGTGTTCTAAATTAAACCCAACTTGATTTCGTTCACATAGTATCTACTATACTAAATAACGACACTCTACTTGTCATGAGTACCTCCAAAAAAAAAATTTATTTTGATTCTTATAGCCTGTTTGGCCAAGTTTTTAGGAGGCTAAAATTGCTTATTTTTTTAAAAAAATATTTATCTTTTAAAAAAGAGGTGTTTGGACAATCTTTTGAGAGAAAATAAGTGCTTTTAGGGAATAGCAGAAACTGTTTTCAGAAGCTAAAAAAGGTAGCTTCTCTCCAAAAGCACTTATTTGAAAAACACTTTTGTGAAAAATATACTTAAAAGCACTTTTCAAAAGTTTGGCCAAACACTAATTGTTGCTCAAAAGTATTTTTTAAATTTATTGGCAAACACAAACTGCTTCTCACCAAAAGTACTTTTTTGATAAGCACTTCTGAAAAAAACACTTTTCAAAATAAACAGATTTGAGAAGTTTGGCCAAAAAGAAACAGAAAAACATCCGGTGATGTTTAATTAGGATTCAAGTGGATGTAATTGAAAACACATTACTCTCTTCATTTCAGTCTATTTCAATTTATTTGTTTTGAGGGTTAAATTGATTAATATTCAAATCTTTAATTTTTTAAAATAAAATTTATATATTTAAAATACTATTAGTCATAATAGTTAACAATTCAAAATAGTTAGAAGATATCTGAAAAGATTATGATAAAAGAAAATAGATTTTTTAATCATTCAAATTATAACTAAGATAAATAAATTAAAACAGAAAGATTATTAGCTAAATTGTTAATTTCGTGGGTGGAGTTAAAGCAAATGTGAAATTTTGAGAGATTAACAACTCAGTTGATTGATTATCTGAACTTTCTCTTTATTGGTGGAAATTAATTTTCCACCTCGTAAATCCCTCCTCCATTTTTTCTTTAAAAAAGAGGACTGAAATTCCAACATTTTCGTGAAAGCATGGTACAGCCATTAAGTCATACATAAATAAAAAAGAAAAAGCAAAGAAGAAAGAATTTTTTTTCCCCTTAAAGAAACACAAATTGAATTTATTGGATTACCTACATAACAAGTGGTGTCACGAGTTATACGACGAAAATTAATTATGGCACCAAAAATAATTGAACGAAGAGGTCTGAATTAAAGGATTTTTTCCCTTTTGGCAGACTTGGATGGTCCTCAACTCTCGACACCTTTACATCCACGTACACAAATAGACAATGCATGAGGTTGATGATAAAATAGGAATACATTTTTAAACAAATTTAAAAAATGATACTGAGGGAAAAGAAAGAAAGAATATAGGAAAGATGAATATAACAAGGAGAGAAAAAAAAGTACTCTGTCAAAATTTAAAAATCAAAATTATTCAGAAATATATTTAACGGATTAATTAGCCTATCCTTAAATCTCAGAGATCAATTTTGACTTTTTCTTTTGCTGTTATTTTAGCCACAAATGTATGTGCCATCTAAAATATTTACAGTGTCCTGTATTTTCAGTTGTAACAATAATAAGTTAGATCGTGTTTGTCTTTCTAAGGATTGAATTTCCTTGGCGTACTTCATATTTAAGAAAAAAATCTTCCTTTTCTTCTTATTAAGGAAACAGAGGGAAGGCAAAGTCTGTAGGAGGACAACTATCAGTATTAGCTGAATGGTGACGAGGATGATATAGTTTGAGAGCTGGATCGAGTTTTAAAGCAAGCTTATGAGCGACTGGAATAAATGTGCTCTATCCCGCGAAGGAGAGGAATCCATTATGCAAGGGGCTTAGGTAAAAACTAAGTTTTTTCAGCCGGTTCACTATAGCAATAGTGCAATCAATGCAAGCCAATGAAGACCTTTATGAGAATAACTGACTAAACCGAGTCATCAAGGGGTCATTCTCCGAACAGGGCAGGGACAAGTGGTGCATTTGACCCCACCAGCACCCCTTTTTTGTTTTCCTGTTCAGGTTAGGGGAAGTTCAACCCCAAATATGTTTATTTCTTAATAGCCTCACATGTATAATGTTTCAATTGGTGTATGGCCACAAAAGAAATCCTACTCAATTCGTGGAGCATATAGGGATGGTTAGACAAACTTTTAATTCTTTTTTCACCATAGTTAGATCAATTAACATTTTAAAAAATGTTAATAACATAGGAGAAACGAGAGTGAAGAAAAAAAGGACAATGAGAGTGGAATTAACATTTATTTGTCAGAAACTTGTTAAAAGAGGACATTGCCATCACCAGATATTGCCCTCCCAGGCCCCTGCATAGTTTCTTCTCCTCCTCTCCCCCTTTTTTTTTTTGTCGCAATTTTATGCGGACAGTTGAGCATTTCTACATTAACTACGATAGATAAAAATTTATACAACATTCAGAAAATCATTGATTTGGAAGGAGATCTCATTATCTGTTATCTTCTAAAAAAAGAGGAGACTAACTTTAAACTCTGAACATTTTGAATTTCAAACCCTTATATTTTCAATTGCGCACTTGCCCCAATTGAAAAGGATAAAGTCCAGTCGCCGCCTATCTCATACCATGCTTCTTCTTTCTCTGAATTGGTTTTTAGTGTTAGTTCAAAAATAATCAATTGGGCCTCGTCTTCTGAAATAGTGTAATGGAAAAACATATAGATTACGCTGGACCTTTTAGACCAGATACATGTGACAGATTCGTCGATCATGAACAATAACTTTTGCATGGACTACTCTTATTTTAAAGTGGTTTTCAATTTTATCTCTTAAATTTGTGGTGCCACTGAACAGAGCCCAGAAGACTCAAGATACAGATACAGGGGCCAAGTATGCTCCAGATACAGTTACAGTTTGCCAATGGGGCTACAGTGTTACGAATAGGGATATGTAGATTAAGATGTACGTACCAGGACTTATGGGGGCTCAAGTAGGTTATTATTTGTTATTTGTACTTGTTAGGCTTATCGGGGTCAAGTTAGATTCTTATTTGATTATTGCCTGTTTAGTTTCCTATATAACTAAATAAGATGTTTCAGGTTATTCTCTTATTCCTATAGCTGTTTACATTCAGCTCTTACTATCAGTTCAGCTCCAGCTTATTGTTATTGTCTTATATACATACTCGGTGCATTGTTGTACTGACACCCGAGTCTGGGGCGCTGCACTCTTGCCTGCAGGTTGTAGCAGATAAGTTTCGAAACCTCCCCAGTAGCAGTTTAGACTTAGCAGAGTGGTCATCCTTTCTTTCGGAGTTGCCATACATTAGAGGTTTGCCTGTCTTTTGCTGTACAGTTCTTTTTAGGTGAGTCGGGGCCCTGTGCTGACAATGTATTTATTTTTTAGAGGCTTATAGACAATAGGATTGTATAGAAGTATGTTGTTGGCTTTGTTATTTTGTCTGGGCAGTTTGGTGGCCGTAATGGCCCTTGTATATATGTTTACTTTCAACTTTACCTAATTTAGACAACATGGTGATCTTGTCGGCCTGCATAGGAAGTTATTATTATTGTGAACTATTGAGTTAGCTGAATATCTGTGCAGGTCTTTATATGGGAGGCCTTGTCGGTCAAGGGCATCTTTAAGCTAAGATATACTTGATTGTTTTCTTGATTATGTGTGCACTAAAGATGTATATGTCCAGCTAAGTTAGCTTAAGGTCCAATGTGACATTAGGTGCCAGTTATGCCTTCTAGAAAGAGACATGAATATATATGTTACACTGCTATATAACATATAATAAAAAATTATACATATGATCCTATAGAAAAAAGGATCAATAGCTCTCTCCACTCGTCTTCTTCGCTATCTCTTTCCCTGTTGTTATTCTTGACTGGATTTAGGGCTCATATTGCCTAGATCACTACAATCTTCTTCTCCGCATAAAGAAGATTGAATTTTGATCAAGTTTCTACGAATTATTATTGGTTGATTGAATTTTTAAAAAAAATATTTTTCTAAAAAAGATAATTTTTTTAAAAATGAGAAAAAATGACTTCTTAGTGAAAGTAGAAAAAATAAGTTTCACAAATGACATTTTATATTGATTGTGTCTTTCTCACCCTTTAGCGCACCTCATCGTCATTCCTGATGCATACAAATGACATTTTATATCATCCGGAGGTAAAATAGAAAACACAAAGAATCACAAGACATAAAACAAAAATTTAAAACATTCAAAGACTATTCCTTCATTAGATTTTTTTTTTGTTTTTTTACCGTTTGAGTCAGCACATATATCAATCAAATCAAAGTAGGTTATAGCCAAAGGTGGCTTATATATTTCTCGAAATAGGCTGACAATTCCATACCTACTATTTATGACAAAGGTTTATTAATCATAATTACTTTCTTTATTTCAATTTATATAACAAGTTTATTAGTCATAGTTATTATATTTTTTTTTATTGAGTCCTACTAATTTTACAAAAAAGTCAACAAAAATATACTGGTCATGGGTGAAAGAAGTTGCTGTCTATGTTCTGACCAAACATTAGAGACACATACATACTTTTCTGGTTGTCCATGGATGAAAGAAGTGAACCAAAAACTGAAATTATGGACAGATATTATTATACACCTGAGAAATGTGTAAGTGTTGCAATGGATATAAAAATGAAAATGGAAGCAATTATACAAGGAAGTGAAAACAGCAGTATATGGTGCAATTCTGTATCACTCTTGAAAGGCAAGACATTGAAAGTTGTTTAAAGATATTAGTCCACAGATAGATACAGTAATTGCACAAATTAGGAAAGAAATTGTAGATAGAATAGAGTTTAGTATGCGTTTGGACATGTAATATCATCTTGTGATTTGAAATCATGCGATGAAATTAGTGTTTGGGCATGCAATTTCATCTCATGATTTCAAATCATGAGATAAAATCCCAAATTCTCAAATCTTGATTTGAAATTCCAAATCATGAGATGAACTTTTTCAAATATAAAATTTGATCCATAAGCTTATATTTTGTTAAATAAAAACCACTATCTTATATATATCAATCATATTTACCAACTATTTATTTCAAATGTAAATAAAATTTATTATTGATATTATTACTCTTACCAACTTTTGTCAATCATTTATGTCAGATATATTAAAGAGTAGTATTCCAACTCATGTTCAATTTTACTTTTTATTGAACTAAAGTTCGATAGGTAAATGTTGTACTTTTTTTAGAATGGATCTGTGATAGTGTATTATACTTTATTATGAATTTTTACTTATTTAGTAAGATTATATAAAAATTAAATTTTTTTTTGATAGTTTTTATAACTTTTGGAGCTTTTATGCTCATGAGGAAAAAAAATACAACTTAAAAATTTTAAATTGCATGTTCAAATAAAACTTTAACTTTATCTCATATAATTTTATATCATAATTTTATCCCGCATGACCAAACGAAAATGTAAAAAAGGCTAAAAATGTAGTTCATGGATTAACCATCTACATATGTAACTAGTTTTTGCTGGAGACCTAGTTTTTCTTCTTTGCACCTTCCTAGAAGCTGGTAGAGAAACTAGGTGCTCTGTTGGGTGTGTTGTTTAGTTGGATAATGGTAACTCACAATAATTACCAAAATAATTATAATATTAGTAACCAAAATGTTCTCTTTTATTTTAAAAATTTATGTATTTTAAAAATAATTTTAAAATTTGTGTACAAATAAATTATATCACATAAATTAAAGCGAAAAAGAATATCTAATAAAAATATTAAATATTTAAGCAAAAGACACAATGATGTAATTTATATAATTTGGTATGTCCTTCCTATCAATTTACATGGATTTATTTTCTTTTAATTAGTATACTGATCCCTCTTAAATTTAAAAATAATTTAATTTAGATTCCCTATGTTCCTCTCAACGAAGGAGCTAAGTTTATAGCTATAAAAATATGCCGCGAAGTTCAGAAAAATTTTCTTCTTTCTTAAATTGCGTCAAATAATTTATTAAAATGGATGGAGTATCTACAATTATGTCGCCTTCTAGGTTCTATAGACTTAGTTTTCGTTTGATCATAAATTTTGAAGTTAAAATTTAAAATTTAAAAATTTGAGTTGTTAAAGTTGTAATTTTTAAAATTTAAAGATATATTTAGATATATATTTTATTTAAAAAAAATTAAAGTTTTATGAATATAAATCTAAAATATCTAGGGAATTTAAAAATGTAATCAAATTTCGATTAAATAAATATTTAAAGATATACTTTAAAATTTATAATTAAACACTAAAGTCAAGAAATGTTACATATTGGTTTTCCTTTTCTTCTGCATCTTTTAGTTGACAATTCAAAAGCACAGCGGATTATTTTCTAAGTTCATCTAGATTCTGGATCTTTACATGGTTTTCTATCAGTGATAAAACCATTCAAATGAAGTTTTTCTTACGGAATACCAAACTTTAGAAATTCAAAGCACGGTAAAATTCAACTTTTCTGACTTTTCTACCCACGATAGCATACTTTAATTAAAATTAGGCTTTCAATTTTTCAAACATCTGAAAAAGCAAAATTCAAAAAGATCACAGCCACCGTAATATTATATACAAATTTCAACATCGACCTCTATATAAATAAACAATTGCCCCCTAATTATAACATTAATCATACTAGTGATCGAAATGAAGACATATGGGATTTTGTTGCTTTCTTGCCTCCTCTGTTTTACCTCACTCCAAATCATAAAGGCAGAACCAGTTGTTGACACTAATAAACAACAAGTCCGTCCGGGATATACCTACTACATATTGCCTGCCACCACCACGGGCAAAGGCGGTGGCCTAACGCTAGCGAAAGGCGAAAACGGGAGCTGTCCGCTCGATGTTTACCAAGCACAGAATTCGCAAAGCGTAGGCCTTCCGTTGAAATTCTTGATGGTGAATTCGAGCGCTGGGCTAGTAATCGACGAAAATGAGGACGTAAATATAAAATTCGCGGCACCAAGGTACGTGTCGATTTGCGACAAATCAACCGTCTGGAAAATCGAAGAAGGATTCGTGACCACTGGTGGAATTAAGGGCGGCTCGGAAAATGGGACGTCCACAAGTTTATTTACGATTCAGAAATATGAAGATGCATATGCTTTACAATATTGTCCTAGAGCAACAGGTTGTTCTTTTATTTGTCCAAGATTGTTGTGCGGGTATATTGGTATTTTACCAGCATCGAATGGATCGAGGCGTTTGGCTGTGAACCGGCCGGTTTTCAAGATTGTATTCAAGAAGGCCTAAGATATTTATTCATAGTCAGAATAAATAGTGATGTTATAATTTATGGGCCATATATATGCAGGGAGGGGCTTCATAATTGATTTGTCAGTTTAATCTGCAGGAATAAATGGTTGATATATTTTTCTTGTAATTCACCTTTGTGTTATTTTATTCTCTTTTTTTTTTTATTTGTTCTTGAATTGGTTGTAAAAATCGTGTAGTACAATTTAACCGGTCATATTAAATTATTATTTTATTTTTCTGCAAGTTACCATGTATATCCCCTGAGAGGAAATGTTATGAATAGTTTTATGTACCCCATACTAATTTTATTACAGAGGTCCCAACTAGAATCCGTTTACCATCTCTACAAGACTACAACTTCATCCTGTAACATAAATGTTATGCATCCATCATCCCGCGTCTCTATGTGAATTTATTCTCATTTCTTTTTCTTTTCTGTAACTGATAAATAACATAGAGCTGTCAAGACTCAGGAGATTTGAATTTCTATAATTATTAAATTTCGATTCGAGAATTCTCTCTAAAATTGTTCAGATCTTCACTAATTGATTGAATAAATCTTTCATCACTGCTCTGAAACATTTGAATAAACAAAAAAAAATTAATGAATTATCCTCTTAGGGTTCGTTTGACAGGGAAATAAATTATTTGGGGTTGGAATAATTGGGGATTGTTATTTCACTACCCTTAATGAGAAATAAGAAATAAATAATTCTGAAATTAATTTTTAAATGAGTTTATCTCATGTTTAGTTGGGATAAAATCTAGAAATAAGTTAATTTGGATTATAGTGTTACTTTTATCCCACCCTCAACGTGGAATAAGTTATCCAAGATTTTATTTCAATCAAACATGGGATAACCCCATATAAAAATTAATCCCAAGACTATTGTGGAATAATAATCACAGATCATTCCAACTCCACCAAAAAAGAAGAAGCTTATTAGAGACAGAAAGCTGGAATGAAATGGTTTAAGGAAGGAGATGCCAACACAAATTTTTTACACTCCATAGTCAATATTAAAAGAAGAAAGCTGACTCTCAAGAAGATGAAAAAGGATGACAATTCATGGGTGGAAGGAAATGAGGCCATAGCTAAAGAGACTGTTAACTTTTTTGAAAATCAATTTGCAGATCCAACATGTCAAAGAGATTTCAATATCCTTAATTGTATTCCTAAAGTGATCTCGCAGGAGGATAACGACATGTTAGGAGTTCCTCCCACTCTCAAAGAAATTAAAGATGTTGTCTTTGCCTTGAGCCCAGGTAGTGCTCCAGGACCTGATGGAGTTTCAGGAAAATTTTATCAACATTGTTGGGATATCATCTCAAATGATCATTTTAGCATGGTCTATGATTTTTTTGCAGGTACTCAACTGCCAAGATCCCTCACACATACATGTCTAATCCTTCTTCCAAAGGTGGACAATCTTCAAAGATTCAATGAGCTGAGACCTATAAGTTTGAGTAACTTTAGTTGCAAAATTATTTCTAAAATGTTAAATACCAGGTTGTCCAAGATAATTCATAAAATTGTCTCATCAAACCAAACTGGTTTTCTTAAAGGCAGATCCATCTCTGACAATATTATGTTAACTCAAGAAATGGTCCACAACATAGATAAAAACAATGTCAATGGTAATGTAGTCTTAAAACTTGATATGACTAAAACTTTTGATAGAGTAGATTGGAAATATCTTTGTCAGGTTTTCAAAAGATTTGGTTTTTCTGATTATTGGAATGACATGATTTGGAGACTTCTCTCAAATAATTGGTACTCCATCAACATAAATGGAGAAATACATGGCTTTTTCAAATCCACCAGAGGTATTAAGCAAGGTGATCCTATCTCTCCCTCACTTTTTATTATTGGTTCTGAAGTGTTTTCTATTCTAATAGAGCAATTGAGAAATGAGCAGTTTATACCTTACACTGTGGATAGAGGTTGTCCTGTCATTACTCACCTTAGTTTTGCAGATGACATAATTCTTTTTTTCCTCAGGTGATCCCCTATCCTTAATGTGTATGATGAACAAGTTGTTTATATATGAGAACATCTCTGGCCAATCTATTAATAAAAATAAATCTTGTTTCTTGGTTGGCTCAAATACCTCTAATTTGTTGCTAGTGACATCAAGCAGATAACTGGTTTTGAACAGGATAAATTTCCTTTCAATTATTTAGGAGCTCCTATCTATAATGGAAGGGAAAAAGTTATTTACTTTGGTAATTTGGTTTCTAAAGTTGCTAACAGAAAGCAAGACTGACAGGGTAAGATGCTTTCTAACGGAGGAAGAGATATTTTGATTAAATCTGTTCTCTACTCTATTCCGTTGCACATTTTATCGGTCATTCAAATTTTCAAGACCACTACTAAACAGATTGAACAGCTTATGGCTAACTTCTTCTGGAGTGATAGTGCAGGAAAAAAGAAGCAGCATTGGATTGCTTGGAGACAGTTGTGTTTTCCTAAATTGGAAGGAGGAATTGGCTTCAGACCCATTCAAGATATTAGTCATACTTTTGGTGCCAAAAATTGGTGGAGTTTTAGAACTAATAATAATCTCTGGAGGCAGTTCATTGAAAACAAATATTGTCCTAGAGCTCATTCTGTTTCAAAAAAAAAAAAAAGGCTGCTGGGCAATCTCATACTTGGAAGAGGTTACTTGATTCCAGAAAGCTATGTGAAAAATTTATTTCTTGGAGAATTGCTAATGGAAATATAGCCTTCTGGTGGGACAATTGGCTTGGTTCTGGACTGCTAGCCAATCTTTTCCCCAATACTTATCATTCAAAGAAACTTAAAATCTCTAATTTCATTAGTAACGATATTTGAAATCTTACCAAGCTGCAAACTTTTCTTCCTAATAATCTGGTGCTCCAAATTGGCAACATTGAGATTTGGATGCCAAAGAGGATATCCCAATCTGGACTCCTAATACTAATAGGGAGTTTACCATTAAAAGTGCTTGGCATACTCTTAGAAGTAGCAGAAGCACTACTCTTACTGCATCCAGAATTTGGCAAAAAGGAATCCTTTTTTAGAATTTCTTTCTTTATGAACAGGTTACTGAAAAACAAGCTCCCCACTGATGAAGCTCTTCAAAGATACAAAGTTCATGGCCCTTCAAAATGTATATGCTGCAAGGCTGGACGCACATAAAATATTGATCATTTATTCAGGGAAGGGGACCTAGCCAATGCTATGTGGGAATACTTCTCAAACTACTGCGGCATCATCATCAGACAGGGAAGGATTAGGACTACCCTGATGAATTGGTGGTTGAATAACACTAAAAATAAAGTTCACACTCTTTTTATTTACAGCTTGCCTCTCTTTATATGCTGGGAGATTTGGAAAGCTAGATGTAATCATAAATTAAATATGAAGACATCAAAAGCTATCCAGGCAATATTATTAATCTTATCATTCATCAAATTAAAAATGTTGCTAGAAATTCAATTTTTCAAAGTCAAATTTATACAACAGTGGAATAACTTGTCTCTTTACATTGAAAGGCTGAAACCTAGGATCAATATCAAATGTCTAAGATGGAGCAAACCTAGTCCTGACAGATTCAAATTAAATACTGATGAATGCAGCAAAGGAAATCTAGGCAGTGCAGGAGGAGGAGGAGTACTTCGAGATGACAAAGGACAACTGATCATGGCCTATGTAGAATACTTGGGATATTTTTTCAAAGCCATCCTTAAAGAAATTCAATGGTGCATCACCAATGGCTACTTCAATATTGATGTTGAATCTGATTCTCTTCTTATCATTAATATGATCAATGATAATGAGAAAGGGAGCCGGCAAACCATGCACATTAGAAACCAAATTAACAACCTGAAGATCCAAGGCAACTTCACATTTCATCATTGTTATCGAGAAGTCAACAACCTGGCAGACTACCTGGCCAACTTGGGAGAGAGCAAAAAGCAAAATTTTTTCTTAACCCACAATTTAGATCTACCTAATGGAGTTAAAAACTAATTGAAGAATGACAAAGATGGAACTCCCAATTTTAGAATAAGAGCTTATAAGAAGCTTTTTGATAATGACTAAAATTTGGAGCTTCTACGTTAGATTTTTTCTTATTGTTCACAATGTTTTGAATTCTTTAGGATTCATGAAGTCTAGTCCTAACCATGAGTTCAGCAGCCGTGGTAACTTTTTGTATAAGAATGAAAATTTTATCCTTCATGTAACTCAAGGTGGATTAGACAAAATATCCAATCCACCGGTTATGTACTTTTTGTTACAATCAATACATAGATTAGGCACTGCCTAACCTCCACCTTTTGGTGGTTACAAAAAAAAAAGATCATTCCAACCCGAAATTGGTTATTTCGATATATATTATTTCCCTGCCAAACAATCCCTTAATTTCTATTCGTTCAATTTGTGAAAAACCGATACAGTATATCACACTGAAGAGTCACTTAACATGATTTATTAATATTGTATTTAAATTTCATTTTCTAACGATATTAATAGCCTGTTTGACCAAACTTCTAAAATTAATTTATTTTTCAAAGTACTTATCAAAGAAATACTTTTAGTAAGAAGTAATTTGTGCTTGGTCAATAAATTTAAAAAACACTTTTGAGCAACAATTAATGTTTGGTGAAGTTTTTAAAAATTGCTTCTAGTATCCCGTTTGGTTAAACTTCTAAAATCAGCTTATTTTGAGAAATGCTTATTAAAAAAATACTTTTGGTAAGAAGCAGTTTATGTTTGACCAATAAATTTAAAAAGCACTTTTGAGCAACAATTAATTTTTTTAATAAGCACTTTTCAAAATAAATTGATTTAAGAAGCCTGCCAAATAAGCTATAATATTTTTCTCAAAAGTACTTTTCAAATAAGTGCTTTTGCGGAGAAACTATTTTTTTATCTTTTGAAAAAAACAATTTCTGCTGCTCCCTAAAAACACTTATTTTTTTTAAAAAGCTTGGGCAAACACCTCAATTTTTTTAAAATACGCACTTTTGGTCTCTCAAAAGTTTGGCCAAACAGGTTATAAGTATATTTTTCTCAAAAGAGTTTTTCAAATAAGTACTTTTGGGGAGAAACTACTTTTTTTTAGCTTATGAAAAACTCCTTAAAAACACTTATTTTCTCTCAAAAGCTTGGCCAAACATCTCATTCTTTTTAATTACTACTTAAAAGCACTTATTTTTTCTCAAAAATTTGGCCAAACATCTCATTTATTTAAATAAACACTTTTAAAAAAAATAAACACTTTTAACCTCCCAAAAACTTGACCAAACAAGCTAAAAGTTTTCTAATTAAATCATATACCATTTTCAAAAAGACACTAATTCTCACCTTTTAAGTATTATTTTAATTTTATCCCCCGTAATAGGTTAAATTTAACTCTTTTTACCACATCAATTTCTCAATTATCTTCTGAAAGGCAGTATAGTTAAAAATCCCCTAACCTTGACGCATTTTCTTGAAACTCCATTCTCACCTCCCCTAAACTATCAATAGTCTTAATTATCCCCCTATAATATTAATTTTTTAGATTTAATTTTTCAATTCGTAAAAAGAAAAACCGGCGTTAGAACTCTACTTTCTAAGCAAACAAAGAAATTATTTTTCTAAATATGAAATTATAATTAACTTCTTTCTTTTCTTTTCTTTTTTTCTTTTACACAGATTTTGCCTAAAAAAAGGTTTACTATTGAAACAGATAGTCATTATATATAAATAAGTTATAATAAAAATTACATAGTTGAAGTTTCATTATTCTACTAAAGTTTTTTATTTCACTAAAAATAAAGGAGATATAACCGATTTTTTTTCATATTCTAAATTTGGCCTGAAAGAAAATAAATAGTTATTGCATCTTAACAAGAAATAAAAAGTTACACAATTGCAACTAGGGTTAAATTATTATTTTTGTATACAAATGACAGGACTCAATGTTTTATTAGTTGATTTAGACCTAAAAAGAGAATACACAATTGAAATAAATAACATTTCATCTAAAACAAATTCATTGTTGATTCATTATTTTTAAAAAAAATTAATTTTATTTTGGTATTATGATAGAGTTAGAGTCAATTTTTTTTAAATTGACCTCAAAAATAAAATACATCATTAAAATAAATAATTGAGAGTTGATTTTTTAATCCGTTAATAGTGGCGACTAAAATCGCCACAATAACCCAAAAACTCGCCACTTATTTATTTTAGTGGCGACTATAGTATCATAGCAAATATTTACATAACTAAAAGTTTTTTGTGGCGATCCCCCTCAAGTTGCCAAAAAAAAAGGCACATATTTGTGGCGACTTTGCCTGTTGCAAATATTGAACAAATACGCCACAAAAGAAGGTTCCACAAAATAGATGCTACATAAGTCTCCATGAGAAAATGATCACAAAGTATTACTGACAACTCTAGTCGCCGCAATAGCATGAATTTAGTGGCGACTGCTCACAACTAAAGTGTTATATCTTTAGTGGTAACTCTGGTTGCTGCTAAAGCTTACTGGTCCTAAATTAATAATAATTATTTTTGTGACAAAGTTGTATCGCCACTAAAGAAATACTTTTTCCAACAAATGCAATATCCTTCATTTTAATGGTCACCTAATTGCTATCAATTGCTTATCAAAAACATCTAATATAATTCAATAAACACATAATTCTCAAGCTGAATAATATAAATACTTTCATGACTAAAAATTAATTATATGTACTACACACTAATATATTGTTCAATATCATATATATATATATATATATATGTATGTATGTATGTATATGTATGTATATGTATATATATAACTGAGGACTCTAATTTGGAGACCTCTGATGACGATGTGTCTGTTGGTTTTGACATGTAGAGGGTTCTCGCATCCCATCTTTCTCATCTTGTGCACTTCCAAAAGCGTGCTACTCTCCGAGGAAGGGTTGTGACAAGTCATGGAGGTCTTGAGATGGAAACTCTATTTACTAAGCTGGAATTTCAAGGTTGTTCTGCCCTGTTTCTACAAGGTGATACTCAAAGGAGGCTTGGTAAACCTAAAGTGGTAGATTTTATGCAAATGGAATGGCCAAAGGTTCTCTGTTTTCTACTTCAGTTCGAGGAATGTCTCTTCATTTAGTTGCTGATGATATTGCCCGCATTTTTGGGATTTCCAATGGTGGTTGGGATCACTATGTGAAATTTGAATGACCCCCTTTAAATAGCATGGCCTCTACTAGGGATATTTGTAGGAAGTTCTCCAGACAACCATCCCTTCCTCATCATAGAAGGGTGCAAAAGAAGGAAATGTCTCCCCTTCATCAGTTATATTTTGATGTTGTTCACAAAATTCTGATCCCAAGGAAGGAGAGGCGGACTAAGGCAAATTACCTTGACCTCACCCTGATGGAACTTCTTGACACTGATGTCAAGATTGATCTCCCTAGTCTGGTTATCAAGCGTATGTAACGTGTGCTCACCAAGGATGACAAAGGTCATGCCCTTCCATATGGATTTTGGTTGTCTGAAGTTTTTGAAGATTACTCTATCCCTATTCAAGTCTGGATTTTTCAGACTACTAAGGATGTGCTTGGTCGGGTGAACCATATTGATTTACCTACTTTAATAAAGTGAGCGGACACCCCTCTACAGAAACTGCAACTTGCTCTTGATGCGAAGACTGCTGAGTTGGAACTGCTATGGCAGCTCATGAGCAGGAGAACACTGTTCTTTAAGGTAGAGTTAATGAACTTTAGGCAACTTTGATCTCCAAAAGGGCTGCCCATGTTGAAGCTCTTCATAAGTTAACCCAACTATTACCCACTGCTCCCTCATCCAGTTCCACCTAGACTTGTTGCCCTATCCCAATTCTGTTGTCCTTCTAATCTTTTGCCTTAGGTTGTCTATTTTTGATGTTTTCAGTATCTTTTGAGTATTATGTAAAACTACCTTTTCATATGAATGCTAAGCTTGCCTTGGGTTAACATGACTCTTTCTTTGGCATTGTTTAATATATTTGTATGTTGACTGCGATTTCTATCTGATTGTAGTGGTGATTGTCCCAGTGGTGTTAAATTGTTTAACTTCGTATTTGGCTTGTATTTAGGTTGAAACAACTTTTCAATGATGCTAAAAAGGGGGAGAATATCGATTGTGCAATATTTATAACCCACTAGTTGACCTGTTTCAATCAAATGTTTGCTATCTTGGATATACATGTGAAGACAGTTGAATGCTCAAGATTACAGGGTTTGTCATCATCAAAAAGGAAAAATTTGTTGGGTTCTATATAGTTTTGATGATTGACAACGTAATAATGAAACAGGTAACTAAAGTTGTTCCAAAGGAGTGCAACATTCACTGCTTAAAGAAGCTGAAAATATCAAGAGACAAAGATGCGTGAATCAAGGACTGGATAAGTCGTGTAAAACAAACTCGGCATATAAACATATGGTGAAATTGGTAGAGTTGGAGTTTGATTGCAACACAAAAGAAATAAAAGAGATTAACTTAAAGAAGGACTCCTACTTGGGGTGGACCTCTAAGGCGGGCAAAGGTTGTTATCGCAAAAGAGACTGGAAGAAAGAAGAACTCTTTAAGGAGTTTTATATATATAGAAGTGCGATTTCTCAAAGCAGGATATACACTTACAAAGAGAGAAAAGAGTCTACTGCAACAACGAGGTTTTTGCAACAATCTGAGTGTGGATAATTCTATTAACGAACTTATTCTAGTAAAGTGATAGGCTAGAGTTAGCAATCTTGTACTAAGATTTTCCATTGAATTGTAATTGATGTACTCTTAATTCATTGTGCTATAAACTGAATTAAGGAGAGTGGTCTTCTAGGAGAGTATACTAGGAAGACGTTTGGGAATACACTACTGGGTAGGAGTGTAAGTAGTTAAGAATTAGAGTTTATAGTCCTTTTCGGTTACAAGAGTTATAATCTGTTGTTTGAAAAGGCTCTTAAAGTTAGTGAAGTTGGAGAAAATCCTGTGGAGTACAGGTCGTGGTTTTTCACCTTTTGAGCCGGATGTTTTTCACGCTAAAATCATTGCCTTCTTTACTTACTGCATTTACTCACTTGAGATACGTTTGAAAACCTGTCTCATTTATAGGCAAACAATTAAGTTTAAGACAAATATCTAGATCGTGTAGTTCAACAATGCAACAATGCAACAATGCAAGAATTAAAGAGGCAAATGACAAAATTAACCTCTGCTACAAGGTATTCGAGGACCGCGACGAGGTAATCCAGAGCTCCGGGGCACCAACACGCTCTGCATACTTGCCGACTTAAAGAAAACGGGCAATACAACTAATCAAATGTGGGGTTTGAGTCTGCCCAAAATACGATCATTGCTCCTATTGGAGGGTAGCCATCTTTGCAGTTCCAGAGCCTAGATTTAGGTACGGGGGGAGGGAGAATGGGCTCAGGGGACGTATATGAGAAGCAAAATGTGGGGTTTGAGTCTGCCCAATTTTGGTTCTCTTTTGATTGATAAATTTTAAATTATTTCAAGTAAGAAAAATGTGGGGTTAAGTGTTATGTAGAGATGTGCATGACACGATATTTAAAACTTCAGTTTGATAATTTTAATTTTAAAAAATATTATATCATTATCATAGCAAATTAATTCAGTATGGTTCAATATTTTAAAGTTTGTTTTGATATTTCGTGGTATGATAAATCAATAATCATAATTTGTTCGACTTTAACTTATATATACTCATATAATTAATAAAGAATCATGACTTTGGCTTTTCAAAAACGTCACAATTATATCACACTAATACCTTACATATGCAAATATCTTTAAAATAAAGTATAAACAATTTCCTTCGGGATTCTATTACACAAAAAAAAATTTCAATATAGATAGAGTAGTCATGTTCCGACATCTAAATAACTAATTTTGTACTACTATCCATAATAATATGTATGAATTACATATGCAGTTATATACTTCGATATGGTATTTGGTATTTCGATGTTATTTTATAAATCGAATATTGTACCAAATACAATTTATTTTAAAAGTCATACCAAATATCATAATATCAAAACTACAATATCAAAAGTTTTGATTTCGATATAATATTCGATATATAGCATACCATGCGCACCCTAGTGTTATCCAATTCGACTTTAATTTAATTTTATGACTATAAGCTTTAAAAAAAAACTTGCCACCAACAAAATAGGAAAATGTAATAAGATCCTATGTTCACTTATAACTTTTATTGTATTTATTTTTATATTTTTTAAATTATAATCAATTTATATTCCATTATAAAAAAAATTTGAGAGAATAAATGTTCTAACGAATGTGTTATATTTTTTTTCTTTAAGAGAATAAATCATAATTACTTTTTGGTACATATAAATCAAAATCACAGGAACTATGCATTGTGATTAAGGTTTATTTAGATAACTTCATATTTGTTATTTGAATTTTAACTAATTAGTACATTTTCTTGTAGTCTTCTAATAGTTGTAAGTTGTAACGACTAAAAAGTCGCCCCAAAAGCTGCCCTTTTGCAGCGACTAAGCGGTAGCAAAAACTGTCATTGAACATAAAAAATTTGTGTATCTTTGCGGCGACTTATGTGTAGCCGCGGCTAAAAAATCATTTTTGTTGGTGGGATTAATTTAAGTTGCCACAGAAACTTCACTTTTTGCGGAGTGTTGCCACTACAAGAATCATGTTTTCTGGCGATCTAATTTAGTCGTCACAGAAACCATTACTTTTTGTGGCAACACCAATGGTCGCCGCAAAAATATTTATTTCTTGTAGTGTTAAAAGAGATTTTGGTCACTTTCTTTGTTACATCAGCACTTAGGGAGTTAAAAACTATCAAACATATAAATTTAGGGGGTAATTAACACTGGATAATTTAGGAGGTTTGAAGAAAACATATTAAATTTAGGAAAATCTTTAGATATTCTGCCTCTTTTAAAAACTACACGTTTCAAATAAAATTGGTAAAAACACTTAGTAGGCGTTTGGACATGCGATTTCATCTTGGAATTTTAAATTAGAGATGAAATCAATTGTTTGGACATGCGATTTCATCTCACTATGAGATGATATCCCAAATTTTCAAAATAACTTGATTTGGAATTTTAAATCATGAGATGAATTTTTTTTAATACGAAATTTGACCCATAAATTTATATTTTGTAAGAAAAACACCACCATTTTATATATACCAACTATATTTATCAACCATTTATTTTATATGTAAATAAAATTTGTTATTGATATTATTACTCTTACCAACTTTTGCCAACCATTTATTTCGAATATATGAGAGGACTACATTAAAGAGTAGTAAAGTACAACTGATGTTCAATTTTACTTTTTATTAAACTAAAGCTCGATCAATAAATGTTATATTTTTTTAAAGAATTACTATGTGATAGTGTATTGTATTTTGTTATAAATATTTACTTTTTCGATAAGATTGTATATATAAGAATTAAAAACTTTTGATTGTTTTCACTATTTATGGGGTTTTTATGTTCATGAGAAAAAATATAAGTTAAGAATTTCAAATTACATGTCCAAACAAAATTTCAGTTTCATTTCATATGATTTCACATTATAATTTAAATCATAATTCATCTCGCATGACCAAACGTACCTTAACGAGTTGCTTTGTATTTTCTGAAAGTACCCAGACTCAATATTTGAATACTATATACTGTAATTTGTAACAATATATTGTAAGATTGCTTATTGAATACTGTAGTTTGTTTTAATATGGGTTAGGAACTTAATAACTTCAATTATGATTTGAATGTTGATCAAAATATTATAGTTTTTTTTTTTAATAATGTTGTTATTTATTTGAATATTGTGATTTTGAATTGAATATTGAAGTTTTTATTTAAATGTTATAATTTTTTCTTTAAAGATTTTAGTTGTGGTTTGGATTTTCCGACATGGAACATTTTTTTCAGCTAAATCTGCTCACTCATTTAAATGTTTTTAATTCGTCCGCTTGATCTATCCGATTTATTTTTTTAAAAAAATTAAAATTCAAAAATTTTATTAACCATCCATGACTAATATGATTTTACCATTGCTCTGAAAGTTCTAAATTAGATGGCAGGTCTTGAGGAGGATGAAAATGACGAGTTTACCGAATGTCAACTATCGGAATTTGCTTGATGAAAATACTAGACGAGATATCCTTATGCAGGAGCTTGCCATTCAAGTTCTTGTTCAGTTTGACAAGGTCAAGTTACTTGCATTGAGCATCAAAAGTATTACTTGTTCATCTTTATTTTATTTAAATTTAAGTTTTGATGCGATCTTCTTTTATAAATTTAATATTTAAAATTATATTATATTTTATAGATTCTTTATTTTTTAATATATCTTTTTGTATACGGTTAATTTGATCATGTTTATAAATGAAAATACATCTAACTGATTAAAAAAGTTTGCAAATATGTGCTAGCTTCAAATGAATAGTTCAAAAACATGAAATCATTGAACACATATTGTTTGACTTAAGATAGCATTAAAATGCATCACAATGATAAAACTAGTGCAACCCATACCCACTCGTCCCCACAAGCATGAGTTCACTAAATAATAATAATTATTATTATTTAGGAAACTCATAAAATATGAATAATTTAGGAAGAGATCATGCCTTATAAACCCGACTTCAAGATCATGGCAGAGGGAATTGGTTAATGTTTTTGGACAGAGCCAGTATACACTATTATTTTATAAAAATGTCTTTGCAGATTGATTTCTACAGCTCCTGTATCCTCTCCTCAAATTTATTAAGTTAAAAGATATAGTGGATCATTTTTCTACCTCCATAACTTCACATGATTGGTCATCTGATTTTATATGTTGGCTTTGCTACTACATCTACATGTGCTAACTATCAACGTTCAATAACGAGGGCTTTTGCCAAGCCTATACTTATTAATATTAACATGTACATTAAATACACAAAGAAATATTAAATTCATGAATTTCAGTTCCACGATCTCAAAAGATTTTAATAAAGTTGTTTGTAATAGAGATAGTGAGTAACGTTACTAAACCCATAATCAAATTTAGAAAAACCAGCACTAAAATAGACATGAAAAAGGACAGTCCATGAATATGAGTTCATTGTCAAAATTGAGGGAACAAAAATCGACGGACAGGGTTGGTCTGAAAAATGGATTCAGTCCATCGATTTTTATTTTTATTTTTATTTTTTTTAAAAACTGACGGACAGGGTAGGTTGTCCGTCGATTTTTTTCGTCCAAAAATCCGTGAATTGTTTTTTTAAAAAAAACCGAGGGAGTCCCTCAGTCTTTTATTATTTTTTAATAAAAACCAAGGGATTGGGTCGGTTTTTGAAGTGCAAAATTGCAATTGAAGAGTATAAATAAAAATGAAGGAAAGATTTCATCAAATAGCATGTGTAGTTGAGAGGTAGAATTATCTAATGCCATGGTAAATACCTGGGTTTGATTCCAAGTAGCTATATTTTTTATATATATATCTCTGAAAAATCGACGGACAAACCTACCCTGTCCCTCGATTTTTTAATTTTTTAAAATTAATTCTTATTTTTTATAACCGACGGACTGGGTCGGGTGTCCCTCGATTTTAACCGACTCTATCCGTCGGTTTCACAATCTCGATGAGCAAAATTCCGACGGCGATAAGTGCATCGGTTTGGTGTCGGTTTTACTCAAGAAAACCGATCCTGTCTGTCGGTATTGACCTTCGTTTTTTGGGCAGTTTTTTATAGTGTTAGTAGCCGTGAAAGACTAACGAGTCGCCACTAAAAGGGTGTAATTAGTTGCGATTTTAGTCGTCCCGAATAGCCTAAGAGAGTCTCCGCTAAAAGTAACCATTGGTAGCAAGTCGCCAAATAGACCAAGCAAGTCGCCACTAAAAGGTGTCATGAAATACTAGTGAGTCGCTACTAAAAGGGTGTAATTAGTTGTGACTTTAGTAATCCTGAATAGCCTAAGAGAGTCGCTTGTAAAAGTAACCATTTGTAGCGATTCGCCACAAATAGACCAAGTAAGTCGCAGATAGCCTAAAGGACTCGGGACTATACACGCCACTAATAGTCTAAATTTGTCGCCACTAAATGTTCCCATTAGCGACTTTTATCACCACAAATAGACTAAAATATACTAAAAGTTATTTTTAGTAGCACTTTACTCACCACAAATAGCTTTAATTTGTCCGCACGAAAGGCTGTTATTAGTACCAAGTTCTGTGGCCATGACAGAATAAATATGTCGCTACTAAAAGGTGTAAATATATTGCAACTCAAAACAAAAGAAATCGCCACTAAATAGTTACTTTTGTCGCTAACAAAGAGTAAATAAGTCGCCACAAAAGTTTTCATTACTTGCGAATTTGGTCGTTGGTAAAAGTATTATTTGTCGCGACTTTAGTCACCAAAGACTAAATAAGTCGCCACTAGTAAATAGTTTTGGTAGCCACTTTTGTTGCCACAAAAGTTACTATTATAGTTGCGATTTTTTGGTTGCCACAAATGTAATTTTTTAGTAGCGACTTTCTATAGCCGTCACAAAACTTTCAGCAAAGATTACCATAGAAAATCATTAGGGATTACATTTGTGGTTTCAGTAGCAACTTTTGTTATCACTAAAAAGTCCAATTTTTTATAGAGTAGCTAGTGCTTCTTTTGATACTTTTTCCAACTATATTAAGTAGTATTGATACCCAAGTCAAACTGATATTTTAGATATTTTATGTTTCTGTTGTAATTTTTTATTGGAATAACTATTATTCCGTCGTAATAATAAAACTTGAGTTTTAATTTAGATGAGATTTGAATTATAAATTGTATTCATCATAAATAAATAATAAAATTGTAAAATTTTCATCTTTTTAGTGGATTGGGTGGATCAAACGGACGAATTAAAATAGTTTAAATAAGTGGGTTGATTTAATTGAAAAATAAATATGCCACGTAGAAAAATTTTAGGTGGGGTATTTGATTTTAACTGATGAGAGTAAATATGACTCTAAAGTTAAATAAAAAGGATAAATATATCAAAAAAAGTAGGAATGTACAAAGTAAACCAACAAACCGCACCAACTCGATAATCCGAGTCAAATCGAGAAAAAAGTACGGCATAGTTTTTATCTTTTAACATATTATTTCAATCTTGAATATAGAATTTTGAATGATCCAATAAGTTTTATATTTAATAGATGTATGTTATTAACACAAGTAAATTCCAAATCAAAATCAAATAATATTAATGCTAATTAATAAAAAAATAATTTCAACACTACGAATGACAATAATATTAGATATCTATTCTGTAAGGTTGCATTAATTTACACAGTGAAAACATATAACGTATTTTTTTAAAAATATATTTAGTTATCTAATTAATACTTATTATCCGTGCTTAGTTTAACATGACTTAGTATTTTAGAGTATGATCATTTTCATTATGAATTATTAATTAGTTATATTTATTTTATGCAATTTCATTATCTTTTTGATCAAATATTTTAGAATAATGTCAACACTCGTCTCATATTTTATGTTATTTTCTTAATTCAAAAACACCTTATATAGTTGTATGTTATTAAAATTAAGAAATATTTCAAATATAAGTTATATGTTTTATATGAATATTTTATTGAAAAAGATAAACTCGAAAAAATTTGAAAAACTCGAAAAAATTCGAGGTTAAAAAATTCAATTTTTATTGATTTGATTTAATTTATAAATTTAAAAATACGATTTAATTGATTTGATTTGGTATTTAAAAAATTTAATTCGAACTGTGTATACTTCTAAAAAAGAATATAGCAAAAAATATATATACTTATTTACTAAAATACAAATATAAAAAGTTGTACTTTAGTAGTCATCCGAAAAGATCCGACGACATTGAGAAATACAGATAAAAATTTATTTTTTTCATGTAACATGCAGATAGCAGTAAATTGATATATCCTTGATGTAAATTTGGTTTTGGTTGGAACTTGTTAAAGTCCAAATCCGATGTTAAAATATTTTATGTCAGCATGTTTTAAAAATGCGCGTCTTATCTTGTAAAGATGAAAAGTTAAGGCTCAAGTGTTTAATAGACATACTTTGACGGGGATTAAAGTGCGTAACTAGAAGGTTCAAATTAAGGTGCCAAAAACGAAATTTAATACCAACTTAAAAGGATGTGTTTATATGTTTGGTCGTAGATTTAACCATTTTACAACCCACCAATGCATGACGTACGTAGTTAATTATTAAGACAAGTAGTGATCTAATATTAAATACACTGAGAGTGCATAGAGGATATAAAACCTCTTATATTATTATTATTATTACTATTACATATAGATATAGGTAGCGTGACATGGCCATGCACATGCACGTATGATTATTCCGATTACAAGTGCATCCAGTTCATGGAGAAATTGTAAAAGCCACGTACTGGTTTAGCTGATTCTACATAGAGTTGGGGCTGTTGTCGAAAGGACCCTGGTTGCCGCATTCAATGTTCTCCCCGGCATCAACACCTAGAATATCGCAGTACCTCAAGTAATACCCAACTCGATTCTCTTCCCTCGAGTCACTGCCATGGCCACACTCTGTTCCTCTGTTGATGATGTTTGTGGTGACTCCAAAACCAGGATACCTATTGGCTTCTATGTCCGATTCGGATGGTTCCCATATCTCGAGGATGGCATCATGGCACGAAGGCTTTGATGCTTGAGGTGTCATCCAGAACCAAAGTGCAGTTTTGAATGTGATCACTTTGTCATTTGCCACCAAATCAGGATTAACCAGGAGGTTTTTTCCTATGGCTTTTCCACAAGGACCATAGTTGTAGTTGCTGCAATTGTGTACATGATGAAACTATAAGTACCTTTTGGAAGTTAGGAGATTAACCTTAATTAATTGAAAAAAAGAAAAAGTGGGGAATCACGTACAACTTAATTTGGAAGGGACTTCTCTCAAATAATTGGTACTCCATCAACATAAATGGAGAAATACATGGCTTTTTCAAATCCACCAGAAGTATTAAGTAAGGTGATCCTATCTCTCCCTCACTTTTTATTATTGGTTCTGAAGTGTTTTCTATTCTAATAGAGCAATTGAGAAATGAGCAGTTTATACCTTACACTGTGGATAGAGGTTGTCCTATCATTACTCACCTTAGTTTTACCGATGACATAATTCTTTTTTCCTCAGGTGACCCCCTATCTTTGATGTGTATGATGAACAAGTTGTTTATATATGAGAACATCTCTGGCTAATCTATTAATAAAAATAAATCTTGTTTCTTGGTTGGCTCAAATACCTCTAATTTTGTTGCTAGTGACGTCAAACAGATAACTGGTTTTGAACAGGATAAATTTCTTTTCAATTATTTAGGAGCTCCTATCTATAATGGAAGTAAAAAAGTTATTTACTTTGGTAATTTGGCTTCTAAAGTTGCTAACAGAATGCAAGACTGGCAGGGTAAGATGCTTTCTCACGGAGGAAGAGATATTTTGATTAAATCTATTCTCTACTCTATTCTGTTGCACATTTTATCGGTCATTCAAATTTCCAAGACCACTACTAAACAGATTGAACAACTTATAGCTAACCTTATTCTGGAGTGATAGTGAAGGAAAAAAGAAGAAGCATTGGATTGCTTGGAGACAGTTGTGTTTTCCTAAATTGGAAGGAGGAATTGGCTTCTGACCCATTCAAGATATTAGTCATACTTTTGGTGCCAAAAATTGGTGGAGTTTTAGAACTAATAATAATCTCTGGAGGCAGTTCATTGAAAACAAATATTGTCCTAGAGCTCATTCTGTTTCAAAAAAAAAAAAAAAGAAGGGCTGCTGGGCAATCTCATACTTGAAAGAGGTTACTTGATTCCAGAAAGCTATGTGAAAAATTTATTTCTTGGAGAATTGCTAATGGAAATATAGCCTTCTGGTGGGATAGTTGGCTTGGTTCTGGAGTGCTAGCCAATCTTTTCTCCAATACTTATCATTCAAAGAAACTTAAAATCTCTGATTTCATTACTAACGGTGTTTGAAATCTTACCAAGCTGCAAACTTTTCTTCCTAATAATCTGGTGCTCCAAATTAGCAACATTGAGATTTGGATGCCAAAGAGGATATCCCAGTCTGAACTCCTAATACTAATGGAGAGTTTACAATTAAAAGTGCTTGGCATACTCTTAGTAGCAGCAGAAGCACTACTCTTACTGCATCCAGAATTTGGCAAAAAGGAATCCTTTTAGAATTTCTTTCTTTATGAACAGGTTACTGAAAAACAAATTCCCTACTGATAAAGCTCTTCAAAGATACAAAGTTCATGGTCCTTCAAAATGTATATGCTGCAAGGCTGGACGCACATAAAATATTGATCAATTATTCAGGGAAGGGGACCTAGCCAATGCTATGTGGGAATACTTCTCAAACTACTGCAGCATCACCATCAGACAGGGAAGGATTAGGACTAACCTTATGAATTGGTGGTTGAATAACACTAAAAATAAAGTTCACACTCTTTTTATTTACAGCTTGCCTCTCTTTAAATGCCGGAAGATTTGGAAAGCTAGATGTAATCATAAATTAAATATGAAGACATCAAAAGCTATCCAAGTAACATTATTAATCTTATCATTCATCAAATTAAAAATGTTGCTAGAAATTCAATTTTTCAAAGTCAAATTTATACAACAGTGGGATAACTTGTCTCTTTATATTGCAAGACTGAAACCTAGGATCAATATCAAATGTCTAAGATGGAGCAAACCTAGTCCCGACAGATTCAAATTAAATACTGATGAATGCAGCAAAGGAAATCTAGGCAGTGCAGGAGGAGGAGGAGTACTTCGAGATGACAAAGGACAACTAATCATGGCCTATGTAGAATACTTGGGATATTTTTCCAAAGCCATCCTTAAAGAAATTCAGTGGTGCATCACCAATCGCTACTTCAATATTGATGTTGAATCTGATTCTCTTCTTATCATTAATAAGATCAATGATAATGAGAAAGGGAGCCGGCAAACCATGCACATTGTAAACCAAATTAACAACCTAAAGATCCACGGCAACTTCACATTTCATCATTGTTATCGAGAAGTCAACAACCTGGCAGACTACCTGGCCAACTTGGGAGAGAGCAAAAAGCAAAATCTTTTCTTAACCCATAGTTTAGATCTACCTAATGGAGTTAAAAACTGATTGAAGAATGACAAAGATGGAACTCCCAATTTCAGAATAAGAGCCTATATGAAACTTTTTGATAATGACTAAAATTTGGAGCTGCTATGTTAGATTTTTTCTTATTGTTCACAATGTTTTGAATTCTTTAGGATTCATGAAGTCTAGTCCAAACCATGAGTTCAGCAGCCGTGGTAACTTTTTGTATATGGATGAAATTTTTATCCTTCATGTAACTCAAGGTGGATTAGACAAATATCCAATCCACCGGTTATGTACATTTTGTTACAATCAATACATAGATTAGGCACTACCTAACCTCCACCTTTTGGTGGTTAAAAAAAAAAAAGATTATTCCTACCCGAAATTGATTATTCCGATATATATTGTCCGATATATATTCCTACCCATGTAAGTTTGAAAATTGACACAATTGATAAAGAAAAGGGATTTTACTTTTGAAAAAGGCAGCATCAGCACTACTGTTTTAATTTAATTTAATTTCTTTGGGGGGTAATTAAGCAGTAGAGTGAAAAATGTGTTTTGTAACAATTGATATAGAGTACAATTTTTTGACAAATTAAAATCTAGCTATCAGTGTGTATACATGCAGCACACGTACAAGAATATTAAATAAGCAAGAGAAAAGAAGGTTAATTACCATAAGTTACATGGGACGTTTGAGCCAAGAACGCAGCAACCTCCCTTTTGCGGTGTTCAATGTCACCGGTGGTGCCAAAACCATCGAAAGACCTTGCGGCTTCTACAGAGGCATCGTAGGTATAGAATCCCCTAGCAGGACAACTTTTGTCATTCCGATTTACAAGCAGCTTGTCAAATAATGTTATGCTATTAATGATTTCGGTAATATCTGGGGATGGGGGGGAGCTTGGGGAGGGGGAGAGGGGGGAGGACTTGGCGGTGGGGGAGGAGGAGGACTTGGCGGTGGAGGAGGAGGAGGAGGAGGACTTGGGGGTGGTGGACTTGGCGGTGGGGGTGTGTAAAAATGTGAAGATGTTTGACCAAACACGTAGATTAAGGGAGAAAAAAAGTTGAGCTAAAATTTATATTAAAAATGTGTATAAATGATTGCATTAAATCTTCAAACGAAATTGAAAAAGTATCAAGAGAAAAGTGACTGTCACATTCCAGAACTTTAGTGTTGTCATTGAATCCAACCTTAATCTCCTTGTTTAGTGATATAAAATCAGGATTAATAGTATTAATGTATCTATTTATGATGTAACAAATCTTGTCTTATTGTAAATTTTTTTTCACTTTTCAATATAATTATTGAAAAGTATATAATGAACTTTTGTGCTTTGTAAAAAATTAAACTCTGATAGTAAAAAAAATATATATATAAAATATAAAATATAATAAAAATAACTTAGAATTCAAACATATATGTAAGAATACATGTAAAAATAGCTATTAGGTATCCCGCATTTATAAATAAATATGTATGTATATATGAAGGAATTAAAATTGCAATTACAATTGATATGCATATTGATGTACGTTGCTTCTTCGACCTGATGTATACTGTTATAACTTGATTCTAAAATATACATTGTTTCTTTGAAGAACTTGTCTTTTTTTTATTTCTTCTGTATGGATATGGAGATGATCTTGCATGAGGTGAAGTTTGATTTATACTTCAACTTGAATGCATGATTTTAGTAATTGTGTTGTTCATCCTTGCAATTATCTAAAATAAAAATAAAGGTCTAGGGCTTATAACTAGAGACTATTTTAAAATAGTAAATATACTTCTAATCTTCTATGGACTCGTTGAGGTGATATGGTAGGGCATGACTAAGTGGCATAAAGTTATTGCTTGAAATTATTTGTTAATGATGTTGATTTTATACCGTGTTGCATGAACTAATCTTAGTCAGTCGATGATGCTTAATAGTACGTATGATATACTAATATTACTCTTGCTATAACCTTTGTGGGGTGTAGGTTTGTCACAAGTTATTGAAGTGGCGGGTATATATTCATCATTGTCTTCTACATCTCAAAATAATTGTAACTTCTTTACTTAATACATACATATTTATTTATAAAATAAAATAACATATATGTGTAAGATAATGTATAAGTTGTCAAATAATTTATAAATATAAATAAATAATATATATATGCAAAATAATGTGTGTGTGGGTGTGTGTGAAGATAAGTATATATGTGAAATTACACAGACACACATATATATATAATAAAATATCTTATAGTATAATAGTATATTCTATATCCCTCATACTTGATTTTAACTTTGAAATAGGCCAAAACCTATTTGACCTAATTTCTGCAAGCAGATTAGCAGCTCATTTCAGCAAAAATAAGCAGATTATCATTTTGGGCCTAATATTTTAAAATTATTTTCTGTTGATTTTAGCCTCTTTCACTCCTATTTTTTCTAAAAAAATATAGAAATGTTAGTAATGGCTAATGTAACCTATGTAAAACGTAGTCCTAGATTTTTGAGGAAAGAGTCATTCATCTTGTTACTTTGAAAAAATTGTTTGACGTTAATCAATAACCATTTGATTTCAAGGGAAAGCTTAATATTAAAATGGAGAAGGGTAGATTATTCACTAGTAACATTGTAAATTTGTATACAGTCACACAAAACACATATAAAGTTAGTAAATAATATTAATAATAATATATATATATATAATTGTAAGGAAGAAACTAAAAAGTGTTGAACCCTTTTTTAGAGATCAACTCCTAATCTCAAAAATGCGGAAAATCTAATAGTGTTGGGCCATCATCGAGTTTTAAAATGCGAACTTCAACTACAATTGACGCCATGAAACAAAAGAAAATAATTAGAGGACTATATAAGTAATCAGCAATTTCCAAATGTAATTTAGTGAAAATGCTTTAGTGCGTAGAAGTCTTAAATAAATAAGGTTAAAGGTTCACATTGCTCATAATTAGCGCATAAACTTATTTCAAACTTTCAAGAATCAGCTTCGGCATTAACAAACACTCGAATCATCCCAACCTTGTATATTGGTTATCATTATAAAAAATAAATAAGTTGGTGCAAGAATCATGACAAAGTATCATTCTCAAAGGACATATTACTGGATAATCTCATTCTTCATATTATCACTAAGTAATAAGCAACACCAATCTAGATTTCAAAAGTAACATAATCAACATAACATCATTATGTAGTCCCGGGGCTTATTCAGTCAATTTTCATTTTTTCAGAAAATAGTCATGGAGGTATAGTTTCAAACCTATTCTCAACTTAATTCCTAAATAGGCATAACCCTTTAACTGATTAAAGAAATCTCAAAGGATTGAGATACAATTTATTTTCACAAGAGCGCAGTAATACTGATCCAAATAAACACTTGAAAGCATATATGTTGAAAAACAAAAAGAAAATTCAATCTTGCAGAATTTTTAATCAACACGACCTTAACAAAGATTTTAAAGCACCTAACTAGTTAAGCTACATAATCATTTCATTTAAGAGCGTTACTTTACACAATATATTCTCTATATTTATTTTTGCCTTATAATTATTCATACATATTTAGTAAAAAATTTTAACAAAGCAGTATCACCTGACACCACTGGGGCCTTACTAAATCCGCTCCTATTTAACGACTACCTAAATAAATAAAAAAATCATTTCAGTTTATTAAAGACTTCCTTGTATTATCACATCTTGCAAAACTGTTCATTAAATCTTTATTTACACACACATAGTATTCAAATATCAAGAAAATGAAATGGACATGTTCCTCAACATATAGAATACTGCTCATGTTGTCCTTTAACAATATTTTTCTGCCCCCTCTTGACATACAAGCCATAGAAGAAGACATAACATTTTTACAAAAATAAAGAAATAACTTATTACCTATATTAGTTACATTATTTTTCTTATTAACCTTTATCATTCATGTGTGAACACACACGAGCATATTCAAAACAAATCCAGGAAGGATAACAGGTCATCAAACAAGGGAAAATCTTTAAATAAGAGAAGTAGTCATCTCCCTAGAACTCATATATATATATATATATATATATATATATATATATATATATATATATATATATATATATATAACCATGCAACAAACAAATCCCAAACATATTCAAACAAAAGTCCTCCTCGTTGACAGGATCTAATTTGTGTTAGAATCCTTTTACCTTAACTATTAGCTCTATTTTAAGATCATGAATCCATATGAACACCTTTAAAAAAAAAAAGCAACAGGCCCCAAAACAAGTAACAGAAACCATGAAGCAAGAGCCTTTACTAGGTGATTAGTGTCACATCCTATTTCGAACTGATAAAAAATAGTTCACAATTTTATGGCTATTTTGTAACGATTCATTCGATTATTATAGCATCTTAACGACGTTGGCATAAAAATTTAAACTTTTCTAATTTTGTTTTACATTTTGGGAGAAAGTGTGCAATAATGAGAATTTAAAAGGCGGCTTGACTGTTTCAGAAAGGTCATCGCAGCAGCGGACGATGCAGACTAGAACACAGTATTTTAGTATATTTTAAGATCTAGTTCCTATTCTAATAGGGTTTCGTTGCTAAAAATGTCCCAAGATAAAATTTTGGGTGTTCCAACCAATAAGGGGAGAAGGTGACTCAAGAAAGTATTGTCCTCCCCGATGATCCTCTGCAAGAATACCAAGGCTCGAGGCAAGAACACAACCCCATCATTTCTCGGAAGCAGCATGACCGCCAGGTAGATTATGACTTATTTTTGTGTTTGACTTTAATTAGTGAAACGTATACACATGTACTATTAATGTACCATTGATGAGGATAGAGGGATCATAAAAATTTGATGACATGAATGTAAGTATCCATAGTAACATAACTATAGAATTGAAGAATTAATTCTAAGTAAGAGGATGCGTGTGAGAGTGAAACCTAGTTGCTAATCAACAATTGGGGTGCACTCATGATATATATTTTTGACGTATGTTCTTGCTAGCATATTCTTCGTGATGTTCCTGATGGTATGAGCTTGATTGTCTATTTTGAAGGTATAATCTTATTGGTGTATCATGGAGTGTATATTTGTAATAATATGAATAAAGAGGAGAAGTGAGATGATCAAACATAGGTTTGAGTTATGAAAATTGATGTCGCAATTTATATTTGGATGAGGACGTAAAATCGGTAGTATAATTTAATTTTCTTAAAAAGGTACCTGAGAGAAGGAAAATACAGATAAGGGTGAGACCCATATTAGCAAGGTTGAGTAATTAAGTCTAAGTGGCGATTGAATAATTGTTGTGCGTTATCGAATTTTCTTAATGGTTGAGCATGGTAATGGGGCGATGATGGGCCCAAGTGTTTTACTTGAAAATGAGTACACGTAATAATAATGTGATGATTAATATCGAAATAACTTGATTATGTGATAGATCCTTATGTGGGAGGATTAGGGAAGTTGAACCAATAAATTATGAAGGTTATTTTGCGTATTTAATTGATGATGACAGATAATGCGAGGCTTGACCACCTAATAAATTAAATAACTAAAAAGATAGTAGGTTCAGTTACGAGGAGTCAGATTTTATTTGATAATTTATACGTGTTATGAATTAATGAGTATGATTAATGGGACTGCAAACACTAATTGTGGTAGAAGTTAAGATGATATAGTTATGTTAAGTGAATGAACTCTGGGAGGAATGAATAGTGATTGTTGATGTGAATTTGAAATCGAATTGTGATAACCATGTATACTTATAAACTGTCATTTGGATTGACTGAATTGACAACATGTTAAATTGTGCTGATGAATATTAGTTAATAAATCCTTTTGAATTGTCTTGTGAGTTTATTGATTGATAGCATATTAAATATGAAGTTGAAAGAGGGAACATATGTCCTTGTCTCAAGACAAGTGGTTCGTGTTCGAAGTGAGCATCCAGACGAGTAAGAGTGTGATTGATTGACTACGATAATACATAATTCAATTGGTAAGAGGTCTAAGCATATATATATGTATAAATTGGTAGACCTATTTATATTTCGTATTTAAAGAAAATAAAATTTATAACTGTAATATTATTGCAAAAATTATTTATACTAATATTTTTGTTAGAAAATAGCGAAAAATAAATCATGCAATATTTTGAATAATTGTACATATACGATACGACATTCATAGTTACTGCATTTTTAAGATAGATAAAAGTGACAAGAAATAAAAAGTAAGGGAATTAATATTTTCAAAATTAATATTAATGCCAAAAATAATAAAATTAATATTTAAAATAAGGAATTTATTTTAGTAAAATAGTCAAGATTAGAAAGCCTAGAAAAACTAATTAAAAGAAAAAGGAAAGCCAAAATCTGCAGTCTAACAGTGGCCAAGGAAGCAACAATGTGATTGAAGCTAAAACTGAATCTGACCGCGGTACAAAGGAATTGGTTGGCTGGCTACATTTAAGCTGGGATATGCCTTTAATTTACGAAAGCATAAAATGAGATAGAATTAACATGCACCTCCATGACGAACACATGCATTCTTGACCTATATATATTCTTACTTAATTTTTACTTATATAATTAAATGAGGTAAGATAAATTAATCATAAATTCTACATGCAAATGACATACAACAGTAATAACAAACACATTGATATTGCATAGAGGGACATAAAACCTCTTTGCGATTATTCCGATTACAAATAAAAGGATGGAGAAATTATAAAAAGCTAAATCCGCAAGTATAGTACTGGCCGACTAGCTGCTGCTTCTTCTTCTTATTATTATTTTACATGGAGTTGATGACATTAAGTAAATGGCGTCTGGTGGTTGCATTCAATGTCGTCCCCAGCATCAACACCTAGAATAGCGCAGTACTTCAAGTAAAACTTAACTCGATTCTCTCCATTCGGGTCAAAGTTATGGCCACACTCTACTGCTCCGTTGATGATGTTTGTCGTGAGCCCAAAACCAGGTGGCCTACCGTCTATATCATCTTCCGCCAGAATGGCTTCATGACTCGAAGGCTTTGGTGATTGAGGAGTCATCCAGAACCAAATTGCAGATTTAAATGAGGTCACATTATTCGATGCCACCAAATCAGGATCACTCAGCAGCTTTTCACCTATGGCTACTCCACAAGGACCATAGTTGTAGTTGCTGCAATCATATATATATATATATGTATATATAAGTACCTACCTTGGAGATAATTATAATTAAGGATTGAAAAACCAAAAACAAAACAAGGGGGATGGGAAGAATATCACGTACTACTTAATTTGGAAGGGGCCTCGTCCATAATATTTCTTGCCAGAAGCGCAAGGCCACTCAGTGCTATCAACACAGTAAGTAGGCAAAGTTTTAGGGTCGCCTCCTTCAGTCTTGTTGCAGTAACCCCATTGATAAGGATCACCAGGTTTATCTGGCAAACCACCTGAAAATTGACGCAAATTAAAAAAGAAAAGGGATTAATTTACTTTGAAAATCAAAATTTTAGTTTATCGGTGTAGGTAATAGCATAGGACCAATACATGCAGTAAATGTAAATACTTACACAGCACCAGTTAAAAATGAAAGTGAAAAATATGTTGGCGTACGTAACAATTGATATATTTAGGTACATTTTATGTATACATGCAGCAGACATACTAGGAAAGAGAAGGTTGATTACCAGTAGTTACATGGGATGTTTGAGCAAAGAACGCAGCAACCTCCCTTTTACGGTCGTCAATGCTACCGGTGGTGCCAAAACCATCGAAAAACCTTGCGGCTTCTACAAAGGCATCGTAGGTGTAGAATCCCCTAGCAGAACAACGTTTGTCATTCCGATTTGGAAGCAGCTCGTCAAATATTTTACTATTAATGATTTCGGTAATATCTGGGGATGGAGGGGGACTTGGGGGAGGAGGAGGAGGAGGACTTGGCGGAGGGGGACTTGGAGGGGGAGGACTTGGGGAGGGTGGTGGAGGACTTGGCGGAGGAGGACTTGGGGAAGGAGGAGGAGGAGAAGTTGGCGGAGGGGGACTTGGAGGGGGAGGACTTGGGGAGGGTGGTGGAGGACTTGGCCGAGGTGGAGGAGGGCTTCTTGGCGGAGGGGGACTTGGAGGGGGAGGACTTGGGGAGGGTGGTGGAGGACTTGGCGGAGGTGGAGGAGGGCTTTTTGGCGGAGGTGGAGGAGGACTTCTTGGCGGAGGTGGAGGAGGGCTTCTTGGCGGAGGTGGAGGAGGACTTCTTGGGGGAGGTGGAGGAGGGCTTCTTGGCGGAGGAGGACTAGGTGGAGGAGGGCTTCTTGGCGGAGGTGGAGAAGGGCTTCTCGGGGGAGGTGGAGGAGGGCTTTTTGGCGGAGGTGGAGGAGGACTTCTCGGGGGAGGTGGAGGAGGACTTCTCGGCGGAGGTGGAGGAGGGCTTCTTGGCGGAGGTGGAGGAGGACTTCTTGGGGGAGGTGGAGGAGGGCTTCTTGGCGGAGGAGGACTAGGTGGAGGAGGGCTTCTTGGCGGAGGAGGACTAGGTGGAGGAGGACTTCTTGGGGGAGGTGGAGGAGGGCTTCTTGGCGGAGGAGGACTTCTTGGGGGAGGTGGAGGAGGGCTTCTTGGCGGAGGAGGACTAGGTGGAGGAGGGCTTCTTGGCGGAGGAGGACTAGGTGGAGGAGGAGGACTTGGGGCGGGTGGAGGAGGAGGACAGGGTTGGCAACAGCGCCCAGGGTTGCAGTATTCAGCCTTACCACCGGCAGCAACAATAGCCATAGTTTCTAGTAGAGTATAGCTAAATGCCGTTGGGATGATCAATAGCATAGTAACAACTGAAAAAGTTGCTACCACACTATAGCTCGACCTCATTTTCATTGTATTGATAATACTTTGAAATGGGATGAATGGAATAGATGATCACAAATTGTGAGATGCCTAAGCTATTTATAGATAGATAATTTCTATAAAAGGACTTTCTGGGAATTAATGTAATTACCCTTTTTCTCCTCATTATATTGTTTAATTCCCCCCTCTTAGGTCTGCGTTAATTTGGACATATTTGGCAAAATAGCACTCTGTATTTGGACAGAAGTTGTTTGGACAAAAAGATAGAAGATTTACAAGTGAAAAAACAAAACACTTGTAATTCACTTTTTATGTAGACAACGATTCTATAGATAGAAAGAACAGTTCACACATTGTATCAGTTATTATTTTGATTCATCTGCAGAATCAGCTTTGTGGTTAGAAAATTGCTTCTAGCATTTGTTTTCGCAACATGTTCTTCAGTTGGGAAATCTGTGTTCCGAAGACATTGGTTAAGGTCATGAGGTATTTGGCTTCTCTAGCTCCTAGGTAATCATAACAATATTAATTAATAACGTTAACATTTCTTTTCTTTTCTTTTTTTGATTGAATATATTATTTAAAAATTGAAATATACATAACAAACCAAAGTAAAAATTCTTCATCATCTGTTCCTATCCGGGGAAATGGGGACAACATGCGTGTTTTTCTCGTGGCACATGCATGAATAAATTGAATGGTTCTCCTTAAATGGTATATACAAGCAAGCTTTTCCTCTTTTGTCTTAATATAATAATTCGATTATAAAAATATTATTTTCTCCTTTCATCTATTGAACTAGATATTAAATTAAAAAATAATAAATAATTAATTATATGTAATCTTAAACTTTTATATATATGTGTGTGTGTGTAAAATATTAAAATAATATTTAATTATGTCATTTTAAACACAGGAGTACTACGTACTTGTTTCTGAATAGCCATTAAGTCTAGTTTTGGGGTATTGTATTTTCTGTATAATGAATTGTGGTACCAACAGACAAGAGTTGGTTATTGATGTCAGAATTATGAGATTGATCTACATTGCTTTTATATAGGGAAAATACATATATTATCCCTTAAATTTGCACATTTTAATTTTACTAGTATTAAAAATAATATTATTAGTATTTATTACTCTCTTATTATTATTTCTGATGTGTATTTATTTACCTCTTATATGCTCATTTGACCGAATTAATAATTTTATCTTTATGGAAGCAAAGCACGTGAAAATTTAAAAAATATATTTAAAATAAATTAAGATTATATGTGTGTCAATTTTTAATTGAATGGTACACTATTAATTGCAATTAACTTTCTGTGAGCCTCTTTCTGTATAGTTTTTGGGAAAATTTGTTCATTGACACCATTTTTTCCGAGGAGATTGATCACGGGGTAAGTGTTCTTTTAAAATTCTGATCAAAATACTTTTTTCAGATTTTACTTTTATAAATATAAATTTAAGATTTAAAAGTAGAAAGTAGAGAAAGTAGCCCGTTTAATTTTGATCGAAAAATTAAATTTAACAACCGTACTTTTATCTTTATATAAAATTATCTATTTCATCCGTAAACTATCAAATATAATTAAAAAAGAAAATTTGCCATAAAATATTCTGGGAGAGCTGTCATGGATACGGGAAATTAAAGATCAAAAAGTAGGGAAAGAAAGAAGAAGAAGGAAAAAGTTAATTATTGTCCCGACTTCTTAATATTCAAAGCAAAATATTTGTTTATCTATAATTTTATTTTAAATAATTTTCTATCACTAAAAGAAATAATATCACTACAACAAGTTTCAGTACGTGATAAAAATTAATAATTAGCTATAAAATTTTATCGAAGTAAGAAATTGTGAATATCATTTAGTTATTATCACAACCTTTTTTTCATTTGAAGCAAAATATTTATTTAGCTGTAATATTTTGTTTCAAATAATTTATTGTGGTTGAAAGATCACTATAACTACAATAAGTTTCAACTCATTGAGAAAGATTAATAATTAGCTATAAAATTTTATTATAAATAAAAAATTAGTGGCTATATATATCATTTAACTATTGGCACTACTTTTTATAACTTGAAGTAAAAATGTTTATTTAGCTATAATATTTTGTTTCAAATAGTTTATTGTGGCTAAAATGTTATTATTGCTACAATAAATTTTATTGCGTGACAAAAACTTATGATCAACTACAAAACTTTATAGTAGCAATAAAGTTATAGCCATTTAGGCAATTATTATCACGATTGTTAATAATTATAGCAAAAATAAAAATTAAATTTGTCAATTTTATTTTCGTAAATAAAATTTTTTACGAATTTATAAATAACATCAAAATTGAAATATTTGTTACTATTATTAAATAATAGCTACAATTTTTATAACTTAAGTTTTATAGTTATAAATACATTATCTTTTAGTGAAATTTTATTTTGCAGAGAAAGGAGGGTGATCAACTTTTCAAATGGTTGAGCAATTTCTCATTTAGAATTTGTAGCGCTCTCTCTATATATATCTTCCGCAGACTACTTAAAAAATCTTCTAAATCTGAAGTATTTTTTTTAAATCTCTTTAAATTATTAATAGTCTTAATTATCCCTTTAAATTTAGCTATTTAGTAGTCTTTAACCTCTTGCACTATCTGATCCTAAGAGAGTGAGATATACTCTCAACCATATAGACTTTTCATCGACGTGTCATTTAAAAAAGAATATTTTTTAAATTTTTAGAAAAAAATTATTAATTAATAAAAAAAAATTGTTAGAACTCTATTTTTGAAGCAAACAAAGAGAAGAAATTATTGCTAACAATAATAAAGTTATAATTAACTTTTTAAAATAGATTTTGCCAGGAAAATAATTCGCTGTTGAAACAAATAGTCATTATATCTAATTAAAATTTAAGAAAAAGTATATAGTTGAAGTTTCATTGTTTTGCTAAAACTTTTTATTTCACTAAAAATGAAGGAGGTCTCCCGAGTTTTTTCTCTTATTCTAAATTTGACCGAAAAAGAGAATACACAATAGAAATAAATAGCATTTCATCTATAAAAAAAAAATACACAAATGATACTTCATTATTTTTACTACGATAGAGTTTGAGTCAATTTTTTTTTAATTAACATGAAAAATAGAAATACACCACTAAAATAAATAATTGAGAGTTAATTTTTTTCTCCATGCTCACATATTTAAAAGAGAGTATAGTGACTATATAATTGTCACAGGTTAAAAAATATTAAATAAATAAATTTAAAAACTATTAATAATTTAGCAGAATTAAAAAAACACCTTAAATTTAGAATGATGTTTAAATATTCTGGCTGTATCCTTAGCCAATCCTTTTTCAAAAAACATCTTTCCTTTGTAGTGGTGGTAAGTCTATTATTTGTTGGATGTTTGTAAAATCTGCTATTTTAATTTAAACCACGAGAATTCTTATTTTAATTAAATTTTAGAAATGTAGTAGACTAGTAGCTATTTGCATCTCATGACGAACATGTATGTGGTAGGATGTTGCAGCAGATCAATGTTCATGCTTGCTCTATATTCTTTCCATGTTTTTCTTATAATTAAATGAGGTAAAGTTATGGCCTCTTAGAGTTGATATTAAATTTTATTTTGATATCTTGTCCCGTTAGGCATTTCAACCTTCATCAAAGTGTGTCTATTAAACATCTCTTCCTTATTTTTTTCTTCACAAAGCATACTCCCAATGTTATCGTTTTCTTCCAAATTTTGTTAGCTCCCTTCACATATTCAACCAGATAAAAGAATATAATATCACAAGTTCAGTTTTAAAAATTCAAATCTAAAAAAGAAAAGAAAAGAAAAATTGAAACTCCACTTCTTTCAGTTCAAGCATTTAATTACAATTTGTTTATGTTAATAATTTATTTTATGCATGTAACCACAACTTGAGAAAAAAGGATGAGCTACGGCCATAGAAAGGGCCACCAAAAATTAAAAATCGAGAAAGGCATCAAAAATCTTGGGGAAGCTTTGGCTTACAACTACATCTCTTTTCTCTTTTTGATTTTTTTTCTTTTCTTATTTACACAAAATAAAATTTGATGCCAACTTAAAGGGGACCTAGAATAAATCATTTTACTAACCCCCCATGCATGATCGAATAAAATGCATGAGGTAGTTTTTTTTCCATTCACAGGGAACGTACAAGTTAATTATTAAGATAAGTACTTTAATGATAAACACGTAAACGGATTTAGAATTTAAATTTTATCGGTTCAATCTTAATATTTTAGTGTTAAATTTATTGTATTTTAAAATTATTGATTTCAGATTTAATAATTTTTAATTTATGCCCCACGTTGAAAATTATGAATCCAATTGAACCCACGCCTTTAAGGCTACATATTCTCTGAATAAACACATCTAATTATAATAAACACACCGATTGTACCTAAAGAATATAAAACCTATCATCATCATCATCGTCATTATTACTATTGAAATATAGATAGCCTAACATGGCCATGCACATATGATATTTATTCATTAAGTTTATGAAGAAATTATAAAAGCCATGACCGACATATTAACCGTAGAAAATCAAGAGATTAAGAGAGAATTGATTCTTATAATCAAGTATCTTTCATGTATACTTTACAATACAAAAGGCTGTATTTATACACATCACAGAGGACTAATACGCCATTATCTGCTGCTAAGAGTCCTGCTTGAATTCTACTAGGTACTTCATGATAAGTAACTACTACATTTTTTGTTAAACACAAACTCTGCAATTGTTATCCAATGCCTATCCTATGCCTAGCTATCCAGTGAGCTTATTTTCAGCAGCTTCTTCAACACATCCACTCAAGCTGGTGAGAGGAGAAACTATCTTATAAAATACTTTCTTTTTCTTATCTTTTCCTTCTTTTTTTTCCAAAAATTTTAAAAATTCTTCAAAATTTCTCTGTCTTCTTCGTATTTATTTTTTCAAAAATTCCTAAAATTCCTCTCTTCTCTATTTTTTATTTTTCCAAAATTTTTTCTATCTTCTCCATTTTTATTTTTTCAAAAGTTTCAAAAATCCCTCTTTCTTCACCTTTTTATTTGATTTCCCAAGAATCCCTTTCTTCTCTTCTCTTCTTTTTTTTTAAAAATAAATCAGTTGTAATTTATTAAAAATTTATTTTTACTTCGTCGAAATATTTTAATATATGTGAATAAAGTGTGAATTCATCCAAAAATTCATCAAAGGTATTTATATATTAATAGAAATTGTACATAATATAAAAAATAGATGCACATATATGCTTCAATTATATAATATAATATATTGACACACATATGCATAATATAATATACAGTATATAGTGTCTAATATATATTATATTCATAATCTTTATATGTGAAAGACTAAAGTAAAAGAAAAATTTAAGGACTAAAAATATGAGAATAATATGAATAATTTTTTTTTAAAAAATATTATAATACATATTTAGTATATGTGTTGTGTTAAATTTTTAGTATAAAAATTGTGCATAATATAAAAAATAGATGCACATATATTCTTCAATTATATAATCTAATATATTGATACGCGTATGCATAATATAGTATAAGGTGTCTAGTATACATTATATTCATAATCTTTATATGAATATGAGGATAATATAATATTTTTAAAAAATATATAATAATACATATTTAGCATATTTAGGATATATATGGTGTTAAATATAATAATACATAATAAATTTTTACCATATTTAATCTACTTAAATTATGAAAGAAATTAATATTTATGTCGTTTATAAAAAAAAACTATCATATTTATAATTTTTATCCATTTAATCATGTATAATGTATATATTGTATATTATGTAATTAAAAAAATAGTTGTAACTTTTATAATTATAATTTTAAAAAGTTGTATTTATGTAACCTCCCCAAGGTTATTCGGGGTTCATGATACTGAAAATTTTGATTCAATATTTTTAATTTTTAATTATTGTATCAAATTAATTTGATATAATTTGATATTTTAAAGCTGAGTTTTAATATTTTACGATATGGTAAATTGATACTATTAAAAAATTACTATTTTTTATTAAAAAATATTAAGTGGCTAATCCTATTAATATTTTAATTGAATCGATTGAAAAAGAAAAAATTAATAATGTTTTCACATGAAAAAAATCATTAGGCTTCCCACTGTTTCAGCGAGAATCTATTTCCCCACCATGCGTTTTTCAAGTAAACCGATTCAATAAAAAATAAGTGGGAAAATCATATTTAATAATATAAATTTCTCATTAATTTATAGAGAAAAAACTCTATTTCTAGTAATGCGATAATCATAGTTTGGTCAACTTCAACTTACATATATTTATATAATATAGAATTATTACTTTGACTTTTAAATAAATATCCCAATTATATCATTCTAATACCTTACACATGAGAAATATTCAAAAGAAAGTACAAGCAATTTCCTTTATTATTTCTATCAAGATAGAGTAGTCAAAATTTCAATGTTTGAAATTTTTTTTTACTAATACTATTTTTTATATTTGTTAGTATCATAATAATAATATTTGTGAATTTCATATGTAACTATATGTTTCGATACGATATTTGGTATTTTAAATTTTTTTATAAATATCAAATATTAAATTTTAAAAAAAAAATACATACCAAATAATATAATATCAAAATCATAATATTTAAAATTTTGATTTCGATATTTATGGTATCATGCCCACCCTAAGATTCATCCCATTATATATATTTTCTCCCTCTATCTCAATATAGATTTAACTTATTCACATCCATTAAAAAAAATAATAAACATAAAATATAACTTATTAAATTATTTTTATTTATTAAATATTTTTTATAAAACTCAACATTATTCAAAAAATAATTTTTTAATATAAAAGTGTAATTAAAAATAATTACTAATTTTATCTTCAATTACTAGAGCGACACATTCTTTGAAAATCAGATCACATGCATGTAATTTGTAAAAGGCGTTGCGCTTTGGTAGTTAATGAGGTTCAGTAACTAGGTCGAGTGCCAGAAACTTGGTAGTTACATGAGCATCCGGGTGCCTTGACACCCTGCGTTTCCTATATAGATTCATCCCTTTTTCTTTTTTTTTTTTTTGAAAAAACACGACTTTTATAAATTTATATTAAAATAAAATATAAATATTTTTATAATTATAATTTAATTTATTAAAAATAAAAGAAATTAAATTAAATTATCTTAAAAAAATATGTCCAAATATTAAAAGAAAGAGAAAATTAATACTTGCAGGGGATGGATTAATGGTCTTGCTCTGGTGCAATGTAAGCAGACTTTGGCAAATGAAACTAAGTTTGACCCAAGTACTTATCCAACTGATTTCATTTTAAAATAAGTAGTATTTTTAATTAAAAATAATTTTTTTTAAAAATTATTTATAAAAATTGTGCAGAAATTTAATTGATACATGTCTTCCCTAGGATATTTAGTATATCACTAAAAACTTAAACTGTATACGTATGATCATATTACGAAATATAACATAAAAATCACGTCTTGAATATTAGTACTTCGTGAAAAATATAAAAAGAAAAAAACTACAAAAATAATTTCTAGAAATATTTTTTTTGAAGGTATAAAATCAATTTTTTCTGATATTCTTTTGATATCATTATCACATTATATGGCATTAGTAAAGTCTTCATTCTCTTAATTATTCCCCATGCCTAAATGAGCAAACTAAAATATATATTCTACATTTGCATTTAAGAATCAGGCTTCAGTTAATTAAAAAAAAAAAGGCGGGCTTCACTTAACTCAATGTTGTTTGGGTTAAAAGCAAGAATATTGTGATATTTTAGCTTTAAAATATCAAATTAAGAAATAAAAATAAATAAATAGAAATATAAAATGCAAACAGAGGAAAAGCGAAGCTAGCTGCAACTCTGTCAACAAACTTCAATATGTATATAAAAACTTACCACATGGATATTGAGCAGGGACACTTAATTTGTTAAACAGAGAATTTCGTAGTTTTTTTCGTATTTGTTGTGAAAATAAAGTAGAAAAATTTAGTAAGAAAAAGAAATAGAATTTATATAATGTCTTGCTATGAGAGTCGACAATCTTGATACTTCAAAAAGTATAAATTTGTGAGATGAACCAATGTCACTTGCCAGTGTGCTAACTCAAATGACAAGAACAAGAAAACTTTGTGTTCCGTGGGAAAAATCAAGAATTTAACCAATGGATAAAAGCTTTAACAAAGAAAATAAAAAGATTAAAAAAAATATAGAAGTGAAATGATACTTTATGAAAGAACTCAAAGTATATGAAAGGATTGCAATGGATGTTATAAAAAGCTCAATAAATAAATCTCAATTAATATTGGAAGAATTCTTAATATGTATCTGATTTGGTGAATTTTATTTTAACTAAGAGTAAATTGGACAGTTAGTCTTTTTATAAATATTTTTATAATTAAAATTTTAATCTTTTGGCCTCCGCTTTTAATATAGTATAATGATGATTTTAAAAAAATTTTTATTTATTTATTTTATTTAGCTGAGGGGCAAAATGGTAATTCAATTTTTCACTTGGGGTATTCCCACTTATAGAATAGTATGATATGATGTATAATGCATTTAAGTTTTATCTAATTAAAAAATATTTAATGTACAAAGCTGAAATCAAAATAAAGATTTAAATTCTCTTTTTTTCCTACTCCTAAAGTCATCTTATATGTCATGCCTCGCCTTGGGGGTATGACTGGTACCTGGTGCCCAATTAGGAAGTGAACTGCTAGACTACTGAGCCTAAGCACATCTGGTGCCTGGCTGGCTCTAACTCAGATTCAAGGAATTAACGGGCTATATAACGGATGTAAATACAGCCTCCGGCCGACTGGGCCTATAGCCACTTGTATAAACTCCAGCTAACCAGAAACATACTTACAAAGGGGGAAACCTATGCGGGCCGACAAGGCCACCATGCTGTCTAGTTATCTGTAACCCAATAATAGAATACTGAATAACTACGTGACCGGCAAGGTCACCACTACTATCAGACTATGGCCCCACATGGCCAACATAATCGACAATGCTAAATAGCTAAACAAAACGCACGGCCTCACACGATCGGCACAACTAACCACAGGGAAGTATATACAGACTGCAAGCCTCTAGGAATACTGATAAGATGGTCGGGACAGGGCCCTGGCCTACCCATGCTGTACAATAAAAAAAATGAACTACACCTCTGGATATCAAGCTCCGGATGACAGGAGCTGATAACTCTATAAGCTGGCTGGAATCACGAGGGATCGCCTCCTCGTCTATGAGTACCTGCAGGCAAGTAATACAGCGCCCCAAACGGGCGTCAGTACCACTGGTACCGAGTATGCAAAGCAACTGAACATAACTGAATACAAATAACATAACTAGCAATTCTGAATAGCAGGAGATAACTGGATCTGTACGAACTTATATGAACTGAATCAGACTTTCTGTGCTGTGATAGGGCAGGAGCGTACTTGTAGACGCGGCGGCCTGCTGTCTACTAACTAATATATAACACATAAATACATACATATATATAGCAAACAAGAGCCAATACCAACTCCCATAAGCCGGATGACGCCAAACAAGCAAACAATCTATATACCCCTAACCGGGTCAAAACCAGCCAAAAATAAGTCACTCCACTCATCTGCTAACTACGAGCACCTCTGCCGGCCCTCTGGGTCTCCGGCTCGGGCGATAGCCTCCGATATAAATAACCGTGTCTGAGTCTGGAGGACTCCTATACTGTATCTGTAATTGTAACTGTATCTGAATCTGTTCCCTGGGCGCTTTTACACAACAGGGCTATCTGTACTGTAATGCTGATCAGCCTGATATGAGAAAAGCTTCATCCCATCTTCGTCCAAACTGGGGATGGCATGCCACTCCTTGGAGTGACATAAACCCACCCGCTCAGTGGGAGACACAGTTACCAACCCAGGGGCGGCGAGGACGCTCAAAAGGGTGCCCTCACGACACAACCAAGTCTCAACAAACAATAAGCATATATATATATAAAGCATGTTTAAACTGAAAAATACTATTTGAATTCTAATTTCTTATTCTGATCTCTTTCTGTATTATACTGATTCTCATACTGCTTTATACTGAATCTGTGATCTTTATTAAACTGCATGGCTAATCTGTAGCCAAGGTACTATCTAACTGGATGGCTATACTGTAGCCAAGATATCATCTGTCTGTATGGCTAATCTGTAGCCAAGATGCTATCTGACTGTCTGATTTTACTTTACTAACTCTTATTCTGAATATCTGTCATATTATTCTAGAAACATGCTTGCTAATCACATATTGGGCTATACTGAGTCTGGAATGTAACATGTCATTTTGGCGCGTGCTTTATTAACTTCCGGACTAAGTACGATATAACAACACAAACCAGATTTGCTGAACTTACACAATACTCAATATTCAACTCCGGGAATTCTACTACGGAGTTTACTGTGCTATACAAGGCTAAAACTACTAACTTGCCAAAGAAACTGGCTTTACATACCTTAACCTCGGTTTATCCGACTAACGGACGAAGCTCGATGAGTACTCCAGCTATTTCTCCCAACTGCATTTACATATATGTCAATTAGAACTAAATACACCAATATTCTGGAAGAAAACTTCACTTTCAATATATTTATAGCCTAAACTTTGGCTTATCCAAAGACGGTCAAAAAATTGCTATTTCTCGAAAGTCCAGAAGGGAGAAATACTCACTTTAAGACTAGGAGCACATAGACACTAGTTTGGAGCAATTGCACTTACCTTAGTTCAGTAGCACGATGATTCGCCGACCAAATTTCACGAAACTAAATCCGTAGGAATACTCCTCACTTCTTAATACCTCAGTATCTGGAGTTAATTTGAGTTTGTGTCACACCCCACCTTGGGGGGGGGGGGTACGACTGGCACCTGGTGCCCTACTAAGACCTGACCTGCTAGACTGTTAGCCTGGGTGCATCTGGCGCCTGGCTGGCTCTAACTCAAATTTCTGGAAACAAAGGGCTATATAACGGCTGTAAATACAGCCCCCGGCCCATTGGCCTATAGCCTCTGTACCTGTCTTGGCAGCTAACCAGAAATATAGTAATACAGGGAAACCTATATGGGCCGACAAGGCCACCATACTGTCTAGTTATCTGCAACTTAATCATAAAGCTCAAAAAGAAGCTACGTGACCAGCAAGGTCACCACTACTGATAACTGTGGCCCCACACGGCCAAAATAAAAGAAAGCAAGAATACTAATAACTAAACAACTGAACAACTGCACGGCCTCACACGACCGGCTCATCTGACCACAGGGAAAACATACAGACTGCAAGCCTCTAGGAGTAGTAATAGAACTGGTCGGGACAGGGCCCCGACCTACCCGTACTATATACAGCAAAAGAACTGAACTACACCTCTGAAATTCAGCCTCCGGATGACTGGAGCTGAATACTCAACCGCTGACAGGGAGTCACGTAGAATCGCCTGCTCGTCTAGGAGTACCTGCAGGCAAGTAATGCAGCACCCCACTGGGTGTCAGTACCACTGGTACTGAGTATGTAAAGCAACTGAGATATATAACTGAAAACAATATCTGAAAAACAATAATATGACTGAAGAAGCTGAAGTAGGAGAGATAACTTAACTGTTTGAGGGTATAGATCGTACCTGTTCACAATTATACTGGGAGGAGCGAATGTCATATCTGGGAGCGTATCCTTTTACTACTAATCTACTTACGTCTAATGTGATATAGCATACATACAGAATATAACACAGCATACACAAACCTTACCCGGCCCCCATAAGCCGGGAGGTACAATCAACACAGAATCTATACCCCTACCCCGGTCATCCCATCTCCTATAGTGGCTATAAGCATCCTGCCGGTCCCTGGGTATGCACTTGGGCTCGCTGAGCCCCTGACTATAACTGTATCTGAGTCCGAAGGACTCTAAATCAACACCCCGGGCGTACCCGCTCGACGGGGGTGTATAAGGGCCGACCAAGGCACAATATGGGGAAACTGGCATCCCATCTTCGTCCCCTTGCGGGACGGCATATCACTCCGTAGAGCGACGTATCCTCGTCCTCTGGCGGACGAGTCGATACAGCTATTAACCCTGGGCGGTCAGGGATGCTAGGTAATCCAACCCCAATCAATACAACGGTCTCAACTAGTCATGCTGTCTGTGTATCTCATAAGCCAAAACTAATAGGCGTAAGGTATTATATAAATCATGTACTGGGCTAATAATAGCAATCTGTAGATGTCTGATACATGCTGTGACAGGTAAGTATGGATATGAATATAGTTCCCTGTCTAACTGTATTGGGGCAAGCGCTATACAAGCGGGTGTTCCTGCTGAAACTATACTGTTTACTAAGTTTCTGTATCAACCTGATTTCTTATTTCTAATATGTTTTCTAAACCATATACAGTTATTATTCTATATCTGGAATGCCTTACTGATGCTGTACTACCTTGCGAGGTTTCAGCTAGACATAACAATATCCTGGCAGGGCATATGATATCACATACCGAATATACGGCCAATCTTAATCATTTATATTCAAATATATATCCTACGGATAGGTATCATACACGTTACAGCCCAAAACTGCTCATATTGCACCAATGTTCAAAATAACACAATAATTAATTTCTGAACCTTCTACTGGTCTGTGAGTTACTATACTGCTTCACTATTACTCAACTTGCCGAGGAAACTTAACTTTACATACCTTATCTTTGAATATTCATCCGTCGGACGAGGCTCGGCTGGTGCTCCAACTATTTTCTCCCAACTGCATTCATAAATATGTCAATCAATACTAAATACAACGTTATTGTAAAGAGCAACGTTACTTTCGATATAGTTTATAGCCTAAACTTAGGCTTATCGAAAGACGATCGAAAACTCGCTATTTTCCAGCGGCCCAGAAGGGAGAAATATTTACTTCTCAGCTAGGAACACATAGACATAAATTTGGAGCAATTCTACTTACTTTAGTTCGGCGGCTCGCCGATTCGTCGGCCGTTTTTCGTGAAACTAACTCCGTAGAAATGCTCTCTGCTGCTAAATATTAGGGTATCTAGGATTAATTTGGGTTTGGGCAGCGTTTGGCAGCGTAATCGGACGAAAATACTCAATTTTCTTCGTCTTTCTCGGCTTCACTGCGTTTCTGGAATTTGGTAGGTGAGGGAAATGATTTTAACCCGAAGTAGGGGCTTTATATACTTGGAACCGGACAAGGGCAACGTGTCACGGAGCCATCGCGGAGGGGCTCTGCCTCAGCTCCTCCCGCGATGGTTCGACGGGTTTCTCGTCCGATCTTTTTCCCGGGCCTTTCCCTAGCACGTATGGCCTTCAAATATGCTTAACCAACGTGCGAATAGGTCATCTAAGTGCCGGGAATTCTACGGGGTATAACAGTTTGGACTGCATTTGACGGCGTAATCGGACGAATATTGGTAAGGAATCTTCGTTCTCCTTTGTTCCCCTATGTTTTCTTCTGGAAATTATAAGAATTTTATGAGATAAATCGAAGTGAGGGGTTTATATATTTGGGCCTAGACAGGGCCAACGTGTCACGGAGCCAACGCGGAGGCTCCATCTCCGTGACACGTTGCCATCGCGGAGGGGCTCTGCCCCGGCTCCTTCCGCGATGGTTCGACAGGTTTTTCATCTGGTCTTTTTCTAGCATGTATGACTTTCAAATACTCTTAACAAGACAATCAACCACCTCATTGGCTTTAACTGGGTGGTACAACACACTCATGTCATAATCCTTTAGTAATTCTAACTATCTTCTCTGACAAAGATTCAAGTCTTTCTGGATGAATACATATTGGAGGCTCTTATGATCAGTGAAAACATCCATGTGAGCCCCGTAAAGGTAGTGTATCCATAATTTTAATGCAAACACCACCGCTACCAACTCCAAGTCATGAGTTAAATAATTCTTTTCATGAACCTTGAGTTGTCTGGAGGCGTACGCTACCACCTTGTCCCACTGCATCAGAACGCAATGGAGTCCAACTCTAGAAGCGTCGCAATACACTAATAACCCATCTGATCCTTCCTGTAGGATCAACACTGGAGCGGTAGTGATTTGAGTTTTTAAATCCTAGAAACTCTTCTCACACGCATCTGACACTGAAATTCCACCTTCATCTGAGTGAGCCTAAGTCTGGGGTCATGAGGCCAATAAAATATATCCTACGGTGGCAACGTAGTTCTAGGAACCCGAGTGCGCTGGAACCTCGGTCCGCTCGGTGCTAAGTCCTACTTCCCCTGGATAGTCCTAGATTGAATTCTAAGTTGATAACTTGAAACTGAGGCACAAGACTAGTCAGGAATACCTATCTGAAAGCACCCTGAGAGTCTTATCGTACTGGATTCTGTAAATGGGTTCTAAGACTGGTCAGAGCTGTTCATTTGGAAGCGTCATAACCGTCTAAAGAACAAACTCTAATTCTGAAGTTGGGGTCTTAAGATTGGTTAGAGCTTATTGTCTGAAAGTGTCATAACCGCCTATAAAATCACTAAAACTGATATTGGGACTATTTCTGATAATTGGGAGGCACCACTGACACCTCGGAAATTTCTGTAGTCAAATTGATCAACTGACGTTTCTGATTAACATTGAGGATTCTAACATCCTGACTGAAACTGAACTATCATGCATCTAACTGAGATTTCAATTCATACTAACAATATGTGAATCCACAACATTGATAGAATCAAGCAACAAAGAAGACTAACCCAATCAGCAAAATTCTAGGTGATCTCATTCAACATTAGGGCTAAAATCATCCTTACAAGAAAGAACATTTATATGATATCTAGATAATGGAGAATATCCAAAAATCAACTTAAATCATACTCCATAAGCTATAACAGAATCTGGCATATAATTTCATCCACATTTAAAAGCCCAGGGCTAGAATTCACTTTACGGGAATAACATTAATATAGTCATAAACTGATAGAATCATATCTAAAAAAAACATAGATAACATTCTACATGAATTCAAAGAAATCTAATATATATTCTCTTTACATTCGAAAGCTCAGGACTAGAATTCATAGAGAAACTACGAGGAATTTTAGGGACACAAGAAAAGAACTATTCCCTTATTGAATTCCCACATACCTGGCTAAAATTTCCTGGAGAAAGAAGCTTGAATGGCTGCAATAGGTAAGGAACCCTAGACCTTGCTTGCGATCTGTTAAGAGAAGATTTACGCAAATTTTCTAAAAATGTGAGTGGCAATAAGGGGAAAACCGTTTAACCCCACTAAATCTCTTCAAGATAATCCTAAAACGACGTAGTTTAGAGTCTAGGAGGTTAGAAGGGACCCACAAAGGACCCAACGACTCGTACCCATTGACCACGACTCGTGGTCACGATCATTGGGTGCACTCCCAAAAACCTACTGCTGGTCACCACGAGGGACACCACGACTCGTGGTGTACCCAACAACTCGTGGTGATCCACTCGTCAACTACATTTCCAAATTCTCCACTTCCCAAACCATCTTAGACCACATGTCACCTAACGGGTTGTGGCATGGACCATGACTCGTGGTTCCCACTCAATTGGTACACTGCCTACTTTCCTCGGCCTTTGATCTTGACCACGGATCACATCACGACTCGTGGTCACCCCATTTTTTCCAAATTTTCAACCAAGTCTGAACCCTTCCCACGAGTCACTTCACGACTTGTGGCCTTCCCCACGGGTCACAGAACCACTCGTTCTATAATTTGGTGCAAAAAATTTTATTTTCTCTGTTTCAAATTCCGGGTCTGATCTTAGAATTTTCGGGACGTTACAGAAGGTAGACTAGGTTTTAGAAGTCTCTTGGACATTTGCAATACACACAGAACCTTCTTTATGGACTCATTTTTTAAAAGCTAAAAATTGTCAAAGAAGTAAATCCCATTTCTAAGGTTATTGCTTCTAAAGACTACTGCTTGGAAAAACCTTCATATCAGGGACAAAATAGAGTATAATATTAATTGGAGGATTAACTCAGGAAATATCATGTTCTGGTGGGACATTTGATCCCACAAATGTTCGGTATATCAGTTGGTTAATCCCATTCCCAAGCCTGGGAATGTTAAAGTTAATAATTCCATCCTTAACCAATAACGGGAGTTGGGTGAAATCATTGCGTCTATACCCTTAGATACCTTGAACTTGATCAATAGTATCCCTATTTGTGAAGAAGATGCACATAATATGGCTATTTGGAAGTTGAGCAATAATGGTTTATTTTCTTGCTCTACTGCTTTTGAGAGCCTGAGAAATCAACATGTTTCTCCTATTTATAATTACATCTGGACCAAAGATATCCCTTTTTACATCTCTTTTTTATAAAAATTTGTTTGGAAGCTTTCGAAAAAGAATCTTCCACTTGATGTTTCTTTGTCAAGATTTACTATTCACAAATGTCCTTGTTGTTCTTGTTGCAGGATAGCATGTCATGAAATGACTGACCATATTGTTTTTGCAGGAAGTGAAATGGCCAAACAGACTTGACATATCATCTCAAGGCCATTGGGATATAACATTACAGGAAACACAGTAAATGCTATCATCTGGCAGTGGTGGAGACAACAGACAAAAAATAAAATTCATAAATTTCTACTCCAAATCACTCTAATGAGAGTATGCTGGGAAATTTGGAAAGCAAAATGCACCCAAAAATATCGGCACAAAATGAGTACTACTTCTAATGTATGTTTTCAATCTTTGTTTTTGATTAAGGTGGCTATAGAAAAGAAATTCAATTTCATCGACTATACCTGGAACTGGAGCAAAGTTTGTCTTATGGATGAGAATTTTAGAGCAGTGACTACCAGCAAGATAATTAAATGGGTCAAACCATTAGGCGCCACCTGGAAGCTCAATACTGATGGAAGCTACATTAAAAATCAAGACATGGCAGGAGCTGGAGGTATTGTTAGGAACAGAACTGGAAATATGATTATGGCATTCTTATATCCTACTCAATTCTTCACTAACAATTATAGTGAAGCTCAAGTGGCTCTAATTGGCATTTCATGGTGTTCCAACCAACAGTTTGATGCTCTGGAAGCTGAGTTGGACTCCATGATTGTGGTTCAAATTATCAATAGTATTGGTAAACCTCACAAGATATTATTGACGATATTAGGTCCAAAATCAGTCAATGAAATATAATAGTTAAGCATTATTACAGAGAAGGAAATGAAGTGACAGATGCTCTAGCTAAATTCGAGACCCTGTGCTTTTTTTGCAAGAAATTTATTTTGCCGCTAAAGGCCCTTTCAGGATGAATGGATTGGATTTTCCCTCTTTCAAAAGAAGAGACAAGAAGACTACTAATTGCAATTCGATCCACCGTGAATTTCTTTACTATTTATGCATTAACCGATAAAGTTTAAATGCAGTTGCTTAGATTGTTTTTGTATGATCCTTTGATCAAGAATCTTTATAGGATAGGGTCCTCTTGTCCTAAGATTTTAAAGGAGGTTCGTCCTTATTTCCCCCTCCATTTGATTGTAGTCTTTCTGATTTTTATTGACGTGGTAGGGGTCTTGTCAAAATCCCCATCACCTCGGGAGGTAAAAGCCTGGGTGTATAAATTTTGGTAAAAAAAGAAAAGGGGAAAGAGAAAGAGAGAGACCGACCTAGTCCCCCTCCCCTTTTGTGATTTTCATAAAATGATATATAACACCTCTTAAGATTTTTCCTAGAATTTTTTTAAAAAAAAATAAAATAAAAATGGAAGGAATTGAACAAACATGAAAAACATGAAGTATTTACGGATTCTTCTTATATACAATCAAACATAACATGATCTCTCATCTCTAGATCATTATTACCATTTGCTGCAAGTGCTAAAAGAATCTAATGGCTAAGAAAGCATCCTATTTCTCTCAAACGAAAAAGAATGGCATTCTAAAGACAATTGGTATTCAGCTTCTAAAAGCATGTTGAGCACAATAATTTTAATTTCTCGTTGAGCAGAATATTTTTTCCCCCAAAAATTATGCTGAGCAAAATATTTTTCTTTCTAAAATAACGCAATATTAGATATATTTAAAAAATAATAGTAACTTAACAGTAGGCAACAAAATTCAAAATTCAAAGTCGGTTCACTTTTTTATATGTGACATTAATAAATTGTATACATTACGTGATATACATTATATAGTTTCGATATACATAAACCACTGCTTGTTTAGTAAAACTAATAAATTATTATTGGGTATAAAAAGGAATATAATGTCTTGAATATTTTTAATTATATACATAACTAAAAATAATTTTTGTTGACGATTCTTCATAATGTATTATATGAAAGTTTGTCCAGTGCATCACAATATGTATATCCGAATGTATATACGTCTCAGCCGCGCATCTTTTAAGAGGAATCCTTTCGTTGTTATCATCGTAAGTAAGGACTAAATTAGACCATTTTGTTAACGAAAAAAAAAATTAGGAAGGAGACTTGTTTTAAGGGAGCGCTAAGTTACTGCATTCCAAATTTTGACACAAAGTGAAAAACAGAAAGAAAGAAGGCATATATCTGGTAATGTACCATTACTTTATTATTAGAGGTAATAGGATTGTCTTAATTATGCATGGGGCATGCGCTTAGACTAGGCACGCGTACCATTATTTGAACAATACAAGTAGGTAGCTAGGTACATTACATAAAATGGAAAAGATAGATGAAGTTCACCATGGATAGATTTAAGCAGATTCATATTATTATTGGTCGCTGTCCAACCAAATCGATGGATGGATGGATCATATAATGGAATTAATTCCATCTCGAGTATCCCTGATCAACACAGCTTGGAAGATTTCGCTGCCATTCAAAGCCAAACGCCTTTGTCCGTTAGAAAGAGTGATGCCAACGATGCTGTTAGAAGCAGAATCCACAAACTTGTAAGAGAATTCATTATTTCTCTTAATCTGAAACCAGGTGTCAGCTTTCGAGGTATTCCCATTAGTTGACAAGAACGAGCTGTTCCCTTTTTCCACCTTCCACACTGTGTTGTTACAAATTAAAGGATTCCGAAGAGAGAAGCTGACGGTAAGATATGTGGATTCAGTGAATTCATCTACCTCGCTAACCGCACCTTTAAGAATGATTGGCATGCCCTTATCCTCATCGTCCAGGGACTGCACCACCTGCAAATAAACAGTCTGATTAGTTTCAACTTTAAATTTGACTTAAATGTGTTGTCTAAACCAAATAATAGATGAGTATTTTAGAGTTAAATTATTATTAAATTATAAAAATTTATCTTTTTTTTTAAGGACCAAACAAAAGAAAAAAGTGTTTCATTAAGAGTAAATTATGATGGGCGTCACTCTTTTTTACAAATTATAAGAAGGATGTATGACATAAAATAAGACAGAAAAACAGTTTAATCTTTTAAATGAAATGATTCACACCTGGTCTGGACAACAGTTGTCACTATTGCAGACACCACTATTAGCAGTGTACGTCGGGCCTCGCCTTACTCCGCCGCCGTAGAATGCGCGTATTGCTGACATCACATAGTACTTGGTGCCTGGTCTGACAAGTTCGCCATTAGTGTCACGGATTGGCTCATCAGCATTAGTACATGGAGTCGAAATTGCAAGAAGAAGATGGACAAGTGAAATCAGCAAAACAACCTTCATTTTCTTTGATCCTTTTTTTCAATTTTTTTTTTTTTTGTTTGCTTGTGTATAGATAGTTGACAATAGAGTACTGAATAAAGCTGCAATTTATAGATAGACATCATACACAAATACACATTTAAATTTGGTCATAAATGAGAATTAAATACTCAAATTTTGAGAGTGCACATTTATATATCTTAATTTGATTTCAACTAATAATTAAATACTCCAACTAGATCTTAATGTATCTCATTGACACCCGATGATGACATGACACATAAATTTTACAAGTGTATTATTTCGTAAGTTGGAGTGTTCAACTGACACATTGGGTACGAGTTGAGGTGTCTACATGTGTACTATTAAAATTTGAGTGTTTTATTACCAGTTGAGATCAAATTTGAATTTTGAAACATGTTTTTCATGAAAATTTATACAAGAGTTTATATGATGTAATTACTATTTAATTTCAAGGGTCAACAGAATTTTGATTTGATCGATTTTTTTGTATGTCTTTTTAAGTATTTTGAGTTGTAAATTATTATGATTTATAATTCTTTTTTAAATGCAGTTTTTAAATATTTAAACTTTATTTTAAAAAATATAAAAATCATATGTTCGAATTCACACACAAAAATAATTAGTTCGACTCTCACGCTCCAAATCATTTTATATAAAATGAGATGAAGGGACTACCTAAGTAAAGATATAAGTAAAGATAAAGTAATAAATAAATAAGTAAAGAGAAGTAAAAAAAATAAGTAAGTGAAAAGAAAGGTAAATTCGAAAATTGTATGTCTATATTAGTCCGCATTATTTTATTTAAACAAACTTAAATAAGGGTCAGGAGTTAATTTGAGAATATATGCTTATTCCTATATAAAAGTTAACTCTAAAAGTTTGTTGAAAAAAAAGAGAGCATATTATATGTATTGATTTAGAAGAAATATTTAGTTAAAGAAAAAAAAAAGATAATACTTTTCATGTGACGGAAATTCGTCAACAAAATTTTGTAATTTGATTTGATAGTTACTCCATCAATTCACTAATCAATAATTATTCGTGTTCGTCTCTTAGGACAGCTAGAACAAGCTAAAGCTAAAACAGGTAGCTCACACGTGGATATGAAGCATTATTAAGTATCAGATGCCAATAGATTTGAATCTTATTTGTCCAGTATATATAAATATAACAAAAGCTAGCAAATCGTAGTTCTCAATGTCAACCTCTCCCACTATGGTTATAACATTGAGAACAATTGATTCTAGCCATGGTTAGGGGTTGATTTTACTACTACATATAAAAAGCTAAGAAGCAGAGCTTCCTCGTCATGTCTACACAGATTACATGTCCCAATTGATGATGACAAATGTTGCCTATGTGATGAGATGTAGGTGGATATCCGGGGTTAGATGTTCACTGATGGGCTGATATATATTATATATATATTTAAAAGAGGACTGCTAACCTTGTAGGAGGGAAATCTTAGTTTAAGCACGTTGTAAAAGATATACGGTACTACATGTCATCAAGATATTGATGTTGAGAACATGTTGAGTCAGTTAAAAGAAAAGTGGAGAAGGTCTCCACGAATAAATTTGGAATAACCCTTTGAAAGGGTGAATTAGAATAATTGTAAAAGAATTACTATCTTTAGCTTTCTGTTATCTCTCTTTGCTTACAGGAAGCTTGCTAGCACATGCTTCGGTGTAACGACCCATTCCGTTGTTATCGAATTTTTTGAGATACGAACGTAAAAATTAATATTTTTTTATTGGCATGGATTTAATTCTTGGGATGATGGTACAACTAAGTAATAATTGACAAATAGAATTAAATAAAGTGGGGCCGGTTAGGCGAACCTCGCCATAGCGACCAGTCTATCGCTGCAGGCGAGAGACACGAACCAGAAAGTTGTGTTTAAGTTTATTTCACGACCCAACTCCTATTTTAGAAAAAGATTTCCTCTTACAAATGTCCTAGGTTGGGAAGGTGTAACCTTCCAAAAACGCATTCCACCATCTCCCTCGCCGGTCTTCCATCAAGAATGTTGGAATAGGAGCAAGGAACGAAGTTTCACTAATATAGGGCAGTAGCTTGGCGCCGAGGTAGGTTATAGTTTACTTTAAGTTTTTACTTTGATTAGTGAATCATATACGCATATAAAATTGATGGATACTTATATATACAAGATCATAATTCAAATGAGATTAATATGAGAAGGACAGATTATTATGTGATGATTAGCTATAAAGCTTGAATAAATTATACTAAGATCTAACAAGAGGTGGGGGTGGTAAAGAATATCTTGCGTGTGACATTAATATTGTATATACTTGGTAATGATTTGGCTCTTGTAGTCTTAATGAAAGGAAGACTAATAGTAAGGGTAAAGTTATCATACGAAGAACCTGAGGAAAAAAGCAAGTAGCAAGACACTAGTATTTAATTGGTAGTAAAGAATTATGAACTAAAGAGCTTGGCTTGGTTAGGATAATTGCGCTATTGTTGTGAAATCATTAGTGTAATAAATGATTATGAAAAAGGATGGACATGTGTGCGCGATTAAGTTAACCCATAAGCAGCAATCTCTTGTTCCGAAAAATGGAAGATGATTGAGATACCTAGAGAGAAAAATATAAAAGTAGATGCTTTAGCTAATCTCAAATCATCAGCTGAACCAGATGGCCTCAATGTTGGTTCATTAGTAAATATATTATGTTCAACATTGCCGACACCTAGTCATGGGGAGGTCAACTCGACAAGCATGATTTGGGATTAGCAAAGTGATTTTATCAAGTATTTAGAAGATGAGATAGCATTGAATAATCCAAAAACCTCGCATGCACCAAGAACAAGGGCAACAAGAAATTACCTTGTGGATAGAAATCTAGACGGATGATCATTCTCCGGCCCTTTAGCATGGTGTTTAGGTTTGGGAGAGGTCAAGTGCTTTTTAAGACAAGTCCACTATGGAGTCTACAACAATCATTCTGGTGCTGAATCTCTAGTGCCAAAGTTAATCAAAGCCGGATATTATTGGATCCAATTGGAAAAGTTTGAGTCGAATGACATCCTGGCTAACTCCGCGCAACCTGTACACCTTGCATATTCCTACAAAGTTCATCAAGTGCAGGTTGGCATCATCCACTGCGTGACCACTGAACACCCTTTTCATGTTTAACAATTGAATTATAGTGCTCGTGATATCAAATTTGGCCCCAACGGGCAATGGTGGTGGCATAATCGCTCCAATTGAACCAACTTCATCAATGTCTGGGTCCTCATCGTCGAAGAACTGAGGGGCAAGTCTATAACCTCTATTTCCCCTCCCATGTCGACCAGCATTAACTACCTCTTCTCTGATATCTTCTGCATCTTGAAGTGTAGCTTGCTGAGCTAACTCATCTTGCTTAGCTTCTTCAGCTATGCGGACATCTCTTTGTTCCTGTTTTTTCATCCTATGTAGTGTTCGTTCAATTTCTTGGTTCAACAGAATCAGAGGATCTCCACTATTCCGAGTTCTTGGCATTCACCTAAAACAGCCTATGGGTATCAAAAACAAAAAGAAAGCGTAATTAAGGAAATAACTACTAAAAAAGTCAAATACAAGTAAATAATCTAGTCTTAGCCGTATTTTTCGGCAACGACATCACTTTTTAATAACGCTCAAACCATACCTCCTACTTAAGTATGAAGCGGACGTTGTCAGTAAAGAACCCTACTAGAGGATGGGGTCGATTCCACAGAAAATATGAAAGATCTAGACTAAAGCTGATAAGTGAACTTGTTAGGTAGTTACTCCAAATTGGGAGTTCTAAAAAAAACAATAATTAAACACACAGTTAAAACTTTGGTTGAAATCAAGAATGAAAGATAACTAGGGTTTCGTGTTCCCCATGGGTTCATAATTACTTCAGATATACATACATGATTATCATCAATGCTTACTTGTAGAACTGATAACTTAGGTTCATTCAAATGACTGGTTTGTCCCTATTGAATGACTATACTCAATCACCGGGTTAGGTCTAACCGTTATCAATATGTCTCAAATAACTATCATGTGATCATAACTCAAGTTAATACAATGATCATCAACGTCAAGGCTTTGTTGTACTTCTCTTTTCCTAATCTCTACCTCTCTAGGCTCCAGCAAGCAAAAAATTCGGGCATGTCCTAACGTTGTATACTGTTAAGAAACATTTAAGTATGAAGAGACTACAATACAAGTGTTTTGCATTGGTTTTCAATCACTTTTATGTAACCTTAGCTTGTTAATCACTTCTAATCAATTGCTCCTAACTACCTCTCCTATAAAAATAAAACATAAAATATATTTATACAGACATAAAAATTATTTTCCTAGGCTAACAGGGTGAATTTTCATAACTGAAGCCTCTCGCATCACGACTTATCCTACGACCCATAGCAGGTAGGTACGGGTTGTACTTGCTTCCCATATGTCATTCGCTTGCTGAAATTTGGCTAAGTGTTGGACCTTGGTACGACTCGTACATGCTTCCTACAAGTCATACTGTTCTTCTTTGGCTTAACTCTGAGACTTTGAAATTTTTCTGAAATTCATCATGAGTGCTATGGTATAATTCGTACCTTGATTCTACGACTCGTACTAGCTATCCGTAGCAAGAATCAGCCTATTGTGCAAATCTTTTGAATCTTTCCACGGCTTCTTCACTATGACCTGTACAAGCTTTATAAAACTCGTACTGAGAGTTGTAGGATGCACTTCTTCATCCTTAACCTTCTGAAACTTCTCACGACCAACAGTATGGCTCGTAGTACCTTCCTACGGCTCATACTGAGGACTGTGAGTTAAACCTATTTTCTGCACTTTCAGGCTATCTTTTGCACATTATTTCTCCAACACCTATTTATCCTGTAACCAAAGAAAAAGTCTCTTATATCCATATAAATATACCTAAGTCTATGCTATTTCTTAGTTTTGAGTGTCGAAATTGCTGTAATCTCACAGCATATCAGCAGACGCCTCCGACACATCATCGTGCACACTCACATGGAATATCATTGTACACACATGCCAGAAGATCTAATTCTACCTTTCTAGTCATGACCTGTAGGAGACTAGAAATTCATGTACTGTGTCGCATGGTACCCACTCCCACTCATCTGCTTGTCTGAATGCTCCTTTCAAATAGGAGTTATTCAATAACATATGCTCGCCCTGATGCTCCCCTGGGCACGAGCTGCTCATCTAGGAATAAAACATGTTGTCTACTTTCATCCTCATATTCGTTATGTTATCACTCGTCAAATTGCATGTTTTCTCAGAGCTATAAAATTACCTTCAGCAACTTGGTTAGACTTACCAACATTCAACCAATTACATGGCAACTCAAAAGAATACACATAACATTTCAATGCACTCAATTTCACACAACATTATTAACAACCATCATCTCAAGTTTACTTCACCAACAAAATTAATCCAATTATTAACAATAATAGTGTCCGAGGACCAACTAAGCACATTGTCATTCCACACACAAACACATCATTATATAACGTCTAACTTCTTATAAAATCATAACCAAGCTCGATTTTAGGAAGAGAGAATTAAGCTATTCAGCAGGAGCTTTGCCTTTTCGTTAGGCCTCCGAACGTTCAAAATTTAACCAAATTACATTCAATCATTTATACTCCGTTCGGGCCAAGAACTGTAGTTTTATCCCTCATTCTACCCAATGTCCTGGTTAAATTAACTGTTCTAAGGGGTAATGTGTCGCATTCTACCCCTACACCTGTTATCTCAACTTGTTTCCAAGAAGTTTTAACTCCTAAAACCATTTAAAAATCAGTTCTAACTCAACAAGGTCCCACCTTTATCAAATTTTAGGTATCAACCCATGGTGAAATAGACGTTCTATAATCGTATTACTCCTAAGAAGTGTTAATTACTCACTTTTAGGCCTAGTAATAAACACTCAACCTTTTTCCTTCACATATCCCTAATTTCTATAACCTAGGGTTTTCATCATAGAGAACACCACCTAAGATCACCTATTGATTCTAGGGTGTTAGGAAATCGAAAAGGGAAGAAAGCTAGTTAAGATTCTTACCTTGGAATGAACAATCGCTTCAACCTCTGAAAATTTTCCCTCACCTTTCTCAAAAGTTGTGTCTTGGTGTTACGGGTGAAAAACCTCGAAATCCCAATTTAAAATCATCTCACTGCCTCCTGTCGCTCGCTGTAGCGGTTGCATTTTCGCTGCAGCGGACCTGCTATGGAGGTCAGGACCCCACCATGGCGGACCCAGTGGCTAGTCCTCCCTTTCCATTATGGTGGACCTCCAATCGTCATGGCAGTCTCACTGCAACGATATTTCTACCGCAGTTATGATTTCCGTTAACCAGTAGCTTAAGATTTTATTGCATCTTTTCTATTCCTCAAACCCAAGTCTAAATGCCACTCTCCCAATACTTTTCACCGTGCACCTAGGCGAAAATAGGGTATTCTGGACTTACTTTTTCGTAACGACAGACGGGTAGTTACAATCACTAAAAGCTCCAAAATTACTTCTACCATAGATGAAAAGAAAAAGATAACTACCCCCAAGAAAAGAGCAGATTACAAACAAGAAGATATCAAGGTCATCCAAAAGAATGTAAAAGCAAAGAAGCTATTGATTTATGAAATAGGTCCAAATGAATACAATAGGATCTCTTCATGTATAACTATCAAAAATGTGGGATACTCTGTAAATCATACATGATGAAACAAGTTAGATAAAAAAAAAATTCTTAAATTGCCTTTCATAATAGATAGTATGAGCATTTCAAGATGAATAAGGGAGAATCCCTTCAAGATATATTCAAAAAGTTCACAAATATAACCAATAAACTTAGTTCTCTTCGAATGGTTATTTCTTAAGCTCAAAGAATTGAGAAATTGCTATACATGTTACTTGTCTCATGGGAGAGCAAAATTATATCATCATGGAAGCAAGAGATCCAGAGACAATAACCGTGGAAGTAAACTTGCAACTAGGAGTATGTTTAATTAACAAGGCTTTCTTGATAAAGTGTCTTTTTGCTATATGATTTGTTTCTATGAGGGCAAAACAGTATTTTGCAATAAAGTAGTTAAGAGGTAATTAATGTAGGTAATCAGCTAATTTGTTAGGTTATTAGGAGTTAGTTACGTAGGTAATCAACTTATTAGTTAGGAATTAGTACCAAGGGTCTACGAGTATCCGGTTGTACACATTACTCTGTTAAGCTTATATATTGAATTCCTATTCCTGCTTTTCTCTTCTTCCTCTCTAATTCACCTTCTCTTCCTCTTATATGAATGTTCTCCTTTGCATATAATTAAAAAAGATAATATATTTTAAGTAATTAATTTATTTATACAGTGAACATTAATTAAAAATATGCTTAAAATTAGAGTTTCTCCAAATTTTGACCAAAAGTCTGATAAGAACACTAGTGTATATAATATGCTCAACTAACCAAAGTACTTCACTGGCACAATTTTTAGCTACGCAAAATCCTTAACGGTCCCGTCGGCACATTATCATCCATTATTGGCCTGCAAGTAGAGTAGAATAAGAATGGAATATTTAGCTGCTCAATTCTTGTTTAATTTCTTTGATGATTAATGATGAAAAATAAATATGTACAAGCATATGGTAAGTAAAATTAGGTGTTACAGCTTATTTTTATTAGGTTAATAATTTCATGACTGGTTCTCTAACTGATGTCGTGTTTCTAGAGTCCTTTAAGCATCGTGATAATATCTCGATCTGTGCCAAAATGCAAACAGTGGTAGTTGATGGAGGTTGGATTTATAAATTTTGCGGTCCCAAGATTTTATTTCTTGCTTTGAACATTTGGCAGGTAATATCCATATCACTCACGTGGTTGATAGGTTTATGATATGGATCAAAATATATAAATATTCATCTTTAAATTCATTATTAAATTTGTGTCGGCTTTATTTTTTAAAAAAGGAATGCTGAATTTTAATAATTCAATACTCAAGTATATTTTAAATAAGCTTAAATATAAAATGTAAATTTTATCTAGCATAAAAAATAAACTTTAGTTATTAATTTCTCAAAAAAATAATAAATTTATTTTTTATAATAATAATTTATCATTATTTTCAAGATTCGTTCTCAAATAGTACCAAAAATAAATACTGGCTCCATTTCAAAATAAGTAGTATTTTAACCTTTTGATTTTATTTCAAGATAAGTGGTGTTTTACATAATTGAGAAGATATTAATATTTTTTTTTATTTTACCCTTATTTAAATAGAAAGAGTTTTACATAATTAGAAAAATATTAAAGAGTTACATTTTTTAAAAAATATTTATTAAACATAAGCGGATAAAAATATATTTTTATATAAAAAAGTAAAGTAATTTTTTTAAAGATGTGCAATATTTATTTTGAAATGAAAGAAATAAGTGGTAGCAATTGATGTGCTAGATGACAACTTCATTTGGCACGTTTTAATTTAGACAATCCTATGCGGTCCGTCGAAACGTTATAATTGTTTTTGGCTGTTAGCCTGTTATTTATATTGACTGTTGAATATAAATTATTAAAATATCAAGATAGAATGTTCTAAAATATTTTTTAGCCAATGAGACAAGTAGCCATAAATACAATATTCCGAAATGAAGCAGATATTCATGTGTTTTTGGCTCAACTCCTATTGGTCCCATTTTAGTTATGTTTATATTTTATAAATATAATTCTATCTACTTAAATTTATATGATTTAAGATCAGTGTTTTACCGAAGAGAAGCGTGAAGTAAGGAGTTTTATGCCGCAGGATATAAGGCGTAAGTTTTGAAATATTGAGTGTAAAAATACGTGATATATATTTTATATATTTTAAATTTTATAATTTTATTATTCAGAAATAAATAAATAAAATGTATAAATAAATTTAATAAATCATCAATAATAAAATAAATAAATAATAATATTATTCAAGAATTATTACAATACAAAAAAATAATAATAGCGAGATAGTATTTAAAATGAAATCATTATTCACTTCATCATCGATCTCCAGATCTACCAGTTCTTTCCACCTTTAACTAATATTTGCATTGATTATTATTTATCATCATATAATTATATAGATGGGAGGCCGCAAGTTGAAAAATTAAATTATCAAAATGTCCATCAAATATTGATGAACCATTTTAGCCTTCAATTAATTACTATTCCTATAATAATTTTTGTACAAAAATATAAATATACATTTAATTAAATTTATTAAGTGATTAAATATCTTTATATATATATGTCCTCTATAATTATTTATAAACTGAACAATTAATACGTATTAATGATATGTATTTTATCTTCTCATATTTTCTATCATTTTTGCCTGTTTTTCATTCATTGTTAACCATCATTTTAAATCTCCAATTAAATTGATCAATTAATACATATTGATGTTTATGCCTTTTTATATATATAAAGCCTGTGAATAAAAAAGATGATTTGGCATATCTGATTGAGCAAGAAAGACTTATGAAGTTGTGAATGAAAGAGGTAGTTTGGCATATCTCATTGAGCAAGAAAGGATTTTATCTTTTATCTTTTTTAAATTATTATTTGCTTTTTCCTTTCATTTTTTTATTTTATATTTTTTATATTAATATATTTCTGTGCTATTTATAAATAATAATTAAAAACTCCTCCTATCACTAATGTTAATGGTTGTCTTTTGCCTTTCACACATCAATTATTATCATTTTTGGTAACATATTATCATTTGATAGACAAAAGAAAATCAAACCTGATAAAATAATATTTAGTTGGATACTGTCTTTTCTATATTATTTTTATTATTTCCGTTTTTCATTCATTCTTCAATTTCATTATTCCAAATTGAAGATTGTTATTGTCACTTTTATGAATAGCACAAGTTTGCATCTTGCTACGAATAACTTAAAATTTTATTTACTTTTAATAGTTAGATACTTTTTATCTTGAGAATTTGATTTTGAAAAGTTAATATTTATTATTTGCTTCCATAGAAGACCGGAAGAGTTATAGGCAAGATTTAATAAGAAGTCAGAGAAGTTAGAAAATTAATTATTCTCCCTTTCGATGTCGTTCAAACATCGCTTTTTTTTATATCAATAAATTAAATTAGGCTTATTTAATTTTTTGCTTCTCTTATAGTACTAAAATATAGACTCTTAATATTTCTTCATATTAATTATTTATTTGGTCCTTCTAATTTTTAAACATCATATTCTTTATTTGTTAATTTAAGAAAATCATTTTTCTTACTTTATTTTTTTATTTTTTTTATCTGTTTAATTATTTTATTGGTCTTTTTTCTGCCTCAAATACATTATTGTGAGGTATGTATGTATTACTATTATTTTGTTACTTTTATTCCATTACTTTCGTTTTCTACTCTTTATCATGCTACTATAGCATTATGTGTTAATTTAGATATTAAGTTTTTCAAAGTATAATACTGACAAATGAAACTTGCTTTTGATAGGTACGACTACGAGATGTTTGCTCCTAAACACTACAAAAAAAAGAGGCAAAATACGAGGGTTAGATACCGACGGACCGCGTCGATCAAAAAAAACCGTGTGGATACTGACTCTGTCTGTCGATTTCTCTTATTTTTTATTCTTTTATAATTATTTTATTAAATTAACGACTACGTCTTCGGTTATTCCCTTGTTATTTTTCGCGGATTTTTCAACCAAATGGATAATCAACGGATACGGTCGATATCTACTAAAAAAATTTAAAAAATATTTTAATTAACCGACGAACAGGGTCATTTTTTTAAGATAATAATTTATAATAATTTAATTCAAAATACCGACGGACATGGTCGAGTAATCCGTCGGTTTTCCAATTAGTGTTTGACCTGATCTTGACCAAAAACCGACGGACTAATCGACCATCGTTCCTTTTATTTATTTGTTTAACAAGTTCTTCGTGAATTCAAACGAAGAGTCGTCGGGAGGAGATGGGGAATAGAATTTATTTAATTTAATGTTATCTTCATGTTTTACTATAATCTATTTATTCCCTTTCTATCAGTTGTAAATTGTAATAAACGCTGATGATAGTGAAAAGGGGATTATGGGGGAGGGATTGTATGCTTTAATATTTTCTTGATTTTTCATTATGGCTCGTTAGAAATCATGTCCATAGGAATGCAATAATATCTGATATCATGCATCTAGGGTTAATATAAAAATGATTATTTCGCTATAAATCATGCTTATAGGAATTAAAATAATCTAATTAGAGGCACTTAGGAAACATACCTATAGGATTTGTATTTAATTCAACTTGAAACTGCGCTTACAGAAAATGCACAATTAGCTTTATTTATAAACCATTGCTTTTAAAAATAAGTATCTGAATTCATACTCATATTATCATAAAAATCGGCATGTAAGGACTCAGAAATTTATGTTTTTATTTCTACGGTAGCTATGTTTGCCCATTCCTATTTAGACAGATTTTAAAGTTTTACCCAATATCCGTGAGTTAAATACCACTACTTGTTTATGATGTCTTTTCCTAACCCATTAATATAATTTACAATTTACTCATGCCTGCTAGAAGAGTATTTATATATTAATTGTATTGTAAAGTATGTGAAATTGATATGACTATTTTTTTTACATGTTTAAATCATATCATATATTTTGTCCAACAATTTTATATTATGTGTTGCATCTTTAAATTTAATATCATTAGAAATCATGTCATAGCATATGCCCAGGCATGTTTAGAAATCACGTTTATAGGATTTAGTCACAGAGGTTGCGTGAAACCTTTATGTGTTTATTGTTCATATTTGCTTGTTTGTCGTTTAAAAAGCCCCTAGAAATTTTAGACCCAACACTAAAATAGTAGTCCAAATGCCTCTTGGACATTAAGATTGGGATGGGTAGGCACGTGCTAGGGCGTTAGTTTTTCTTCACTTAGAGCGCATTAGAATTAATAACAAATTATTTAGGGGGGTAGTGAAAAATGATAGTTTGTTCCCGCTGAATAATACTAGCAACCTAAATAGGTTGCAAAATATTATTTTGGTCATACGGAGTGATCCCGTTAGGTTAAAACAACCCTCCCTTCATTTTGGGCAGAACTACGCTTGACGTGATTACTTTCGGGGATATGTAGGCGCCTCTTCGAGGTTCGGTCCAGTCCTTAAGATTTTTATTTATTTATTTTGTTATTGTTTCTTCACATTTTATTTTTATTGTTTGCCTTTACTTGTCAAATCATTATTTGCATAAATTGGTAGACTTACTACTTTCCTTTTATCATGTCGTCTAAATCTTCATTTCTTTTTTGATTTTCTTTATTTGAAAATATATTTGATTACTCTATGATATGTCTAATCATGTAGTTTATTTAATTTGTTTAACTTAAAAAATCAATCACTCTTTCTCATGTTGTAAATATCCCACACAATTAATGAATTCGACTGGGAACCACATTTGTAGACCTCGAAAGGTGCGTAACACCTTCCTTTTGAGGTAATTTGAGCCCTTGCCCGACTCTGGTGAATTAGACTAGTAAAAGAGACCTTTAGGATAGAATGGTGCCCTAACGCATCTCAATACGTTAGGTGACAATTCTTCTCTTTAAATAATTCTTAAGAGTTTTCACGTGTCACGTTTCGATTTTTTCGAGAAAAATGGGGCGTGACAATTATATCTAATATATACTTATATTATTATTTTAATTATATTTTATAATGCATGTAAACTTGTATGCAGATTGTCGTCAGGTGATCGAGGTAAAACTAGTAAGGGTAGTAAATCGAGTAAGAGTAGTAGGAAAACACATTGGAGACACTAGATTCCGGTGCTGCTTCAGGTGGCCTTTCATCTACTCTATGTAAACATTCTTCTCCACCTCTGTCCTATGTCCCCTATGGTACTGGGCATCCAACACATTCATCTCTGCCTCCATTTCCTACTACTTCTCACACTTTCATTCCTACACCTGGCATTCGTCCACCATGCAAAAACTTCACATATTCATCATTCGGTACTCCTTCCCCAATTGGATCCTCTCCTGACATGGCCGGCTTGCGACTCAGAGATAGAAGCTCGGACTCAGACTCACAGGGTGCTTTTACTACTCTACCCTTAACCCAGTCATATAGAGCACCGGCACCGGTACCAATAACACCACCAGCACCAGCAGCTAGAGAGCCACAACCAGGAGATATAGACACTCTCGGTAGGCTGGTGATCGTGCCTGACGGATATGGGTAAGTTTGATTTCATTTTTGATTTAGATTTATAATATTTAATCTTAATGGTATATTTATGACTTGACATGTTTATTGCCATTTTTACAGGTTTCATCCAAGAAAATAGGCCGGAAATCATCTAAGAGAGAGCATTCGGAGGATATATGATCGACCTTATCCGAGTTGGACTGAAATACTACATTAGATTCGATGGGCCATGTTTTATGAGTTTAAGGTATATAAATGAATTATTATTTCATAAAATTATTCTTTGACCCGTGATTATTATATATCATCTAACACTTTTGATCCTTGATTATAGATATTGTGTACTTGGCTACCTAAGCACGATAGGAAGATAGCCACGAACTATGAGAGAAAGGGCAGTTCAAGGATGTCAGATTGGTTTAGGGATGCAAGTTTAAAGAACAAGAGGCCTGGATGGATGCTACCTCATCTTTTCGAGGCGCTTCAAGAATATTGGAACACTCCTGAACAGGAGAAGAAGGCTAGGAGTAAAGGAAAAGCTAGTTCGTTGCACACTGGAGGTGCAAAGAGCCAAGGGACGGTAGGTAGAGAATTGGTAAGTAATTATTATATTTAATACTTATATAAATTTGATTAAATTTTACATATTGTTTTACTTTGATTGAATTAATTTTGTTTGCAGGCCAAAAAATTGGGTCGTGACACTACTCAAGAGGAGCTATTTCGGGCTACCCACGTAAAGAAGAAGAAGAATGAGTCTGATGCTGACATATGGGTCAAACAAACAGCTGAACAAGCCTATGTAAGTTCATAAATATTATATATAAATAGTAATATGTTAAATTTAATTTGAATAAACATATTATGCTAATTAACATTTTTAATTATGTAGATGGATTATCAGCGACTCTTGTCTGAATACAGCCAAACTCAGGAAGCCCTAAGTGGGCCGATCCAGCCTCCACCGGATGTCGCTACCCGAATTTGGACTGAAAAAGTGGCCGGGAGGAGGCAAAAGGGGAGAGTCTACGACCTAGGATCTAGAAATCCAATTCGACGGATTCAGTCCAGACTAGAAGGTATTGGCTTTTCTGGCCATTGATGGTTTTCAGATCGCTGCAATGTCGCAGAAAATTGAACAGCTTACATGTGCCTTGACAGATACCGAGGCAAGACGCATTGCAGAGAGTAGGATAATGTGTCATACAGTCGAGGCTCTCAAGGCACAAGTGAATAGCCTAGCCAGTGGAATGCGGAGATGACGTTCCCCTTCTCCTCCTTCAAAATGATTAAGTGTATTCGACAAATGATGAAAATGTCCAAGAGACACCTTAGTTGTTAAGATTAAATTTATAGATAAAGTTGTTTCAGAAATATAGTGTTATGTACTATTTATCCTATTTAGTTTAGACATAATCATCTAAACTTTTTATGACAGTGTCATTTTGTTTTATTATAGTTGCTTCTCTATTGATATACTTTAGGAAAAATCACTACAATATGAAAACATTGATAAAGTAAAATATAAATAACATTAAATTCACTAATAAAAAATATTAGTTATAGCAAAAAAATTAAATATTTAAAATCAAATTTAACATCCGAAATTATATTTTCATGCTCGGGACTTACGCCCCAAATTCTAAAACTTACGCTTTATGAATTTATGTTGTTATACCCCGTAGAATTCCAGGCACCTAGACGACCTATTCGCGCGTTGGTTAAGCATATTGGAGGGCCATACGTGCTAGAGAAAGGCCGGGAAAAAAATCGGATGAGAAACCCGTCGAACCATCGCGGGAGGAGCCGAGGCAGAGCCCCTCCGCGATGGCAGCATGTCACGGAGGTGAGGCCTCCACGATGGCTCCGTGACACATTGCCCAGGTTCATGCCCAAGTATATAAGTCTCACTTCGGTTTAATTTCATTTTAATAAAAGGAAATTTAAGAAAAAACAGAGGCTACGACAGAGAGAAGTAAGAATGAAGGACATTATATATTTTTTGTCCGATTACGCTGCTAAACGCTGCCCAAATTCAAATTAACTGCAGATACTGAGGTACTTAGCAACAGAGAGCATTCCTACATATTCAGTTTCGTAAAATACGGCCGACGAATCGTCGAGCCACCTAGCTAAGGTAAGTGGAATTGCTCTAAATTAGTGTCTATGTGTTCCCAGCTGTGAAGTGAATATTTCTCCCTTCTGGACCGCTGAAAAATAGCGAGTTTTTGATCGTCTTTCGATAAGCCTAAGTTTAGGCTATAAACTATATCGAAAGTGACGTTGCCTTTTGAAATAAAGTTGTATTTAGTATTGATTGACATATTTATGAATGTAGTTGGGAGGAAATAGCTGAAGTACCGGCCGAGCCTCGTCCGAGGGATGAATAGTTTAAGAATAAGGTAAGTAAAGTTAGTTTCCTCGGCAAGTTAAGAAATCTTGATACAGTACAGTAATTTAAAGGCCAATAGATTGTCCAGAAGTCATGTGTTACATTTGTTACGACTGTTGGTACGATATTAGAAGTATTGAGTTACAACTTGCGTGAAATTTACTAGTACGATATAGATTCTAACAAAAGCATTAGAAACTGCACAGTATGCTCAGTATGCGATGTTACACAGAATGTTAGTATATCATTGTACTCAATCGAAACCCAGTAGAGCAAGTAGTATCTGTAAGACAACTCAGAAATAGAACGATAAGTTGGAATGAAGTTAGAAAACATGTTAGGAATAGTAAACCATGTTACTATAGAAAATCAGTATACAGCATAGTTTCAGCAGAAAGACTATATCATGTTCAGCATTAGCCTCAGTACAGTCTGGCAGAAGACTATATTCGTACAGACATATATATTATTCCCAGCCTCAACACGTATTAAGTATGTACATATTTCTATCAATAGCCCAGCAGATAGTGTATACAGATACCTTACCACTATTAGCTTCAGTATGGGAGACACGCAGACAGTATTACTAGTTGAGACCGTTGTATTGTTTGGGGTTGGACTACCTAGCATTCATGACCTCCCAGGGTTGATAGCTGTATCGACTCGTCCGCCAGAGGACGAGGATACGTCGCTCTATGGAGTGGCATGCCGTCCCACAGGGGACAAATATGGGATGTCAGTTTCCCCATATTTTGCCTTGGTCAGCTTTTATACACCCCCGTCTAGTGGGTACACCCGGGGTGTTGATTCAGGAGTCCTCCGGACTCAGATGCAGTTGTAGTCAGGGGCTCAGCGAGCCCAAGTGCATACCCAGGGGATCGGCAGGATGCTCATAGTCATTATAGGAGATGGGATGACCGGGGTAGGGGTATAGATTCGGTGCTAATTGTACCTTTCGTCTTATGGGGGCCGGGTAAGGTTTGTGTGTGCTATGTTATGTTATGATGTGTTATACCCTGTTACAGTAGATACGAGTAGATCGACAGTAGCACGATAAATTATCAGGTATAATTCCTACTCCTTCCAGTAGAATTAAGAAACGGTATGGCTTACATTATCAGACAGTTAATTCATTCCTTTCTATTTCAGTTTCATCAGTTATATCATTGTTTCTCAGATATTTCTTTCAGTTGTTGCTTTACATACTCAGTACCAGCGGTACTGACGCCCTGTGGGGCGCTGCATTACTTGCCTGCAGGTACTCATAGACGAGCAGGCGATACCACGTGATTCCTATCAGCGATCGAGTATTCAGCTCCTGTCATCCGGAGTCTGAACTCCAGAGGTGTATTTCATTTTCTTTTGTTGTATAGTACGGGTAGGTCGGGGCCCTGTCCCGATCATTTCTATTGCTACTCTTAGAGGCTTGCAGTCTGTGTATTTCCCTGTGGTCAGATGAGCCGGTCGTGTGAGGCCGTGCAGTTGTTTAGCTGTTAGTATTTCTGTTTCTTTCATGTTGGCCGTGTGGGGCCATAGCTTGCCAGTAGTGGTGACCTTGCCGGTCACGTAGCTTTCTAGTATTTCATGATTGAGTTATAGATAACTGGACAGCATGGTGGCCTTGTCGGCCCGCATAGGTTTCCCTGAATTGATATGTTTCTGGTCAGCTGTTAGAACAGGTACAGAAGGCTATAGGCCAATGGGCCGGAGGCTGTGTTTACAGCCGTTATATAGCCCTTTGTTTCCAGAAATATGAGTTAGAGCCAGCCAGGCACCAGATGTGCCCAGGCTTAGCAGCCCAGCAGTTCAGGTCCTAGCAGGGCACCAGGTGCCAATCATACGGGGTGTGACAGATGCCTTTCATATGTGCTCGAAGGATTACGCCTCCTCTCGAAACTCACCACAAAAATGCTTTTGAAAATACTGTATAAGATATTATCTGGATCAATTTCTATGTCCCCTCTGTAGAAATGTGAGTTTGACTTTTCATAGTGGGTACTCTAAATAACCAGTCTCTTCCGTTTGGCTTCGCAAAATTTAAGAAGAGTATTGCATAGTTAATTATAATCTTCTGATAATTAGTATGCTCAACCAGGCTTTCGAAATAAATTGGATCTTTCTACCGCTTGTTTTTTGCTCTAGGTTCTTAATTTATTATCTCTTGATCTCCACATTATTCGCTAATAATATCTAAATACTTTAGTGTTATTATGTGAATTAAAATAGATTGATGTGAACAAATGAGCAGGACATTACTCCGCTCGAATTTATACGACTCCATCCGAAAAACTCTTCCTTCTCCATTTTCTTTTCTCCTCCTTCTCGTTGCTTATTAATTGCATTGAACTTATATTATTATCCTTAATGATTTGAATTTATGTGGTTGAAAACAATGAACAACAACATTGTGGACTGTTATATATTGAGCTCGAAAATTTTGTAGAAAGAAGACAATGTGAATCTATTTGTTTTTGAAAATTTAGGTTGAATCTAATAACTGAAAATTATTAAGATTTAAATGAGAAGGTTGCATATTAAACTTAAAAGTCATTTGAAATAAATGAAAAACTTTATACAAAAATTATAACAATCCCTCAAAAATTTGTAACAAATTCTAATTACTTATTAGGATTATAGTTAAAATTCTGGTTATCCATATTTGAGTATTAGATCCACAAATAATGTGAAAGTGCATTTTGATGTACAATTACAATATCCAAAATTCTCGCTGGTTGAAAATATAATTAATCTTATAGTATCTAATCTAAGTAGTTTATCTTTGAATATAAATACAAGATGTAACTCAGATGGTGTCTAGTGCACCCAAGCGCCCTTTAATTAGTTTTGTTTTTGGTTTATAGAATAAATAGCATTGAAAATTTTACTATATTTGTTTCATTCTCTATCTAATTCATACATACTAATTTTAGAACATGCAGTTTACACGTATATCCATATTAAATATATATTCAAAAAAAGTGCTTATACATTATTAAGTAATATATGCTAACTAAAATATCATGAATATAAATAAATATGGCCTAAACAGAGTTATTTCTTAATTTAGATAAATTCCAATCTGCCCAGCAAGAATTTTAATTCAAGCTAGAATACATAAATTTCATCATTGGTGGACCGATTTAAAATAAAATAAAATATATATGTAAACACCGTGAGACGTGGCAATGTTAGTTGCTTTTAAAAAATTAAATACTTAATCTCATACAAAATTCTAAAAATAAATATTTTTGAGGTTTATTGTCCAAAATTAATTTAAATATTATGATTATATATTATCTTATAAAAATTTAAAGTTAAAACTATATTTAAATTATAAATATTTTTTAAAATAAATTTGAAAAAATAAGGTCCATAAATTGAAACTTAGCAATTGATGTGCTTGCATGATAACTAATTTGTCGACGTATTTTATTGACATGTTTTAGTTATGAAGATAATCTCAAGCGGTCCCATCAGAACAATAATTTTCATTTGTGGTTGTTAGCTTTTATTTATTTATGAATGAGATATTCTTATATTTTTATATGAATGCCTCAATTTTTATTTAAATTGGTAGTCTTATTTAGATTGTGAAGATATTGATCGGATAATTATTAGAAATAAAGATTTTTTCACATTAAATTAATAAAAATTTGTGTTAATAAAATATAATTTTTTTCATCAGTTTTTCCTTGAATAGTAAAAAATTTCGTAAATTTTTTTCATGTGAAAATATTATTATTTTTTACCAATCAATAAAAATATATGAGAAAATAGCCACTTAATATTTTTCATTAAAAATTATCGATAGAAAAATAGTGATCTTTTAATAGCCAACAATCTATTTATTAATTTACACACGCATAAATTGCTACAATTAAATCACAAAAATTAAGGGTATATGCGTAACTGAATTCAACTTAAAATGAATTGCTCACATAATTTTTACGTGGACAAATATTTTTATATAAGTTTTGCTAATTTAGTACATGAGAATAGGAACTCATTAAAATAGGAAAAGTTTTTAGATTTTTAAAAAATCTTTCAACTAAATCTTCAATTTCCTTCCTCTCATTTTTCATTAAATCTCTGCAGAAAGCTCTGGCAGGAACTGTTTTAACACTTTTCATAATTCTTCTCTGAGTTAATAAATAATTTTAAGAAGTTAAAAATATCCCTAACTTATTAAAAAGATTAAAAAAATATTCTCCTTCCACTTATTGAATTAAATTTGTTCCTCCTTCTATCAATTGGATAAAAAATATCCTCAACTTAATAAAAATGGGTTAAAGTGCCCTCCTTCCACCAATTAAATTAAATTTACCTTTAAATTCAAGATTTTTTTAATGTGGCACTCTATTATCTAATATTATTTACGTAATTATACCACTTTTTTCATTTTTCTTAAAGCTAGTGAATTTTTTAATATGCTTTTAGTAGATTGTTTGTTTAATGAAAATCAGTTAAAAAATTAAATTAAACTATAATTAAGGGATCAATTTTATGAAATATCAAAACCCCCACAACTGAGATTAAACTAATAAAACTTTAAACATTATAAATATATATTAATTAGTAATATCAATATGCTAGTAATATAATGTGAATAAACTAAAATATATATTAGGTACATTGAATATACCATTAAATGATTTATATAATAATTTTTCTTTTATGGCGAAAAAAAGAAGTCATGTTTCTTCATCTCCAAATGTTAAATTAATTATGGATTAGTAATTTTAAACATGTTTCCATATATAAAATAATATACAAAAAATGTAAAAAAGAAAAAAAGAAAATGCTATGTGGGCGAAACAGTCTTTTGTAATAAAGTAGTTAAGAGTTAGTTCTGTAGGTAATCAGCTCATTTCTTACGTTTATTAAGAGTTAGTTACGTGGGTAATCAACTTATTGGTTAGGAATTAGTATCCGGTTGTACACATTACTCTGTGAAGCTTTGGTAATGAAATCGTATTCCTAATCTCTCTTCTTCTATTATGAATGTTCTCTCTTGCGTATAATTAAAGAATATAATATACTTTAAATAATTTAATAAGTTACTTTGAATATGATTTGAATATCAAAGCTTCACAGAGTAACGTGTAAAACCGGATACTCTTAGACCCTTAGGTACTAATTCCAAACTAATAAGTTCATTACCTACATAACTAACTTCTAATAACTACTCTATTACAAAAGAATGTTTTGCGCTCATAGCAATTTTTTTTTTTTACATTTTTTGTATATTATTTGTTTAATGGAAACATGTTAAAAAATTAAGGTAACTCGTAACTAGTTTAACATTTTGAAACGAAGAAAAATGACCGGTTTGGACAATCTGCTAAAAGCGTATTAAAAAATCTGCTAGCTTTAAGAAAAATGAAAACTAGTATAATTTTGTGTATGATATTAAATAATAGAGGTACTAGATTAAAATATCTCTAATATAGAAGTAAATTTAATTTAATTGGTGGAAAGAGGGCATTTTTAACCTATTTCTATTACGTTGAGGGCATTTTTTATCCAATGGGTAGAAGAAGGGCAAATTTTGATCCAATAGGTGGAAGAAGAACATTTTTGAACTTTTTCTAATATGTTAGGGACATTTTTAATACTTTTTTAATTATTTATTAACTCTGAAAAGGATCATAGAGAGTTTTAGAACAGTTCTTGTAGGTTCGAATCCTGCCACCTTTCTTGTGGATCATCCTATGATTATCGAATAATGAGAATAACAAAGCAGAAATTGAAAATGAGCACGAAATGTCAATATATGAATTGTTTCATTATTCGTTATTTCCAGAGCTTTCTGCAAAAATCCAATGAAAGATAAAAGAGGAAGGAAATTGAAGATTTAGTTGAATGATGTTTTAAAAACCTAAATTTTCCTATTTAATAAGTTACTTATTCTCACGTAGTAAATTAGCAAAATATTTGTCCATGTAAAAACTATGTGAGCAATTCATTTTGAGTTGAAATTTAATTATACATATCGCCTTAATTTTTTTAATTTAATTATATTAATTTAGTAGATAGAATTACATTTGTAATATATGTGTGTGAATTAAATAGACTGTTGATTATTAAAAAAATAGTATTTTTTTATTAAAATTCTTCACTGAAAAATTTGTGGTACCAAGATTTTAATTTTTTTTTTTTTTTGGCTTTAAATATTTGTCAGGTAATATATACATTCACACATATGGTTTACGGTTCTATGATGCGGACAGATTAAAATGCACAAATATTCGTTTTGAAATCTATCATTAAATTTGTATTTATTTTTTTATTTTTTAAAATAATTAATCTTTCAACACATGATTTAATAATAAATTTAATTTATACAATAATAATTTATTATTATTTTGAAGATCCGTTCTCTGATAGGTACCAAAACAAATAAGTGGTAGCAATGACAATAATTTATCATGGTACATTATTTGACACGTTTAAGTTATTAGACAATTCCATGAGATCCTGTCAGGGCATTAATAACCATTTTTGACAATATTCCGAAATGAAAGAGATGTTAACGTGGTTTTTGTAAAAGGTAGTGTAAGTTAGTAATTTAATTTCCATTTATATTATTGGTGGTGGTCCAATTTAGGAAATAAATTTTCTAATTTGGACAGTGATATGCTTTATTCTCCGTACTAAAATTTATGCACATTAGATATTGTCACGCTCAACTTTTGTGTCCAATGTGGGCTTCACTTTTAATAGTGGGGATGTCATTATCTGGTCCTCGCTAACCTGCATTTTCTGTTTGGCTTCGTGAAATTTAAGAAGAGTAACGCATCATAGTTAATTAATTTTCTGATTCTTAATTGTGTTTAATCTGACTTTCTAAATAATGTGAGGATCATTTTATTACTCGTGTTGTATTTTTCTCAATGTAATATTGCTTATGAATAAACAAGTTATATTCTTAATTTATTTATTATCTCTCGATATCAGCACTATTTGCTGATAATAAGTTGTTGACAATATTCTTGATATATTGCCACGTGAAATTGATGTTGAAGCAGAGACGCTGATTGATTAATGACAAAGAAAAGGACTTGCTTTTTCCGGTTAATCAATCATTTTGGATTTATTGTTTTTAAAAAGCTAGATATCTAATTGTGCACAAAATTCTAAAATAATTTTTTTTGGGGTTTATTGTCCAAAACTAATTTAAATATTACAGCTATAAATCATCTTGTAAATATAAATGAAAATTTAAAGGTTAAAATTATATTTAAATTTAATAATAAATTATTTTAGACAAATTTAAAAATAAGTCACATAAATATTGAGACGGAGCAATCGACGTGCTTGCATAACAGTTAATTATTGTACTTTAACATCACGTTTTAGTTTTCGGATAATCCCATGTGGTCCCATTGGGACAAAAAATTACATTTTTGGTTGCTAGCCTTTATTCATATTCATAAAAGTTCGTATATTTTTGTACACATAGTTGAATCTCTATTTATATCGGTGGTCCAATTTAAACTGTGAAGATATTGACTAGACAATTAATTTGATTCACACACACATATTCGTATTGCAAATATAATTCTATCTATTAAAATTAATTCACCAAAATTAAGGCGATGTATATAACTGAATATCAATTTAAAATAAATTGTTCACATAATATTATGGGGAGAAATTGAATGTTAGATGATAAATGTTTATATATAGATTTTGCCAATCTACTATATAAAAATAGGAAACTCATTAAAATAGGAACATTATATTCATATTCTTTTTAGGTTTTTCATCTAAAATTTCAATTTTCTTTTTATGATATTCCATTGAATCTTTGTAGAAAGCTCTAACATGAACTATTCTGAAACTTTCTATGCTTTTTTTTCTTTCTAACGTTAAAAAAGAATAGGTAGGTTAATGGCTCTCCAAAGATTATTTGGACGGAGATGAGTTGGGTAAAGATAATTACATAATGGTCCAATCAATTCTCATCTAGTTTTGAATTTTTTATTTGTTTTCTTATACTTTACTTGATTAGCAAGCAAAAGTAACAAAATTTATTGAAGAAGACAGAGTGAATCTATTTATTTATTGAATCTAATAGTTGAAAATTTTTGGAATTTAAATGAAAAGGTAACATGTTAAATTTGATGCCATTTATAGTTCATTTGAGCCAATTTAGAAGCAAAAATGTATTGATGAAATTTTTACACAAACAGATTATGACAATTCATCAAAATTTAAGTCTGATTTCTATGACTTATCAGGATTTATGGTTAAACTTCTAGCTACTCATATTAGACTTTTAGGACATTCACAAATAATTTGCATTGCGTTTTGACGTACCACTACAGTATTCAAAATTCTCTTTGGTTGAAAAAATAATTAACTTGATAGTATCTAATCCAAGAGTTTATCTTTGGATGTAAATGTGGTGTGTAACTCAATGGTGTCTAAGGCACACCAAGCTCCCTTGTAGTTCTTTTGTTATATTAATAAATAAAATTGAAAATTACAAAAAATAATTTGATTTTTGCAAGAATCAATTAACTTTCTTGTCATGAAGGAGCCTCTACACTCTTCGTTTCTCATCAAAAATACATGAAACAAAAATAAGATAGTACATGTGTTATAAATATTGAGACCTAAGTATGATACTTATTATTACTTTATGTAATTACTTGTAATGCAAAGCCGATATTTATATATATAAATAATAAAGTTGACTGACATATGACAAGAAAAGGACATGCTTTCTCTAGTTAGTAAATCACTTTGGATTTATTTTTTTTAAAAAGCTAGATATTTAATTGTTCATAAAATTCTAAAATAAATATTTTTGGAGTTTATTGTCCAAAACTACAATTATAAATCATCTTACAAATATAAAGGTAAAAATTATATTTAAATTTAAAATAAATTATTTTAGACAAATTTTAAAAATAAGTCACGTAAATATTAAGACGTAGCAATTGATATGCTTGCATAACAGCTAATTATTGTACTGTAGCATAACGTCTTAGTTTTGAGATAATCCCATGTGGTCCTATTGGGACAATAATTTTCATATCCCATGTGGTCCTATTGGGACAATAATTTTCATATTTGGTTGGTAGCTTTTATTTATATTCATAAAAGATATATTCTTATATTTTTGTACGAGTGACTGAATCTTTATTTTTTGGTGATTCAATTTAAACCGTGAAGATATTGATTAGACGGTTTATTTAATTCACACAAACATATTGCAAATGTAATTCTATCCACTAAAATTAGTGCAACTAATTCACCAAAATTAAGATCATATATATAACTGAATTTTAATTTAAAATAAATTGCTCACATAATATTACGAGGATAAATTTAATGTTAGATGACAAATATTTATATATAGATTTTGCTAATCTACTACATAAAAATTGGAAAATCATTAAAATAGGAACATTATATTCATATTCTTTTTAGGTTTTTCATCTAAAATTACAATTTTCTTTCTCTGATATTTCATTGAATCTTTGTAGAAAACTCTAACATGAACTATTCTAAAACTCTCTCTATATATTTTTCCTAAAGTTAAAAATAATAGGTAGATTAATGATTCTCCAAAGATTATTTGGACCGGAGACGAGTTGGGTAAAGAAAACTAAATAATCGTCCAATCAATTCAAGTCTCATCAAGTTTTGAATTTCTTATTTGACTTTCTTATACTTTACTTGATTACCAAACAGAGTTGCACAGATTTTTTAAAAACTTCGTTGGTCTGTGTCACGCCCCGCCTCAAGGGGGGTATGTATGGCACCTGGTGCCCTACAAGGACCTGAACTGCTAGACTGCTGAGCCTGAGCACATCTGGTGCCTGGCTGGCTCTAACTCAAATTTCTGGAAACAAAGGGCTATATAACGGCTGTAAACACAGTCTCCGGCCAACTGGCCTATAGCCACCTGTAAAACAGCTAACCAGAAACATCCTACTATAGGGGAACCTATGCGGGCCGACAAGGCCACCATGCTGTCTAATTCTCTGCAACTCAACGATAGCATGCTAAATAATTACGTGACCGGCAAGGTCACCACTACTGACTGACTATGGCCACACGCGGTCAACAGAAACTGAAATACTGAATAACTATAATGAACTACACGGCCTCATTCGACCGGCTTAACTTACCACAGGGAATATATACAGGCTGCAAGCCTCTAGGAATAACAACAGAAATGATCGGGATAGGGCCCCGACCTACCCGTACTGTACAAAAAGGAAAAGAGCTACACCTCTGGAAATCAGACTCCGGATGATAGGAGCTGAATACTCAATAGCTTACTGGAATCACGAGGGATCGCCTTCTCGTCTATGAGTACCTGCAGGCAAGTAATGCAGCGCACCACTGGGTGTCAGTATCACTAATACCGAGTGTGCAAAGCAACTGAAGTAATACAACTGAAAACAACTGAATAAAGATAGCATAACTAGCATTTCTGTATAGCAGGAGATAACAAAATCTAAAGAAGCTGACATAACTGGATCGGGCTTTCTGTACTGATAAGGCAGAGGCGTACCTGTAGACGCGACGGCCTGCTGTCTAGTAACTAGTATATATAGCACATAAATAGATATACAAGTAGCAAGCAAGAGCCAATACCAACCCCCATAAGCCGGATGGCGCCAAGCAAGCAAACAATCTATATACCCCTACCCGGGGTCAAAACCAACCAAAAATAGATCACTCCACTCATCTACTCACTTCGGAGCTCCTCTACCGGCCCCCTGGGTCTCCGGCTCGGCCCATAGCCTCCGATATAAGCAACCGTGTCTGGATCCGGAGGACTCCTGTGTAGACAGTAACAGATAGGGTCTGGATCCCCGGACACACTCAACAGGGCTATCTGATACCGGAGCTACACCTGTAATAACTGAATGTACAGACAGTAACAGATAGGGTCTGATTCCCTGGACACACTCAACAGGGCTATCTGATACCGGAGTTGCACCTGTAATGCTGATCAGACTGCTGTGGGGAAAGCTACATCCCACCTTCGTCCAAGCTGGGGACGGCATGCCACTTCTTGGAGTGACGTAAAACCCACCCGCTCAGTGGGCGACACGATTACCAACCCAGGGGCAGCGAGGACGCTCAATAAGGTTCCCTCACACCACAACAAGTCTCAACAAACAAGTAGCACATATAAATAGCAAATATGTATAACTAAAAAGACCATGTGAAATTTAGCTTCTTATTCTGATTTGTTTCTATACTGAACTGATTCTTTTACTGAATATACTGATTTTGAAATCTCTGTTTAACTGTATGGCTAATCTGTAGTCAAGATACTATCTGTCTGGATGGCTAATCTGTAGTCATGACTGTCTGTCTATCTGATCTTTCTTTACTGACTTTTATTATGAAAATCTGTTTCTTTTTATTCTACAATATGCTTGCTAATCACATAATAGGCTATACTGAATCTGATACTAAGTTATACTAAGTCTGGAATAATATCTCGCTGTCTGATACTAATTTATTGACTTTTATTCTGCATATGGTATAATAACTCGGACATGCCTACTGAATTCACACTGGGCATAATACTCGACTTCTGAAACCTTCCTTTGGAATTTACTCTATTTTTCTATGCTAGAATTACTAACTTGCCGAAGAAACTAGTTTTACATACCTTAACCTTGAGTTATCCGACTGTCGGACAAGGCTCGGTTAGTACTCACGCTATTTCTCCCAACTGCATTCATATATACGTCAATTAATACTAAATATAGCTTTATTCTGAAGAACAACGTCACTTTCGATATAATTATAGCCTAAACTTAGGCTTATCGAAAGACGGTCAAAAACTCGCTATTTTCCAGAAGTCCAGAAGGGAGAAATATTCACTTCACAGCTAGGAACACATAGACACTAGTTTGGAGAAATTCTACTTACCTTAGCTCGGTAGCTCGACGATTCGTCGGCCGTATTTCACGAAACTAAATCCGTAGAAATGCTCTCTGCTCTAAATACCTCGGTATCTGAGGTTAATTTAGGTTTGGACTGCGTTTGGCGGCGTAATCGGATGAAATTATATTACCCTCTTCGTTCTTTTTCCTTTCTCTTGTTTTCCTCTCTGTTTTCTGAAAATTTTATGATTAAATTCCAAAATAAACCGAAGTGGGGCATTATATACTTGAGCCTGGACAAGGCCAACGTGTCATAGAGCCAACGCGAAGGCCTCACCTCTGTGACACGCTGCCATCGCGGAGGGGCTCTGCCTCGGCTCCTCCCGCGATGGTTCGACAGGTTACTCGTCTGGTCTTTTCCCGGGCCTTTCTTTAGCACTTATGGCCTTCAAATATGCTTAACCAACGTGCGAATAGGCCATCTAGGTGCCGAGAATCCTACGGGGTATAACATTCTCCCCCCCCCCTAAGAACATTCGTCCTCGAATGTAAACCTCTATTTAGAGGACTTCTCAACTTACTGTCTAGGAAAATTTCGGCAGAGTTTCCCCTGTACTATGGACTATAGCAAAAACCTGAAATGCAGAAAAGTCCAACACAGGTACTGCACGCAATGCTTTAAGATTTACCGGATAGCTAAACATCAATCTTTCTCACTTATACATATACAACCATAAGGTACTACATAAGTAATAATACGGACATACCTGCCGCTTGACTAGGTCTGGAATAGGTGAGGATATCTAGCTTTCATATCTTCTTCAGCTTCCCACATCATCTCCTCTCGGTTTCTGTTACGCCACAATACCTTGACAGATGCAACATCCTTAGTTCTCAATCTACGAATCTGCCTGTCTAGGATGGCGACTGGAAACTCTTCATAGGCCAGCTCTTCGGTAACCTGGATATCCTGGACTGGGACTGCTCTGGATGGGTCTCATATGCATTTCCTCAGCATGGACACATGAAAGATGGGATGAACGGATTCTAGCTCCGGAGGCAAGTTCAACTCATATGCTACTCGGCCTATCCTATGACAGATCTTATAAGGCTCAACAAACCTCGGACTGAGTTTACCCTTTTCACTGAATCTCATCACCCCTTTCATCGGAGATACTTTCAGAAATACCCAGTCATTCACATTAAACTCCAGGTCTCTGCGCCATACATCTGCGTATGATTTCTGGCGACTCTGTGCAGTCAATAGGCATTCTGATAAGCTTGACTTTCTCTTCTGACTGCTGAACAATATCTGGTCCAATTATCACTGATTCCCCTGCTTCGAACCAGCCAACCGGCGATCTACACTTTCGCCCGTATAAAGCCTCAAAAGGTGCCATCTAAATAGCCGAGTGATAGCTATTATTATAAGCAAATTCTATCAGCGAAAAATGCTCATCCCAGCTACCACCAAAATCTAGCACACACGCTCGCAGCATATCCTCGAGCGTCTGAATAGTGCGATCAGCCTGTCCGTCTGTCTGAGGGTGGAAAGCTTTGCTCAGATTAATCTGCGTTCCCAGTCCCTTCTAGAACAATTGCCAAAACCTAGCCATGAACTATGCTCCTCTGTGTGAAATTATGGATACTGGCACTCCGTGCAATCTAACTATCTCTCGGATATACAACTCCGCATAATCTTCAGCCGAGAAAGTAGTTCTAACTGGCAGGAAATGAGCTGATTTAGTCAATCTGTCAACTATTACCCATATAGAGTCATGTATGTGTTTGGTACGGGGTAATCCTGTCACAAAATCCATATTTACTGCTTCCCATTTCCAGAGAGGCACAACTATGTTCTGAGTTAACCCGCCTGGTTTCTGATGTTCTGCTTTCACCTGTTGGCAGTTAGGACACTAGGCTACAAATTCAGCAATTTCCCTTTTCATACCTGGCCACCAGTAGTTCTCCTTGATGTCATGGTACATTTTGGTCGCACCAGGGTGAAGGCAATAACGGGCGTAATGTACCTCATTCATAATCTGTTGGCGGAGGTCTGAAACATTGGGAACACATAAACGATCTTTACAATGCAGCACTCCATCCTCTGTTACCTGGAACCCTGGCGCCTTCCCTAGCGGAATATAATCTTTAAGCTGAACTAGGTCAAGATCCTCAAATTGCCGTTCTTTCACTTCCACAACCAACGATGACACGACAGTGTTCTGAATCACCGCTCTACCATCCTCTGTTTCTGCTACACGAACGGCTAGGCTAGCTAACTGATGTATCTCCCTGACCAATTCCCACTGCTCGGGCTGCAAATAAGCCAAGCTCCCCATGGACTTTCGACTGAGAGCATCTGCTACAACATTAGCTTTTCCCGGGTGGTACAGAATGTTCACATCATAATCTTTTAACAACTCCAACCAGCGACGTTGTCGCAGATTCAGCTCCCTCTGAGTGAAGATATACTGTAGGCTCTTGTGATCTGTAAAAATATCAACATGGACGCCATACAGGTAGTGTCTCCACATTTTCAAGGCGTGGATCACTACAGCTAACTCCAGGTCGTGGGTAGGATAATTCTTCTCGTGTTTCCTCAACTGTCTGGAAGCATATGCAATCACCTTACCATGCTGCATCAACACACAACCCAACCCAACGCCTGATGCGTCGCAATATACTGAATAACCTTCTGTACCTTCCGGCAAGGCTAGCACTGGGGCAGAGGTTAATCTATCTTTCAACTCCTGGAAGCTCTGCTCGCATGCCTCTGTCCACTGAAACTTTGCTGCTTTATGCATCAGTTTAGTCAGAGGTGCTGCTATGGTAGAGAATCCCTCAACAAACCTCCTATAATACCCCGCTAATCCCAGAAAATTGCGGACCTCGGTCGGAGTGGTAGGCCTAGGCCATGATTTGACTGCTTCTATCTTCTGCGTGTCAACCTGTATACCAACATGCGACACAATATGCCCCAAGAAGGCTACTGAATTCAGCTAGAACTCACACTTAGAAAATTTAGCATATAACTAGCGGTCCCTGAGGATCTGGAGCACTGTCCGCAAATGAATCCGGTGATCTGCTTCAGAGCGAGAATACACCAGAATATCATCAATGAACACTATTACGAACAAGTCCAGGAAAGGTCTGAAAATACTGTTCATCAGGTCCATGAATACTGCTGGGGCATTTGTTAACCCAAAGGACATAACTAGAAATTCAAAGTGTCCATATCGGGTCCTGAATGCCGTTTTGGGAATATCTCTTTCATGAACTCAAACCTGGTGGTATCCGGACCGCAAGTCTATCTTAGAAAAGTATCTGGCTCCCTGCAACTGATCAAATAAGTCATCTATTCTGGGAAGCGGGTACTTGTTCTTCACTGTAACTTTGTTCAATTATCGGTAATCTATACACATACGGAGTGAGCCATCTTTCTTCCTCACAAACAAAACTGGCGCACCCCATGGTGAGGTACTCGGCCTAATAAAACCTTTATCTAACAAGTCTTTCAGCTGCTCCTTTAATTCTCTGAGTTCTGCAGGAGCCATACGATAAGGAGGAATTGATATAGGCTGAGTGCCTGGTAATACATCAATAGCAAAATCTATTTCCCTTTCTAGGGGAATACCAGGTAACTCATTCGAAAACACATCAGGGAATTCATTCACTACCGGGACAGACTGGAGTGTCGGAGATTCTGCTCGGATATCCTGAACTCTGATCAGATGGTAAATACATCCCTTAGATATCAATTTCCTCACCTGAAGGTAGGAAATAAACCTACCTTTTGGCGTAGCGGTGCTGCCCTTCCACTCCCGCACTGCTTCTCCTGAAAAGTGGAATCGGACCGTCTTGGTCCAACATTCAACATTGGCAAAGCACGGCACTAGCCAATCCATACCCATTATGGCATCGAAGTCTATCATTTCTAGCTCGACCAGATCTACTGTGGTCTGACGGTCAGCAATCTCCACTGTACACCCCCGGTAAATTCTGCTAGCTATGATTGAGTCACCGACGGGTGTGGATACCGAAAAGGGCTGCTGTAATAATTCTGGTACAACATTGAACTTTCGTGCCACAAACGGGGTAATATATGACAGGGTGGATCCTGGATCAATCAGTACATAAGCAGGGCATGAACAGATGGTCAGCATACCTGTTACTACATCTGGAGACGCCTCTGAATCTTGTCTACCTGGCAAAGCATAAGTACGGCTTGAACCCGTACCTGAACTGGAGGCTCCCGATCTACCTCGGCCTCTGCCTGCTGAACCTGAAGGCCCACGCCCCGCTGAGGCTGCTGGGGCTCGTGGCCCTGCGGATCCCCTGTCCTGACTACCTCTGCTCCCCTGACCTTTAGTCGGACAGTCTCTCATCTGGTGCCCCTCCTGCCCGCAAATATAACACCCCGTGGAGCCATATCTACAAGCTCCAGAGTGTGGTCGATTACAATAGGGGCAGGCTGAGGGTGCAAATCTACTTTGTTCTCCCCTTCTCTGCTGCGGGGAATCTACCGTTTTGGAACTGCCACTGGACCTTGACTGCCCTCGACGAACATACCTACCTCGCTGCTACTGCTGTGGAGGTGAGGGTCTAGGGGGTCTATCTGATAGTCGAGGCCTGGGTCCTCTCTGAACTTCCCTCTGTATCTCATCTGGTCTATCTCTGCGGCGCTGCTCCTGACTGATCTGTCTACTACTCTGTTGCCGATGTCTAAGACCCTCTATGGTCTGAGCAAAAGCCTGTACTCGGGCAATGTCCATATCCTCTCGCAACATCGCCGTCATACATGCCTCAATATACTCCGGATTCAAGCCCATGATGAATCTGTGAACTCTCGCTGGCATGGTATCACCAAAGGCTGGAGCATAACGGGTTAAGGAGTCAAACCGTAAAGCATACTCACGAACACTCCTCGCCCCCTGCTCTAGATGTAAGAACTGGTCCATCCGGGTCTGCCGGATCTCTCGTGGCAAATAATGATCTAGAAAGGCCTCCGAGAAGCTGGTCCAGGTCGGAGGGGTAACATCTCTACCTCAGGACCTTTCCCAACTCTCGTACCACAGAATAGCTATATCTCTTAACCGGAACACTGTCAGCTCAACAGACTCTGAAGTGGTTACATGCATTACTCGGAATATCCTCTGCATCTGATCTAGGAAGTCCTGGGGGTCCTCTTTCGGATCTGACCCTGTAAACTGCGGGGGATCCAGTGCCAAAGCCTCCCTGACCCTGGAACTACCTGACCCACCTGAGGGCTCTGCTGCCACAGGTGGCACTGACTGGCGTTGCATGGTCATCACCTGCGCCAACATAAGCACAGCGCTATGAACCTCCTGATATGATGGCGAGGGCACATGAGCTATCGGGGGAGGTGTAGCACCCAATGGCTCCTGATGTGAGGGGGACTGCTGAGAGGGCTGTGATGAAGCCTCTATATCGCCCTCAGACCGGGCTGATTCTAACTGATACTGAGGCATCCTGCTGGTGCCTTCTCCTGCTGCCGTATCTAATCTTCTGCCGGTGGCAGGATGACGCTGGTCTGCCATTCTTATCTGTAAACAAACAATATGGTGAGTTTCAGGGATTTGACCTTATACTGTACCGTTCTATAGCACGACCGACTGAGAAAGAAGAGTAACCATCCTATCATGCCTCGCAGCCTCCTGCCTATAGTATGTGGTGCACAACACTTCCATATACAAGACTCTACTTAACACGGCTTGCAGACTCCCTAGGACATGACCTGCTCTGATACCAAGTTTGTCACGCCCCCCCTCAGGGGTGGTATGTCTGGCACCAGGTGCCCTACCAGGACCTGAACTGCTAGACAGCTGAGCCTGAGCACATCTGGTGCCTGGCTGGCTCTAACTCAAATATCTGGAAACAAAGGGCTATATAACGGCTGTAAACACAGCCTCCGGCCAACTGGCCTATAGCCACCTGTAAAACAGCTAACCAGAAACATCCTACTATAGGGGAACCTATGCGGGCCGACAAGGCCACCATGCTGTCTAGTTCTCTGCGACTCAACGATAGCATGCTAAATAATTACGTGACCGGTAAGGTCACCACTACTGACTGACTATGGCCACACGCGGCCAACAGAAACTGAAATACTGAATAACTATAACGAACTGCATGGCCCCACACGACCGGTTTAACTAACCACACGGAATATATACAGGCTGCAAGCCTCTAGGAATAACAACAGAAATGATCGGGACAAGGCCCCGACCTACCTGTACTGTACAAAAAGGAAAAGAGCTACACCTTTGAAAATCAGACACCGGATGATAGGAATTGAATACTCAATAGCTGACTGGAATCACGAGGGATCGCCTCCTCGTCTATGAGTACCTGCAGGCAAGTAATGCAGCGCCCCACTGGGCGTCAGTATCAATGATACCGAGTATGCAAAGCAACTGAAGTAATACAACTGAAAACAACTGAATAAAGATAGCATAACTAGAATTTCTGTATAGCAGGAGATAACTAAATCTAAAGAAGCTGACATAAACTGGATCGGGCTTTCTGTACTAATAAGGCAGAGGCGTACCTGTAGACGCGATGGCCTGATGTCTAGTAACTTGTATATATAACACATAAATAGATATACAAGTAGCAAGCAAGAGCCAATACCAACCCCCATAAGCCGGATGGCGCCAAGCAAGCAAACAATCTATCTACCCCTACATTTTGGAGTTATCCTTAACCTTAACCTTGAGTTATCCGACTGTCGGACAAGGCTCGGTCAGTACTCCCGCTATTTCTCCTAACTGCATTCATATATACGTCAATTAATACTAAATATAGCTTTATTCTTAAGAACAACGTCACTTTCGATATAATTATAGCCTAAACTTAGGCTTATCGAAAGATGGTCAAAAACTCGCTATTTTCCAGTAGTCCAGAAGGGAGAAATATTCACTTCACAGCTAGGAACACATAGACACTAGTTTGGAGCAATTCTACTTACCTTAGCTCGGTAGCTCGACGATTCGTCGGCCGTATTTCACGAAACTAAATCCGTAGAAATGCTCTCTGCTACTAAATACCTCAGTATCTGAGGCTAAGTTAGGTTTGGACTGCGTTTTGCAGCGTAATCGGATGAAATTATATTACCCTCTTCATTCTTTTTCCTTTCTCTGGTTTTCCTCTCTGTTTTCTGAAAATTATATGATTAAATTCCAAAATAAACCGAAGTGGGGCTTTATATACTTGAGCCTGGACAAGGCCAACGTGTCACGGAGCCAACGCGGAGGCCTCACCTCCGTGACACGCTGCCATCGCGGAGGGGCTCTGCCTCGGCTCCTCCCGCGATGGTTCGACAGGTTACTCGTCCGGTCTTTTCCCGGGCCTTTCTTTAGCACGTATGGCCTTCAAATATGTTTAACCAACGTGCGAATAGGCCATCTAGGTGCCGGAAATCCTACGGGGTATAACATTCTCCCCCCTCCCTTAAGAACATTCGTCCTCGAATGTAAACCTCTATTTAGAGGACTTCTCAACTTACTGTCTAGGAAAATTTCGGCAGAGTTTCCCCTGCACTATGGACTATAGCAAAAACATGAAATGCAGAAAAGTCCAACACAGGTACTGCACGCAATGCTTTAAGATTTACCGGATAGCTAAACATCAATCATTCTCACTTATACATATACAACCATACTACATAACGTGTTTTTTTAACAGGTATAAAAGAAAATTATATAAATAATCTAATGGTATATTCAATGTATCTAATATATATTTCAGTTTATTCACATTATATTATTAATGTATTGATATTACTAATTGGTATATACATATAATTCTTGAATTTTTTAAAATTTAATTCCAGCTGCGGTGGTTTTGGCTTTTGCGGATTTTATTTCATTTAATTTTTTTAATCGATTTTTATTAAATAAACAATCTGCTAAAAGCATATTAAAAAAATCTGCTAGCTTTAAGAAAAATGAAAACTAGTATAATTTTGTGTATGATATTAAATAATAGAGGTACAAGATTAAAATATCTCTAATATAGAAGTAAATTTAATCTAATTGGTGGAAAGAGGGCATTTTTAACCTATTTCTATTATGTTGAGGGCATTTTTGATCCAATGGGTAGAAGAAGGGCAAATTTTGATCCAATAGGTGGAAGAAGGACATTTTTGAACTTTTTCTAATACGTTAGGGACATTTTTAACACATTTTTAATTATTTATTAACTCTGAAAAGGATCATAGAGAGTTTTAGAACAGTTCTTGTAGGTTCGAATCCTGCCACCCTTCTTGTGGATCATCCTATGATTACCGAATAATGAGAATAACTAAGCAGAAATTGAAAATGAGCACGAAATATCAATATATGAATTGTTTCATTATTCGTTATTTCCAGAGCTTTCTGCAAAAATCCAATGAAAGATAAAAGAGGAAGGAAATTGAAGATTCAGTTGAATGATTTTTAAAAAAACCTAAATTTTCCTATTTAATAAGTTACTTATTCTCACGTAGTAAATTAGCAAAATATTTGTCCATGTAAAAATTATGTGAGCAATTCATTTTAAGTTGAAATTTAATTATACATATTGCCTATTAATTTAGTAGATAGAATTACATTTGTAATATATGTATGTGAATTAAATAGACGGTTGATTATTAAAAAAATAGTATTTTTTTTATTAAAATTCTTCACTGAAAAACTTGTGGTACCAAGATTTTATTGTAGATGGAGGTCAGATGTATTAATTTGTGGTACCAAGATTTTAATTTTTTTTTGCTTTAAATATTTGTCAGGTAATATATACATTCACTCACATGGTTTACGGTTTTATGATGCGGACAGATTAAAATGCACAAATATTCGTTTTTAAATCTATCATTAAATTTGTATTTATTTTTTTATTTTTTAAAATAATTATTCTTTCAACACATGATTTAATAAATAATTTTAAATATAAAATATAAATTTTATATATCATAAAAAATTAATTTATTAAAATATATAATAATAATTTTTTATTATTTTAAAGATCCGTTCTCTGATAGGTACCAAAACAAATAAGTGGTAGCAATGAAAATAATTTATCATGGTACATTATTTGACATGTTTAAGTTATTAGACAATTCTATGCGATCCTGTCAGGGCATTAATAACCATTTTTGGCAATATTCCGAAATGAAAGAGATGTTAACGTGGTTTTTGTAAAAGGTAGTATAAGTTAGTAATTTAATTTCCATTTACATTATTGGTGGTGGTCCAATTTAGGAAATAAATTTTCTAATTTGGACAGTGATATGCTTTATTCTACGTACTAAAATTTATGCACATTAGAGATTGTCACGCTCAACTTTTGTGTCCAATGTGGGCTTCACTTTTTAATAGTGGGGATGTCATTATCTGGTCCTCACTAACCCGCATTTTCTGTTTGGCTTCGTAAAATTTAAGAAGAGTAACGCATCATAGTTAATTAATTTTCTGATTCTTAATTGTGTTTAATCTGACTTTCTAAATAATATGAGGATCATTTTATTGTCTTGTATTTTTCTCAATGTAATATTGCTTATGAATAAACAAGTTATATTCTTAATTTATTTATTATCTCTCGATATCAGCACTATTTGCTGATAATAAGTTGTTGAAGGAGATAAAGTAAAATTTTTTTTTCCGAATGCTTAGATTGAATCTAATAATTTAAATTTATTAGGATTTAAATGAGAAGGCTGCACATCAAATTTGAAGTTTACTTGAACCTATTTTAAAGTGAAAACGTATTGGTGAAATTTTTTCATATGAAAATCTTGACAATCCGTTAAAATTTTATTGATAACTTATCAGAATAATAATTAGAATTCCAGCGATCCATGTTAGACTATCAGATTCACAAATAATTTTCATTGTGTTTGCTGTACAATTACAATATGTTAAACTCTATCTGATTGAAAGAACGATACACTTAATAGTATTTAATCTAAGTAGTTTATCTTTAAATATAAATATATTATGACAATATTCTTGATATATTGCCACGTGAAATTGATGTTGAAGCAGAGACGCTGATTGATCAATCACAAAGAAAAGGACTTGCTTTTCCAGTTAATCAATCATTTTGGATTTATTGTTTTTAAAAAGCTAGATATCTAATTGTGCACAAAATTCTAAAATAAATATTTTTGTGGTTTATTGTCCAAAACTAATTTAAATATTACAGCTATAAATCATCTTGTAAATATAAATGAAAATTTAAAGGTTAAAATTATATTTAAATTTAATAATAAATTATTTTAGACAAATTTAAAAATAAGTCACATAAATATTGAGACGGAGCAATCGACGTGCTTGCATAACAGTTAATTATTGTACTTTAACATCACGTTTTAGTTTTCGGATAATCCCATGTGGTCCCATTGGGACAAAAATTTACATTTTTGGTTGCTGGCCTTTATTCATATTCATAAAAGTTCGTATATTTTTGTAGACATAGCTGAATCTCTATTTATATCGGTGGTCCAATTTAAACTGTGAAGATATTGACTAGACAATTAATTTGATCCACACAAACATATTCTTATTGCAAAGATAATTCTATCTATTAAAATTAATTCACCAAAATTAAGGCGATATATATAACTGAATATCAATTTAAAATAAATTGTTCACATAATATTATGGAGAGAAATTGAATGTTAGATAATAAATGTTTATATATAGATTTTGCCAATCTACTATATAAAAATAGGAAACTCATTAAAATAGGAACATTATATTCATATTCCTTTTAGGTTTTTCATCTAAAATTTCAATTTTCTTTTTATGATATTCCATTGAATCTTTGTAGAAAGCTCTAACATGAACTATTCTGAAACTTTCTATGCTTTTTTTTCTTTCTAAAGTTAAAAAAGAATAGGTAGGTTAATGGCTCTCCAAAGATTATTTGGACGGAGATGAGTTGGGTAAAGATAATTAAATAATGGTCCAATCAATTCTCATCTAGTTTTGAATTTTTTTATTTGTTTTCTTATACTTTACTTGATTAGCAAGCAAAAGTAACAAAATTTATTGAAGAAGACAGAGTGAATCTATTTATTTATTGAATCTAATAGTTGAAAATTTTTGGAATTTAAATGAAAAGGTAACATGTTAAATTGGATGCCATTTATAGTTCATTCGAGCCAATTTAGAAGCAAAAATGTATTGATGAAATTTTTACACAAACAGATTATGACAATTCATCAAAATTTAAGTCTGATTTCTATGACTTATCAGGATTTATGGTTAAACTTCTAGCTACTCATATTAGACTTTTAGTACATTCACAAATAATTTACATTGCGTTTTGACGTACCACTACAGTATTCAAAATTCTCTTTGGTTGAAAAAATAATTAACTTGATAGTATCTAATCCAAGAGTTTATCTTTGGATGTAAATGTGGTGTGTAACTCAATGGTGTCTAAGGCACACCAAGCTCCCTTGTAGTTCTTTTGTTATATTAATAAATAAAATTGAAAATTACAAAAAATAATTTGATTTTTGCAAGAATCAATTAACTTTCTTGTCACGAAGGAGCCTCTACACTCTTCGTTTCTCATCAAAAATACATGAAACAAAAATAAGATAGTACATGTGTTATAAATATTGAGACCTAAGTAAGATACTTATTATTACTTTATGTAATTACTTGTAATGCAAAGCCGATATTTATATATATAAATAATAAAGTTGACTGAGATATGACATATATAAATATGACTTGATTAGTATTGTTGCAAATCAACTTTTATCGTCACAAAAATTTATAATGTTTGTTTTCCTTTGCCGTCTTAATTCATATCATATAGATTGATTTTAGAATATGTGCTTTGCGCATGTACTATATCAATGAATATAAGTTTTATAAAAGTGCATACATATTATTAAATACTATATGCTAACCAAAATGAACTTGAAAATTTTAATTTGTTGAAGAAGACAAAGTAAATTTATTTATTTTTGAATGTTTAGGTTAGAATTTAATAATTGAAAATTATTGGGGTTTAAATAAGAAGGTTGCACATCAAATTTGAAGTTTATTTGAACCTATTTTAAAGCAAAAACGTATTCGTGAAATTTTTTCATATAAAAATCTTGACAATCCGTCAAAATTTTATAACAAATTCTGATAACTTGTTAAAATAATAGTTAAAATTCTGGTGATCCATATTAGAATATTATATTCACAAATGTTATCTATACAATTACAATATGCTAAACTCTCTCTGATTGAAAGAACGATTTACTTAATGATACTTAATTTTAAGTAGTTTATCTTTGAATATAAATATAGAACTGGATAGTGTCCAAGGCACACCAAGCTCCCTTGTAGTTCTTTTGTTATATTAAAATATAGACAATTTTTCTTTACTAAAAGAAAGAAAAAATAGGTTTTTGAATTTATAGAATAAATAGAATTGAAATTACAAGAAAATAATTCAATTTTTGCAAGAAATAATTTACTTTCTCGTCACAAAAAAGTCCCTGTGCTTTCTATTTTTCACCAAAATGACATGAAAGTAAAATAAGATAGTACATTTATAATAAATGTTGGGACTTAAGCATGATATTTATACGTTATATTGACGTGGTAAGGGTTTTTGCCAAGCTTCCCATCACCATAAGCAATGCAAGCCTGGATGAATGGTTTTTTGGGGAAAAAAAAATGATACTTATACTAATCTATATAACTTATAAAATGCAAGGTCAATATATATATATATTAAAGTTGATTAATGGATGACATGAATAAAACTTAACTTAGTATTATTTTAGATCAATAATAACTTTCTTCAACAACGGAAATTTTACTACATTGATTCTGTTAATTTTTGTTTTAATTCATCTATATTAGTTTCAAAGTACATATTGTGCGCGTGTACCCATAATAAGATTTTAAAAAATACATAAATAATATTAATTAATATATACTAATCGATATAATCATGGATTAAATAAATATGTACCTAATCAAACTTGCTTCTTATTAAATAACATAAGTAGATATAAAAAAGTTCCGGTTAAGCTGCAAGGACATTTAGACAATTTAGGTGTTACAACTTAATTTTATTAGTCTATTAATTTCACGATCAATTTTCTAGCTAATGTTAAGTTTCAAGAGTTCTTTATATGTACTATAGATGAGAGGAAATGACATCTCTTTGTTTTTTACAATTTAAATAAAAGAAAATGAACGTTTCAGATTTCTTATACATTAAAAAAGAAAATCTCTAATATATAAAAATGAAATTCTTTCATAAAATATTTTTATAAAAAACTAAAAAATAATAGGGATTGTAAAAGGTAGTTAGATTTATTTAGTACTAAATGTTGACAATATTCTTGATATATTACCACGTGAAATCAATGTTGAAGAAGAGACGCTGATTGATCAATGACAAGAAAAGGACTTGCTTTCTCCAGTTAGTCAATCACTTTGGATTTATTGTTTTTAAAAAGCTAGATATTTAATTGTTCATAAAATTCTAAAATAAATATTTTTGGAGTTTATTGTCCAAAACTACAATTATAAATCATCTTACAAATATAAAGGTAAAAATTATATTTAAATTTAAAATAAATTATTTTAGATAAATTTAAAAAATAAGTCACGTAAATATTGAGACGTAGCAATTGATATGCTTGCATAACAGCTAATTATTGTATTGTAGCATAACGTCTTAGTTTTGAGATAATCCCATGTGGTCCTATTGGGACAATAATTTTCATATCCCATGTGGTTCTATTGGGACAATAATTTTCATATTTGGTTGGTAGCTTTTATTTATATTCATAAAAGATATATTCTTATATTTTTGTACGAGTGACTGAATCTTTATTTTTTGGTGATTCAATTTAAACCGTAAAGATATTGATTAGACGGTTTATTTAATTCATACAAACATATTGCAAATGTAATTCTATCCACTAAAATTAGTGCAACTAATTCACCAAAATTAAGGTCATATATATAACTGAATTTTAATTTAAAATAAATTGCTCACATAATATTACGAGGATAAATTTAATGTTAGATGACAAATATTTATATATAGATTTTGCTAATCTACTACATAAAAATTGGAAACTCATTAAAATAGGAACATTATATTCATATTCTTTTTAGGTTTTTCATCTAAAATTACAATTTTCTTTCTCTGATATTTCATTGAATCTTTGTAGAAAACTCTAACATGAACTATTCTAAAACTCTCTCTATATTTTTTTCCTAAAGTTAAAAATAATAGGTAGATTAATGATTCTCCCAAAGATTATTTGGACCGGAGACGAGTTGGGTAAAGATAACTAAATAATGGTCCAATCAATTCAAGTCTCATCAAGTTTTGAATTTCTTATTTGATTTCTTATACTTTACTTGATTACCAAGCAAAACTAACAAAATTTATTGAAGAAGACAGAGTAAATCTATTTATTTTTTAAAGTTTAGACTGAATCTAATAACTGAAAATTGTTCCAATTTAAATAAAAAGGTAACATGTTAAAATTGAAGCCATTTATAGTTAATTTGAACAATTTAGAAGCAAAAACGTCTTTGTGAATTTTTTACACAAAAATTATGACAATAATTCATCAAAATTATAAAGTCTAATTTTTATGACTTATCAGAATTATGGTTAAACTTCTAGCTACTCATATCAGACTTTTAGGACATTCACAAATAATTTGCATTGCGTTTTGACGTACCACTACAGTATTCAAAATTCTCTTTCGTTGAAAAAATAATTAACTTGATAGTATCTAATCTAATTAACTTCCCATCTAAAGTTGCGACAATCTCAATTCAAGTTATTGTTAAATCTAAATTAATCATTAGACATAATATTACGGTACTGAATATTTTTATTCGTGCTGATTAATGGTTCATGGATATATAGTCTTTGTCGCTATTTCTTAATGGTAGTCTGTCTTGTAATTTTTTATTATTACAAATCTCACATATTAAAATAGATAATTCGTCTTACTTTCAAAATTACAAATCGACGTACATATAACGAAAGTTTACTCTAAATATCCATTGAATGAGAAAAATTCCTATACAAACGTATACGTAACTTAAAATTCCTTGGTTATTTAGATGGTAATTAAGAGCAGTAACAAAGCCTGTATTATAATACCAAACTTAAAAGTTATAACCTTTGTTAGTAGTACGTGAAGTGTAACGATCCGTCCATCGTCGTTATAGGGTAGTTAAGGCTTTAGAACCCCATTTACGTCTAAGTGCATGATTGAAAATAGCTGGAAAGTCTGGACAAAAGATATGTGTTTTGGGATGAAAAAATATGCAGGATTACCAAGCTACTAGTTAGCGGAGACTGCTGCAGCGGAAATCCTACCACTACAGCAAGACCGTCATGACGGTCGGAGGTCCGTCGTAGCAGTAGAGAAGAAAACCGTCAGGTCTGGAAGCTTTGGTTGCTATCGCAGATCCGTTGCAATGAAAAATATATCGCTGTAGTAGACTACGGGAGGCAGAATACCTTCTTAAGTCAGAATTTTAAAGTTTTCACCCCATTATTCTAAGACACGATTTTTCATAAGCTGAAGGTGATTTTGTAAGGGCAAGAGCAGTTCCTCTCCTAAGGTAAGAGTTTCCCATTCGCCCTTTTCCCCATCACCTTTCCTTATCCCCTCCACCATCTACCAATGGTGGAATATGGGTTAGAACTATCACACCCCGCCTTGGGGGGTATGACTGGCACCTGGTGCCCTACTAGGACCTGAACTACTGGACTGCTAAGCCTAGGCACATCTGGTGCCTGGCTAGCTCTAACTCACATTTCTGGAAACAAAGGGCTATATAACGGCTGTAAACACAGCCCCCGGCCCATTGGCCTATAGCCTCCTGTACCTGTACTAACAGCTGACCAGAAACATGTCAATATAGGGAAACCTATGCGGGCCGACAAGGCCACCATGCTGTCTAGTTATCTATAACTTAACCATGAAGTACTGGATAGCTACGTGACCGACAAGGTCACCACTACTGTCGAACCATGGCCCCACATGGCCAACATAAAGGAAACACAAGTTCTAACAGCTATACAACTGCACGGCCTCACACGACCGGCTCATCTGACCACAGGAAAATATATACCGACTGCAAGCCTCTAAGAATAACAATAGAAATGATCGGGACAGGGCCCCGACCTACCCGTACTATACAACAAAAGAAAATGAAATACACCTCTGGAATTCAGTCTCCGGATTACAGGAGCTGAATACTCAATCGCTGACAGAAATCACGTGGTATCGCCTGCTCGTCTATGAGTACTCGCAGGCAAGTAATGCAACGCCCCACCGGGCGTTAGTACCGCTGGTACTGAGTATGTAAAACGATAACTGAAAGAAATATCTGAAAATAACAATACAACTGATGAAACTGAAGTAGAGAGAAGTAGATTAACTGTCTGATAATGTAAGTCATGCCTTCTCTCAATTATACTGGAAAGAGTAGGAGTCATACCTGGAGACGTATCGTTCTGCTGCTGATCTACTCTTATTTAACATAACATGGCATAACATAACATAACATAACATAGCACACACAAACATTACCCGGCCCTCATAAGCCGGGAGGTATAACTAGCACAGAATCTATACCCCTACCCCGGTCATCCCATCTCCTAAAATAGCTATAAGCATCCCGCCGGTCCCCTGGGTAAGCACTTGGGCTCGCTGAGCCCCTGACTATAACTGCATCTGAGTCCGGAGGACTCCTGAATCAACACCCGGGCGTATCCGCTCGACGGGAGTGTATAAGGGCCGACCAAGGCACATTATGGAGAAAACTGGCATCCCATCTTCGTCCCCTGTGGGACGGCATGCCACTCCGTAGAGCGACGTATCCTCGTCCTCTGGTGGATGAGTCGATACAGCTATCAACCCTGGACGGTCATGGATGCTAGGTAGTCCAACCCCAAAACCATACAACAGTCTCAACTAGTAATACTATCTGCATGTCCCACATACTGAAGCTAATAGTGGTAAAGTATTTGTATATACTTTATGTTGAGCTGGTGATAGTAATATGTGCGTACTCACTACATGTTGAGGCTGGTAATAGTATATACATATAAATATAGTTTTCTGCCAGACTGTACTGGATCTAATGCTGAACAAGATATGATCTTTCTGCTGAAAACTATGTTGTATGCTGAGTTTCTATAGTAACATGATTTACTATTCCTAACATGCTTTCTAGCTTCACTTTAACTTATCGTTCTATTTCTGAGATGTCTTACAGATATTACATTGCTTTACTGGGTTTCAACTGAATACAATGATATCCTAACATTCTGTGTCACATCACATGCTGAGCAGTTCTTAACACTTATATTAGAATCTATATCGTGCTAGCAAGTCTCGCGCTGATCATAACATGATGTTTCTAGTATCGTACCATCATTCGTAGTAAGCATCATACATGGCTTCTGAATATTTTACTGGCCTTTAAATTACTGTACTGCACCAAGATTACTAACTTGCCGAGGGAACTAGCTTTACATACCTTATCCTCGAACTATCCATCTGTCGGACGACGCTCGGCCGGTACTTCAATTATTTTCTCCCAACTGCATTCATAAACATGTCAATCAATACTAAATAAAGCTTTATTGTAAAGAGCAACGTCACTTTTGATATAGTTTATAGCCTAAACTTAGGCTTATCGAAAGACGGTCGAAAACTCGCTATTTTCCAGCGGTCCAGAAGGGAGAAATATTCACTTCACAGCTAGGAACACATAGACACTAGTTTAGAGCAATTCCACTTACCTTAGCTCGGTAGCTCAACGATTCGTCGGCCGTATTTCACGAAACTAAATCCGTAGGAATGCTCTTTGCTGCTAAATACCTCGGTATCTGAGGTTAATTTGAGTTTGGACAACGTTTAGCAGCGTAATCAGACAAAAATTATATTACTTCTTCGTTCTCTCCCTGTTCTCCTGCGTTTTCTGGAAATTTTAAGAGGTTTTAATAAGATTAAACCGAAGTGGGGCTTTATATACTTGGGCCTGGACAAGGCCAACGTGTCACAGAGCCAACGCGGAGGCCTCACCTCCGTGACACGCTGCCATCGCGGAGGGGCTCTGCCTCGGCTCCTTCCGCGATGGTTCGACAAGTTTCTCGTCCGATCTTTTTCCGGGCCTTTCTCTAGCACGTATGGCCTTCAAATATGCGTAACCAACGTACGAATAGGTCATCTAGGTGCCGGAAATCCTACAGGGTATAACAAGAACCCTAGGATTGTGGAAGTTAGGGGAATCTACATGGGTTTGGTTATTTCTCGAAATTCCAACCTTCTAGATTGCTATATTACACTTTCTAGAGTAACGTGCATGCGCTAGTACATTAATACGATGGTTTGAGACTTAGAGCTCAACAAATTGATATCTTTGACCTTAAAAACTACTTTAAGGAGGTCTAGAGGAATAAAAACTCTATAACCTAAGTTGGTAAGATAATTGTAGGATTGGATTATGAGAGTTTAACTTGTGAATATCGATTTAGGCCGTATCGTTGGGCAGAATAGGGTGGGTTAGAACCCCCAATCCTGGGTTTAAAAGGTGAATGATTGAATATTATCTTTATTATTGTTTTAAACTTTAAACGTTCGAAGACGTTGAGTTATGATTCAACAGAGTGGAGTTTTATCTCTCAAATATTGAAGGAGTTAGGTTTCCCAAACAAATAGTTAACTGGATCATGATGTGTTACTATTGTTAGTTATACTTTCATAATTATTGGGAATGTCTCTGAAACTATCCAAGCTAAGAGGGGATTAAGGCAATTGAATCGTACTCTCCCTACACAGCATGTCCAAAGCAGGTCTTCATTTTGTGGATAGTCCTACATAAAAGACTCAAAACTAAGTATAAACTAATACAATGGAGAATGAATGTAGACAGCAAATGTGTACTACGTGGACTGGCCAATGAAACAGGTGACCATTTATACTTTAAATCTTTAACTGTGCATTTACTATAGAAGTCGGGACAGGACGTCTAATATGATTGAAATGGAGAAGGGTCATACTGGATTGGGAAGAAGACGTGGAGTGGGTGATCCAGCGATCCAAGGGAAGATAAGTTAAGAACAAGCTACTTAAAGCAGGATTTACAACCACAGTTCATGAAGTTTGGATAGAAAAAATCTACGAGTTTTCTAGAATAAAACGAGGACGAGTGAGATGCTTTTACATTCCCTAAAAACTAATTTTTATACTTAGATTAGAGGGAATAGGAGTCTGAATGATTTTATATGTTCTCTTTAGGAGTATGAATGGTTTGTATAATATAGAAGTCTAGTAGTTTGGAGTAGTTTATAACTAGAAGGGGATGTCATGGTGTGTCATTCCTCGGGCTGTAATGTTTTACTGGTAATTAGTAAAATTTTAATTGCCAAACAACAATGCGAACATTTAGGGGTTTCTTTAGTCTTTCATGACCTAAATATTCCAATTTCCCTCCTTCTATCTTTCATTGACTCTCTTTAGAAAGCTTTGGCGAGAATCATTATATAACTTTTTATGATTCTTCTCTACGTCTTTATAATATACTCCCTCTGCTTCAATTTACGACTAAGATCGATGATTTCTGATTCGTCCAAAGTTTAGGCAAATAACAAACTAATTCCACAATGATATTTGGTGACGGTCGGTGGAGTTGAAGGAAATTCTACATGTAACACTTTGAGTAATTGGTTCAAGATTGACAAATATCAGGATGTCTACAAACTTGTATATTTTCCTCTGAGTTTGTGAGACATGTAGATCATTAATCTGCGGAGACTGAAATATTTGTTGAACGAACCAAATTACTACAAAAGGGTCTTGTTTGTTGAATCTGATAAACAAGTTAAAATTTCAATGTACAAACTCCACTGGTACCATAATTAGTTATACTCCTCCAAGTCCTAATGTCGGCACTCCTGGCACACTGCCAAACCTTGCCCTTTATATTAAAGTTGTATGTGCATTAATATTACCGCTACCTGATAAAGCTGACGTAAAAGCTCCGGATCTACAGTATTGCTAAGCGGGTTTGTTTGAATTTAATAATTTTTGTTCAGACATCTTGTATATATAATTAATCGTGTGGGAAGAATGAATGAGATTTCTTCTGTCTTAAATAATTGTGTGAATCTTAATTTGTTGGACCGATGGACTTAAAGTAAAAGAAAAGGGATAATTACCTTCCATAAAGACTTTTTTTATTAATTGGCAAAGGTCCTTCATGCGTTGGAGGGGATTTGACAATAACCGCTGCCTGTTTATTGATCGCTAGTTCATAGGGACTAAATCAGGCCATTTTAGATAACGAAGATAGTTATAATCACTTCACTGTTCTTAAGAAATTGGATTACTTCCTCCCACCGGCTTTCAGGATAGAATGAAAAAATATTTCTGTAATAGCGTTATAAAATTCCGACGACAAATTCAAAAGGCGGAATAAAAATTACGATTGACACTTATGTTTTTTGCTTTTCTGAAAACGATATAGAGAATGTAGAAGAGAGAAAGAAGATTTATTATTTTCATTGGTGAGAAAAACAAAGGAGAAGGCTCAGAATTATAGCCGCGAGATTGGGTATCAACAGGTGCAGTCATGTATGTTTGTTAAAGGTTGTGTTTGCTGGAAAAAATTACCATTTGAAAAAAGAAAAAAATATCTTAAAATTTAAATTTTGCGCAAAAAAAAAATCAAAATTGAAAATAAATAATGAAAATATCAAATAATTTTTTTCTAAAAAGTATATCAATTAAATCATTTGACTGAAGTGGAAGTCGAAGCTAAGTGACATTAACAGCACGGGGGAGACTCTCTTCTCAACTCTTTATGAGCTAGAAGATATGTTTCTATACATAAGTACAAGAATTCTCCTCTTCCTATCCAGTAAAAGAGAAATACATAAATACACTTTGTTCAAATTTCATTTCCTTTCATTTTCCATTTCATCAGTTAAAATCCGAAAAAAGAAAAAAAAAAAATTGGAGCGAAACTTTCCAACGGAAGGCAAAGCTAATTCAATCCGAACATTCCAGAAAAGGAACCAAACAAAAAATAAAGGCGGAGAGGTAATATATCCATTAATATTGTACCAATACTTTATTAATTATTACGGAGATGTAGCGTTATTTAGACAACAACACAAAGTAGGTACAATACGTTCATTTTTTATCCTACCAAATCGGTGGATCGATCATATAATCGAATTTATTGGGTAGCCGTTATCCTTGACGAACCAAATTGGTAATCTATAGCCCCAAAAAACAGCCAAATGATTCTGTTCCTCGAAATAATTGATGCGGACTTCGGTGCTGACTTCGTTGCAGGTCTCTTCATCATTAGGACAAAACACGAAAATGTACGCATCTAAACCACCGGCATTAAATTTCTTAATCTGAAACCAGATGGAAGGATTTCCAGTAACCCCATTAGTTGACAACAAGGCTGGGTTCTCAAAAGTTCCTGGGTAACCTTCCACTTCCCACAGTGTGTTGTTACAAACATTCCCATCAGAGAACTCGATGTTAAGAGAAGTGGATTCAGTGATTTCTACTTGCTCCGCTGCCTTTGGTTTGAAATAGACTGATATACCTTTGTCCTTTTGTGTGTCTCCCATTTTTTGCATGACCTGCACCACCTGTAACGCCAAAAAAAAAAATTAAATATTGTATAATCAAGTATTTCGATCGTGTCATTTTTATGCGTAGATATTTCACTCAAAGCACACAACCTAAATATGTACAAAACATCAGGAGTACGGTTATCTTTGAAAACATCATAATTTCAAGTGTTCACTATTATATTTATTACCTATTAAAAAAAATGGTGGCGGCGAGACTTTCAACCATTTGTTTCATTTTCTTCTCTCTGAATGAATTAAAGGAATAGCAAACATTTATATTAAACGGTGTTTGATCCAATACTGATTCTGAATAGTGTTTTAAAAGATGGGTGTGGGACGAGCGTATTTTACAAAGTATGGAATAAAACCTAAGTTTTGAAATACAAGTTTAAAAGTCCTGTGGATTTACGAATCTTATATTTCATGTATCTTCAATTTTATAATTTTATTATTAAGAAAATACGTAAAAATAAAATTTTCAATAGTTCTGTAAATAAATTTAAGCAAATCACCAATAATATTAAAAAAAATATTATAACTATTATTTTGATAAAAATAACAATACAAAAAATATAATATCGGAGATAATCTTTAAAATGAAATTATCATTGAGTTTACCTTCGATTTCCACATCTACTAGTCTTTCCTGCCCTCAACTAATATTGTTTATATATTTCAAAAAAGGAGAAGGATAAAAATTGTAAGAGCAATAACAAAATATGGATGAAGTTGCCTCACAAACATAGTGTTATGGAATTTTTATCCTATCAATTTCAGGTACAATTATTCAAAAAATTGTTTATGGCAGTGTCATTCTATTACAGTTGTTTCTTTATTTATATATTTTTAAATAAATCACTACAACATGAAAACATGATAGAATAAAATATAAATATCATTACACAAATACTTAAAAACATGATTTATAGCAAAAATACTTTTGAATTAGTAAAAACAAAATTTAACATCTGGGGCATATACTTTTACATCTTGGATTTACGTTTTTACCTTGAGGCTTACACCCCAAATTATAAGGCATACTCCCTATGGATCTATACCTTTTATTTATGTCCTAGAGCATTTTTTGAAAATATTAGTTGCAAATTTTAATTAAAAATGAATCTTTTTATATGATTTTGACAATTCTTACCTCATGAATTAGCTTTTGATTAAATTAAAATCATGATCTAATTTCTTATTATGATATCAGAATCAGATTCATATCAACTTCTTGATATATTTAATATTAAACTCATGATATATTATTCACGCTTCATATGTCTAATATTGAACATACTAGAGAATATTGGGTTGAAAATTTAAAAATAAGTGTTCATGTATTTCTCAAGCAATCATGCTTTTGAGGTTAATAAGTTATATCCAGGATTCAATATTTATGGAACTAAAATGACATATGTATAATGAAAAATACTAAATATAGTATATAATGTTTGAAACAAGATGGGCGGTCATACCTGAGACGGACACACGAAGTTAGCATCACCAGCTCCATCTTGGCCTCGTATTATGCCGCCGGCTGAATCTAGTGGTGACACCACAAAGTACCTGGCGCCTGATCTGAGAATATCGCCATCAACGTCACGCACCACCACCTGACCAGTAGTACATGAAGAGGAAAATGCAAGCACAAGACAGACAAGTGAAATTAGCAAAACACTAACCCTCTTCATTTTCTCTGTCTATAGCACAGTTGATGGAGGAGCTCTGAATGGAGCTTCAATTTATAGATAATTACGCTCGCTCGCGTTTAAAACATGTTTTAATTTTCCATGAAAATCTATTCAAGAATTTACGGGATGCGTGCAATTATTCCAAGGGTTAAAAGGTAATTTTCCTTTTAAATTGTGAACTGTATATCGTGATTCAATGTATATTTCAAATTGACGTATTTCTGTTAAAATATCTTTTAAGTAGAAAAGTAAGGAGAATAATAGATAAACTAAAATAAAAATGAAAAATTCTCAAATAAATGAATAACTTAAATGTTTAAAGTGTACCACATTTTTTATTTATAATTGATATATCTTATTAAGTAATTTATATTCATTTTCTAGGTATATTTTATTAAGTAATTTGCGTTCATATTCTATTTACGATTTTCAAAAGATATATTTCAAGAAAATATTTATCACCTTTTTCTAATCACAGGTGTGAATATAATCTGAAACAAAAATATGAAATATCTTTTTAAAGTTCATTAAATAAATTTGCAAAAATATTATTTATAATTCTAACTTGTCTTTCAGTAATTATAATTTTAATATATTCAGTTACTAATATACAGCATAAAAAATGTAATTTAAAGTTCTATAATTTATAATTTATAATTTATAACAAAAATACTTCTAAATGCTAAAAATCAAATTTAAAATTTGGAAGTACGTTTTTTGTATCCGGAACTTATGTCCCAAATTTTAAAGCTTATGTTTTAAGAATTCACTATGTCCCTCATTTGCGTCCAGAGCGTTTTTTTATACGCCTCCCTTTGAATTTCACCCTAAATGCCTTTAAAAATACTGTTTAAGAATTAGCATTAAAAATTACATGAAAATAATTTAATTTTACTAGTCACTAAAGGAATTCTTACGCTCTCCGTTTCTCATCGAAAACACATAAAAGCAAAATAAGACAATACATGTATAATAAATATTGGAATCTGAATATAATACTTATTACTACTCTATGTAATAACTTGTAAAGGCAAGGCCAATTTTTATATATACAAATAGTAAGGTTGATAGATGATGATATGAACAAGACTTGATTTTTCATTACTGTAGATTAACTTTTTTTGTCATAAAATTTTTTGTTATGCTCATTTCATTCTCTATTCTAATTCACATATATTATTTTTAATGTACGCGTTTTGCATGTATATCTATTTTAATAAATATAGGTTTTAAAAAAATTATATACATTATCATATCATATCATATTATTATATAAGTGGGAAGCGCTCAAGTTAAAAGTTAAATTATCATTTTGTCCTTCAATCTAAAATTATTTTAATAATATTTATATACTAAAAAGTAAATATATGTTACAATCAGTATTATTAGACTATTAAATTAAATAAAAGATCTATAATTGTCATAATAGAGAATTAATGTTTTCATTTAATTTACATTATTTCACTTTATTCAAATTTAATTATAATTATTTATCGTCATCTTCATCAGAATGTAAAAAAACTCAAAGTCATAGTGTCATAGTTATTTTTTTCATTTAATATATATATATTAAAGATTTATATCTATGTTTTTTACTAAAATATTTTGAAATACTATTTGGTTGAAGGGTAAAAATATCGTTTAACATTTGATGGATATTTTAGTCATTTATTTTTATTTCTCTTTATTCATATTTAATTATACTTATTTATCGTCATCTTCATCAGAATGTAAGAAGACTCAAAATCATAATATCACGATTATTCCTTTCATATAATCTTTTTTTGTTATTTTTCTGAAGATTTATATCTGTGTTTTTTACTAAAATATTTTGAAATACTATTTGGTTGAAGGATAAAAATATCATTTAATATTTGATGGGTATTTTAGTCATTTATTTTTTATTTCGTGACTTTTTACTTTTTATAATTTAATAATTGTATTGAAATGTGAATATTATAACTCATTATTTAGTCAAATATCTTATATATATGATGAGTTTTTTATTGTTTGGTGCAAAAAATTTTATAAGAGTATCGTTTAAATGTAGGGCAAAATAATCGTTCAATATTTGATGGACTGATATCAGGGACTTTTCACTTTTGGTATAATATGATATGATTCAAAATATTATTATTTAATTTAGTTTTGATTCAATAAATAATAAAATATTATTATATAATTAAATATTTAAACATGATATGATATGATTTAAATATTACTATATTAATAGATATTTAATTTAGTTTTGATTCAACAAATGATAAAATATTATCATTTTGTTAGATATTTAATTTGATTTTGATTCAATTTTTTAAAATATTATTATATTGCTTCAACAAGAGTTAAAGAGAACATTATTTTTTCTCATTTCTATAATAAATATATATTAATAACCATTTGATAAAATATTTTCAGACAAATGACAATTATGTAAGCAACTAATATGATTTTTTGGATGAATATGAGAAAGTAATACTTTGAATTTTGTCAATTTTATTTAATTATAAATTATATTTATCATCTATCAGAAATAATATATCGTTCTACATATATTATCTAACGAATTTGCACAAACTTACCTGAGACACACTTATCCTAGATTAGTTGAATTATATATACTAACCAGAATATCATGAATTATAAATAAATATGACCTAAAGAGAGTTATTTCTTACTTTAGATTAACGTAGATATAAAAAGATTCTGCACTACTAGAATTTTAATTGAAGCTAGAATAGATAAATTTCATCATTAGTGGATCAATTTAAAATAAAACAAAATATACGTAAACACCGTGCGACGTGGCAATGTTGGCTGCTTGATCAATGACAAGAAAAGGGCTTGCCTTTTCAAGTTAATCAATTATTTTGGACTTTAGTATTCAAATGCACACAAAGTCCTAAAAATATTGTTTTTTTTAGCAGTAAACAACCTATTTAATTCTCACACACACATATTGCAAATGTAATTTCATCCGCTAAAATTAATCTAATTAAATCACAAAGATTAACGCAATATATGTAACCAATTCTGGTTGAAAGAATAATTAATGTGATAATATTTACTCTAATAAATAGTTTATGTTTTGATGTAAATGTGTTTGAGGGAACAACTGGGGTCTAGGTACACGTCACCACCCGCTGCACCCCGTCCAACGGACTCGCATCAGATTAAGGGAACCAAACAGAGAGGTAGGAGGAATAAACACTTGCCACGTTTTGAACATGAATATCAATTATAATGTTCCATGATTGTTTTTCCATCTCTCTAAGTTTTGCAGTTGCACCTTATAAACGTCTTAAAAGGTCATAATTATAAAGATATTGTTATGAAATAATAAAGAAAGAACAAGAATATTATAGAGAAAGAGAGAAGTTCTTATTTCTCTTGATGGGATTCAATACAATGAAGGAGAACCCCTCTATTTATAGGGATAATTTCTCCTAACTTTTCTCCAAAAGATAGACTTTCACAATGATATAAACACATATACCTAGTACAATACAAATACCTTTATAGACATTCACTACAACACAAATATGTTTATAACACTCCCCCTTGAATGTCTATTTGATAGATAATGTGCCTCGTTAAAACCTTACTAGAAAAAACCCAGTGGGAAAAAATCTAGTGAAGGAAAAAGAGTACACATATCTAATAATACGCATTTTGGCTGCCTCGTTAAAAACCTTACAAGGAAAACCCAGTGGGACAAAACCTCGCAAGGAAAAAAGAGTACAACGCGTATTAACTCCCCCTAATGAGAACATCCTTGAATATTTGCGTCCCGATCTTGTGCACCATCTTCTTGAAAGTTGCAGTTGGTAGAGATTTGGTGAATAAATTAGCCACATTATCACTTGAACGAATCTGTTGCACATTGATATCACCATTCTTTTGGAGCTCATGTGTGTAGAAAAACTTTGGCGAGATGTGCTTCGTTCTATCTCCTTTTATGAATCCTCCCTTTAGTTGTGCTATGCATGCAACATTATCTTCATACAAAATTGTGAATACTTTGTCACAGTTCAAACCACATTTTTCTCTAATGAGATGTATCATGGACCTCAACCACACACATTCTCGGCTTGCTTCATGAATATCTATTATCTCAGCATGATTTGATGAAGCAGCTACCAGAGACTGTTTTATAGATCTCCAAGATATGGCAGTACCTCCACATATGAACACATAGCCAGTTTGAGATCGAGCTTTGTGTAGGTCAGATAGATACCCTGCATTAGCATAACCAACAAGATCCGGACTTGCTAACAAATTAACCGAATGTTATACCTTATAGTATTAGCAAGATATATTAGTGCATCAATCACAATAAGATATGGTACTTCAAGACCAAGGATTTCCTCATATAAGAATTATGAACAAGTTTAAAGAAACTTGTAAATGCTTCAGGCGTTTTGAATCCTTCATGATTTTCATATAAATTTTATCAAGTGATAACATTCATTAATATTTAAATGCGTGACATCTTCTAGTGTTTGGACTACAGGTCCAATAAGCTTTATGCTTACCAATACGCATCATTTCACTTGATAATTATTCCTACATCAGCATGCTTTAATAGATGTAGTATTCAGATCCTCACAATCTTTTACAATATTGCGCACTATATTGTATCAAAAATATCGTAGACGATCAGTTCCAATGCGACATAACTTATTGAGATCTCTTCATTTTTCATCATTTTCAGGTACCTGAACCTTTGCCAAGGTTTTATGAAGTGTTATGTCGTGGTGCTTTCTCAAAGCACTTGCCTCATCATTATGACCATCTTAATCACTTGCTCCTCTCCTTCTTCAAGAAGTTCTATATTTGGAACCGTTTGGTCTATCACGCTTCAGGCGTCTCATAGACTCTATCCTTCAAGGACTTTCCATTGGAGCATTTGCAACTTTTCTTTTTTTCGAGGATCTAGATAATTCATCCCACACTCAATTTTCAGTTGCTAATCACTTCTCCCCCTAATGTTAGAAAAACTAACATTTACTCCCCAAGCTCATTTGGGGACCCATCTTTGTGCATTGTGGTGGGGCAATTGAATCATATATCGCACATTCAAATTTTTAGATGGAATTATTTGGTCCCTGACCCTGAACCAATTATGATAGGGGAACCTTGTTGGCTTGATGCATTCAAGTGTTGCTATATGTTAAATAAACATATCTCATACCAAATTTTATTTGGGAGTTTTATTCTCATAACCAATGATTTAGCTATAATTGGAGGCATACAATTTTTGCTAAACCAACATAGATATGAATCAGCATTATCAACATGATTTTATAATTTGGAACTATGCTCTTAATTTAATAATTCGAGAAGCAACCTTACAAAAATCAATTGTAAGTTGATATCAAAACACATGTGACCATACCATGGATGCATCTATTAGCAAACGGTTCACATGGTAGGTGAATGGGCCCATATTCACCATTTTATAAGTTCCAAAATTTCAGGAAATATAATTCCAATCTTAGCTGAGCAAGATCATTCTATCACGAGAACAAGCAACACAAGAGAATTCTTGAAGAATCTTTTATTTCTTCAACATATAGCCACGTGAATTCTCAATTATTTTTGCATCACATTTGAACCGGGATGGCCAACCGGTATGCCAACTTATTTCAGTAAACTTCTGGTTTACTTTCGTATGTGATTTCATCATCATACCCATATTTATGTACTACAAATAAAAAAACCGTCTAGTAATCTTTTACATAAATATTTATAACCCGCTTCAATTGTAGTAGCATGAAGATATTAGATCTTCCCATAATTTATAGTCTCATTTTTTTTTCAATGTCATTGAAACTTATAAGTTTCCTTTTGAGACTTAATACAACAATTTCATTCCTTCAGGTAGTAATACATTAGCTCTTCCGGAGCTCTCAATTAATTTTGTATACTACCACATATTCAATCATATCAAAATAGTTTCTCCACATAGTTTCAATTTTGAAACAATTTTGAATGTTGATGAGCTATACTCATGAACAGACGTATAGTCTTGATGAATCCAATCATATCGTGCCTTTGGGTGGATGACCATCTTCAGGTGGTCATACCTTTCTTTTAGGCTATTCCACAAAACAAGTGGATCCTTGATCATGAGATATTCAATTTTAAGAATTTCGTCAAGATGATGACGCAAGAATATCATAGCCTTAGCACGATCTTGATTTGATGCTTTGTTTTCACTTTTAATGGTGTCTCCAAGACCCATTGCATCCATATGGATTTTGATGCTTTGTTTTCACTTTTAGTGGTGTCTCCAAGACCCATTGCATCCATATGGATTTTGATGCTTTGATTTCCCTTCAGGGACTAGATCTGTATTAGATCTATATTTGTAACATTTATCAAAGTTCTTAATTTCTCATTCTTCAGGAATGGAACATGATCATCAAAATATGCCTTAACCACATAAGGTATGATAGCTTAAAACCTCTTTTAAGATATTGCTACTTCGGGAGCAAATCGAGGTATGCATAGATGATTTATCTTACATATTTTCACAATATTGTTCTGCTGGAACAAATATATTTTCACAATATTGTTCTTCTGGAACAAATATATTTTTCACAATATTGTTCTTCTGGAACAAATATATTTTTCATAATATTGTTCTTCTGGAACAATTATGAGGCATGAATTGCCAAGTGAATCAATAAGTCGTCCTCAAGTTCATATACAAAATCGATATTGTTATTAGTAAATACATAAATATCAAGAAATACTAACCTTCATCTTTCTAAGAAAACTTTGATTTTTCTTACCTCAGATCTTTCAAAGTGAGTGCTCAAGGCAGAGACTCGTGCTGATAACGTGTTATGAAATAATAAAGAAAGAACAAGAATATTATAGAGAAAGAGAGAAGTTCTTATTTCTCTTGATGGGATTCAATACAATGAAGGAGAACCCCTCTATTTATAGGAATAATTTCTCCTAACTTTTCTCCAAAAGATAGACTTTCACAATGATATAAACACATATACCTAGTACAATACAAATACCTTTATAGACATTCACTACAACACAAATATGTTTATAACAGATATTGAATTTTGGCTTATATCAATAAAATTATTTTTATTTTATAATTTTTTTCTCGTAATTTTACTCAACTAAATATCATATTATTATATAAGTGGGAAGTCAAAAATTGAAAAGTTAGATTACTATTTTGCCCTTTCACTAAATTAAAATTTAACTAAATATTAATATTTTATCATATCATATTTATATAGTTAGATTACCATTTTGCCCCTCCACTAAATTAAAATTTAATTAAATACATATCATATCATAATTAAATATTAATATTTTATCATATTTATATACTTATCATATCCTAACTTATTTTAAAAGTGAGAACAATGTAAGTCAAAAGTTGATTTACAAATTTACCCATTACATATTGAGTGACAATTTAGCCCTTCAATCTCATATATAATTATTTATATAAAAAAGAATTATATTCTAATAAATTAACAACAACAAACAAAAAAGAAGATAAATTAAAGCAATAATACATTAAATCTTTTAAGTTATCAACTTTTATTATGCTTTTTAAACTATACTAATTGTAGAAATACTTCTATTTATTGTGTTCACAGTCAAGCAATGAAACTCAATAGGAACAAGAAATTTAATCATCACAAACAGTGATTTCTATTTATTATTCTATTATTTCATGTAATAACTAAAGGCTTGATTCATGAATCAATTCTATTTCTACTCCCCAACTAATAATTTTTAAATATTTTTATTTATAATTAAATAATATTGAGTGCTTTATAAGATTGGGATTTTATCGTGAATAAAAAAACAAGAGTTACAAATGCTAAACATATGGATGTACCTACTTTCCTATATTTCTTCCTCATTCGGCAAGTTTCTCTTAGAAATTGTCAAATATAATTTTGTCCATTAGCTTTAATTCATAATTTGATCTAGCATCTGAGTATGTCTCCATTTATTTCTCTCATTATTGTTTATTTGGTTGATGTTTTAATTTTTTCATGATATTTGGCCTTCTCATCTCTTTCACTATTTTTTTGGGTAAGTCTATAAATCTATCATTCGAAATATCATGTCTATCATTTTATTTTTTGTAATTTCTTCTTTCTTTTCTTTATCAACACAAGTATTTTAATTCATGAAAATAAAATAAAAAATATTGATGGTACAATCCATTTACGGTACATCTTAAAGGTGATTGTGATTGCAAAAGATACTTATAATATAATACACTTAAGTATTTAGGCAATTTACTCAAAATTTTGATGACATTATATGTACGATATTAACTAATTAAAATGCATTTGAAATCTTTTTGGTTTTATCTATTATTATTATTATTATTATTATTATTATTATTATTATTATTATTATTATTATTATTATTATTATTATTTTGCAAAGTCAAAATGAAATAGAAATTTGAATTTAACATGTATTTTTAGTATTAGTTTAGTCTTTCAATTTTCCTCTTCTTCTTTATTTTTGCATAAAAAGCAACCAAGATGGGAAGTAGCAAGAATTGTTGTAGTTTAGAATTGGATTGGCCATCAAAATCAACTTTACTATTGCCTCTTCTTGTTAGATTTTAAGAAAATTCAACATAAATTTATTTTAAGACACGATGCGTATATATCATTGTATAGAAAATTTAGATGCATATATTATTATCCTAAAATGTAATATTTTAGTTTTAGTATCTAAAAATTCATATTGTATTTTTAGTAGTTAATTTTTATTTTATGTAAAGAGAGAATTGATATATATATATACAGTATCTTGAATTTCAACCTTAGAAGTAAAATTTGAGGATAATCTTCTAAAATTTCAACTGAAAAAATTGAACTTCAAGATACCGTCTTGAAGTTTCAATTGCTCTTGCTTGAAGAGAGGAAAATTTGATCTTTTGTTTATGTTGTACCTATATAACTAAGTTTAATTGTTCAATTATACAAGAAAATTGAGTTTGATGGAAGACTAACCATTCATATATATAAGTTAGAGCTTTCATTTTTTTTTATAAAATTATTATATTTTAATATTATATACACCCTCTCTCTCTAAAAAAATCCAATCTAATTAATATGGAATACATGTGAAAAGCACGTGTTCAAATACTAATATTATTAAAAAAAATGATATGGCAAAATAATTTAATTTTTTATGTCATTTAACATGGATCTCACATGAATAAAAAAAATTAAAAGTATCATTTCTTATGTTCAACTCCCCCACCTACACATCAAAATGAATTTAATCTAAAATCATTCAAATTAAATATTTTTTTATTTATATTACAACCTTTTCGGTTCATGAAAAAGTAGTGATTATATACCTTTGATGAAATTAATTAGTTCATAAAAAGTGTGTGTATATATATATATTATTTAAACTAAAAAATTAAGTCAAAATAAAACTTTTCTCTAATATTTGTCCAAATTATACTATATGAAAAATCATTAAGTATATGATTTTAATAACAATTATTGTTTCTAGAAGTTCGAATGAAATATAAACGTTTATGCATTTACTATTTTTTAATTTATAATTAAGTATCAAAAGAAGTATTAAAATATTTCTTATATGAATTAGGTGAAATGAATACGTAGAAGTTTGTTCCAGAGACTTATTCAGTCTAATATATTTCACATATTTTTTACTAGTCAATTTCATCAAAGATCACGCCTTCTTATATATTTTTAATAATAACATATACAATACTCAATTTTAATAAATATAAAAGACTAAACCAATACAAATATATATTTAAAAGATAATTTTAAACCAAGCCCTAAATATATATAAGAAGTATTTTTGTTGTTAATATCATTATTATCTTTAGAAGTTTTTACGAGCCAATTACATCAAAATTCACATCGTCTTATATTTTAATATTAACATATACAATACTCATGAATATTTTTTTAGATAAAACTCAATTTGATGTTGGGTGGGTGAATTGGGTATAAAATTGATTTATTTAAAAAAAAAATATTTATTCGTTGAAGTCATGTTTACGTGACGTAACGGATTAAATTATTTTGCCATGTAAGATTTTCTTTTATAATATATTTATTGAGTGATTTTGTAAGAAAAAAACTATAAATTAAATTATTTTATTAATATAAACTAAAATTTAACCACTTTATAATATAAATTATCATAATTAAATAACGTTATAAGATATTAACTCTAAGTCTCTAAAGTTATTTTCCATCAATCATCACAAAAAAAATGTTAGCTAAAGTTATTTGATTGAATTTAAATTTTTACGTTATCAAACTTATCCAAAAGATATCTACCTTAATAACATGTAAACTTCCTTAAAATAAATTAGATACATTTTTGTGGAATTTCAAAGTAAAATAATTGAATATATCATTATGTTCACACAGATCTTTAGTTCGATCTTCAAATTGCTCTCTTACAAAATAAACAACATCAATTTTATTGCAAGAATATAATAATCAATTTTAAAAATACTTTTTAACTTTTTAAAAATATTTTTTAATTGAGCCAAACGCTCCAAAAAGTAACCAAACAGGCTCTTATGTATTACGCAATATTCAGGAGCTCTCCTTCCTAAAAAGTTTTTAGGTTTGACTAATTCGAAAGATACAATTTGATAATTCATTACGAGATGTAATAATATATATACAAGAAATTTCTTCACATCCTGTAGTAAATGCAAAAGAGTGGGCTCTATTTCTAAGGTTTTTCTTTTATGTGTATATAATCACCTATTAGAGTTTGGGTGATTTGAGTGTTATATCTGGTTTAGGTTTATTGTTTTTTTTTTTTAAGTATAATTCTTAGTAATCTGTTTGGTGTTTTAGAAATTAGGAGAAGTGACGTTGTTGAATTTATTTAGCCTAGGTAATCTTCTCGCCTTTTAGTATTTTTTATTTTCATTTATCTGTGTGATCCATTCATTTCTTATGTCAAAGGAGATAAGATAATGTTTTTCTTTTTTTTTAAAGAAATTTAGAAACCTGTAAGCAGCCTCCCATTTTCTTTGATTTTTTAGCTCCTGCTTATTTATGCATTGATTAGTTAGATACTTAATTCTTCTTCTTCTGTGTTTAGATGCATTCTCTGGTATTACGATATAGATGTTAGATGCATTCTTTGGATCCTAGTCTCTGGTGTGATTCTACATATTAAGTTTTGTTTTCCTTGTTATCCGATAGTAAAGTGGCGAAGGTAGGATTTTCATCAATGGGGTTCGAAATAAATTTTCAAGTTATGTTAAAATCATCTCCATAGTTTGTTGTCGTGATTACTTGTTGTAGTGAATACAAGTATATGAACCGCGACTCAATATAATATTCTAGTTTTGCCGAATTTGAATTTAAAACTATGTTAAGCATGAAGGATATTTGGTTGCTTCATCCAGTGTTTTGCCAAATTGGTTGAAGGTTGAGTTAGTACTTGCTTTAATAATCGCTCATTCGCCACAAATTTATGTGAATATGCTATTTGTTTTCTTCGCTATTAGGGGATAGTGAATCTGAATAGATGCAAATTGTAAATTTAATCTCTCTGCCCAAGTTTTAGTTTACATGAACAAAAGCATACTTGCTACTCTCTGCACCCCTGCTAACTTTCTGTGGTAAAATATTTATTTGTTGATTCATTAAAGCATGTCTTAAATGCTTTCCTCCACTGACGTCATTATTCACTGGACTTAGTTATATTTTATTCTATAAAAAACTTTATGTTTATGTTTATTTTTGAGTTATCACGTATTAATTAACTTATTTTCTCCTTGTTACATGTGAAACCACTCCATCCGAGTTTAATTGGGCTTTTCCTTCTATCTTTGGCATTTTCGTGTTGGATTGCGACCCAACACAACAGCACAAAATTTTTCTTGGAGTCAGCCTCATCTCAACAGTTGCAAGGGAAGCTAATATTATTATGGATCAGCGGCAGATCATCAAGCAAATAGGCTAAAGCCCAAATTGATTTCGCAACTATTAATAGACTGGCTCAATCCCATTGCGCCGCAGAAAATGTGAAATGAATTTAGTTTTAGCTCTTTATTATCCTTTTATGTCATTATGTTAATTGAGCATTATTAATCTAAATGAATTTTCCAAAAGAGAAAATTTTACGTCTCTTTATGGTGGTTTTAACTTCCTAAGTTTTTATTCTTGGGTAGTCAAGGATTAGCTTTAATCCATATTTGAGAAATTGGGTTAATTATTTAACACAAGGTCTTAGATCGGATAATATTCAAAGTTAGAATTATTCCAAAGTTAGTTGTTCAAATGACTAAACGACGAATATTCTACTTATGTTTAAAATTTTTTCAAAATAATTTAACAAGATTTTCAAAATTAGCAAAATTTTCAATCCCGTTGGTTAACCGCATTTGCAAATTCTTTAAAATGCTTAACACCTTTCTTGGAGGATTACTTGAATCCTTACCCAAACTTTGATTTTCAAAATAGAAAGTTTTTATTATAAGTTATATTTTTAAACAATTTTTTGATTTTCCTAAAAATTAGACGGTGACTCTGTTTCGAAAATAAAATAGCGTCAATGTTGAAAAAAATTTCAAACTTCAATTTAAGTTACACATTAATTTTAAATTTCAATGTGCAACTAATGTCAAGTTTCAAGTCCTTTATTAAGTACTATAAATAAAACAAAATATGATATTTTATTTGTTTATAATTTAAATTAAAAAAAAATATAATTATTTCTTCCATATTATAAATGATATTCTCGATCAATACCAAAATAATAGTGACAATAGAATAAGGTTAGATTTATTAAGTACTGTAGATAGATAATAGTCTTGATGGGCAATGATGTTGGCACGTGAAATATCAATGTTGAAGCAGAGTGTGCTGATTGATCAATGACAAGAAAAGGACTTGCATTTTTCATTTAATCACTTCTTTTGGACCTGTCGCTTTTAAAAAACTAAGTGTTTGATTGAATATTTAAACAAAATAAATTATAAATATTTTTGGAATTTATGATTCAAAATTAATTTAAATTATATTATAAATTATTTGATTAAAAATAATAAAATAATTAAAGTTAAAATTATATTTAAGTTAAAAATAATTTTTTTAGATAAATTAAAAAAAATAAGTCACACAAATTGAGGCAGAGCAATTGATGTGATTGCATGACAACTTATTTACCATCATTCTTCATTGGCACGTTTTAGTCATGGGATAATCCTATGCGGTCCAATTCGGGAAAAACAAATTACTTATTTGTTGTTGTTAGCTTGCTAGTTATATTTATAAAAGAGATATTTTTTTATTTTTGACTGTTAGTTTGTTATTTATATTTACAAAAAAGATATTTTTATTTTTTTATATGGGTGATTTAACTTCTGTTCATATTGATGATCCAATTGAGGCCATGAAGATATTGATTTGTAGTATATATATATATATAATTCTATTAATTAAAAGTAATGCAATTAAATCACCAAAATCAAGACGATACATGTAACTAAATTCCAACTTTAAAGCTCCCTGATGGTTCTTTTATTGTATAAATATATGCACTATCTTTACCATAAATAAATTTAAAAAATTAGCCTTTTCATATATAGAATTAAATAAAATTAAAAATTACATAAAAATAATATAATTTTTGCAAGAATCAATATACCTTCGTACCAATGATCTCAGTTTCTTACTGAAAACACAGGGAAGCAAAATAAGATAGTTGTAATAAATGTTGGGACCTGGTATGATACTTATAAATGCAAGGCCAATATTGAGCTTTAGGGTGGCCCCATTTAAGCATCATGTTCAAACTCCAAAGCCTGGCAACTCGATGGTAAAGGAATTCATAAACCACAATTTGCCCTTCAAGATATCCATCCCTACAAACATTATTGAAGAAATCATGTCCCTCAATATAAATACTGAAAGATACAAAGGATAAATCAATTTGGAAGCTTCAATCCAGTGGCAAATTCTCTTTAGCCCCTCAACTGTCTGTTTCTCATCCAAAACATATGGAAGCAAAATAGATAGTACACGTATAGGTGCTGAATTTGGACGGGTCAAAATAGATTGAGTTAATAAATGAGCAAACTATTTATTCGTTCAAAAATTACTTGGGCTGAAAAAGACTAAAATACAGGTCATAACTCAATCCGCCCAAATCTAATTAATTTTTAATTGCTTTATTTATTTTTTTGCAATCTTTTCATAACTTATAAAATTAATACTTTTCTGACTAAGTATAACATATTAAATAAAATAAAATATTTTTTTTATAATAGTTTAGCAAGATTTCTCATGAATCAATTTGGGCTAGATATTAGCCCAAACATTGATGAATTGAAATGAGATGGGCTGAAATAGATTGAGTTAATAAATAAACGATTAATTATCAACCTAAACTTTGAACAAATTGAACAAATTATGATCTCGTAAACTGATTTTACCATCTCTAACTACATGTATAATAAATGTTAGAACTTAACTATGATATTTATTACTATTCTATGTATTAACTTGAAAACGCAAGATATTTATATAATAAATAATAAAGTTTAACGATAAAGGATATAAATAAGACTTGATTTAGCATTATTATACATCAATTATTTTTTTCATCCAAGAAATTTTACTAAATTTATTCTGTTTTCTATCTTAATTTATATCGCATTAATTAATTTTAGAAGTCGTTTGGCCATGCGAGATGAAATCATGATTTAAAATTATGATATGAAAGCATATGGGATGAAGTTTGAAGTTTTGTTCGGACATGTAATTTGGGATTTTTAAGTTGTATTTTTTCCTCATGAACATACGAACCCCGTAAGTTATAAAACCTATTCAAGTTGCCCAAATTTTTATACAATCTTACCAAATAAGTAAAAGTTCATAATAAAGTATAATAGATAATATATTGTAGAATTGTAGGGTGATCGCAATATATAAGGTAAATGTAATTTTGAATAGATAATAGGTTTACTTGTATTTAAAATTTATTTATATTTAAAGATTAAGATTTAATATGAATCTGGTAACGAGAGTTCAAATTTATCCAATAGTTTGAAGATTTCATGTGTATTCACACTAAAATCAATCTTTGCTATCAACTCCTTGATCAATAAAACTCGCAAACAAATTAGATCAATAATTTCATGCTGCAATTTTTTTCAAAAATCTCCGCTCACAATAAAGAAATAAGAAATAATTTTCTTGTCAATAATTTTCTCTTTTAATTTAATATAATATTTATACACTTTCAGCAAAGTATTTTTATCATAATATAAAAACCTTTCTCATAATTAAAATAAAACCTTTTTATAAGACTTTATTAAAAAAAATATCATCCTTTCATATAATATCACCTATAATTTTTTTAATTTGATTAGATGATAATTTATTAAGATAAATTAGAAAATAATTTTAAAAAATAATTTTTGTTATTATTTTCTTCGAAATGATAAAATTAGGATGCAAATTATAAAAATAACAAAAGATATAATGCACGTCCCAAGAAAAAAAATAAACAAGAACCCCTTATTAATCTGTTGCGCAAGCAACAGAAAACAGCTCCAGTACCCATATTACAGAGAGTAGCATGACAATACATATATCATCATGCTTTTATTTTATTTCATATATTAATACACTGTTAATATTTCAGAGAACAGACAAGGATTCTGTAGTCTCTCCTTCACAGACAAACTTTCCTTTTTTGTCGAAATAGTAGCAACCCTTGTAGCCCGTACAACAAGTGGTGCAGCCGGTGGGATAAATTATAGTCTTTCCTTCTGAACGTGGACACTTCGAATAAGCAATCCTTACATCACAGTTTCGGGGACAAGCTTTTGGGTTTTGGGGGTCAGACTGCCCTTCGCAAATAAAAGTTCCGTCAGCACTGTAATAATAGCAACCCTTATAGCCCGCGCAACAATTGGTGCATATGGGAGCTTTTGGACTTCCTTCCGAACGCGGGCATATCCCAAAGCCAAGATTACCACATTCATAGGTACAAGCCTTGGCATCAGCATGTTCCGTGCTTGCTAGTACAAATATCCCTATATATACACAACAAATATAGATTATACCATCACCGTATATATTATTTTACTATAATAGTTAAATATATATTTTTTTTGAGATCGATTTTCATGATGTTATTATAAAAGATTCTACTGTATTAAGGGAAATAGCAACTCTAGCTCCTTCTGTATGTATGAAAGAAGAAATTAATTAAAAGAAGAAGTAGGACAAAAGAAAATATACCGAGAAGAAGTAGGTGAGCAAGGAAACTAACTTTGTGAACATCCATTATGAATATTTTTTAATTTGTGTAAGAAGGGCCTATCCTCCTCCACCTATTTATAGCAAACCACTGATCAAATTGTGACCACCCGGAGAGAGAACTCTAGTACAATAATTAATCTGTCCTTTCAGTTGAGTAAAATTACGCAAAGTGGTAGGGTATGGTTACAGTATTATTTTAGATCAATAATAACTTTCTTCAACAACGGAAATTTTACTACATTGATTCTGTTAATTTTTGTTTTAATTCATTTATATTAGTTTCAAAATACATATTCTGCGCATGTATTCATAATAAGATTTTAAAAAATACATAAATAATATTAATTCATATATACTAATCAATATAATCATGTATTAAATAAATATCTACCTAATCAAACTTGCTTCTTATTAAATAACATAAGTAGATATAAAAGAGTTCCGGTTAAGCTGCGAGGACATTTAGAAAATTTAGGTGTTACAACTTAATCTTATTAGTCTATTAATTTCACGATCGATTTTTTTAACTAATGTTAAGTTTCAAGAGTTCTCTGTATGTACTATAGATGAGAGGAAATGACATTTTTTTTGCTTTTTTTACAATTTAAATAAAAAAAATAAACGTTTCAAATTTTTTATACATTAAAAAATAAAATCTCTTAATAGATCAATGACAAGAAAAGGACTTGCTTTTTCCAGTTAGTCAATCACTTTGGATTTATTGTTTTTAAAAAGCTAGATATTTAATTGTTCATAAAATTCTAAAATAAATATTTTTGGGGTTTATTGTCCAAAACTAATTTAAATATTAGAATTATAAATCATCTTATAAATATAAAGGTAAAAATTATATTTAAATTTAAAATAAATTATTTTAGACAAATTTAAAAAATAAGTCATGTAAATATTGAGATGTAGCAATTGATATGCTTGCATAACAGCTAATTATTGTACTTTAGCATGACGTTTTAGTTTTGAGATAATCCCATGTGGTCCTATTTGGACAATAATTTTTGGTTGGTAGCCTTTATTTATATTCATAATAGATATATTTTTATATTTTTGTACGGGTGACTAAATCTTTATTCATATTGGTGGTTCAATTTAAATCAATACATATAACTAAATTTCAACTTAATATGAACCGGTCACATAATTATTACAAAGAAATTAAATAGTTTATAACAAATATCTAGATATTAGTTTTGCTAATTTACTACATGAAAATAAAACCTCATCAAGATAAGAATATTTAGGAATTTCCTTAATTTCCAATTTCACTCCTGTCTTTAATCGACTCTCTTAAGAAAGTTTTGACGAGATCTTTTTTCCTATTAAATAATTGTGCGAATTTTGATTAGTTGGATTAATGAATTTAAAGTTTAAAAAGAAAAAAAAAGAGGAGGGGCGAGGGATAATTACCTAGTTAAAGAAAATTTATACACTATATTTAGCTAATACAGTAAGAGTATTAAAAAAATTATCAAATATAGTGATAATTTCTGAATTTTGCCATGAATGAGTAATATAAACAATTTTTGAAATTCACTCAATATTATTAATATAATAATTAGCTCTGTGATAATAAAAAAGCCAAATTCTTAATTTATTAATTATCTCTGGATCTTCACATTATTCTCTAATAGAAATATAATTTCTAATAAATGATCTAAAAAAAAAAGATAAAAAAAAGGCCATAGACTGAGCTGAATACAATTGATATGGGATCTAATTTGTTAATTGTTATCGTACTTTATTGGCACATTTTAGTTATGATAATCTCATGCGGTCCCGCCGGAACATTAACATCTATATTTGGCCGGACTAGATATAGATGAATCATTTCGATTTTATTTTATTTAAAAATAATTAATGTCAAATCAACGAATTAGACATCGTTGATTTAATCTAAATCAGTCCAGTATAATAGACGGAGCCTGTCGACTATAATTGAGGGGAGTCTCTCGATTATGTTAATTTCATTTCGTCATTTTCGTAGAATCTAAATCCCATTGAATAAAATTGAAATAAATTGACTGATAATTTCAATTTTCATAATTAATTATTGTTATGATTTGTTCTTAAATTTATATTTAAATATGTCTCGTAACTTATTTATTTATTAAAAATAGAGTCACTACATAATTATTATTGAAAATTAAAAATTAATCTGAAAAGAAAGACATTAATTTAAAAAAAGTTTTAATTAAATCACAGAAAGGATAAATTTTTTGATGATATCCGTAGATATTTTGAAAAATTCACGGCTATAATTGATCAGTGGAAAGAGGATAATTTATTTTTTTAAATAAAGGAGTTTAAGGAGATTTTTTTTTAAAAATGTTGCAATTACTTATTTCCGTTGATTCAATTTGTGAAATAATGTTATAATCATTAGAAATTTCTAAATAGGTGACTTCAAAAAGATAATATAATGTTAATGAATTCAAGACTCCATTTATTTTAACTCCTCAGATCATGGGTTTTCAAAAAAAAAAAAAAAAAGAAAGAAAGATTCTAGAGCTGATATGTATAATATCCAAAAGTTATTTTAAGTGATTGGGTCTTGGACCCTAATTAACCATGAGATGAAGAAAGATTTTTTTTTTTCTTCTTCTTAAAAATGCATTTAAGATCTGACCATTTGAAGAATGTGTTCCAATTTCTAAAATACTTGAGCAAGTTTTTGATCAAAATCATCTCTAATGTTTCACTATAACTTAAACAACATCCTTACAATGTTTTACTTGACTGAAACTATCCTTTTAAGTTTTTAAAACTTAACCAAAAACACCCTTCTATCGAATTTTCTATCCATTTTAACAGAACTTCTACTAAATCACCTAATCTCCTTTTCTTTTTTTATGTCCACACAAATTCTTACTTTCTTCTCCAAATAAACACGAAGGACAAAAAACAGCTATGTATTATATATATATATATATATATATGAATGATCGATATATTGAATCTGTGAATTCTAGAGCTTCTAAAGTATCATGAGAGGGTGTAAAAATTGATCGGAGATAAATAAATTGACAAAAGATATATGATTGTCATCCTATTGAAGACTATCAACTCAACTTTCTCTTCAAGCTAAGTTTTATAACCTTCTTTTGTTCTTTTATATGAAATGCAACATAAGCAATAATAATTAAGTGTAAAAGCGTAAGAACTCTATTGCAGAGTGCAAAAGATATGTGCAATAACGGCAGATACTAAAAGAATTATAGTGCATTAAAAGAACAAAATAATATGTGTAGAACTAATGCAGGAAAACATGTATAATATCAAATATAAGGTGCAGATATTAAAAATATGAGCAGAAGGCCAAAGACTCTATGAACGGCCATATCTGGAACAGGAGCTTGGTTTTCCAGTAAAATTCATAAACTGGAGTAGAAGCTACTGTTGATGTAGCTTCTCTGTCACTGCAATAGAATTGTGTTTTAATCAGTTCTTTTTGTCATCAGGGTTACAAGTCAACATGGATAATAGTTGAGTATATTTGTTTATTTAGGGGGAGAGGGTCTCACAAGCTTCTAGAAACAACATTATCCAACAATTGGGATTTGTCGTCTATGGTGAACAACCTTTCAAATACTTTGGTATACCTCTATCAATCAAGCAAAAATCTCCTTCATTACAGAGGCAACCTCTTATTGATACTTCATGAATTAATTGCAAGAGAATTATCATATGTTGGTCGTACTCAACTAGACTAAAGTGCTACAAATTATTGAGTCATATTATAGAAGCTACCTTTGATATGATTACCAAAAAGGCTTTGGTTGTTGGGAAAGGGTCTGTACTCCTAAATTTGGAATAAAGCAGCTATCACAAAGCTTTATTGGGATTTAGCTCACAAACAAGATAGCATATGGATAAAATGGGTACATGAGTATTATATCAAAGATCATTATGTTGAGAATGTCCCTATGCCAAACCAAGCTTGCTGGATTAGTAGGCAGATTATGAGTGTCTGATCCAATCTTCAACTTAACTTTCAGCCTGGCAGACTTAAAATCAGGCAAACTTACATTTAGCTTTTGGAGGTCTATAATAGAGTTATATGGAAGAGCTTGATGTTTAGGGATGCTGTCAGACCTAAGTCTTTATTCACCATATGGCTCATGCATGGTGAATATATTATTCTTAATTTTACCATGCTTTTTCTTATATTCTTTTTTAAAAATTGAACTATACGTTAACAATTATGACTTACATATAGAATTAAAAAAGTATGCTACTTTGTATGCAGTTTCTAATTAAGTATGTGTATTTGTTTTCAAAACTATGAAAATTTATGTCAAAAATTATGTATTTTCGAGTCGAGAAGGAGCAAAAAACAGAAAGAAAACAAACAAGGTATATATACACACACTTTAAGATATCAATACTTTTATTACGAAGTTATGCATGTGTAGCATTCTTTATACAATTCAGATCACATACAGTGGAAATCGATCTATCGATTCATTTTTTTATTTTTAATCCAAATCAAATCATATAATCGATTTTACTCCGATGTAAGTATCCTTAATGAACACAACATAGAAGATATTGCCTGCTCCTAAAGCCAAACGCCTTTGTCCGTCAACATCCGTGATTCCAATATAACTGCAGAAGTCCTCTCCAAAAGGACAAAACACCAACTTGTACGCAAAATCATTAACTTTCTTAATCTGAAACCAGCTGGCCACTTTCAAAGGATTTCCTGCCTCACCATTAGTTGACAAGAACATTGGGATGCTATGTCCTGGAAAACCTTCCACTTCCCACACATTGTTGTTACAAATAGTAGGATTGTCAAGATAGAACTCGATGTTAAGAGAGCTGGATTCTGTGATTTCTACTTGTTTGGGTGCCTTTGGTTTGAAATAAACTGACATGCCTCGGTCCGGGGACTGCACCACCTGTACGTAACAAAAAATAAAAAAAATAAAAATCAGACGTGTTAAAATATAATATAATCAAGTATCTTATTCATGTCTTTTTATGTGTAGATATTTGACTGAATACACAAACTAAGCATGTACAAAAGTGAGCGAAAGTTTCACGTATTTTTTTCATTTTGCTCTACCTTTATAAAGAAACAAACCTTTTATCTCCTGGCAGGGGTGGTCAAATCACATATCGGTTGAAAATTTTAATTAAAAAAATGGATCTTCTTGTATGCTCTGGGCAATTCTTGCCTTATGAGTTAGGCTTTTGGGTTGATCATTATATCAAGGTCTATAATCATCCCAACTTCTTGACTCATGTTACACTGTTCAAGCTTTAAATGTCTCACTTCTGGGCATACAGGAATGTTGGATCTGACATTGGTTAAAAATTTTAAAACGGTCTCCTTAATTGTCTTGAGTAATTATTACCTTATGAGTTATTTATGAAGTTAAATTAGATGGAAGAATTTTTTATTTTTTTTAATCAAAAGTAAAATCCACACAGATCATGTCATAGCGAGTAAATTAAGATTTAAACTAATTAAAAAGGAATATGTGGCATAAAATAATAAAAAGTATATTTCATCTCTTAACAGTTTAATGTATAAAGGGGATAGTCATACAATTTAACAACCTGAAAAGTTAGCATCACCATCTCCATTTATCGTCGGGCCTCGGCTTACTCCACCACCACCGGGTCCGGTTATTGCTGACACAACAAAGTACCTGGCATCTGATTTGAGAATATCACCTTCAACGTCACGCACCACCGGCAAGACGGGATTCGGAGTCGTAGCAGTACATGAAGAGGAAAATGCAAGAAGAAGATGAACAAGTGAAAGCAAAACAACTCTCTTCATTTTCTTTGATCTAAATCTGATGTCTGTAGATAGTTGATAGGGGAGCTCTGAATGGAGCTTCAATTTATAGATAAGATGAACTCAAAATATTACGTACTCTCCCGTTTGAAACATATGTTTTTCATGAAAAACTATAAAAGAGTTGCTATTAGTATTAGAGGAGACACCAAAAACAAGGATAATACTTTCCATGTGATGGATGTTCGTTAACAAACAATATTTTCTTATCTCTTTAGTAGGTGGAATAATAGTTTAAAGGTTAATTTAGTGCCACCGGCTCTCCTTCAGTATAATATTTTTTGTATATTTGAATAGTAAACGTAATTAATTTCGACAGCAAATAAGCAACTTGTCGTTAATTTTGGTTGGTTGAATTATATTGATAAATTTTTGTGAACCACTCCACCTAATGCTCAATTTATATGAAATTCGAGTATTATTTTTTGTCAATCACTCCATCTAATGCTCAAGTTATATAAAATTAGAATATTACTATGCTCGACTAATCATCATACTTTCATGATTGGCACATTTTCATTACCGATAATCTCTAGCGGTTCACTGCTAAAAAAACAAAATTAGCTAAACTATAAAAATTTCATGCTAATTCCATTCAGCTACAGATTAATAACGTATTATAAAAAAATTTAATTAACTAGGAGATTTTTAGTGACAGATTAACTAAAAGTTATTGATAAATTTCAAAGCTAATTCCATATTTTCTTATAGTGAACCCAACGGCATATTCATATCTATTATTGATCTTCAACTGGAGTAGATGATAAGAACGGAAAGCTCCTATCATGCTTTATTAGTAAAACTTCAAAGTTTAAACATCAAATTGTTCAACAATATCTTTAATCAAAAATCAACCCCATGGTTTTAACGAACCCAATCAATTTCTTTTATCGCTTTGAAACAGATTCTTTCTTCAATTAGCTCAGATTTTAGATCATGTTTACCTTGGAGTAATATCTTCAAGTTATCATTGGGGTTCCCACTAGATACAAACCTGATATCAAATCTGAGCTAGCTAAAGAAAGAACTTGTTCCAAAGCAATAAAAGAAAATTAATTTGAAAGCCTCGTTAAAAGTGAATGAATTTCAATTTAAAAAAATCGATTTAGCACCTCATTTGAAGAAAAAAAATTAGTTGAAGAATTTGTTCAAAGCTGAATGAATTTCAACGAAAAAAAATAAAATTAAAAAGGCCCACAACCAAACGGCCGTTTGGAGATGAACCGTTAAATTTGAGAATTCATTAGAAATTGGATGATTTGTATGTTTTGGTCAATTCCAAAAATAAGTGGCTTATTTAAAATTATTATTTTATTTTATTACCTTTTTATCCCGAGCTCAACTTTAATCATATATAATTAAGTTTCTACAATGTGTATTTAACCTACCGAAAAGTTTGAATTAACTACGATATATATATATGACTATGAAATTGAAATGATAAAGAGTGCCAGTACAAAGAGCCACACTTCTTCGATCCTTTAGGAATTGTATTTAGATCGATCAAGTCGTACATATATATTCATCCTCCTATTGTGGCAAAATCATAAAACTGTTGACTATTAAGGGATAACAAATAAAATCACATGATGATTTAAAAAAGAAGAAATTTTGTATATATACCTGAATAACACTTAATATTATAAAATATATCAAGAATTTTTAATTTATAAAAAATAATATAATTTTGTTTGTAATAAATCCGCTTAAGATTTTAAAAAAATCGCTTAAATTTTTGTGTATAAAAACGATACGAAATCAGTATGAAATGTGTGTATCTCGCTCAACGCCTAAAATTTTCACTTAAAATTTTGTGTATGAAAACTGTATGAAATTGATATGAAATGTGTATCTAATTGAGATATTTTATTACCAAGTAGAAATTACAAATCAAAACTGCCAAGCTTGTATCACAGAGCTTGGCTACAACAGTGTCATCTACTCACTAGGATCTGTTCCTTCATCTCTTGGGTAGTAATCTAATTCCTCAATCCTAGTCTCCAACTTAGGTTTTAAACTAGCAAGATACACCACCTCATGTATGCACATTTTTGTTAGCTTGTAAGGGCACATCACATACTTTTGAAATAGTCTTCGATTCCTTTCTTTCCATGGCTGATAAACACAAGCTGCCAGTGGCATTCTAAGTATGTGTGCCCGTGCTGAATTACCTCTAGCATTCTGCAATATCCTTCCATTTCTCTCCCACTTCTCAGACCTTCTAGGCATTTTTTGCCATACCAGGAAGCTCTTCTAAACACTAGTAGCATATATACACTCAAAGAATAAAGAATAAGTGATTTCTGCTCTCCGGGACTGCCTGGCGAAGTGAACAGATCGCATCTATTGGCATACCCCATTTTGCCAACCTGTATTTTGTGTACAATCTATCCATTATAATCAACCTTAACATAAAAATCCACTTTGGCGCACCGTAATTATTACATTCCAACTTCTTCCACCTGAGTTTCTGAAAATCTCCAAGAAGCAACTTATACATCTTCCTTATATAATACTAACCCATTTCTTCAACATCTTGCGTTGTTAGTCCTGTTTCCAGAATACATTTCCCAGCCTTGAAGATTATTTTAGTAACCAGGATGTTTTTTTTGGCATAACATCACAGATTTGACTTCCTTTCACATCAGGCATGTACCCGTTGGCCCCATAGCTTATCCCTTTTCTTGCTCAAGCTTCAAAGTAACTTGCATATGGCAGTCTTATTCCATGTTGCTACGTTAATCAGATTAATACATCTGGCAGTAGCAGGTCTACACAGCTTATTCCTTTCTACTAGAGCTTTGTTGGACACTTCAGCACTTTCTATCCAAGGAAATCTTCAACATATTGCCGCCATGATTTGGATCACTTTTTTAGGTAGCACAAACACTTGAGACCAAAAGATTTGAATGGAGAATTGCACACTTTTAATTAATTGTAATCTACCTGAATAGGATAGATATCTTGTTATTCAGGTAGTAATCCTTCCCATGATCTTATCCATCAATGGTTGACACTGTACTATTGAGATCCTTTTAGTGCTTAGAGAAACTCCCAAGTACCTGAATGACATATCACCTTTGACAAAGCCCAGAATTTACAGAATGTGTTGCTGAGTACTATTGAGATTCTTCTTTAAAATGCATTTGAGATCTGATCATTTGAAGAATCTGTGTCAATTTCTAAAATATTTGAGCAAGTTCTTTGATCAAAATCATCTCTAATGTTTCACTATAACTTAAACAACATTCTTATAGTATTTTACCTAACTGAAAACATCCTTTTAAGTTTTTCAAACTTAACCAAAGACATCCTTCTGCTAAATTTTCTATCCATTTTAACAGAACTTCTACGAAATCACCTAATCTCCTTCTCTTTTTTCATGTCCACACAAATTCTTCCTTTCTTCTCCAAATAAACACAAAGGACAAAAAATCAGCTATCTTAAGGTCTTCCCTCAACAAAAAATTGACAATGATATATATAATTGATATAGAATCTGCAAATTCTAGAGCTTCTAAAGTATCATGAGAGGGTGTGGAAATTGATTGGAGATGAATGAATTGACAAAAGATATATGATTGTGACTATCAACTCAACTTTCTCTTCAAGCTAAGTTTTATAACCTTCTTTTGTTCTTTTATATGAAATGCAAAATAAGCAATAATTAAGTGTAAAAGCGTAAGATCTCTATTGCAGAGTGCAAAAGATATGTGCAATGGCAGATACCAAAAAATTATAGTGCATTAGAAAGGAAATAATATGTGTAGAACTACTGCAGGAAAACATGTATAATAGAAAAAATAAGGTGCAGAGGGTAGAAAAAATGAGCAAAAGTGCAAAACACAGAAAAATGTGCTGCAGAAAAGAAAACATGCACTGAGAAAAGCAAAAAATTTTGCCGAATATATTTTAAAATGCGAAATGTAGCAATGTAAAATAGTACCATTAAATCAACTGTAATGCAAAATGCCTAAATTTTTCAAAGAATGCAGTGCGTGGGATGCCATTAGGTTATAACGGAAAGAGATTAAATATATGCCTATTATTAGGCCAGTTTTCCTTACTGGCCCAATCTATCTTATAGTTTGAAGCCCCAATGTATGATCCATCTAGAACCACCTGTGATTTGTGAATCACATAAAAGGTTTCGATGATTTCTAGAACTGTCCAGTTTTGCTCTTTCTCTGTATCTCTTCTATTCCTCTCTGAATTCGATGATTAATGTAGATTTGATTTGATTTGATATAGATTTGATGTGGTTTTGAATAAAATTTTAGATTTAATCTTGAATTCCATCGAGGATGAAGCATGAAACTTCAAAGTTGAAACTTAAGTTTAGAAAATTAAAATAATTTTGAAATGGGTGTGGTTCCAAGAATTAGACAATACCTTGGGAGCTTATTTCTCAAATTTTGAATGATTTAATGTAGAATATTTAATATGATTTTGAATAAAATTGTATAAATTTAAATTTATGTTGTTGTGGTCGTATTATATTTATTTGAAAGTTATATATATTATTTGTTGTAGATGTATTAAATTTTCAAAAAAATAATATAAATTTTTATACAAATTTAATATTATTAGATACACGTTTCACATTAATTTTGAGCGAATTTTTTAAACCATAAATGAGATGGGTAGAATCCTAAAAGACTTACATGCCAGCCTCAAAGTCTTCAAAGATACAAAATAGCCCCCCATTCCAAAATTTTAATTACCCGATTTAAAATAAAAAATTTAATTTCTTCCCTTCAAAAGCTTCGAATAATCCAATTAATCCCCTTTGTATCTATTTTCTGGCCAAAATTAATTCAGTTATGAATGTATAACTTTCCGGGCAAAATTAATTTAGTTGTGAATTTATTAGAATTGTATTTGATATTCGAACTTAGATTTTTAAAGCAAAAAAATTCCATTCAAAGTAATGTAATAGGATTTGATGCTGTACCATCTTCCGTTCTTATCTGAATTGGAATCCGTATTAATAAAATTAATTTAGTAAAAATAAATCCCTAATAAATAAGAGTAATTTTTTTAATGAGAATGTTAAGTTAAAAAATAAGGAGCCAACGGAGTAATTTATTAATAAATTCAAAACCTAGCTTTTCTTTATTCATAAGCAGTAAGTATTACACAGAGCGACATAAGAGCCCAATTATTTAGAAAGCCAGGTTAAGCATTATTAACTATGCTTCGTTCTTAAGGACTTTGTCGAAGCCAAACGGAATAGGGTGATTAGTGACAGCTAGTCGACCGTACCCACTATCGGTTTTCGAGCCCACATCTCGACAATCACTAATATCGGGACAATGCATTAACCTATAACCTGGTCTCGCTGTCATAACTTTCTCAATCTTGAACCAGTTGTTTATTGTGTCGGGTCCTGAATTTCCTAGGGTACCACCAGTTACAACGAACCTAATTCCGTCCGAATCCGGAGCATCAACTTTCCAAACAGTTTCGTTAACACAGGGCTTAGCTGAAACTGAGAACATGATGTTAATGTCATCAATTTCACTGACGAAAGGATTAAAAGGCTGTTTAGTAAAGAATTTAACGGGAGTGCCATATCCAGGTGTACCCGAATTGTGTAGCACGACGCCAGTTGGGCATGTGGTGTTTAGAACATTGGCTAAGTATACGGCTCCCCCGCCGGTTAAAAGATTGAGAATAATGTAGTCTTGGCCGGTCCGGAGCGGTTCGCCGTCCAGGTCCAGCACTAGAGGAATTACTATACCATTATCATCACTAGTAGTAGTGGGAAGGAGAATGGGATTATTGGTGGAAGTGAATGCTGATGAAAAGGCAACAAAGGGAAACAAACACAAGACTAAGTTGAAAATAATGGACTTCATGTTGAAGAGTGTATGTTGAAATTAATGGACTTCATGGCTTCAATTTATAGATAAGATAGAATCCAAAATATCACCTACTCTCGCGTTTCGAAACACATGTTTTTCATGAAAATTAAATCTATCAAAGAGTTGCAATTACTTGTCGTTAATTTTGGTTGATTGAATTATATTGATAAAATTTGTCGACCGCTCCATCTGATGCTCAAGTTATATAAAACTAGTTAACATATCCGTGGTTATAAAAATATTAACGGATATATAAAATATATGTTTTGTGAATTTTATCCAGATAAAAGAAATAAAAATATTTAATATACACTCACATCTATATAATATTAAATTGAAAATTTTTACTTATAAATCTTTTTATTGAAATTTCGTTGATTGGTGCCTCTTTCTAAAATATTCAACTGTCATTTTTCTTTTTACGTACAAAGACATACAAATTTTTGTAAATCTTTTTATTGGAATCTCGTTGGTTGGTGCCTCTTTCTAAAATATTCAAGTATAATTTTTCTTTTTATGTACTTGTCAAATATACAACCTTCAATTTATCACTGTTCTCTGATAATTGTTATTTATTCGTGTCAATATAAGTACTATTTCATTTTAAAATACTTTCATAGAATGTAATTCTTTTCAATTTTTGATTCTCGGTATTTATTCTTAAAACTCTCGTTGGTATTTGAAGGGTTTGGAAGACATAGCGCATAATGAAGTGTTTCTCACTACTAAAAAATTATTGTTTTCCTACTGAAAAATGTTAAGTGACTATTTCCATCGATTGTTGGTGGGAAAAGAAAAAAATAATAGTGTTTTTACGTGAAAAAATAACGGAATTTCTCACTATTTCAGTGGATAATTGTTTCTCACCTTGTATTTTCCCAGTGAACAAAGTTCGGTACGAAATGAGTGGGAAAATCATATCTTATACTACAAATTTTTCATTGATTTGGTGGAAAAAAATCTCTATTTCTAATAGTGTCTAGATCACATGGAAAGAAAATTAAGTAATTTATTTATTTATAAAACCGCGCTTTGCACAATGAGATTAATAATATAATTTTTTTGTAGGAGTCAATTCTTGTAAGTTGTTGCTTTGAAGTCACCGTTAGAGACACTCAACGAGAAGTTACCGTTACAAACACCCAACAGACATACAACATTTGTAAGAAAACAGTAAATAACAGTAATAAAATAAATGAGTTAAAAAATTAATTTTAAAATTATAAAACTATTCCAACAAATAAGAAAAATAAAAAATAACAATGACGGACTTGGAGGCATACAAAAGATGCTTCATATATATATATCTATATATTAATTAGAGGATCACTGTGCTCAGCTAATTATCACACTTTTATGATTGGCACATTTTCATTACCGATAATCTCTAGCGGTCCCAACGAATCCATTATTCACCTTCAACTAGAGTAGATAAAAAGAATCGAAAACTCCTATCATGCTTTATTATTATTACTTTAAAGTTTAAACATCGAATTGTTCAACACAACTTTATTCAAAAACTAACCTCATGGTTTTAATGAATCCAACAATTTCCTTTTTATTGCTTTGAAACAGATTTTTTTTTCTGCTAGCTCAAGCAATGAAAAAATATTTGATTTTGAGCAACTCATTAGTGGTGTTGAAATTGAAATTACGGGCGTGTGAAAGTTAATAATTATAAATTTTTTATCTATAATAAATAAGATTATACTAAAATAAATATGATATTTAATATGATCTGGCCAAGTGGCCTACATATTGGGAAAACTAATACAAAAAAAAAATAGTTATGATAGAGTCCTTTTCTAAAAGAAAAGTTTTATCTATTAAGAAAAATTTTTTGAAGCAAAACACGATTGTGATATAATTCAAATAAGATAGAAAATTCAAGACAAATCCTAATAAGTAGTTGAATGAGTTTGGAAAAATTGAATTGAAAGCCTCATTGAAAGTTGAATGAATTTCAATTAAAAAAAATTGATTTAGCACCTCGTTCAAAGATGAACAAATTTGAAAAAGAAATTAATTGAAGGACTCATTCAAAGTTATTGAGTTTCAGCAAAAAAATAAAATTAAAAAAGTCCACATACCGTAATCGTTGAATAATTTATACGTTTTGATCAATTTCAAAAATAATTAACCTATTTAAAATTTTTATTTTATTTATTATCTTTTTAATTCAGGACTATTTTACCTGGTCATAAAGTTGAATTAACTACGATGAATACATGAGTATGAAACTGAAATGATTTGAGTGGCAGAACAAAGAGCCGCACATCTTCGATCATTTAGGAATTGGATTTAGATCGATCAAGTCGTACATTCTCTCCTCGCAGAACTATAAAACTGTTGGCTGGTAAGGAATAAAAAATAAAAAGTAAAATTTCTTCCCTTTCTTGATTAGTTCAACCCAATCACAAAGCCACCCCAACGCACCCTCAAGCCCCCCTCTGTAGTTAAAATGACCAAACTGCCCCTCTCGTAAGATTTTTCCATTATAAAATAGCAATACTTGTTTCTTCAGTAACTTTTCCAATGATACTTTGTTTAAAAAAAAAAAAAAAAAGGTCAAGGGAGAATTTGGGAATAATAAAAACTAATGCAGTAATCTACACGCAAAAGGGCAATATGAAGAAACTTATCAGAACAGTAACGGCAAGCATGGGTAGATAATATGTCAAAATTGAGGAATAAATAATTAAGGTTATAATTAAAAACAAGCAGCCCGAGCCTATCCATTCTCAATATTTTAATTAAACACCAATTCTACTCCTTTACATAAACTTAACATATCAACATCAACCTTTGAAAATGCTCACACAATTCGAGACGTGCAAGATTCTACGAGGATACTAGTTGCTTTCCAATGGTCCATAGTTTATACAAATTACAATGACAAGCTCTAACATATCATACTTTTTAAAATATATATATATATATTAGATTAATTGATATAGGATATGTTTTTATTTTTATTACAAAATAACTTATTCTGAGATATAGCTATATTAATTCAGTAGCAATTACAATATATTGTTTTAGTATATTATGATATTCATATGGCATATATCATACTGATCGAGTAAAATAGAGGACTAGAATTTATTCCTTAAAAGACACTCTTCAATTCTCTATGATATTCACATGAGATATACAATATATTAACAGCGTTATAGTGGGCTGATTCATTTCATCAGGTAAAACATTTAGTCCTCTATGATACCGACCTGGTTATATCAAACATTCACAGGGTATCATAGTGGGTTGATGCATTCCTTTAAAAAAACACTAATTACTCTTCTATCATACTCATATGGTGTATATCATATTCTAGAAGGATATCATGAAGGATTGATTCATTCCTTCAAAAAAATAGCTCAATCCTCTATAATACTAACTTGGTGTATATATAACTGACAGGTATCATAGAAAATATATTCATTCCTTCAAGAAAAACATTGCTCATCATATGATAAATATTGTATACTAATGGAATATCATAAAGGAGTGAGTCATTCTTCAAAAAACATTCATCAATCCTCTATGATACTCACATAATATATATCCTATAGAAGAGATGCTCATTTCTTAAATATAAAAAAAAAAAGAAAAGAAAAGAAAAATTATATATATAAAAAAAGAAGATAGAGTAGTATTTTAAATATAAATTTTATTTTTAATTGTAAAAGAATTTATTTTATACAAATATATTTTTTATTAATTTAGATTATTTTTTAGTTTAAACATAGTTAAATAATATTTTTATTTTGTTATTTTTTAAAAGAAAAAAAAGAGGAAAAAGACAAAAAAGAGGGAAAAAGTCCGGTTGGGAGATAAACCATTAAACTTTAATTCGAAGAAATGGTAGTAAGCTAGTCAAAGGAAATTATTGGCAATGAAGCAGTCATCTCTCTTCTATTACTACTACTACTAAATAAAAATAATGTCTGAAAAGGAGAGCTCTGCGCGGTAGGTAGTTTGAGTAATTAATAGCATATGAGTAAACAATTAAATTAAATAGGTTCAATTTAAATAAATTTTTAAAAATATAAATTTATAATATTATGAATTTAACTGATTTCGCACTGAAAATTGTACACGCGTCTCTACAAATAGATTGATGGACTTTTCCTTGAAATTGATAGTCAATGCCATATCTAAAAAAAAAAAAAAAAAAAAAACTTTGAACAGAATGCCACAGCTGTCAAAGCTAGTAGAATATTCAAATGAAATCATAGTTAATAATCTTATCTTGAAACCTGTAGAATAAATCTATAAATACATTTGCTTCTTTGATATCAAAAGTTCAATTTCTATTCGAACTACGCATTACACAAATGATAATGGAAGTAACACGATTCATGGGAGTACCTTTTCTTCTTGCAATATTGTCAACAACCTTTTTTTTCCTCGTAAAAGCTCAAAATGTTTCTGAACCGGTTCTCGACGTTTCTGGTAAAGCTGTCGTAAAAGGATCGAACTATTTCATTTTACCGGCGGGTCGGGGCAACAACGAAGACGGTGGACTAGATGTGTCATCCATTAGGAACCGAACCAATCCTCTCGTTGTTAGCCAAAATACTCAATCTTCCGTCGGCGGGAGCCTTCAATTTTCACCCGTGGACCCGGAAGAAAACACCGTCAGATTATCGACCGATCTGAACGTAAAATTTATGTCTATCGTAATTTCTGATTCGTCCACGGTATGGACAGTTAACAATGAAATAATCCCACAACGTTATGTGGTGGCGGTTGGCGGTGTTGAAGGAAATCCTGGGCGTGACACTTTGAGCAATTGGTTTAAGATTGACAAGTACGAGGATGCGTACAAGCTTGTGTATTGTCCTGGTGTTTGTGAGACATGTAGACCCTTCTGTGGAGACATTGGTATACTTGTTGAACCTAACAACAAAAGGGTTCTGTTTGTTGGTTCTGATAAACCATTGAAAGTTAAATTTCAATATACCGAGTCGGGTCTTACAATAAATAATAATACAAGTTCAAGTGCCAGCAATCCAGACAAACTGCCAACGTTACCCTTTGTTAACGTTGTAATGTGCGTTGTTATTGCTTACCTGATAAAGGTGATGTGAATTACACGAAATTGTAATTAGCGTATCGGAATGGATAGGAATTTTTTTATATTTAATTAATTATATCTGGATCTTGATTAGTCTGGCTAGTAGACTCAATTAGATTTTTAATGTTGTAATCAATGCTTATGTGTGTAAATGTATTATTATATTTGTGTGAATTTTATTATACTGAATTGGAGTAGAAGTCTCATTGCTATTTTGTTGTGGAAGTAGTTTGTCATAATTTTATTATCTTCATTAGTTCTCTCTATTTGTGATTCTGTGTTAATTATGATATCTTTTTCCAATCTTATTCTTTTCAATGAAATGTTCAACATATGTAAACAGTAAGAATTGAAAAAAAATTGTAAAGATGAGAATGATTTGTAGATATAAATCTCTGTATTTTGTGTATATTTTTGTACAAGATCTCGTTTATTCATACAGTCTAATAATTGGAAAGCAATTTACTAATCTAACAAACTTCCCAACTAACTAAACAAAATAAAAAAGAAAAAGAATATATATACAAAGTTACCAATACTATTCTACCCTCATAAACACTGTGCCAGAATAGAGTGGTATCCCTAATAGCTTGCTGGATTCATTTTTAGGCACGTGTCCAAATGGTCCAATAATGAAAGAGAAACTATTAATTAAAGCTTTGTGACCATGAAAACAAGGCGACCTTTTATGCAATGGTTCTAAGATTTGCTTCTATGCGATAGATAATAATGGAGAAATTATTATGCATTAATTAATAACATATTCATGGATATTTAATAGATTATATCAATATATTAGATATTAGAAATTTTTACCTCTTATGAATTAATAAAAATTTAATAATCATGTCAATATTACAAGAAAAATAAACAAGTTGATATAAATAAAGAAATAAAAGCTCAATGTGAGCATAAGCGTATGCTATAAAAAAAATTACTCCTGATCATAAGTAAAATCAGAGGGCATTTATATATATTCGTTAAGAAAAAAGGAGGGACTTTCTCGTTTTTCTTAAAAATAAAATAACTTTTTTAGAATTTTCATGTTTTTTTGCGTAAAAAATAACTTTGTGAATTTTCTTTAAAAACCTTTTTTTTAATCATAAAAAAAATCGATCGATTTCTAACTTTTTTTTTAAGTTGTGAGAGAGAGAGTGTGTGTTTGTGAGTGTCTAATTAAAGATATGATGTCGACAATGTATGAGATTAGTTGTATTAAAAAATATACTTTTTCTGTAAATTAAATTTTTGAATGAAATGTTCATACAGTTCACTATAAATTTCTTTCTTATACTATGGGGATAATATTTATAAAAGTTTAAGCCATCAATGTAGGATTTCACCTCCTGTTTATAACGGGGATTTTGACGATGACCCTATATTCCTATCTTATCCATTAATAACTAAAAAAAAATGTATAAAAAAGGGGGACATAAAATCAATACCTCCCAAACAAATTACATAAATATGATAACAACTGTTGAACTACACGAACTAAGTAGCAAAAAGGAGATTACTTCTTCCCAATTTTTTGTCAGTATCATCACTGAAGAAGTACGTATACAAAAATGACATTCTCTTCTAATCATAATAATGTCATGTTAAAAGAACTTGATAGGCCAGATAAGACGTAACTAAATTATTAATTATTACCTACGTATACATACGATATTTTTTATATAGTTTCTAAATGTGTATATTTGTTTCCAAAACTTAAAAAGAATTTATGTTAATATTCAAACTAAAACTTATGTACTTTTACTCAAGATCAAAGAAATCAGGAAAAAATAAACAAAGCAAGAAGGCATATATCATTACGATATCAGTACTTTTATTACGAGGCTACGCAACCGTAGCATTGTTTAGACAATACAAGTAGCTAGATACAAGATCACATAGAGTGGAACCGATGGAGGATGGATTCATTTTTTTTGGTCGAAACCAAATCATATAATGGATTTTATTCCAAAGTTATTATCCTTGATGAACACAACAATGAAGGTATTGTCTGTTCTTAAAGCCAAACGTCTTTGTCCGTCAACAACCTTGATGCCAATGTCACTGCAGAAGTCCTCTTCAAAAGGACAAAACACCAACTTGTACGCAAAATCATTAACTTTCTTAATCTGAAACCAGCTGGCCACTTTCAAAGGATTTCCTGCCTCACCATTAGTTGACAAGAACATTGGGATGCTATGTCCTGGAAAACCTTCCACTTCCCACACATTGTTCTTACAAATAGTAGGATTGTCAAGATAGAACTCGATGTTAAGAGAGGTGGACTCTGTGATTTCTACTTGTTTGGGTGCCTTTGGTTTGAAATAAACTGACATGCCTCGGACCACATCTAGCGGGGACTGCACCACCTGTACGTAACAAAGAATAAAAAATAGAAATTAGACTTGTTAAAATATAATATAATCAAGTATCTCATTTATGGTATTTTATGCGTAGATATTTAACTGAATACACAAACTAAACATATACGAAAGTGAGCGAAAGTTTCACGTATTTTTTTCATTTTGCTCTACCTTTGTAAAGGAACAAACCTTCATCTCCTGGCAGGGGTTGTCAAATCACATATCGATTGAAATTTTAATTAAAAAATTGGATCTTCTTATATGCTCTGGACAATTCTTGCCTTATGAATTAACAACTCTCTCAGGTGAATTAAGTCCGTTCTTACACCATGAAATCTCGGCGACGATTCCAAATTACAATCTTCCACACAATAAGGATTTTTGGGTTGATCATTATATCAAAGTCTATAATCATCCCAACTTCTTGACTCATGTTACACTGTTCAAACTTTAGATGTCCACTTCTGGGCATACAGGAATGTTGAATCTGACATTGGTTGAAAATTTTAAAACGGGTCTCCTTAATTGTGTTGAATAATTATTACCTTATGAGTTATTTTATGGAGTTAAATTAGATGGAAGAATTTTTTATTTTTTTTAATCAAAAGTAAAATCCACATAGATCATGTCATTGCGAGTAAATTAAGATTTAAACTAATTAAAAAGGAATATGTGGCATAAAATAATAAAAAGTATATTTCATCTCTTAACAGTTTAATGTATAAAGGGGATAGTCATACAATTTAACAACCTGAAATGGACACACGAAGTTAGCATCACCATCTCCATTTATCGTCGGGCCTCGCATTACTCCACCACCACCGGCTCCGGTTATTGCTGACACCACAAAGTACCTGGCATCTGATCTGAGAATATCACCTTCAACGTCACGCACCACCGGCAAGACGGGATTCGGAGTCGTAGCAGTACATGAAGAGGAAAATGCAAGAAGAAGATGAACAACTGAAAGAAAAACAGCTCTCTTCATTTTCTAATCTAAATTTGATGTCTATAGATAGTTGATAGAGGAGCTCTGAGTGGAGCTTCAATTTATAGATAAGATTTTCGAAAATTATGTCGATATTTATCAACTTTTTTAAAAAAAAACAAAAATTGCACAATATTAACTGAAAGTCGCAACTTAATTTGAGAATATCTATTTAGTGTCGGGGAAGAAAGAACACAAATACGGTTGTGCCCAAGATCAACACTTTCCCCTCTTGAAAGAATCTGTGAGAAGCACAAACAAGCAACAAACCAAGCAACAAGATGATCCAAACACAAAACAAACGATATGAGGCACACGATTTTAACGTGGAAAACCCTTTCAACGTGAAAGAGTAAAAAACCACGAGACCCTTTGGTCTAACCAACTCCACTAGCACCAAAAGAGTGTACAAATCAATAATCCAACAACACAACAATGATATCTAGCCCTTAACAACACTACGAAGGCACTAGAATCAAAATAGAGGAACAAATATTGCAGAAATCAACAAAAACAGCAGTCTGGTCCGAAGCTTATAACTCAAAATCTAACCGTTGTAATTCGATCTCCACCGTTCAGATTGAAGCTTCACGAGTCCCCTGACTTCTCCTAAAATTTCAGCTCGATCGGAAAAGATTTGGACTTCCGATCGTCGCAACAACCGGACCTGCGTTTCACAGAATTGCACAGTGACAGTCCTCTCTTTCTTCTCTCCTTTTGTGCGAAAAATTGTGTGTTCTCCCTAGTATGGTGCTGAGTTTTTTAGCCCTCAAAGTGGACAAAAGGGCTGAAGACTTTTCTTCCAAAAATGGGCCATTTAAAACACATAGTTGGGAGCCCAAACCCAACAAATCTCCCCCTCCCGACTATGTGGAGGAAGTTGCCAAACCGGCAATCAAACGACAAACTTCAAATTTCCCCTTCGGCAAAGCCTTTGTCATCATATCAGAACCATTATCATCTGTGTGAATCTTTTCAAACTCTAACAACTTGAGATCAAGCACATCTCGAATCCAATGATAACGTACATCAATATGTTTAGATTTGCCATGAAAAGTAGGATTTTTGCTAAGATGTATAGCACTTTGACTGTCACAATATAAGACATACCTCTTCTGCACAAAACCAAGTTCACGAAGATATTTCTTCATCCAAAGCAGCTCTTTACAAGCTTCGGTAGCTGCAATGAACTCAGCCTCTGTAGTAGACAGCGCAACACATTTTTGAAGTTTAGATTGCCATGAAACAACTCCCCCTGCAAAGGTAACCAAATAACCAGATGTGGATTTCCTGGTATCAATATCTCCTGCCATATCTGAGTCAGTGTAAACATTCAAAACAGGTTTTCCGGTTCCAAAACAAAGTTTCAAACTGGATGTACCACGGAGATATCTCATAATCCACTTCACTGCACTCCAATGTTCCTTGCCAGGATTGGAAAGGAAACGGCTAACTGTACCAACTGCATGAGCTAAATCTGGCCTCGTACAGACCATTGCATACATCAAACTTCCTACTGCAGATGCATAAGGAATACGTCGCATGTCCGCCTTCTCAGCATCATTAGACGGGGACTGCCTAGAGCTAAGCTTAAAGTGAGTAGCAAGAGGTGTGCTTACCACTTTAGCTTTCTCCATGTGGAATTGCTGAAGTACCTTCTCAATGTACTTCTCTTGAGATAGCCATGACTTTCTTGCCTTTCTGTCACGTGTGATCTGCATGCCAAGAATTTGTTTTGCTGGTCCCAGGTCCTTCATCGCAAAGGACTTACTAAGCTCTGCTTTCAACTCAGCAATCCTGATAGAGTTATGACCAACAATAAGCATGTCATCAACATAAAGCAACAAAATAATGAAGTCATCATCGGAAAACTTCTGCACAAAAACACAATAATCAGAAGTAGTCTTCTTATATCCCTGCTCGATCATCACAGACTCAAACTTTTTGTACCATCGCCTTGGAGCTTGTTTCAAGCCATACAAGCTCTTTTTCAACTTGCAAACATAGTTCTCTTTGCCCTTCACCACAAACCCTTCTGGTTGCTCCATATAGATTTCCTTCCCGAGATCACCATGAAGGAATGTTGTTTTCACATCCATCTGTTCCACTTCTAAATCAAGGCTGGCTGCAAGACCCAAAACAACTCGGATTGAAGACATTCTCACAACTGGAGAGAATATTTCTTCATAGTCGATACCCTTTCTTTGACTATAGCCTTTAACCACAAGTCTAGCCTTGTATCGTGGAGATGAAGCACCCTCTTCATTCTTCAACTTGTAAATCCACCGATTCTTCAAAGCTTTTCTGTCTTTGGGCAACTTGACGAGCTCATAAGTATGATTATCATGCAATGATTTCATTTCTTCATTCATTGCCTCAACCCATTTTTCTTTGTCCTCGTTCTCCATAGCCTCTTCATAGCACTCAGGTTCTCCCCCGTCAGTGAGGAGCACATACTCATTAACTGGATAACGAGTAGAAGGAGTTCTCTCCCTGGTAGACCTCCGGAGAACAACTGCAGGTTCATTATTATCCTCATGAGGTTGATTGTGTACCTCATGTGGATCTTCTTCTCCATTGCCATCGACAAAATCATGTTGAACCTGATTCTGATCATCAACCTGGTCTTCATTGGTTACAACAGGCATATGAGACACGGGAGTTGGATTCAAATCAACAAGATCATCATACCTTTGAGACTCAGACTTCTCCATCTTCTTGATATCTTCAATATTCTGATCCTCCATAAAAATAACATCACGGCTTCTGACAAGCTTCTTCTCAACAGGATCATAAAGTCTGTAGCCAAATTCATCATGACCATAGCCAATAAAGATGCAAGGCCTCGTCTTGACATCTAATTTGGACCTTTCGTCCTTTGGCACATGTACAAAAGCTTTACACCCAAATACACGCAAATGATCGTAAGAAACATCCTTACCATACCATACTCGATGAGGAACATCTCCATGTAAAGCAGTAGCAGGTGATAGGTTAGTCACATGTGCAACAGTGTATAAAGCTTCACCCCAAAAAGATTTAGGCAAATGAGCTTCTGACAACAGACATCTGACTCTCTCCACCAATGTCCTGTTCATCCTTTCTGCAAGACCATTGAGCTGTGGAGTCTTGGGAGGCGTCTTCTGGTGTCTAATACCCTGTTGTCTGCAATACTCATCAAATGGACCAAGGTATTCACCACCATTGTCTGTTCGAATGCACTTCAATTTCTTTCCTGTTTCTCTCTCAACAGAAGCATGAAATTGCTTAAAGACCCCAAGTACCTGGTCTTTATGCTTCAATGCATACACCCATAGTTTTCTCGAGCAATCATCAATAAATGTCACAAAATAAAGTGCACCACCATGTGTCTTTGTCTTCATAGGACCACAAAGATCTGAATGTACCAGTTCAAGCAACTCTGATTTTCTGAAAGATGGATGACTCTTGAAGGAAACTCTATTCTGTTTCCCAGCCAAGCAATGACTGCACTTTTTCAAATTTGCAGCTTTCACTCCTGAAAGAAGATTTTTCTTGGCTAAGTAATCAAGTCCCTTCTCACTGATGTGACTAAGTCTTCTGTGCCATAATTCTGAACAGCTATCACTCTCGACTGCATTGACAGAATCAATAGAGACGGAAGCATTGGTCCAGTATAGACCTGAACACTTCTTCCCACGAGCCACAATAAGAGAACCCTTAGTGAGTTTGCATTGCCCATCACCAAAGGTACTGACATAACCTTCATCATCCAAAACACTGGTAGATATCAGATTCAAGCGAATATCAGGTGCATGTCTGACGTTCTTCAACACTAACTTCATTCCGGTTTTAGTTTCCAGGACAACATCTCCAATGCCAACAACATTTGAGCGACCGTCATTACCCATCTTCAATACCCCATAATCACCTGGAGTATAGGATGTGAAGAAATCCTTCCTCGACGTCACATGAAAAGAAGCACCACTGTCGATAACCCAACTTGTTTCATCAAAGGCAACATTAATCAAGTCGGTATCACAAACAATTATCAAATCACCTGGAGTCGTGGTTGCAACGTGGCGATCATTTTCACCATCTCTCCCTTCTGGCTTGTTGTTGTCTTTGTTCTTGAGCTTGAAGCAGTTTTTCATCAAATGCCCCCTTTTGTGACAGTAATGACACTCAACATTTTTGTATTTTGATTTGGACTTGCTCCTGCTCTTGCCTCTTTTATATTCTCCTTGATCTCTGTCTTTGCTTCTCCCCCTGTTTTCAGTAACCAAGACATCAGATTTTGAAGTAGATGTCTCATGAGTTCTACGCCTCACCTCTTCATTTAGAACAGCAGCTTTCACATACTCTATAGTTACTGTACCACCGGGAGCTGAACCGATCAAGGACACACGAAGATTTTCCCAAGAATCAGGCAAGGTATTAAGCAACCAAAGTCCCATAATCTCATCTTCAAATTTTACACCCATATCAGACAACTGATCAAAACACCCTTGAAATTCATTCAAATGGTCAGAAATAGAACAACCTTCTTTGAATCTCAAATTCATCGCCTGCTTGAGCAAAAATAATTTATTATTCCCTGTTTTTGATGCATACAAGGATTCAAGCTTTTCCCACAAAGTTCTAGCATGAGATTCATTGTAGATGTGATTCAAAACATTATCATCTACCCACTGTCGAATAAAACCACAAACCATTTCGTGTTCAAAAGCCCACTCTTCATCAGATTTGGACTCCGGCTTCTGACTCGCAAAGACCGGAAGATGTAGCTTTTTCACAAAGAGTAAATCTTTCATTTTACCCTTCCATTTGTGATAATTTGTTCCATTCAAACTGATCATCCTGCTATAGTTCGGCTCCATCATTCAATCAAGACAAATAACAAAATAACTCAAGCTCTGATACCACTTGTCGGGGAAGAAAGAACACAAATACGGTTGTGCCCAAGATCAACACTTTCCCCTCTTGAAAGAATCTGTGAGAAGCACAAACAAGCAACAAACCAAGCAACAAGATGATCCAAACACAAAACAAACGATATGAGGCACACGATTTTAACGTGGAAAACCCTTTCAACGTGAAAGAGTAAAAAACCACGAGACCCTTTGGTCTAACCAACTCCACTAGCACCAAAAGAGTGTACAAATCAATAATCCAACAACACAACAATGATATCTAGCCCTTAACAACACTACGAAGGCACTAGAATCAAAATAGAGGAACAAATATTGCAGAAATCAACAAAAACAGCAGTCTGTTCCGAAGCTTATAACTCAAAATCTAACCGTTGTAATTCGATCTCCACCGTTCAGATTGAAGCTGCACGAGTCCCCTGACTTCTCCTAAAATTTCAGCTCGATCGGAAAAGATTTGGACTTCCGATCGTCGCAAAAACCGGACCTGCGTTTCACAGAATTGCACAGTGACAGTCCTCTCTTTCTTCTCTCCTTTTGTGCGAAAAATTGTGTGTTCTCCCTAGTATGGTGCTGAGTTTTTTAGCCCTCAAAGTGGACAAAAGGGCTGAAGACTTTTCTTCCAAAAATGGGCCATTTAAAACACATATTTGGGAGCCCAAACCCAACATTTAGTTATCTTTTTACAATAGTTAAGTTATGAGGGAAAGATTTCACTTACCTATACCAACAGCCGCTATATTTTAAAGTAATTTAGAGTTTATTTGGATTTATTAAAAATAATTGATACATAATAAGGAGTCATTTTACAACAAGGATAAAATAAATAAGGATATCTTATGGGATTAGCTATTTCATCTTTTATATGAGATAGTTAGTTTTGTCATTTTTATATAAATAACGGGATAAAATAAATTTGGGACTTATTAGTATCTGTAAACAAAAAGAAATAAAATAATCATGTATTTTATCTCAAGATGATTCTCCTTATTCCACCAGTCATACGACTAAGGGTGTATTTGGTACGGAGAAAAATATTTTTCAGAAAATGTACTATAATTTTTTTATGTCTAGTTGGTCAAAATTTGAAAAACAAGTTCCTTGAAAATAAGAAAAATGAGTTCTCTAATAGAATTGCAGAGAAAATAAGTTCCATAACTGGCATTTTAAGTCCATTATCTTCTCCTCACTCACCAAATGCCCCAAACCCCCACCCCTTGATCATCCAGCCCCCCCCCCCCCAACCCCCAACCCCACCCCCGAACTCCCATTCCCTACCCCATTCCATACTCATGCATGCATAGTGTTTTGCTAGATTACATATAAATGCTTTTGAGATAAAATTTTTCCTAACTTTGGCATACTTACCAAATATTAAAAAAATATTCAGTAAGAAATCTACTTATCTTCGAAGAAAATACTTTTCTTTGTACAAAACAGTACACCCTAAGTGTTGAAAAATATTTTTAGTTGTTGAAACTGATTTTATAAATAATCAGTTAGTATATTTGGTTTAGAAAAAAATGTTGATAAGCACTTTCTTGTTAAAATGACTGAAATGTCCCCTTATATATACATAAAAGTAATTTTTACGAAAATAGAACAAATTACAAGTTAAAGAGTATGTTTTATGAAGGAGTATTTGGAAGTCTACAAAAAATATTATGATTAAAATCGTAAAAGATTCAATTTATCAAAAGATTTTTATAAAATGTAAAATTATAAGTTAAGAGTGATCAACTTATAGGTTTTGGCTCTTTTTAACTTACAAGTACTTTTCATCATGCTTATTGAATGCGTGTGGTTATATAAACCAGAAAATATTTATGGTCTAATTTAATTCACTTATAACTAAACACCTTTACTTTTCATGAATATTTATGTATAATTGTATAATGAAATTTTCTACATTTACGTATACTTGTATAATCAAATCCAATCGACCTTACACGTGAATTGCAATCCTGAATGACATGTCAAATAGAAAAAGAAATTGCGAGTAACATATGTTTTTTTTTTAAAAAAAAAAAGTAAATTTTTAATATATTTTTATAAATTAAAAAAAAACTGTCTTTTTAACATAAAATCGCTCCCCTCCACCCCCTCTTTCTCCTCTCCAAATCTTTGAAAATTTTTTGTAACATTTCTTTAATTTGTTGCTGCTTTTCGGAGCAGAAATTTACTTCTTCTATTTTTCTATATGTTGGGGTTATCTAGGTCTTAAGGGTTAAAATTAGATGTGTTGGCAAAGTAGGTAAATCATTTTTGTTTAAATTTTATTTAGACTCTGTTTCTTTCATTTTTCCTTTTTTTCTTTTTTTGAGGTTTTAACTTTTAAGATGTGAACAGAATTTTGAAGAAGTGTGAGAAAGAGGATGAAAATGTGGGCTCGCATAATTTTATGAAAAAAAGAATTAAAATAGAATTTAAAAGTTTTCACGCACTTAAATCTGAATGAAAGATATATATTTTGTCACGTCAGTATAAATACATGCGAGATGCACTTGTATTAACAAAATTAATATATTTATCTAATACTAATTAAGTACTCATTATGGATAATTTAAAGGGGTCATCTGGCCTTTCCTTATTGGCAGCATAAATGTAGTTACCATATAACTTCTTCTTTTTTTTTTTTTTTTTGGGGTTTCCAAATAACTCCTTTTTGCGTAAACAAATAAAAAAAATTAACCTCAACTAAATGCTAGAACTGGGATAAATTAATGATGTATTCCCTCTATTCATTTTTACACTGACTAAATGTATTTTTTTTTAAAATAATAAATAAAATAATAATTTTATAATATAATTTTTAAATATAATAAATTTAATATTTTAAAAAAATTAGTAAAAACTAATTATAAAAATAAATTAAAAATAATGTAATAAATTTTATTTTGATTTTTAAAATTGAATAAAGAATAAATATTTATTTTTAATATAATAAATAAATTAAAATAAATAAAGTTGTAATCATATTAATACAGATAAAAACGTCAGCGTCCAAATTAATGCATGTGGTCCGTTGAGACTTGAATTTTAAAACCTACCTTTCCGCTAGCAGCGTCTGATTGCCCTAAAATTTATTTTAATATAAGTGAGTAATTTTTATTTTTTTATTTTATTTTAAAATAAGTGATGTTTCACATAATTAAAAGGCATTTAATATATTTTTTTAAGTTTGCCCTTCTTTACAAAGATAGTTTTACATAACGGAAAAAGTTACATTTTTTTAGAGTATTTATTAAGGATAAATTAGTAAAAATATACCTTACTTTTTTAGGAATAAATAGTTTTTATATGGTGTATTTCCGAACTAAATATACCATATTTTTCAAAAAAATCTGACTTGTATTAGGGTTCCCTTCCGTATAGTGTCTCTCCAATTTGTCTAGCGTATATAAATAAATCTAACAAACGAAAATAATAATTATCAATGTTAATCTCTCTAATCATGGTTAAAACACTGAAAATAGCTGGCCAGGTGTGTTGTTAGGAGGTTGTTTTACTTAAATAGATGTTCATAATTTAGAGGCTGCATTAGAATTTTGAATTATAAATTTTAAATTTTAATAATTTTTTAATATATTATTTATATATATTATATTAAGTCAAAATTACTGAAATCGACTAAATCCATTCATTGAATTAAGTTAACAGGTGTAGCAAAATTGGATATGTACTGAACAAATCGAAGATATATTTAATATAGTACTTGATCATCACATTTTAGTTATCAATAATTTCTAGCGATCCTGTCGGTACATTAAATATGGCTTCAACTAGAAAGGTTGATAAGATTAATGCAGCTTCAACTAGAAATTATTTGTGTTAGGCCACGGTAGTTTTGTGACACATGGAGTTTTTTGGTACATATAATTTACCGTTGAAATGATTTATTTTTTTATTTTAAGAAGAAAAATTAGGGAGAAATAGGAAAAATAAAGAATGGAAAAAACAAAAGAAATATGAGAATGTAGGGGAAAGATAGGGACCATAGAGCAAACTTTCCTAATTATAGCTGTAATGGCGGCTTATGAAAATTATTTTATGGAATAGATTTAGGGTAGGAGGGGGGGTGGGGGTGAGAGGGGAGAAAGAAGAAACGAAAGGATGGGGTGGGTATTTCATTTTCTAATTAATTTTGTTAATTTTTATATTTTTCTATTTTTAAATTATTTTTATTACTTATTCAAAAAAATTCGATTTCACACACTTTATGTGGATGTATTTCACATATTTTGTCCACCTCAATCATATTAATGTCACATAAATGTGGTCAGTGTTTAAAACAATTATTTTGAATAAGCACGGGAATTTAGATAAAACCATGCGAAGTAAAAGAATCGGGATAATAATTCAAAATTAATATAATAGTTTTTCAGATGATTCGCCTTTATTATTGAAAAAATATTATTAATATTTCAAAAAAAATATTTTATCTATAATTAAATTTGAAAGACAATTGTTTTTATAACCTTAATGACTAATGTTTATTTTCATCACTTAAATAGCCATTGATTGACTATTAATTTTAATTCACGTCATGTTATTATGAGAGATTATTGATGAACTTTTAATAGTAATCAAAGAATTTTATTGTGTCTTTAATTGTCTGTACTTTTTGACCTATTTACTATAATTTATCTTCTTAATAATATTGGATATATTCTTCAAACATATGATGAAATATTTTTTTTTATCTATAAATATTCAATTCTCTTTCTTGTGAGAAGCAATTGAATTCGCTCTAAGTTCTTTTACTCATATTTTATTAGTCTGTTGTTTTATTCTTAAAATTTTTATTAGTTTATGTGTTTTTACTTTTATATTAAAAGAGCTTATTGAATTTTGGGAATATATTTGTATTGTAAATATTTTTAAGGGTAGTGTTATTGAAACTCTCAAGCTATATAAACTTCTCTACGGGTTCTATGATCAAATCTTTTCCTTAAAATTTCCAACAATCTTAAGAATATTTTACTCTATGATCTCATAAAGCATACGAACTAGCAATTATAAAGAAGACCAAAATAACTGATACGTGTAAACAATTTTGAACTCTTTGATTTCGTAAAAATGGTATCTCCTTATCTAAATTTGAATTCAAAATCCATGCAATTATAGAGAAGGAAAATTCATATATTTTATATAATTTTATTTGATTAATTTGGTTGTTTAGTTTTTACTTTGGCTAGTAATTTTAATCTTTTTTAATGGCTCAACTATTAAAGCCCCGAAGATGTGTCCAATTTTGACAAAGAAAAAATGATGAAAATTATATATGGACTTGGCATACTTGCTACTGCTTTGGTGTTGATATTTTTTTAAAATTATTACTGTACAACGAAAGACCACAATCATCGTTACAAGTCAACAAATAGGTGTGGAAAATAAATACAAGGTGGTTAGATCAACTATATTGTACGGAGTGAAGTATTGGCCGATCAAGCACTCTCATATTTAGAGGATAAAAGTTGCAGAAATGAGGGTGTTGTGATGGACGTGTGGGCATATTATGAAAAATAGGATTAGAAATGAGGATATCTAGGATATGGTGGGAGTTGCTTCGATGGAAGATAAGATGCAGGAAGTGAGGTTGAGATGGTTTAGACATGTGAAAAGGAGATATCCAAATTGCCCATTGAGAAGGTGCGAGAAGTCATCAATAGATGGTTTCATGAGAGGTAGAGGTAGAGGTAGGTTGAAGAAGCAGCGGGGTGAGGTGATTAGACAGCACATATCACCGTTTCGGCTTACCGAGGTTATGGTCCTAAATAGGAGAGTGTGGAGAACACAAATTATGATAGTAAGTTAGTAGGGAGTAGAGTATTGTTTAACTGATTTGCCCATACTACTAGTCTTAGTACTATTATATATAGTGTCTTCCCCTTCGATTTTTTTTTTATCTGTTGTTTCTTGTATTTATTATTTTAGTTAATGTTTGACTTGCTTTGTTTCATCCATTTCTTTCTTTTTTGAATTGCTTTGATTTATTTATTCTTGAGTTGAAAATCTATCGGACACAACCTCGCTATCTCTGAGAAAAGGGGTAAGGTCTGTGTACACTCTACTCTCCTCATACTCTATTTTTTTAGATTACACTGAATATATTGTTGTATATCTTATTTGAAATTTTGAAAATTTATTTAAACATATATTGATATATTAAAATATTTTTTTCATAAATGATGTTAATATTAATTTAATTTTAGTAATTAAAGAAATTGCATAATACTGCCTATAACCTGACCAAACCCGATTGATACATATTTAGGTATGGAATTGGGTCGGACATCCATTTTTTCTCCCCAATCTAGCCCCCAGCCCGATCCAACCGTAGACCTGAATGGGCCACACATTAGTAGGTTGTGTCGGGCCAGCCTAAATGACACCTCTACCTCAAACTCATATAGGCCATAATATTTAGCCGACCTATGAGATTTTACCGCTTCTACTCGTTTTTGATGATTTTTACGGGGTCATTTGATTTATATAAAGACAAAACATAATAATATCGAAATAAAATATGTGCCTAATATCTCATGTGGTCACTTAATTAAAAGTATTTTTTTCAGAATGTCACTTAATTTTATTTTATAACTTAAAAGTCACTTAATTAAAGGTATTTCTCTCAGGAAGTCACTCAATTTTATTTTATAACTCAAAAGTCACTCAACTAAGGGTAGTTTTCTAAGAAAGTCACTCAACTATTCATATTTCACTTAGAAAGTCACTCAATTAATTTAAATAACAAGTTTTCATTAAATTTCTTAACATGAAATTTTTATTTAAAACTAAACTTTTAAGAAATAAAAAATATCTACTTTAACAATTTTATTGACCCGTCCAACTTGATATGACCCGCTAAAATTATATAGGTCAAATATACATTTATAAAGATCCTTTTATTTTAGAAAATTCGTGGTAACTCATTTTCTAAGAGTTAATTGCATTAATATCAGAACTTTTTAAATTTTTCAATTTTTTTATATAGCCAATAATTTAAATGTGAATAGTGTCCAAAAAGATCAGGAATTAGTTTATTTTTAATTCTTATTAATCGCACCTCCTTATCTCTCCATAAATAATGAATTAATTTTTAGTTGTTAATATTTTATAGCTCGTTCTTTTATTAAATTAGGAATTGAATACTAAAATAGTTTCTTCGATTTTTCTCAAAGAGCATATTCTGATTCTATTTTAATGTTATAAATAAAATATAGTAATATTTTTTTAGAATATGCATGATTATGATTTATTATATTTAAAATATTTTTAAAATTATGGTATGTTTAAACTATAAAACATTTATATTGAAAAAAACATTTATAGTGATTTTTAAGTTATAAAATAAAGTTGAGTGACTTTCTGAAAGAGTTACCTTTAGTTGAGTGACTTTCAGAGAGGTGTAGTCTTAGTTGAATGGCTTTTGAGTTATAAAACAAAATTGAATGACTTTTTGAGAGAAATACCCTTAATTAAGTGACATCTAAGATATCACAATGAAAACTATTATTAATAGCGTGATATCTATTTATGTACGAAGAGACAGTATAAATTTTATTATGTTAAGATATTCCACCGAAGAATTTTATCATTATCACTATATATTTTCAGAATCAATTATTTTGATTTGATGTGTGATGTGTGATGTGTGATGTGTTTTGTTGCATTAGCAAGCGTATTATTTTGGCCAAACACATATATGATCTTTTAAATTTGGTTTTATTTTTTATTTTGGTATTCTAATTTTATTTTTCATATTCTATTTAAATTCAACGTACTAATTTTTATATTTTTATTATTTATATTTATACTTTTAATTATAATTTTATATTTTAAAAATCAACGAATGTTCATTAGTTTTCATAAAAATAAAAAAAAAAATTAACGGACATTCGTCGATTTTTTTTAAATAATATTTTTTTAGAGTTTCTACTCATTTTTTCGGGAGAAATAATCAACGAATGTACGTCGATTTTTAATGTCTGTGAGTTTTCTTTTTTTAAAAAAATCATTGACAACCTGACGAAGTCCGTTGATTTTACTATTTTTTAGTAGTGTTATTAACAATAAATTGGAGGATTTTTTTATCCATATATGTTGAAGATGAGTTTTTGTTACTCGTATTGAAGCGAGTTAAAAATTAGAAAGTTGAGTATTTGAATTAAAGCCAAATGAGTTGGATGATATAAAAAAAAACACGTTGCATTATTTAATTAAATATTTTTTTATATCTTTTTAAAAATATCTATCAACACACGTTGAATTGTTTAAACCGAATAATATTTAATATTTACACATAAGGAAAAGTAACTGTATACGTTTATTTTTTACTTCTTTCAATAAAATTCTCCTTCTCTTACAGTAGTTAGTTCTCATAAAGAACGAAAAGCAACTTCATGGGCATCAAAAATAGAACAAAAATAACAAAATGACAAAAAACTAACAGAAACAATATAAGTTTAAACTTCTTGATTGTCATAAACATATTTAAGCGAAGGATAAAATTTTTTGCTGACTTTAGTAAATAAAAGTTGTTCGTGTTTGTAGTTTGTTAAAATTTGTTTATGTCTAAAAAATACTATTTAATATTTAAAAAGAATTATTTTTAATTTACAATTACATTTGAAAGACAATTAATTCTATAACCTTAATAACAGACATTAATTTTCTGATTAATTAACTCTTGCCTAATTGATCTGTCAAAAGAAACATTACCTATTTATCCCAAGTATTCATGTACAAGAACCTTACGTCTCTAACTTCCCATTTGTGTACGTATAAAGTTCAACATTTGAAAAGCTTACACAATTCAAATATGTACAAGAAAGTTCAATGATTATAGGTAGATTGTGTCCTTGCTTTCCCACTATTAAATGTGTAAAATATAAGACATATACATAGGTTACACAGAGAAAATGTCAAGCCAAGCATTATTTATCACTACGTCTTTTATAAATTAAAAGACTAAACTGCTAGAAAAGGATTATGTTTGTTGGTTCTGATCAACCTCGCAATGTTACATTTCACAAGTTTTAAAATTACTACTACTACTTAGTTATATATTTCTGATTTCAGTCAAGGATTAAGAAAGAGTACTTAGTATATGGTTAATGCAAGGAACCCATAATCCACATGCGTGTCAATCAAAGAGAAGGCCTCATACAACTTCTCCTGGTTGTGTGAGATCCAAATAAAATTTCTCGAATTTTGAAATTAATTTTATTGATAATCATCTAATTAATTATTGATTTCACATATGACACTCCTACGGTATCTTTTAACGTATTTATTTTGATTTTTTTCAGAATAGATTTTATTAAGAATTGCTCAATTAATGAGCTTGGCTAAATTGGGATCTATATATCTACCCCTAACTCCTACAATATCTTTTAGCGTGTTCATCTTAACTTTTTCAAGATAGATTTTATTACGAATTAATCATACGTATTGTACATGTCACAATGATACTTTGTCACTAGCACCGTGCTTGTTGTTGATTTTTCTATAAATCGCACATCAAATAAAAGTTTTGTGTATTATACACATATTAAAACATAATTAATTTTTGTTAAATATAAGAGATCATCTTATCCCAAATTTACATGTACAAGAAGCTTGCGTCTCTTACTGTAGTACTTAACATATGAAAATGCTGATGACACACATGTCAAATATGTACAAGAAGTTGAAAGATTATAGATAATTGTTTTCTCACTGTTCAATATGTAGTAAAGTCATCAAAGGCATCAATAGATTACATGGAAGAAAATGTCAAACCATACCTTATCTATCACACCGTTATAAACGACTAGAAAGTTGATAGTCTCTAATTTTCAAACAAATATAGAATTATATTCAAACCATCTTCATCCCCTTCTATAAATAGCTCTGCTTCGTTAATTTTATTTTATCCCTTCACAATTTATTGATTATAACAATGGGGGAAGTTATTAACGTTAGACGATTCATGGTACCTTTTCTTCTTGTTGCATTATCTACAACCTCCTCTTTCCTCGTAAAAGCTCAAGATGTTTCTGAACCGGTGCTCGACGTTTCAGGTAACGCTGTCCGTACAGGAGTGAATTATTTCATCCTACCGGCGGCTCGGGGAAACGCCGGTGGCCTTCAGGTTGCATCCATTAGGAACCAGACCAACCCGCTAGTCGTAAGCCAAAACGCCGATGAATCTGTAATCGGCGTTAACCTTCAGTTTTCACCCGTGGACCCGAAAGAAAACACCATCAGAATATCGACCGATATGAACGTAAAATTTACGTCCATGTCAATTTCTGATTCGTCCACGGTGTGGAGAATTAACACTGAATTAATTCCACAACGTTATTTGGTGACGGTTGGCGGAGTTGAAGGAAATCCTGGGCGTGAAACTTTGGGCAATTGGTTTAAGGTTGACAAGTACGAGGATGCGTACAAGCTTGTGTATTGTCCTGGTGTTTGCAACATCTGCAGGCCATTTTGTGGAGATATCGGTATACTTGTAGAAAATGGGAAAAGGGTTTTGGTTGTTGGTAGAGATCAACCTCTCAAAGTTACATTTCATAAGCTCTAGAATGTATTGCAAATATTGTACTATAGCACTTAATTAGTATATATGTGTGTGATTTCAGTAAAGGAATAAGGAAGAGTATGTGGTCTTCTAATTTGTATATATTGATAATTAATAAAAGATCGTTGTTATATATGATTTTTATTTGTCAAACTACTACATAATACATGTACCTTAGAACACACAGAAGAATTTATAGTTAATTTATCGCTACATAGTTTGCAGTTAACATATTATTATTGATAATATAGAGCTATATATAGCCCGTAATAAGGTTTTTGTTCGTTTGTAATGATGTTTGCATCTTGGATTACGCTCCCCTCCCTCCGGTATAGCCAATTCGTCCAATTCCTCCTCCCAATTTTGTTACACGTATTCCTTGAAAATCAATGGTTGAGATTTATTTGCTAAATTAAATAATTCACAGCATATCATATATTATTACTTTAATTAAGAAACTATTTCTGAGTTCATAACGTTTTCTTGAAACATTTTTAGCGGACGTGATTGAATTTCAAGGAAAATTGCTAATCTCTCATTGCCACTACGTTCGTTCTCACATAATTTAATGGGAATAATTATGAATTGTAGTTGAGGATGGACCAGTTTCTTAAGATTATTTTATATTTCTAAGTACACATAAAGTTATATAACTAAGAATAAGTACTTTCCCATCTCAATTAGTACACATGGACCAGTCTCATTTGCTTAGATTTTGGACACGTGAAATAATTAGTATTCTCTCATCTTAATTTGATGTGGTATACTTTTTCTTTTATACAATTCAATAAGAATGTCATATTTTTATAATTAGACATAATTTAATATAAAATTTTTATTTTACTGTTAATGAAATTAATAATTTATTACCGTACAAATGATCAAAGAAATATTCTAAATCACAAATTTTTAAAAAAAAATTAATTTTTTTAACTTTGTGCTAAATCAAAGATGTCTCATAAATTGACTGAGGGAATTTCATAATTTGTAGGAGACTTAGGTCATGTTCAGTACAAAAGAAAATGTTTTCTATGGAAATTATTTTCTATAAATTAAGTGGATTATTTATCTATTTATTTATTTATTTGTATTCGATTTATAAGAAAAAATATTATAGTACTAAACATATTTATATAAATCTAGACAAATATTATGGAAGATAAAAGAGCGGGGTAGGAGGTGGTGAGGATGGGAATTACGAGAGATGAGGTGAAAATGAGATGTATTGAAGAATGAAAGAATTAGGACATAATCAACATAAAATATAACTTGTGAAACTTATTTTTTCTATTTTCATTAACTTGTTTTTGAAAAATTTTAATTAATTGAATATGAAAAAATATTTTTCACGGTGTCAAATACAACCTTAATACTTTTCAAATCAAAACAGAGAGGAAATATTTTTCGCCGTGTCAAATACAACCTTAATACTTTTCAAAGTCAAAACAAAAAAATCCAAATGACCATAGATATGTCATAATAATTACACTTGAACACAAATTCATATCCCTATAGCCAAATAGTTGAAATTTAAACGATGAACAGTACCCGGTCCTTAAATGCCAACAGTTGAACATAAATCTAAAAAAAATAAAAAAGAAATTATCTAGAGTAGAGGCTCTCTAAAATCCTAAAGATTATAATGTCTAATTAGACATGGAAATAGCCTTTTGTAAATTCAAGAAAGCTTTTTCATATCGTACAAAACCCATAAACCAAAACTCAAAATTATCTTCAGTTATTATCTCAATGTACTTTTGAGATGGCTTGTTCTTGTTCACACTCGGATAAGCTCTTTTAATTTTCTTCACTGGAATAACCACCTGCATCCATAACATTAATTTTCCAAAATGAGAAATTAATGTTCAACAACAGAATTAATATTGACTAATTAACTTTTTCTTGCGCTTTTGTACAATTTAAACCATTGCCAATGAGAACCTAATTATTGAAAGTGGCAAAACTAAAATCTCTCAGATTCTTGCTTCATTCTTAATTTCTTGAAAGTTGGTTTTGTGTAGATGGAAAAATCTCCCTTTCATTTCTTTTTATTTATTCAGTATTGACTATAATTTTTCTATATCACTGTTTGAATATAACAAAAAAAACTATATTTAATAATAAAAATAAATTTTATTTTTATTTTTTAATATTAAAAAAATAATTTCTATTTTTTAATATAATTGAAAATAAAAATTAATGGTGGGAGTAAAAAGATTCCCTTGGCTAAATCATCCATCCCATGACAGCTAATAAATTAACAAGAGTACATGTTAAATGAATAATTAACTGAAAAAGACCAAACACGGTGTGTGATTGTCAAGGAATAATCGAAAGCCGCGTGGGAACAAATCATCCGCATTAAATATTACATTGAGAAATCAATTTTTTTAATTGTTAAAACTTTCAGGGAAACTCAGCTGCTTTTTCTGAACGAGCACTTTGTGATAACCTGTAGTGATAGAAGCTGAATTTTAATCTGGGTCTCTCACTTGAAAAACTCACCTCCCAATCACTCCGTCATACCCTTGCAGGCAGTGACGTCTGAGAAATCTTTCTACTATTGAGTTTTCCCTCTTTTTTCCTAATTTTAGAAATTCCCCATTTCGCCCCCCCAAAAAGTATCTTAAATCAATAATTTAACTTATATGTATGCTGAAATGTGAAAGCACGTTACTTGTCTTATGTTTTGAAGTTATTCATTAATGTAGCTAACCTTGTAAGGTGTTCTAAGAATTCCACCGGAGGGGAAAGGAACGGCGATGGGTCTTTCACTGCAGAAAGCTATTTTATCAGTTGAAATGAAGAGAATCCCAGCAATTGGACCTGCCGTTGTGTACAAATAGCACTGTGATGCCTTGAGCAGTTTTTCTCCTTCCTTCACGTTAAACATATGCTTGAATATATTTCTTCTCCCTCCTTCTTTCACTATCTTCAATTTCCCCTTCACCGTTTCTGAAAACTTCGGCCCCAATTTCACTGAACGCATCAAATAGATAAAATTAAATAATGAGTTATTGTTTTTTTTTGTGTGTGTGTGTAAATTAAGAAAATGTATAATAGAATTAGATGTACTTACCATGCTCCCGAATTCTATATGCATAACTTTTTGCCTTCTTTCCCAATTTCCTCTTCTGAATAATTACCGTTGAATCATCTTGGCCTGCAAATTAATGTATAAAATAAAAGTGATGAGAAAATTTGATTTTGTATTTGTGCTACTGGATCTGACCAGTAAATAAAAAAGAATGTGAAATCTGTGAACGAAATGAATCTTAGATCTAATTTAACATCTCACGAGGACGATTGCTCAAGACAGACCACTGATCCCATTAATCACATATATAAGACTTGTTCACTCTTTAATAAATTCAAAACTTCTAAATTTAAAATCATGTATCCGCATAAGAGGTAGGAGATTTGAAGTACATACTTGGAGTGATTCTTGGGGAGTAATCGGAAGAAGATGGGCTGTGAAGAGCACTGACGGAGTCAGAATCCTGAGAAAAAGAAGAATGCCTTTCTGGAGTTGTCCCAAAAGAGGAGCTCATGCCTAAAGAGCTGCCAGAAGAATTTTGAAGATCGTCAAAATGGTAATGTTCCTTCATGTTGAGTATTGACTATTTTTGTGTGTTCAAGAGAATATAACACAATAAAATACAAATCGATTTGCGTGTGAAAGTATAGGAGGAAAGTGGAAGGAATGGGCATATTTAAAAGGACTGGTCGGCGACACTGTACTCCAAGTAGATAAGATTCTAAACTACCCCCACTGTTTACCTCAACTTGGACTCATGCAGCCAAAAATTAAACTCTAATTTTTGGAAGATTCTTTGTGTTTAATCTTTACTTTTTCCAGAAAACATGAAAGTGGGGCAGTCTTCTCGAAATTATACCACCGAAATTTACGATTTTGAATTTTATATTAAACCAAGGTAATAATTGAGTTTAGGATATAAAAAATTACAAGATATTCAGTTATATTTTTAAAAGTTGGGCTTAGAAAGAATAGAGGGTACGCCTTACTCCACTTCAGAAGTAAAGAGGTTGTTTTAATAAATTCTCGTCATAAAAATAAGTAAATCAAAGCAATCCAGGAAAGAAAATACTAGATGAAGCAAGACATGTCAAACATCATCTAAAGTAAAAATACTACAATACATGAAGCTTAAGAAATAATAAATAATATCATTAATCTACGTGCAAAATAATAATACTCCATCTGTTTCAAAATAAGTGGTGTTTTTAGATTGGGGACACCCCTTAAGAAAATTACTCAATATTAGAAAATAGAATGTAAGTTTACCAACTTACCCTTAATAAATATTTTGAAAAAGATATAATTTTTTAATATTTGCTTGATTATGTAACACACATTCCATTTAAATAAGGGTAAAATTTAAAAAATATCATTAATATCTTCTTGATGATGTAAAACATCACTTATTCTGAAATAAAATTAAAAGACCAAAATAACACTTATTTTAAAATAGGACTACGATTGTTAGTATAAAATAATTTATTAAACAACTTACTATTCTGCTAACATATTAAATTAGAAAAAGTTAGCACAAATATGAGATCTTGGGCAAAGTTATATATTGAGTTCTTTTAAAAGCAGTGATATAAATTCGCCCTGAGAGAATAATAATAATCTCTCGGTGGGTGGATTCTTAATTACGTCGTAAGACTGTTTAATTAATTATTTGTTAATTTTTTTATTTTAATTTATTTATTTTACTTTCTTTAAATTTATTTTAAAAAATAATGTCTTTTTTATTTTTCGTAATTCCTTAATTTTAACTTTTTAAAATCATAAAATTAATAATATTTTGATACATTTTACATATCTTTAATTTAAGATTATAAAAATCTACTCTAATTTTTAAAAAAATTCATGTCAAATTAAAATCAAGATAAACAAATCAAAACAGAGCTGGGAGTATTATTTTTAAAAATTATTTTCACTCATTTATTAACTGCCAGACCACGTATGTCCTTGATGTTTATTTTCTTTTCAATTTCCTACTGATTCCTTGCTAACCTTGAAATGAAATTATGATTGCTCAAAAGCGTAACAGAGTTGAAAATGCAGCTTTGGGAAAACATAAAATAATACTCACACACACACACACTCTTCAATCAATGCTCAATAAACAGTACCTATGGCATGAAAAGGTTACGCCACTTTGCCGTCAAATAACTGTAATATATATGGGGAAAAAAAAGATTATTTTTGTCCTAAGAAAAAGTGAAGTAAAGAAAAAAGTCGAATAAAAAGGCAAAGAATATAGTTTCACAAAAGAAAAGATACAGAACTACCTAAGGGTTGTCAGGCAGTTTGTTAGAACTATGCATATATTAATAATATAGAAATAGCTATAAGAATTTATTTTTTTTAATATAAAGTTTAATTATTAGATATAAAATAATATATAGATTTTATTATAATTTATATATATATATATATATATATATATATATATTAGTTATATAAATTTTTAATTATAAATTAAATATCATATTAATTTTATGCATAAATAACTTATCTTCTAAAAATCATCGTACTACTTATATAAATTTTAATGTTTTCTTAATTCACCCGCAAACCAACTTCATGATATAAACTTATGTCACAATCAAGGAAGCAAAAAACTGATAAGACAAGCTAAAATAGTTACGCATGCAGAAGCCACCATCTTGGAAAATAATAAAATTGTGGAAAATCCTAATTAAAAATGTTTTTTTTTCTAAAATTCTAGAAAGAACACATAGTTGACTTGCCGAACTTTCCAATTCAGTCAATACTATATGCTATTAAAAATCCCCATCTTTGCTCCTTTTGTTCTTGTATGGCTGATCACACCATTTTCCTTCTTTGGCTGCTCCTCAACATTAAGTCGATGTATAGTATCATCAACGGATCCAGAGAACTTGAAACATTCATAATTACTACCATGGCTGCTTAACCACCTAGTTTTAGATTAATTAATAACTATATATTATGTTCAATTTTATAAAATATATAATTAAGTAAATAAAAATGTATTTTCTTTACCACCAGGAGTCAAGTTAGAGTTCCAATACTAATAAGTTTGCCAAAACCCAACAGCTTAGGCCAAAATTTGGTATTTTTATTAATAAATTCCTTTAGTATGTAGATTTCACGTAATTTGGCTTATGACAATAAAGATTGAGTCAGTATATGAACGAACGTAATGTACACATATAGTTAATAAGTAAAACATTCAACAAGTTTTTCCCTTTTTTAAATATTAGATATATGCATCTGGTTATATATGCTCTTTGATTTTCTTTTTTTTTAGAGCCTCTTTGCTAGGTTAGGGGGACAACATAATTGAGTAATTCTTTAACTTTTGTAATCCCGGCAAATGCAAATTACTCTCTCGTCTCAATTTTTAAGTGCCATAATTTAACTGGGCACAAAATATAAGAATTAACAAATGATTTTTGAATTTTGTGATCTTAAATTAAAATTGAGTTTAGAATTTTAAATCTTGTACTGATTTTTGTTAAAATAAAATGAATTTTACGCCTAACTCAACCCCAAAATTATTCAATTAATCCATACAGGAAGACCACTTTTATATGAGACTCTTTAAATTTATCGTTTAAAATGTTAAAATTGAAAAACTTATTAAATATTTTTTTTTTTAAAAAAAAAAGGCTCTTTTTAAGAGAGAGCAAAAGAAAAGTAAAGACACTTAATAGTGATAGTCAAAACTTGGTCCGAACAACGAATATCTTTGTCATCACAATTCACATGTGAGATACACACGTTTCTTTGGTTCTCATGATAATCCCTATATAATACAAATTAATTAATTGAAGAATTACATAAAAGAACCATTTTTTAAAAGAGTTCTTTCGTTAATGGACCAACTATACAATGTTATTGATCATTATAATGTTAGTCCCAAACTCGCAATTTAATTAATGTACCTTTCTCTTTTTAATTACTATTATTAATCCATATATGATTAGTACTATATTTTGAGTATTGCTTGGATTAGAAATACTCACTCCGTTTATTGATTAATTAAGTGAACAAGAAAATCTTTTCAAGATTGAACAAGCTCCAAATTACCAAGAGAAGATGGAGATCCAGAAAGTTAGGTCCCATGTATTTTTATTTTGTTCAATAAGATAAGAATAAGAATATAAATGTCTTTTGTGTTTCAACTAATTATTTTCTCTTCGATCTTTAAATATGCTAATTTTATTTTAAAATATTTAAAAAATCTATATCTGAATTCATAATTAAAATTAAGCATTTTAATTTTATCATAATTTATTTAATTTAGTTAATTTAACATTAATTATTTATATTTATTTGACATAATTTTTAATATATATATAAAATTTAAGCCAAAAATATCAGAGTTTGGATGGAGAACCAGTCTAGATTAATGGAATTCGTTTTTCCTCCTATCAATTATTTAACAAAAGAATGCATCATCACTTAGGTAAGCAAGAGAGTAAAAGAATATTTTAAATTAATAAATACAAACTAGATCCATTATTTATTGAAATATTACATATATCTTCCAGGAGCCGTATTTCTTTGAAGGTTCACTCAGAAATTCCAAAGAAATCGGTCTTTCTAGTTTCTTGTTCACGTGTTTAATTTGTGGACTGCTTCTCAAGTACTTTGGTAGTATTTTAGTTATTATGCATACAATTGAGTATGGTGTTTGGTCATTATTAGTTTTTACTCTGCCATGATTAAAATATATACATAAGCTATAAGTTAATTTATATATTACTAGAAAATAAATTAATTAATATATGAATTAGTAATATATGCTCAATAACTAAACTTTATATCTAATTTTATATAATTAATCATGAATTATTAATACCTATATAAGTTTAAACAACAACGAAACGATTCTTTAGGGGTTTTTAAATTTTGTAAAAGTTGCATAGAGTAGTATCGTTGTGGAATGATCTCACAAATTTGTGACACACACCATTGAGGGGTCATTTCGTAACTGGTTAGAGATGCATGAATTAGGTATGAAAGAACCTATGAATTATTTTATGCAGAATTTAGTTATTTATGTGATTCCATCCTTTATACTGTATAAAATAACACATAATTCTCTCATAACTTATACATATATTAATTATGTGAATTCCTAACCAAACACTATATTAATTTTATATATTAATAACTTACCTCAATACCAACTACCAAACATAATATTATTTATGCAATTTTAATACTTATAAAACTCACCTCTAAATCCGCTACCAAACAACGAACCCTAAGAATTTAGACATGGAAATTGTAGTATTTTTGTGTGACTTCAACATTTTTCTATACGAACTTGCCCTAGTCCAAATGATTTTTAGTTTTTACTATAACTAACTAATTCGTTAAAAAAAAAAATTAATAGACCAACTAGCAGACCTACCGACGAAACATGGCTCAACGTCTAGAATTTTGACTTACAAGTTTTCGAAGGAAAAAATGATATTTTAACTTTTATAATCTTTTTTAGTTCTATGATTTTGTTATTAGATATTTTCATTTTGCGTATAAATTTTTTTTATTTTTACACATAATAGAAAAAAAAAATTAATTTTTACACATAAAAAATTTAAAAAATATATTATTTTTCTATTTAAATTATATGTTTAAAAAAAAATTTCATTTTCTGATTTTCGCACATCCGTAATTTTGAATGTTAATAAGAATATGAAACCATAATACTACTCTTACTTGCGCAAATCAAAATTGTGCCCACTTCATCTTTCTGTCATTTAATGCTAATATTGATAGAAATGGTAATACGGGACACTCTAGTAATAATGTGCTCATGACACATCATGATAATCCTTCATGTATTAATTTTTGTTTAAATTAATATAAGCATCACTTTTCAGACAAAAAATAAAAAACAGATCTAGGACATATATGGAAAAAAAAAAAATTAACCTAATCGTAAATACAATCAATTGAAAAGAGATTTCTTGTTGCATATATGAGTTGGATTATTAATTATAACAACTTCACACATTTCTAAACTAACCGAGTGATACAAAATATTGGAAAAATCTTTAATAGGAAGCGCTTTCTTCTTTAATAAATTTTGTGTTAATGCGAATGTTAATTAACTAGATTCCTAATATATAAATATCGAATATTAAAAAAAAAGTAGAAAAAGATTAGGCATGCAAATTGAAACATTATTCTCCTAAGTTCTAGTGATGTGAATTGTGATGACAACCTTTTTGACAGAAATAATGGAGTACATATATGACCCAAGTAATGCTCTGAGGAAAAAATATATAGTTCATGTCCAAAAAATATTGGTTTACATAATAGAACATGCATTTGCATTCTCATCACTAAACATAGTATATAACTTGTTGTCTCCACAAAATTCAAGAATCAAAGCATCTGCAGTTTCTCTCGAATTCGGTTTTAATTGTAAATCCCCTTCTTTTTTCTTACTGTCTTCTGTTTTAGTCACCTTTTCCACTTTCTTCCCTGTTTTCTTCTTAAGTTTCTTCAACACTTTATCTGCATTGATTCGACCCTTTATCACCACTTTGTGTTTATTCATATCCGTCATGAACTCCTCAACCCCTAAAATTGTTACAAAGAAAAAGAACCAATAGAGTGTCAAAATCACTTAAAAACTATGCGTTGCTCCATTTCTAAAGAGTCCGAGCGACACATAGGCTAAAAGTCAAATTTTAATACAAAAAATAGTTCAAATTAGTTAATGACGGAGGAGATAGTACCTTTGATTTTCGATATGGTTTTGGCAATTTGTTTTTCGCATCCTTGGCAATACATCGAAATTTTATATTCTGCTTCCACCACCTATATATACAAATCATTAAAATTAATAAATTTTCACACAATTTGCACTACTGGAATTATAAAATTATCTACACAAACATAGAAAAAAAATAAAGAAGATGATTTATATTTTTGAGGTTTATATATATATACTTCATCAGGTTTCTTTTTCTTCTTGTCTGCCATTGCATATTGAGATCTTTAAAATCCAAAAATGTAGGTAATTGCAGTTATTCCACTATTTTTATCAACGAACAGGAAACTCACAATTCCAGAAAAAAACGAAAAGTTGCAACCTGTTGAGTTTTCTTTAATAATAAAATAAATAATGGTCTTTTTTATTATCTCTTCTAAAAAACCTTCTTATATTTCTGTTTATTTGGTATTTTCTCTGGTGATAATTTAGATTTATTTTTTTTCGTCTCCTCGTTTAATACAGTTGGAACAAACTTTAAATTGCAAATAATTAACCAAGATGCCCGTTAACAAAGTTTAGAATTTTAAGGACCTTTTTTTTTTCTTCTTAATTTGTAACTTACTCGGGCTAAACACGTTTATTTCTTATCCGCAACACTAAGTTCTTTATTTATCTTCTATTTTAAGCAAGCATTATACAATGAATTAATACCCGGACTGTTGCACTATGAAAATAATAACAAGAATAAGTAAAGACTACCAACTTTAAGGGCATTTTAATCTTTAAATATTCTTATTAATGTCAATGCACCTATTTTCTTTTTAGTATTAATAAGCACCTTTTTTGGTAAGGTTTGTTTCTTTTTTCTACTCATTGAAGATTTTGTTTTTAAAAATAAAAATAAAGATATTTATAAGGATAGCTAAATTGCTTTCCCTGATATCATAAAAGGTGAAGTTGGGAGTGTTCATGGGTTGATATTTAGTTAAAATCCAAATAAATCAATGTAGTTGATTTTTATTTATAAAAAATCAAACCAAATCAAATATAATTTATATTCATTGATTTGATTATTATTAGTTGGTTCGATTTGATTTGATTTTTTTGATTTTTAAGAAATCTAATGATATTCTCTCTTTTTCTTCCCCTGGGATTAAGAAGTGTAATGATATTTTCAATAATTTTCTTAAATTATCGAGAAAAAATGACTTAAGATCTATAAATTTTAATCAAAAGAATAAAGTTTATAAGAAATACAATTTTCAAAAGGTAGTCATTTCTTAAAAGTGAAAGACGAAAAATACATTTAAAGTATTTTGATTTTTCGAGTTTCATACCTGAACTATCATCAAATATGTTTATCGAAACACACCTCTAATATCATAATAACTATCAATTTATATAATCTGTTTGGTTTAATTTTTAATTTGAATCGATTTTTAACCAAAGTATGAGCACTCCTAGGTGGCTAACTTCCATAATCCTGACTTGTCAAAATATAGACATTAAATAATTATTTTTGTGAAAGGCAGGAATACTTTCGTATGTTTATGTTTAGAGAAAACACCTAAAGTTCTTTCTGAATTTGTTCACTAAATTTACTTTAACATTTTAACTTTATAGATATTTGGTTACCCCTTTATTCTTATTTGTGACGTATTTATTTACCTCTTAAAAAATAATATGACAAAATAAATATTTATTGAGACGGATTGAAATATTTCTTGTCATCGTGGGTTAAAACTGCTTGATTCAACCATGGATTTAGAGTAAGCTACCAGCTTCACTAATAATACACAATGTTCCTCTCTCTATATTGAAAGTGGCCAAAGAAAAATTAAATGTATAATACTTCCCTCAAATATTAAGATATAAATAATTCCAAGAAAATTTGAAATCTACTAGGAAAACAACGTTAAATTTTCAAGAGAATTTGCGAACTAAATAAAGAATGAGGGATTCCAATAGTAAAAAGAGAGGGGTTTGAAATTTTGATGTTAAAATTATCGATGGTAGGAGATGGGGGAGTGGTTAGTGGGGTAGGTGTGAGCAGGTGGAGGTGAGAAAGAATATGGAGGATTGAAAAATTTAAAGAATGGGGAAAGCAAAACTTGAATTTTATTGTTTAAATTGCTAGTTATAGGAGGTGGGGGAGTTGTTAGTGGGGTGGAGTGGGCGGATGGAGGTGAGGAAAAAGATGGAGGATGAAGAATTTCAAGAATGAAAAAAGAGGGGTTTAAATTTTGAAAGTTATCAGTTGTAGGAGGTGGGGGTGGGTAGGTGGAGGTGAGGAAGAAGATAGAAAAGAGAAAATTGTGATTAAAAATATTTTTTTAAAAAAATATTATGTGGAGTATGACATGACAGGTGTCTTTTAATTAAAAACAAAATTTCTTATGTGACATGGGCGAGTGAACATCACAGTCTAATTTATGACTAAGTTTAGATTGATAGAGGGACAATAATTTCACTTTAAATATCAGAACAGGGGATAAAGAAACGTCAATAACGTTAAAATGCTAAATTAAATTTAGTGGATAAGTTTGAAGGGGGTTTTATGTCTTTTCTCTCATGTATAATTAGCATAGTTTGATCTGATAGTGAGTGCATAAGACAATTTTCCAAATGAAATAAGGGAGGAAGCGAAGTGCTCGGGGAAAAGCAAAATCAGGAATCCAGAGAACGTAAATGAGAGATTTTGACTTTCATAGATTCAAACAAATTGTGCAACAACAATGATACCACTTCCTACACTTCACCTATCTTCAAGAACATTTCTCATGGCTGCCTAGACATTGACACAAAACCTGACTGACAAAATGGTATAAAACCCTGGTTCTGCAAATTCAATGCACTAACTTTGTAATGATAAAGTCACCATCATACCACTAGAAGGCCAAGAAATGTCACATTATATTCCCCTTCTATAATCCAAGCTTTTCTGTTAAATGTTTAATCTATAAAACTCATATTCTTCTGACTCTCAGTAAATATTACACCTCCTGGGTACTTTTGGAAAGTAATAGCATCCTTTCTTGTTAAGAAAACCCCCTCATATTTCTCAGACACCTAAAGCCATTACTCGCACTCCTCCAATGAAGTACATCCAAGAGATAATAGTTTACTACTTCTGATAACGAACAGTTTCTTTTAAAAACTTTTTCTTCAGTAAGTAAATAATGCATCTGTTGTAATGAAAGTCAGAACTGACACTAGTTTCAAAGAAACATTGGTATACCTATTTTACAATAACTTCTTTGTGGGCTTTATATGACAGTATGACATTCCAAACTAAAGCAATGAAGTTAGCAGCAAGGACCTGCAATCAGAGGAGAAAGAACAGAGAACAATCAAGTTGGTTACAATAGCAATATATCATGTAAAAGAATCTGAACACAGCAAGTAAACTACAAATACTAATTCCAAACAGATGTTTTCAATTAGAACATCAACGGATGTCAACATATGAGTGCATGACTACAACTTATATGTATGCTTAGCATGTGAATGTATTCACAATAATCAGAGTGATCGAAGAAGAAGTTCAGGTGTCAAGTTCTTTGCATATCGCTAAAACAACCGAGTCTGTGGTTTAGTGGAGTCTGCACACCCCAAAACACTTCAAGTATAGCTTGGCTCTGCTAATCCGGTTTTATGTTAGTTATAAATTTGGCCAACTCTTTACATGAATGACTGGCCATTTTTCATATTTAATAGATCAACCTTTTGAAAAGATATCACCAAACTACTAGAAGTTGACAAGAAGCCAAAAAAATGAAGAAATTGATTATTTCACTGACCTGAAATTGCTGGGGTACAAACCGAAAGTTGATAAATTGAAAAGGTATCCAGAGTTGCCAATTTGCAATGACAGATGACAACCACTCCTTAATTTAAAAAATATAAATGTGAATCAAAATTTAGGAAGGTAATAATCAGTATGCATCTATTAAAGGGTCCATTTTCCAATAAGAAGTAGGAACAAAAGGCAATTTAGAATACCTGTTGAAGCTTTGGAATCACTTGTGATGACCTTCCCTCAAGTGTTACCAAAGAGGATAAGAAAACCCCAACAAAAATTGGAGCAAAAAGGAACTGTACCAAAGCAGCTCAAATTCAATGGCGATATCACTAAGGCAGTAATTATACCAGTAAATAAGATATTATCACTAAATGAAAAAGAAGGAAAACCTGATCTAGTACAAGACGCATGAGGGTACCAGTGACCCCTGGAGTTGTGACCAATCTACTCAGGTAGAGGTACCTAAATATATCAGAGTCAGAGAACAAGGAGCTATTCTACAACGTCATTAGGAACATTTTACCCCTAGGCATTCACCAAACAAACAAGATATACACCCATATATGGCAGACACATTTTTTTAGCAAAGCAAGGAGCTAAGTGATATTAAAACATTAGTAAATAATCCTACAGAAGTTTTGAAGTAGCTCATTAATGACAAATAGAAATCAGCTTGTGATTGCACATATAATTTAGGTTGGACTGCAGTGAGTATAATTCAAACCTACAGATGAAAATCTGCATGAAATTAACTTTACAAATTTTCAAGTAAATTGATATAGCAAGCACATGAAAGCCATATATGAAATTACTATTGCACTCACGAACTTGCGTCTTCACTCCCTCAAATATAAAATAGAAGATAAAAAGGTGGCATGCAAATAAGGAGCATCTTCTATTTTAATAATCCCAGTTTAAATAAAGGGTTAGAAAGACAGGTGTCCAGCAGAGTAGGCAATTGGTATGCAGTAATAACATAATAACACCAGCTTCAGAAGAAAGTTGAGATACACAGACCAGAATAACATGTGTACTTAACAGGCTTTCAAGAGGAAAAAGTAAGCTGTACAAGCATCTTCAGAGATGTATAGAGTAAAATAATAAAGGGCTGTGAAGATATTACCAAAAGTGCAAAGTTGGACCCACCAAAACCAGCCCCAAGAATGTGAATAGAAACGTCCTCTTCACATCCACAGATGCTACTTGGTCAATCCACAGCTGTGACACATAATCAGCAACAATAAGGTGAAAGAGACAGAAAAATAGCTTGAAATCATCATGAAGAAAATATATTTCAATGAGGGAAAAGATCAAAAAACTAATTCAAAGAAGTGGTCAAGTTTGCAAGTAGGGATACTGAGTTCCTGACGTATTGCACATTAAGAAGGGAAGTAAAAGAAGGAAGTTTTTTTTGAATTGATGGACAGAAAGGAAAGGAAGGAGTGTGATTAGACACTGAATAAAATTAATAAAAAGATTATATGGTTAATAATGCCTACTGTCTTTTTTTTATCAGGTAAAATAATGCCTAGTGTCGTTTGTGACATTCAAATTTTCATCAAAGGAGGTTTTCCCTTCACAGCACATTTGTACTGAAAAGGAACTTTATTTTTTCTTCATGACCCAATCCATCCTTTTATATCTCCTTTTCCTTCTCTTTCTCTCCTTATAATCAATTCAAAAAAAAAATATCAGCAGACATCCCTCTCCTTTCCTCCCTTCCTTTCAATTAAAAAGATCTCTACACATTTGTACAGAAAAGAAACTTAACGTTTTGTTCATAATCTTATCCATCCTTTTATTCTGCTTTATGGTTAACATTGTCATAACTTGCACATGTAGTTATGGCATTCCTATTATGATGAGGATTTCGGTGTTGGAGATGGTAATTCCTAAATTGATGCTAAATCAGATATTTTGGATTTGAAAGGAAAGGAGAGAAAGAAGTGGATGTGGGGGGCAAGCATAAAATTTTCTTACATTTGTACAGAAAAGAAACTTAACGTTTTGTTCATAATCCTATCCATCCTTTTATCTCCTTTTCCTTTCCTTTCCTTTCTCTCCCTAAAATCACTTTGAAAAAGAAAATTTTATGCTTGACCCACATCCACTTCTTTCTCTCCTTTCGAATCCAAAATATCTGATTTAGCATCAATTTAGGAATTACCATCTCCAACACCGAAATCCTCATCATAATAGGAATGCCATAACTACATGTGCAAGTTATAACAATGTTAACCATAAAGCAGAATAAACATTTGACATTGTTAATCCAAACCCATGTATCAAAGGATATATTTTGATGAGTAAAGGAAATAGAGCTCATTATAAGCTTACTTCAACAGGTGTTAGAATTAACAACTATTACTAAGTTAAACAATCCGGAATCTCTGATTTGCAGAATGTTGTAGCTGTAGCATCAACAGAGAACACATGCACTGGCATTGACAAATGACAACCAAAGTATAGAAAAGGAGTGCATCCTCAACAGTCTCTATTGGTTCTTGAAACTTGGATTTCATTTTATTGAGTTTACCTGACAGATTAGATCTCCAAAAAGTGTCAACAAAGCAGATGTAACTGCTTTTGTCCATACTGGATACTTCTCAAGAAGAGATAAGTACCTACAGCAAAAGTAACAATTATTCTCAAGCCATGATGAAACAGTTAACAACATTGTCAGGTTATAACTTACAAAAATAATGAAGCTTTAGATTATTATATATATATTTCCTATTTTTATCAGATGTATATACTATTCCTTTTTTTTCAGTAAGTTAGAGTATATATTATTCTTTACTCTGAGGATTCAGCATAAATTGGTTGGTTTTATGTTGGCTGGAAGTGTACCGCAATCCCCCTCCTTTATCCCGGTTTGGACCAGAAATGTGAGCAAGTTCACACATGCGGAGATTCACCTAGCCGACCCTGACTTATTTGGAACTGAGGTTTAGTTGTTGTTGTAGAGTATATATTATTCTTAAAGAAATAGAAATGGTGAGAGAGACATAGCAAGCCTTTTAAGGAAAAGAAAAAGGAAAGACAGAATAGCCACTGAATAAAGAAGTCGAGCAGATAAGGGATCTACAATTTCATGTCACCACACTAGATGCAGATAATGGTACATGCATTCCAACAGGAACAAGGAGAAAAGTGAATAAATACAGCTAACACTTGACAACTCGAAGTTAGGGTCTATACATATTTTTGCTGAAAGGACAATGTTCTTTTAGAAATTAAGCAGAGACAAACATAAGTTGCTTCATTTCATGAGGAAATGCACTTCATTGGTGAACATGTCCATGTTTACTGATTCAATCCATGGACTCTTTAGTGTGCCGGAAAGCTAAAATTTACTAACAATATCTGTTGGATTGCCAAATATCACCACATCTTAATCTTAACTTGTTAGAAAGAGGATATATTTATTCATTATTCCATGGAACCATTTGCCAGTGGGATAATTTCTTAGGACCTGTTTCTTTTTGTAAGCCGACCACATGAATGTATTATGAGGTGGGGTGGCAAGACTCAACTACAGGGCAGCACCTCTATCATCTCCAATATACATACATACATACATACATACATACATACATACATATATATGTGTGTATGCGTAAAATTCTGTAATTCCATCCATAGGCAAAGCATAAGATATTTAATCATTGATATGAGGCTCCCACGAAAAGTAATTTTAGAGTAGAGTCCTACAAAACTGGAAACTATACCAATTTGAGAAAAAGTAATACACGTTATGAGAACCATAACAGTAAAGGATACTCTTTGATATTTGATGCAGCACACAAGATTCTCTTCTTCAAATCTTTGGACGTCTCAACTTCTTTAACATTTACATGTTTTTGCTTTGATGTAAAAGGGAACTTATTTTATTATTTTCAATTGCTTTGGTATAATAAAATTCCATAACAAACAGTCTCTATGAAAAATGATTTAATCTTCTAGCAAAATGACATCCTGAAGTGCCTACACCAAGAGACATCTTCCATGGAATTTGAAGCCAAAATCAACATACACACACTCTGAGTGAAGTGAGTTCCATTACCGATTTAGTCCGATTGTGTTAATGAAGTGAGTTCCATCACAAAGTTTAAGCTAGATAATGTTTTGAAGCAACCAGTTGGATGAATAGAATGAAGTCAGGTACAATATGTGCGGGCACTGATAGCTTCATATGCAATAATCATGCTTTCCTTCAAACTACAAATGATTTCTCACTATTTCAGTTTTATCTCTGACAAGCAGAAAAAAAACCTTTCAAACAACCCAGTGCATCAAAAATGCTAGTACTAGTACTTGATACGGTTACAAGCATTTGGCTAACTGAGCAATTTTATTTCCTTGCCAACCAAACACGGGAAATAAAAGATTTTACAGGGACAAAAAGAGTCAACATGCCAAGATTAATATCAGAAATTAGCAGGAAAAACAACTTAATTGGTTCCAACTATTTCATTTAAAACAAAATTACCAAGCAAGCAATGACCAGCTACTCCCACCCTCACCACCGCCACCACCGTTACTGCCGCTGTCACCGCCACTGGAGTTTCCATCACCAGAGCCTCCATAACCTCCACCTCCATCGCCTGAAACCGCTGACATCTGAAAATTATTACTAGAAACAAACCGTCTAGGCCCAATACCAGAAAAACACGAACTTTTCAATCCATTAGTTGAAGCACTGAGATGGATACGATAGTATTTGCCAGAAGAAGAAGAAGAAGAAGAGGACTCTCCGAGTCGACTTGTATGAGGTGTATTTGGTTGGATTCGGGTCCGGGTGTGGAGTTGTGAAACGGGTAACCGGGGAAACCCCACGAACCGTAATGATAACAGAGAATTGCGGGTGAAAATTGAGGCGTTTGAAGCCATTGCTAGCCACACTTTCTGCTCCGGCCTCCGAGTGGATAGCTTTTCAATTGTTTAGTATTCGGCTCGAGGAATGTGCGACTTTTTGTGTTTGCTGCCGAGGTTTTGAGGGTTTAAGAATAATTTTTTGATCTTTATTTTCCTGTAAAATGCTTTTTGTTCGAGAGCTTTCAACAGCACTTTATACTTGCCATTTCATGTTGTATTTTGAAATTAATAATATTTTGACATGTCACCAAAAAAATTTAAAATTTTTGATTTGAAAATTTAAATTATGAGATGAATTTTTTTAAATATAAAATTTGATTCATAAACTTATATTTTATAAAAAGAAACCACCATATATATATATATATATCAATAAACAGCTCAACGTAACAATGTTGGTTCGTCTTCTCGGTGATCTAATCGGGAAATACATGTTCAACATGAAGAGATTGTCCGTACTATATGAAAGGATTATATTAAGGAGTAGTACATTTAATTTTATATTTTATTGAACTAAAGTTCGATCAAGAAATATTTTCTTTTTAAGAATAACTTTGTAATAGTGTATTATATTTTGGTATGAATATTTACTTATTTAGTAAGATTGTATAAGAATTGAGGAAATTTTGATAATTTTTACAATTTACGGGGTTTTTATGTTCATAGAAAAAATACAAGTTAAGAATTTCAAATTACATGTTCAAATAAAATTTCAACTTCATTTCATATAATTTTATATCATGATTTCATCTTGCATGATCAAAACCACCATAAGTTTGTGACAAATACCTCCCCTCAAGTTCTTAATACAGCACATAGACACTACAACTTATGCATCAGCGTGGCTCCACAGGTCGTTTGGTAGGCTGTATTAATTAGAATAGTCCTTGAATTAAAATTTAGTTTAGTTAATACATTGTTTGGTTACTCAACTCAACCTAATACATGGATTACTTATACATCATAGGGTGTATTATTTTATATCAAGAAAACAAAGGGATAATTAATCCCGGGACAACCAATCCCGAGATAAGACTCATAAATGACTAGACTACCCCTCAATCCCTTTTTCTAAATTTTTTTATACAAAAATTCAAGGGTATAATTAAGAATATTTTTATAGAGTTTTAAATCAACATAATGCATGATATATCTAGTTTTTAACGTAATAAACCAAACACTTGACAAAAAATAATTCCTGCATTATTAATTTTTATATTAATAATTTTTACATTACTAATCTCTATATTACTAAACCTACTTTACTTTTCTTCGTACCAAACTACCCCTAAAATTCTGGATGATGGAATGCCGATCAATATTTGTTTTTAGAAGTTTGGTTAATGTGGAATTGGATAGACTGCAATAATAATTGTTTCATAATAAAAAGACAATTAAATTATAAATTCATGTTTAAGAAATTCAAAGACAATTTATGCTTGTTCAAAATTAATTTTCATAATTTATCTCAAAATAATTTATTTTTAGATTTGATTCACAAGAATATTTTATTTTACTTAACTTAATTGAAAAATATTGTATTTGAAAATAATTATAAATTTTTAAGAAGATGATTTTTTGTAAGATTCTATACCCTTTCATATAGTTAAAAATCATATATATATATATATCACACCAGCTACCTTTGTCGCAATTGTCAACCACTATTATCGTCATCAACTACTCATTACCAAACATAACACCTTCATTGTTATAATTATATCCACTGACATCAGCCCTGCTGCTGTCACCTCTACCTCTATCATCATTATTAATCACTATCACCATTGGAACCAATCCCTACTACCAATCACCTGCACCATCACAGCCAGCAGTGCAACCAACTACCATTAACACATTATCAACCATCACACATTCTTCAACTACCACCGTCAACACAGTCAACTACAAACATGAATCAACTTCACCATCACAAACATCACTACTAATAACCACTATCATTCTAGTCACTACAACACCAACCGCCTTCATCATCACAATTATAACCACCACCCTTACTAGCCACTAACATCAACCATTACTACTACAACAACAAACCATCTCTATCATCAACAAAAAAATAAATATTATTATTTTAATTAAATAATTAATTTATTTTAATATTTAACTATTTTTTCATTTAAATTATATATTTATTATATTTATATGAAAAACAAATTTTGCATATTCAAATATAAAAAAAATAATCTTAATTATTTAATATTTAATTTTAAAAATAATATTTTAATTATTTTAATATTTATTGAAATTTAAACGTCTTTAATCCAAATGAAAACAGGCAAGGCTTATTGCCTAACAAAAAATGCAGGGATCTAAATGAAAAAGAAAACAAGGCCCCCATATCAGCTTTTAATATTTTTCTTTTACCAATTGACCTTTTTTTTTTTTGTTAAACAAATATGGGTCAGGCCCCTTTGACCTTTTTTTTTTTGTTAAAACAAATATGGGTCAGGCCCCTTTTATTCAGCAAACAGTTTCTTTTACCAATTGACACTGTTAAACAAAACAAATGTCGAGACCAGAGCTCCTAGCGCCGCCTGAAATTTTCTACAACGACGATGAAGTTCCAAAGCACACCTCCTCCTCTCGAATAATTGACATACAGGTTCATGCTTTACATAACAAACAAGAAATTCCATTCACAGTGCTGCAGTGTTGGATGCTTTGCTGACTTCTGTTTGTAACTTTTACAAAGTCTCAACTTACGGAGAGAGCATTGGAGCTTCTTGCCTTGCCAGATGATGGAGTCCCTAGATTACTTCTTGATATTGGTATGCAATTTTGTTATAATGTTGTTGTATTAGTGAAATTTTATGGGCCAAGTTTTAGATATGTGTTTTTTTAATTTCATTTTTCGTGAATAAAGAGAAAAGGGAATGGTTGTTTTGTATTTCAAGGTTTCCCGGATTGTAAGTTGTTTGATAGAATTATGGAATAAGAATTACTGTTTAGTGAACTGTAATGCTTTGAGCAGTGTAACGCCTCATATCACATTTTAAAATAGTTTAAAGAAAAAACTAGTTCATTATAAACCAAATGAACTATATGGAGAATAATTAATTGATACCCTCCCAAATGTATGATTGCAAATTCAAAGGACGGAGCAGTTGGCCTTCTTAAGTTGTCAAAAAACACACAGTAGATAAAGATGATTGATTGCTCTTTCTAACAATCATATTTATTTTTCTTTTCAGTTGGCGCTTTTTGAGGTTTTCCTGTTTATTGAACCTTATTAGTTAAAGAATCAGGCAATAACTACTTGTTTTCCATTCTGAAGGATGTGGATCGGGTTTAAGTGGGGAAACAATCACTGAGCATGGGCACCAATGACTTGGCTTGGATATATCAAAGTCAATGCTTGGTACCTTAATTTCTTATCATCTAACTGCAAATTTTTTCTGTCTAACTATTTTTAATAGTGGCTTTCATGCTGTAGACATTGCACCGGAGCGCGAGGTTGATGGTGATCTAATACTTAGTGACACGGGTCAGGTATAGGTACCCAAATCTCAGTCTACATGATTTCTTCATCTTGCTCCCAGCTACACCTTGTTGCTTGTGGATATTGCTATTGCCTGAAATGAAACTCTTGAAGTTTTTTTAAAAAAACTTTTAAGTACACTCACAGTACTTATTGTTGCAGTCATCCCGGAATCTCTAAGATGCAATTGAATGAAAATATCATTCTCATGACTTTAACCATGAAGCGGAATTATCAACCTATCCAAAACATAGTTATTTCTTGTAGGCTGTAGCCCAAATTCGTCTGTTACTACATTCGTTGTTATTTTGCAAAATACAATATGGAATTTATCCTAATGTATCCTTCTTCTGTTTTAAAGATCATGCAAGTGGTGAATTTTGGTGTACCGGCTTACGTTTGTAATGCTACTCCTGAAGCTAGAATAGGAGACTCCGCACTTGCATAAAATTTGCTGGCAGGTCGTCAGTACTTAATGTCACGTTTTACGCAGACACTAGCCGGAGAAACTATGATTGTATTGTCTGTCCATAAGTATAATCGTTCCTACAAAAGAATTCCAGCAACAGCTACCTGCCTATAACTGGATTTTGTTGGCAAAGTCATTTTGAACATATTTTTAGTCATTAATTTGACCAGTGTTTTCAAAGACATTTTCAAGGCGAGTCCCAAGGCGGGGCGTAGCAAAAACGCACTGGGCGTAAAAGCATAAGTCCCGGGCGTAAAAACGTAAATTTCGGGCGTTAACTTTGATTTTTATTATTTTAAAAGTATTTTTTATAAATAATATTTTTATTTCTGGTGTAATGATATTTGTACTTTATACTATCATGTTTTCATATTGTAGTCATTTTTCTAGAATATATTAATAATAAAAACAACTCCCATAGAAAATGATGTTATAAATAATTTTTTTGATGATTATGCCTAAAAATGATAGGACAGAGATTTCATAGCCCCATGCTCCTAACAAACTTTATACTCTTACTTATCCTTATCCTTCTTTGAAATATATATAATACACAATAATCAGTGTAAATATTACTTGAGCGTGAAAAGAACTACAAGAGATCGATGATGAAGTAGATGATGATTTTATTTTGTAGATTATCTCGACTATTATCATTTTTTTTGTCTTTCTCAAATAATAATTATAATATTTTTTTCTATATAATTGGGATTTGTTTGAATTTATTTGTAGAATTATTGAAAATATTATTTTTGTTTATTTTCTTAGTAATAAAATTATAAAATTTAAAATATATGAGATATGCGCCCTGTAGATCAATGGGACTTACGTCCCATATCTCAGGGCTTACACCTCGCCCCGTGCTACATAAAACGCCTCGCCTCGCGCCCTCGCCTTTTAAAACACTGAATTTGAAACGGTTATCTTTGCTTGACTTGTTTACAATTTGTTTTGTAATTTCAATTTGAGGGTATAATGAAAGATATAAAAGGGGCCTGCCTTGGTATTTTTAGTGTATATTGGCATTGCTTTGGAACTTATCATAGCATTTCTCTGAAAATTAAGTATCTTCGAAAATACTTTCTTTCAACACATGACACTAGTTGATAAAGATGTTACTATTTGTCAAAGAATGGCTAGTTCAAATTTGGCACCCCCCTATAAATTTGCAACATGTTCATTTGATTGAATGGTTTAAACAATTGGTTGCATCTATTTTAGGGCTTAGGGCTTCGACCTGGAGTTCTAGATGGTGCCATCAGTATCTCGGCTGTCCAGGTGCATTTTTGTCTACACTTGATTGATTTTTTCTTCCCTGATAATGATGAAAGTAAATACTACTTATAAAAAATGATTACAATAGCTACTCTACTTTAAACAGCCCTTTCACATTTGGTCCAGAGGAGCTTGATAATACTAGAATTACATTCAAACTGATCTTTTTTCTTTTTCCATCATTAACTCGTATAGTCCATGTGAAAAGAGTTTGTCTGCATATAACTTTCAACAAGTATGCAAGCAGTAATCTTTGTAATCTCATCATCAACTTTCAAAACTTTTCTCCTGGCTGTTACTAAATTTTCTATATGTATAAAACATCTTCCTTCATATTAATTTATGTAATATAGTTTGAATTGGCATAGGAGTTTTAAAAAGAAATGAATGTTTTTGAAACTTGTGGTCTTAATTCTGTGGCTATAAAACTATTGAAACTTGTGGCCTTAAATATGCCATAACATTTGTGTGTTATAGAAGTTTCTCATTCAGTTGAAAATGGAAAGTGTAAGTTAATTGTTTCCAAATTTATAAATGTGTTATTCCTTTTGGAATGGACTAAAAAGAAAAGTGTGTCAAATAAACTTGAAAGGGAGGGAGAAAATAATAGCATCCTACCTCCTATTTTCTATTTTTTTAACATGGAAATCCACATCCCAACTCTCTCCCCCAGAGCCCAATAGTGGTCATTTCTCACTTTGCTCTTGTGGTTGCTTGAATCCCAAACTATATGGTTTGAGGTGTCAATTCTTTCCTATCTAAGAAGTGGTACATTCATCCACCTAATTTAATGTAGGTATCAGGTTAGTGTCCATCAAAACTCTCAATGGGGATAAAATTAAAAGATGTGTACAAGAAGATTAAAAAGGACTACCCGGAAGGTGAAAGTAGCACACATTAAGGAAAAATGTAAAAATCCCACTTGAGATGGTTTGGTCATGTCTCGACTCCTGTGTTGATCTCCAGATGCAACGGTCCATAGGTATGAAATTATGGTGAGTGAAGGTGTTAAAAGGGACAAGATAGGCCGAAAATCACATGAAAGAAAGTTGTCCCAAAAGATCTACAATCTCTTGGAATCCCTGCAGACTTGGTGAAGGATATGATACAATGGAAGAAAAAGTTCTAAATAGGTGATGTCATATAATTAGATTATGTTAGTTATGTTAGTATGTTTACTTTAGATCCTATGCTTTCAAGAAGTCTTTTAGCCCTAGTAATTTTTATGCCAGTTAAAATACAGAGAACTGCTAGTACTTTTTATATCTATTTTTCTTTTGTTTTGCATAATGTTGGCCTAATATGAATTTAATTGGATAAACAAGGTGAGTGAGGATTCATATAGCTGGCTGCAACTTGTTGGGTCCGAGGCATAATTGTATGAGAATGTGCGCATCAAATACTATACCCTGGATTTAAAAACAAGTAAAAGGAAGAAATACTTATTTTATCATATTGAACACACATGCACACATATATGTGTGTATACAATTGTACATCCATGTGAGTTAGGCATCTCTTTTCTTTTCTGAAATAACAGCGGTGTTCGGGTTAATTTGCATGCACCTTACCTGTCCCTCTTTAAGCAAGAGGTGCTTTAAGTTGATTGTTGTCCTTTTGACATGTACAAGTCAAGAGGGTAGGGAGGGCATCTAGAGGAAAAGGGAGCAGTAGTGGACTTCTTTCCGATGATTGTGTAGTTAGGTTGGAGGAATCTTTTCTCACATCTCAACACTTGGTCTTCTTGCCATCTCTATAATACTTGTTATGCTTGGTTTTTGCCTGCTACTAATGTGCTTTATTTGCTCAAGCAGTGGCTATGCAACGCTGACAAGTCTTCTCATGAACCTCGGTTAAGGTTGAAGTAAGTGCAGAGTTAATTCATATCTTAGATTTATGGTTGGTGCATATTGATCTGCCTTAGATCCAATTATTATCTCAGCAGTATGGGACACACAGTGTGAAACCTACACATATTTCTGAAGGGCATTCTTTGGTTCCTTGTATAGATGTTTCGGAAGGGGCGTGAGAGCAGTGCTTCAAGTCTATCCTGAAAATATTGCTCAACAGGAGTTGATACTGGGTTTTGCTATGCGAGCTGGTTTTTCTGGAGGCATAGTTGTTGACTACCTCCACAGGTAGAAAGAAGCTTATAAACTTCCTCTTGCTCTTCAGTTTTGGTAATTATATGGTGAGGTAGAAGGCTCACACAACTGAAAGAATAAAAAGTGAAACAGTTGGGTAATCAATATTGGTTTTTCTGTCTGCAAGCTCATTCTTTGTTCCTCATTCCCCTGAACTGAATTTACTATGCATGTACTCCTGAGGAAGCTTTACATGGCTAAATTGCAATTTGTGTCTGCATGATGCTTAATTCAGGTGGTAGTCCTCATTTTATCACTTTAAACACATCATCCTTTAGTTTGTCTGAGATGGGATAGGTTAAATCCCTCTACAAGCAGGATCAATCAAACTAAAAATTACTTAAAACAACCGCTTAGCTTTTGTACTGTCAGGTGTTCCTCCTTGCAGCATCCAAAAAGCTCAGTGGTTTCCATCTGTTGAAGACATGATTAAGCAATTCATAGTGTCCCTGCTCTTAACTTTAAGCTCTTAGAAGAGATGGAAACTATTGTGCAAGCAAGATCCAGAGGCTGCTCGCATTGAAGTTTGCATACATGCTCATGCATCCTCCCAATCGTTTCTCTTCTTTCTCATACCTAGCTTGTCTGAAGATTGAAGGTTAAATTTGTAAACGCAATAACAAAGGGACTGAACTAGGACTAGGTAAAAATTTAGGAAGGAAAAGGCAAAACGTGTATATTAATCATACCCTAATATCTGATGCAATGAGATGAATTTTCATGGTATGAAAGTTCAATTTCTTTGCTATTTGTACTGACTTTACATTGGATGCACTCTCTTCGCACAGTACTAAAAGGAGGAAAGAGTACTTAGTGCTCACTTGTGGTCCACCATCTCTCAGCTCTGTCACTCCCGAGGGAAAGGGTGAAGATGGAGAGAGTTGCTCTGACGAAGATAGCAGCGGGGATGAAGAAAACCAGACGGTAAGTAACTTTTTCCCTTCTGGTTTTAAACCTTTTCCATCTTCCCGTTCTCTTCTCCTTTTATGCTGTCAGTCTGTGATTGTCTAATTATCTTTTCACCGTACCATGCAGGTTTGTGTATCTGATAGGCACAGACCTAGAAAAAGGCAAAAAGTGAACAAGAAAGGTAAAGGAAGAGAATGGGTTCTGCGGAAGAAAGAACAGATGAGGAGAAAGGGGAATACTTTGCCTGCAGATACCAAATATACAGCACGTAAAAGAAAGGATCGTTTTTAATCCATCTTTCATACGAAATTCATCTATTTTATCTGTCTGTGAATAGAATTTGAGTTCATTATTCTGCAAGAGCACATAATTTTTGAGAGCAACTTTTGGATTGAGTAAGAGCTGAACTAATGAAGGTCCTGATGACGTTCTCAGTGAGAGCCCAAATTCACATCAAGATGATTCGTGTTTATTTTTGAGGTTTTCTTTCTTTTTCTGTCCAACGTATTTCAATCATGTAGCATGTATTGATTCTCATTTTGGAGTAAAAAGACTGGTTCAATACATATTTCTCACAACCCAAGAAGCAGTCTTAGGTGTAAGTGAAGAACAGAGAATTATGAATGAGCAAAGGGAAAAATTAACTCTCAATTTTTTTTTGTTTAAATTTAGGTATTATTCTTTTTTTATCTGGTCTTTTTAAGGACTGATTAGTATAATTTGACGTCCTTTTGATATCAAACATGTATGTTTGTTAAATCCTTGTCTTCCTTAATTTGTAGAAAATGCAAGCAAAGCAACCTCAACATCATTATCACTATCAGTCGCAATTTTATCATGAAACTGAAAAGGCAATTGTTGCATGACTTTTTGTGTGTTAAGTTGACATAAGTCACACCCTTACTACTGGAATAGGTATGTAGGATGAGTTCTTGCCACATACAAGTCGGGTGGTGAGGAAGACTTGCTTCTTCACAAGCATATACCTCAGGCATATGCAAAACCTAAAAAAAACTGTTAAAATAACCTCTTTTGATTGACCTAGTTTGTATATGTAGTTCGTACTCATTTCTTGTAAAGATTTATGTTGATTTTTTGAATACTAGAGTTTGTGTTGAATACAAATAAGAATTGTATTGATCTTATTGTTGTTCTCTTCGATACCATCAAATTCAAAATGCAATACTGGTCAAGCTGAAAAAATTTAATCACATCCCACATTTACATTCACTTGTATTAGCTGAGTATGCTTGGTAATAAAATGTATATTATTTATTTTATTGAATCAAGGTAAATTAAAACGTGAATGTGCCAGATAAATTGAAAATATTAATTCAAGAAGAAATGCAAAATATGTGGAAAGTGAACGAAGTTTTCAAAAAGTAGTACGATAGTATATATATATATACCCGTAATATTTGTCCAATCAAAGTGAGAAATATTAGTTACTATCTATAATTCTAACTCAGTGGCCCTTGTCATCGTCCACTTCAAATTCTAAAAAGTGATTTCACCTCGTAGCGTATTTGCTTAGTGTCATTTAAGGACATATTTTTTTTTTAAAATTTTTAAATAGCCCGTTAAGGGTTTTCAGCATTAACATCATGGCTGCAAGATTGGAGAAGTTAAATCAAGTAATATTGTGAAAAAATTTGAAAATATTAGTAGAAATAAAATTTAGTAGTTTAAATTATAGAAAAATCACTTCTAATTTCGAACACATTTCGAGTTCGTCTTGATAAGTTAAATTTCAGACATGATCTTCGAAAATCTCCAAACTTCATATAAAAAATATCACAAGTTTAGCTTTTACAAATTAAATTTCAGACAATTGTGCCATTTTTTTTAACTTCGACCGTATACCTCTGAAGTTAGTTCCCAAATAGCTAAGTTTATAGATTTTTATATACGTTGGCTATAATTTAAATAGTGGTTCCCAAAATTGGCCATGTGCGCACTTGGGCCAAATTCTGCGTCTCCCAGCTCTTTGACATCACATTCAGGAAGAAAGAAGCAAAAGAGCCGTGACTGTGAGTCCTTATCTCATTGAAACACATGCACCTGTCAAAGTATCAGTGGCAATCTTGTCTCTGACCCCTCCCCACCCCACCCCACTGCCAAGGGAGAAAAAGAAACAAAGACCCCACTTTGATTGCTACTTAAACATCATTTCATGCATAAACACTGAATCATCTTTGAACTTTTGCTGTTTTTATCTTGTAGCTCCTTCTTGATTCTGAAGGCAAGTTTTTCAATCTTTTCTTGAATTAATTATGTATGTCTACGAGGGCCACAAAACCCAGAGAGGACAAAGTGAAAAAGAAGTCAATTTGTTGGTAGCTCTCATCTTTCTTTGGTGATTTAATAACTTTTTTGTTTTAAAAAAGTTCTTTGGTCTTGTGCATGCGTTGAATGGTTGAAGGTTTGAGAAAAAGGACTATTCTTGACTTGCAAAATATTGCACTCATTTCCTAAATTCCAGGAACCTTGAATTGCTCTTTTATTTATATTTTTTAAATTAAGCTTTGTGATTTTGGGGTTTGCGATGGATTAAGGTATTTACTTGTAGATAGGGTAATAATCTAAGTTTTGCCTCTGTTTCTCTTTCTTGGTTGTTTCTATTTAGAGATGGTTGGTCCCCTTTTTGTGGCTGTGTTTTGTTTTTGGTTATGAATTTATCCAAAAAAAAAAAAAAAGAAAAGTAGTGATTAAGATTGACTTAAATTGATTTTGCATAAATTTGTGTGGCCTCTTTGATTTCACTTTCTGCGCCAGGGAAGTACCCAACTTGAGTTTCACATGCTCATAGGGTTCTTCTCTTTTTTCGTTTTTTTCCCCTATTGATTTTTCATTCCTTTGTCCTGAAAACATTACTTATAGCATAATGTTGTTTTCATCTTCAATTGCTGGCTGGTAAATCTTTTTGCCTCCTTTTTTTCTTTTTCCCATTGTAACGTTCAATGATTAAATGAGTCTTTTAGTTTTAAAGTTTATGATGTGCATTCATTTTCCCTGCAGAGATAATTGCAGAGGTCTTCAGGTCAGGTATACCACTGTTGTTAATCTGCAGGTTCATGTTCAAGTAGTAAAGATAAATTTTATTATAAATCGGATTCTGAGGTTCGGCATGATCCTTTGAAGTCTCTCTGATTATCTGTCCATCTGCCAATTTGAGGCTGTAAGACCTAATAGTATTTGTGCCTTGTCAGCTAATATTTTGAATGCTATATGACTAGAAATTGAGGTGTTGTTCAAATCTCCTACTTTCCTGATTCAAGCTGGCCTATCTTTTACTATTAGATAAGTGATATTCTTAAAATTAACTTTTTTATGCTGTAATGCAATAAGCTTTCCTCCTATAGAATTGGGCATCTATCACAATGTAATTTTTCAGAACTAAATGACCTATAAAAAAACATGTGAAATTTCGTTACTTTGTCCCTTTTATACCCCGTCAATGTCTTCCTCTACCCCTGGTCTTTGTTTTATTTTTTCTTCTAACATTAGACCATAAGCAGCTCTAGTGTAAGTTTGCATGATTGTATTTGTCCAAAAATCAACCTTTACTGCTCGTAGTTTACTGGACCACGTTTTTCTTTCTGCTTGAACCTTCTCCTTCTTGCTTTGCTTGGACATATTCTTGCTAAATGGAGTTCACTTTATTTAGAAGTTCCATTAGTTTATGTGTTACTTTTCTTGGGACTGCTTTTATAAATGCCGAGGGTCTACTGGAAACAGCCTCTCTACCTCTTGAAGTAGAGAAAAGGTCTGTGTACATTCTACCCTCCCTAAACCCCACTTTGTGGGATTACACTGGGTTGTTGTATTAGTCTGTGTTATATGCGAGTGCAATTGAACCACCTTAATTCTAGTGCATGGAGTTTTAGTAAATAAAGTTTGAATAGATTGTTTTCAGATGTCACATCAAATAAATATGATAATGGTACTGATATATATTAATTTAATTCCCATTTTTTAAGAAGGAAAACTTTATTTAAATTGTGAATCTTGTTTTTGGATAGACGTACAAAATAGTAAGTATAGCTGTTCCAACAAGTAACAAGTTTTGCAAACTTTAGGAAACCTTTTACCTTTTTTTCTATTTTTTCTTTGAGAATGGTAACTTGTAGGAAACCTTGTACCTTGAACAGTATTCTTTTATATTTACATTTTCCGGAAGTTGAAGATTGCTGAGGTTGCACTTATGGTGATCTCTAAATGCTATTTACACTTGGTTGTTGCAGAAAAATGCATGGTGTCCTTAGGAGATCAGGTAGTGACATTCAGAAAAATCCAGACATAGATGACAGTACCTTGTCTCGTAAATCTCTAGAGGTGCTAAAGTTTAGTTCATCTCCCACGGTTGTGTATATTCGATGCTGCAAATCACAGTGGTATGCTAACACTTCAACATTCATCTGGGAAATTCTGACATGTATTGTGGTACTTCTAAGACTATGGAGTATCTTCACCACAAAAGTGGTTGAGAAGGGAAATTGTATAAACTTTGACATCATACACCATGTTATTTGCTCATCTTTGATAATTGAAATATTGCATGAGATACCAAACTTTGGCCCAAGATAGTTTCACAGTAGTCATTTGAGTCCTTTATGAGAATGAGGAACTACAAGAAAGAGAGTTTGGCCTATCAAAAAGTCATTTGAGTCCTTTATCTAGTTCCACACAATTTTGTTTAAGCCTTTGGGAACAAAAATTCAAGGAACTCTATATGTGTCATGCAGTAGTTTCTTGCAGATTTTTCTTCCAGCTTTTACGATGTTCATATCTCATAAATGAATCATTTCGCAGCTCTACAGATGTGACATTCTTTTCTTTGGAACCCAATGGACGATGGAGAGTTCTTGTTCTTCCACAGCAATATCTCTACCGTGAGATCTGTTGGAAATCACCTCAATCAAATGTAAATAGCTTGCAAGTTGGTTCTTTGTTGCCATTAACTTCTCTCTTATTTGGTAGACAGAAGATTCAAAGAGTTACATATATTGACGCTACTCTTGAATCAATATTGTCTAGCAGCTCTCTACGCCATGAAGGTGCTTTGAGCAATCTAAATGAATGGAACATGTTATCAATCACTTCTTCTGGTCAAAATCCAATCACTGAATGTGAATTTCCTGGAACCATCTCCCACGGATCTGATTCTGTTAGTGTGGAGGATAAGTGCATTCATGACTCTAAGAAAGAAAGATCCACAGTCAAATACTCAAGGAAGAAACCTAGAAAGAAGGGGAAGCGGAACAGAAATGTCAAGTGCAGTAATGGCCTAAATGAGCTGCAATCTGGAGTTGGATATTCAATAACTCAAGCTGTGATACAAAATACACAACACAGATCAAGTCGTTCTTCTGCTAATATTTGTAATTCTTTGATGAACGATGCCATGACCAATGATGAAAGTAGTCAGCGTGGATGTAAATCATCCCATCCTATTACTAGGACAGAGGTTACTTCTAATGGAGACATCTTAAAGAGTGCAAAGTGCGACGGACCAGGTCAAATTGAGGAGCTTAGTGAGAGGAAAAAGTGTTCAAAGCAGCATGTTGGAAATCTTTATGGAACAGAAAAGAGGGATAAGTACTTTAGAAGAGTTCCCAATGATTCCAATGGCTATGCAAGTAGTACTGGGAATCAGAATAGCCATGCGAAGAAGGAAAATTATCAGTGTATTTGGAAAAGGGTTCAGAAGAGTGATGCTGATGTAAGCAACTGTGACTCGGAAAAGTTTAACTTTGCTTTCCCACAGTTTGATGATAGGTTGAAAAAGAATGCCTTGAAGAAAAAGTTTCCTAATCCTGTTGATTCTACTATATTATTACAATCAGCCCATGAAAATCAGGAAAAGCTCAAAGTTCCTAAAAACCCCAGAAGACATAATTATCCAGGCTCACTGCAGGAGAATGAAAGTCAATGTCGAAAAGGATCTTCAGATAATGGAGCCTGTTCAAATGCTTGTTTGAAGACTAACATGCAATCAGATGGTGTATTTGGTTCACCTAGCCAAATAGCTACAGCAAAAAGATCAATAAATGCGGCAGATTCTCAAACTAGAACAAGTTCGTTTAGGGCTAGATACAAGAAAAGGAATGTTCAATATGTTCCTTTAAAAACAATCCCGAATCCCGAAGCTTGTTCCCGTAACTTGGATGCAAAAGAAAATGTCCCATTTGTTGTATCCAGCGTGGATGATCAAATGGTTGAACATCATTTTTTGTTACCTAGATCAGAGAAGTTCAATGGCCTAACAGAGCAGCAGGGGAAGCTTCTTGCTGTGGATGGAGAGGGTGACAAAATGGACAAAGAAGTTTCTCCTTCTGGTCAAATTAAGCATGAACATGACGCTGTCCCTCAAGCTGTCTCAGAATCCTGGATGCACCAAGAGCTTAAAGATTCTGAGCTACCAAATTGTTTGTCAGTAGGGATGCTTGTTGAACCAGAAAGATGGACCTCCAAAAATGCCACACAGGAGCAACTGGCTTCTAGGTGTCTAGCTCCTGTTTTTTCCTCGGTGAATGTCAGGGTGATAAATGCAGGTCAAAATGTAGAAAATATAAAAGCATCACCCGGTAATACTCAGTTCGGGAAGTTGAGAAATCATTACACTTGCACTCTAGAGCAGGGCTGCAACAATGCTGCTATGGCGAAGTTCTTCATTCCTGAAGCTAAAAGCAAAACCTTTCACAGTCTTGAAAATGATTGGAGAAACATTGCTCGGGCAGTAAATGATGCCCATAGGACACAGCTAGCCTCGGAAGCCATTCAGATAGATAAGGGATATCCTGCTGCTGAATTTGAGAAACTTCTTCATTCTGCTGCTCCAATTATATGCCCATCTGCTAGTATTCAGGCTTGTCAGGCTTGCTTCCCTAGTCGAGCTACTAATGCACCTCTATGCAGACATGAGATACCCAATGTTTCATTGAAGAACTTGTGGCAGTGGTATGAGAAACATGGAAACTATGGTTTAGAAGTAAAAGCAGAGGACCACAGAAATGCAAGACAGTTTGGGATGGATCATTTTGAGTTTCGCGCATATTTTGTTCCATATTTGTCTTCCATTCAGCTTTTCAAGGACCATAGGACTCATCCAATCCATAATGATACTAGGACTCTGCGGTCCATGGAGGTGGATGGGAAGATGAATAAAACATCTGAGAGTTCATCTAATGTAGAACTGCGCTCAATATTTTCTGTACTTGTACCTCAACCTGTTGTTGAGGGTTCAAGCTCTTTACTGCGAAAAGGTGGTCTCTCTGACTCAGGGTCATCTTCAGAGTGCAGTAATGGCGATTTACATCATCTACCAGATGAATTTGAGTTGCCTGATGATATGGAGCTTCTATTTGAATATTTTGAATCTGAGCAGCCTCAAAGGCGGCGACCATTGTTTGAAACGTATGTCATACTTAAGCTGTTTCTTATAGCATTTAGGTTATCTTTTGGTTAAGTGTTTCCCTAGAGTGTAGAATTTCTTGTGGAAATTTAAAATGCAAGTGGGTCAAGATATGAAAAAGGTTTCGATACTTTAATTTCTTAGTGATTTTGTGACCTCGGGGAAGAAAAATATGTACTGACCAACCTTTCATGTCCTCTTCCAATGCACATTAGCGCATCATCGGGGAAGTTACTGTCAGCACATCATTATTATTATCTTCACTACTGATTTTACTCCATGATTACCCTTACTTTGCTTCTGTTGAAGAACCAACTTTTGTTTCCCTGTTATCTGGTGTTGGATTTTAGGTAAGCATATTTATTTGGTTGTTATTTCCCATGCTCTCTAAGCAGGGAAACTCTAGTTTGATTGATTTGTCATCCTGGGTTCTCTGCGAGTTTCTGTATGCAGTTCATTGCCAGGAAATGCTTTTTTCGTTGATATCACTCTGCTGATCTTTCTTCAAAATCTCTATTACAGAATACAGGAAGTTGTCTCTGGTGATGGATGCCCCAAAAACTGTAGATCATATGGAGATCCATCCATCCTACATACAGTGAACTTACATGACCTGCATCCTCATTCCTGGTTAGTAGCTGAAATGTGTAACTAGTATGATGTAATGTTCTCAAATATGTAAGGTGCAATACATATCCACGTACCTGTTTTGGGAAAAAGAAATAGAGGGAAATACGTACATGAAAAACCATCATCTAGTTCCAAGATTCTTATAGATCTGAATGTTCTGTGTATTTGCAGGTTTTCGGTTGCATGGTACCCCATTTATAGGATACCTGATGGCAATTTGCGTGCTGCTTTCTTGACTTATCATTCACTTGGGCATTTTATTCAGAGAGAGCAGTCACTTAAAGCCTGTAGTGTGGATGTCTGTACGGTTTCTCCAATCATAGGCCTCCAAAGCTACAATGCTCAGGTAGAACCATTGTGGTTAATGTTGCAATTTACAAGTGCCTCATAAAATTTCCGAAGTTTATTGGACTTTTTTTCAGTTAATAACATGGTTAAAATTATGAATATCATGATAAGAATTATTCTTAAAATGAAAATATCTGTTCAAAATTCGTAATTCTGGATAAATCTTTGGAGGTGCAAACTATAGAACATTAAATGACTTTAGAAAGAATGTCCAAGGCAAAATGAGCATGAAATATTTGTCATGCTCATTTCCGTTACAATTCCTGAAGTTCTGCTGTTAAAGAAAACATAATATGCTTGTAATCATGGAAAGTTCCTGAAAGTAGTCAATTGAAAGTCAAAATTTGCTAGCTTAAATAATATGTTAGTGGTCTGATTGTCCAATGCAACACTGCAACTATTGAAGAAAATCTACTGTGCGATTTTATATTCTTTGAATGAAGGACATGGATTTATTTTGTTCGCGTGGTCTGGATTGGGAAACTCCACCTACATTAGCTTCATGGAGATTCAGTGTTATGTGTCTGTATCAAGGAGGGAGGATTGCCGTGGATTGACAGTCAAAAATATCAAAATAATCTAATTATGATGAATTCCTTGAATACTGCATTATTAAAAGAGCAGAATGGGGACAATGAAACAAACTCATTTAGCCGATCTCAACTAATTTGGAATTGAGGTGTAGTTGATTGAATGAATGGTGGTCTGGTTGGCCAAAGACTACAAGGTGGTTCAAGCAACTGGAGTTGTACACATCTACAACTAAGAGAACTGTTTTTGTATTACCTCTTCGTTAGTATATACTTGGCGTCCCATATGTAAGCCATACCCATTGAATTCATCTAGTTCACAACATAAACTATCTGTATAGCTGTAGAAGCACCTGTTATGAGCTAATACCTGTCAACTGACATTTTATGATCCCTGCATGTAAATACGCTCTACATGACCATGACATTACTTTTTGTCTGAATGGCAAAACAAACAGGGTGAATGCTGGTTTCAGCCAAGACACTCTACTGACGACCTGACAGAAGAATTCTTGGATTTGGACCTTCATACGGTTCTGAGAGAGCGACTAAGAACATTACAGCAGACAGCATCAATTATGTCACGAGCTGTGAGAAAGATTGGAAGTGACACTGTCGTGAACATGCATCCTGATTATGAGTTTTTCTTGTCCAGGGGACGCGTCTCCAATTGTTTCTGATCCTCATATTTTCTGTTTATAAGTTGGTTATCTCTGTACATAGCTTAGCGTACTGATAGGATCCCATTTTCAGTATTGAAAGTAGTGCTTACTGGTTACAGTTAGAATTTTATCAGTGCTTCTTGAGAGTTTCGTAATTCAGCTGTTGTACATATTTAGACTTTTATCTAGTTGGAATCAAAGAATGCAGCTTGTTATGACATTGACTTTTGCGGATGTAAATTCTGTTAATAGTTATGCAGGCATAAGTTAAACCAAGGGTACTCGGTTTGAAACCCGAATAAAGTAGGACCGTAGCACGAAGTTGATAGTCAGAACTGTTGGATTTTAATAGAGAAACATGGTTAGTGAGTATTCATATATTTGATTCCCACTTGTTTGGGACTAGGTTTTAGTAGTTCTAATGACCGTGTATTTTCAGTTCTCACAATACATGTTCAATGCAATGAACTTGAACAAAGCAGAATTGATATAAAGGATTACATAACCCACTCTATTTGAACTGCTGTATAAGATAGACCAATGTACGAGAAGTTCATCTCACAGATAAAGCACAAACCTTGCATGTTGGAACTAGAACTTCTAAGCTACATCATATTTGAGCATGGAAATTCAAAGTGTAAGACATCGTCAATATGTGTGCGTGTGTAATTTTAGCAGAAATGAAACAAAGAAAACATGATAGCACTTCTGTTTGCCTTAATATTCATGACATCTATAGCAAGGTTTGTTACTAAAATAAATCCCAACTCAACACTGGTATTATATAATCACTAGTAACACAATAACTGGAATTTTGAACTGTAAAGCAAATGATTCAACACCAAAAGACACTTAAGGGAAATTGGAATTCAGGCAGGAGGAGATGAGAAATCCGAACAAACTAACAACTTCAGCCTGCCGATCACATTTCACGTTCCCACGGCCTTATACACATTCTTCCATAACTAACTTTGGCCTTGGACACATTCTTCCATAACTGACTTTGGCCTTTCCTTCTTCACATGATCCTCCTCCTTTCCAAATGTAATCTTCGAGTCTTTTAGGAGGAATTATCTTCCTAGAGCCCCAACATGACCTGCCCACGTGATGTTCGCTCATGGTGTCTGCCTAGGCATCCAGGTTAGGAGCTTCTTCAATTGGATTCACAACATTTGTCCCAAGAGTAATTTACAGATCCATTCAGAATAGTTATATTCTCTCTATTAAAACATTAAATACAGTAACTCAAGCAGCCCAATCTTCATCGCTAGCTTCTGTATCCTGAACATGGTTAAGAGTTCAAGAATAACCCAAAATGTGAGAGTTTAGGACTTTGCTGCAGTGTAAAGAACTTGACACGACAACACAGAAACAGTTAAATTAACAGATACAAAATTAATCAACCAAAAGAAATTTTTTTAGAAGTGTTACAAAACCCATACCTTAGATGAACTGGAGAACTCTTCAACGTCATCTTCACCCTGCAGAGTATGTCCAAACACAAGGAACAGCAATTATATTAGCTGAATTTAGAAATGAGAGACTATCATAACCAGTACAGATCTCTTTTTTTGGGTAAATCCAAATGAACCAAAATACATCAACTTGTCAGCAGGGCATGAGAAAAATTGGCTATTCTAATTCCGATCCATAAAGCAGTCGTACATTTTCTTTTTATGACATGAATGGATACAAAAATGAATGCACACATTGGAACAAGCCCTTTTGTTTTTGTTTTAAATTTACACAGAAAAAAGTTTTCATTAGCATCAGGTTTAAACAAATTTATCATCAGTTTCAGAAAACATGAGAGATAAATTTAGAAAGCTATAGTCAAAGCTGCACATCCAAAGAATCTGCATAACTTCAGGTGGGAAACTGTTTGTAATGAGTGATATACTTGGTTAACACAACGAATAATATTCAAGAATGGCCATAATATTGCTATGTGTATCATGAGCATAGAAAGGAGAGGTCCTTCACTCTCCCAAACTTCGATGAAGGTGAAGTTTGTCATAGCTTCCAGCTAAAATAGCAAATGTGTCTGGTTTAACCCGAATTAGGCGAACCACTTCCCAAAATTGGAAACCCAGACATATTTGGGGGGGTGAGAAGAAATCCAATTGTCAAACTCAACAAAGATTCAGAAAGTTAGGTACAATGTATTTCACCTGGATTTATAGTCTATGAACCAACAACAACAATAACAACATATCCAGTGTGATCCCACAAGTGGGCTCCGGAGAGGGCATAACGTACGCAAACCTTACTCCTACCTTGTGAGGTAGAAAGGTTGTTTCGATCACACTTATAGTCTATGAACCAATTCAATTATTTTCAAATTTATCCTCAGGACCTCAACAGTCTTATAAGAGACTGCCGGACTTCCTTTCTTTATCTTTGCTAGCTAGTCAGACTCACACTTATGAGGAAACAAAAAACGATACAAGAACCAGAGTCGCCCAGAGTTGGACTGAACATGGCAAATGGATAAATTGCAGAACATAGTCTGAACTTCACCTGAGAAGTACCAACATGATCAGACATGGTCGGACCACATTCTTTGTTGGATGCCCCTTTGTTTGTTGATTTTCTTGTTGTCCTTTGAGAAACTCTATCTGGAGTGACAATCTTCAAAGTTTGTGGAGAAATACAAACATAATTGTTTGTGCATCAACAGAACAGGTATGAGTATGACCTAATAAAATATTGAAGAGCAGTCGACAAAAGATGAAAAGAATCACTTTTACCCAAACACAATCTTTTTTCTTTTTTCTGAGGTAAAACCCAAACAAAAAGTTCATAGTTACTAACATGGAATCCATCTAATAATATGAAATATTATGTGGTATATCGCCAACTATAGTCCCTCAGTTATCACTTTGAACGCCATTATAATAGTTTCCACATTTTCCTCTGAAAATGAATTAAGCTATTGCTCCAATTTATGAAACTGGCCCTCAAATTTTTCACCTATTTCCCATCTTTTCTCTTCACTCCATCCATGATTCTCGCATTACCTCTCTTTACAATGCTACTCTCATTTAAAGGGAATGCTGCAGGACCACAACACTTTTGTTCCCACTAACTGTATTCTACCATGCCTATGGAGCACCTTCATAATCATGTCTATAGATATTCACGTAGTTTAGCATCATTGTTGGAGATAATAGGATGGCATCACCAAATACAATTTCTGAATGCAGGTGATTCTACTTTTTTAGGATACAAGCTTTAGGAAATTTAAGGGATAAAGAGTTGCGGTTGCCCGTCAGGGAGATCACAAAACACAAGCATGGGTCCCTCCCTCCCTCCCTCCCCAACAAGTATGCATCAATATAGTTAGACAGATGAAATGTTCAACAATTTCTAAAACTAACTTGTCGCCTCATGACAGAGCGGTCATACCTTGTCCACTTTCTTAAACATTGTGGAAATAGTAGCCTGAACAAGAGAACTTTGCTTGGTACGGGAGGATTTCTTAGACTTAGAAGCAGATTCAGCAGCGGCAGTAATTTTTTCAGCAACTTGAGTTTCTACTACAGTATCATCACAAAGAATGTCACTGCCTGCAAGACAGATTTTTCAATCCATGAACTATTTAAAGAAACAGGGAAATAGCAGGTGAAGGGAGATGAACAACAGAACAAGCCCAGAGAACAGAGGCGAGACTTTGAGAGACTCTCACTCTAATGGCTTCTTTTTGAAAAAAAAATTAATAAAGGACAAGAAAATATTTATAGAGATTTTCCCAGAGGTACAACTTTTTGTTGAATAATCCATACCATTTTTCTCTTCTTCCTCGGAAGTTTCGGCTTCACTGTCAAGCAAATCATCCCCGGAAGAAGCTTCTGCAAAACTGAATTACTGAACATAAAAATCCTGGTACTGCATTAAGCAGAGGAAGACATCAGAGTCAACTAGATCTTAGTTAATAAAGAATAAAATATCCCTCAAGAAATTAATGCAAACAATACAAAGAAAAAATTTTATAGCCATATAAAGTTGCGACAAAAGATCAGTGATCTTTCAGTTACTTCTTTGAATAGTCCCTGAATGAATATCAACCTAAGGCTCCTTAACCAGAGTCCTCAGGAGTTTTAAGATTAACAATAAAGGCGCATATTATGAATGGATTTAATTTTAAATGCCTACTCTTTCTTACGTTTTACTTTACGCAGGTACAGTAATCGTGGGTAGTCCATGAAGTCGTCTGTCAAATCCCCTATATACAGCTAGTCGCATGCAATATGGTACAGTCATTGCAAGGGATCAGTAATAAGGAAAACTTATTATACAAGTCAAAGCATATACTTGAATTTTTTTCCTGCTGCCCTTGCTGAACGACGAGTTGGAGTTAATTCGATAAATTCTTTTGAATCATTTTGACTTTCTGATAAATTCTCCTCCTGTTCATGTTCAGGAGACTGTTGTTCTACATGCTTGACCCCATGTTCGCTAATACTTCGTTTTTGAAAGCATGTAGCACCTGCACCACCTTTAAAATCACACTCCAATTTCTCTTGCTGTAACCAAATAAGATATCCAACATACTGTCAGCAATTCTTGAAAATACTGGACAACAACAGCAACTTTTGCATACTATATCAATAAATGCTTTAACCAGTTGAATTAGTAACAACTCGACAACAAAACTAACCACATTCAGATCCTTTGGAAACTCGAGCCGTGCCTCTTCAGGATTCTCGTCTTTTCTCCCTATCCACCATGCATCAGAAAATACAATCTGGAAAAGAAATAACTCATAAATCAGGAAAAATGAAACAGGACAAGTAAATATAACTAAGTGCTAAAATAAATCCTTTTAGTTTCCATCAGAACCTTATAATAAGTTGAACTGTAACAGAAGTAAACAAAATCCCAATCCGTCTAACAGAATAAATAAACAAAGTAGATATATCTTTTCTCAAACTCGAGACAAGAAACATTTGCAATGGTTTTTGGCACTTGATATTAAAAATGTTTCTAATATCTCAAAAAAATAAAAGTTTTAACAGAAAACATGTCATGCGAAACAGACCTAACAACTGAATATGCCTTCTTGATGGATAAGTCAACTGTATTAAAACAACTTTTTCCTGATCAAACTTTTGGAGTGTAAAATGAGATCGACGTATGCAATTATTAGCCTAGGGGATGAAGGTTTGTGTAGAACAGATGAAAAGGTACAACTAACACAGGAAGTGTAACGTATCAAATAATAGCACTTATTTGGAAGTTCCCTTCACTTCACACAATGCGAGTCAAAGCTATTCAACTCACAACTTTTAAGAAAATTAATACCTTGAGAAGGGAATTTGAAAGTACAATATCCATGCTTGAATCAAATGAAAATCTAAAGGCGCAGAAAACTTTAAGCCAATAAATTCTATAAGTCAAAATATTGAGCGTGTTAGCTTTATAACACACTCACATTCTAGGACACCAGCAGCAAGTTCCTTACAAACAACAGAACCATTTATAATATGGACATTGTCAAATCATAAAACATATCAGAAATATGACAAACCATGTATCAGATTATGGTCTTTGTCAAACTTAACTAAAGACTCGTTCTTGGTTCTATTTTCATTGTGGTGAAACATATCTGTTAGGAAAAAAGAAAAATAGTTCCTCTATTCATTCCAATTCATTGGAGGATGGCTCCTGCATACTTTCTTTTCAATCATCAGAAGCAGTATTTCGTTTCTATAGACAATATACTTCTACAGCCTGCAAGGGATTAATAAGAAGGAAAGTTTTACTTATTTTTAGGGACAAGGAATAGAAAAACACACCTGAATTATAGTGAAATTGTTAGTTATACACCTAAACTACCCCCACACACACATGCACACACACCAAACTTTTTTTTTCCTTAGTATTTTTACCCTCTTCAATAATGACCTGGTAAAGAAAACAAGTTAAAACTTGGTCTGTGTATACAGACGCCTATATAAGACCAAAAGAGAGGAATCTTATGTCCATTATTTCATTTTATGCTCTCGGACCCAAAACCAATCGGACCCTCTTCCATCTCTCATCAACTTCATTCTTTCACAGCTATTCGACCAAAATCTCTTCTTTTACTTTTTTCCATTTGTGAATCAACATCACCAACTTATGTAGTCAAGTTTATTTCTTCATTTGCAGTTGTAATTTTG